>CM066032.1:890641714-891242263 GCA_033557465.1 Ichthyophis bannanicus | reverse complement strand
GAGGCTTTTGATAGGGTGGCACACATAATCGGGTGGCCTAAGGAACAATGGGATGTACACCTGGCCACCTCGCTTACTGGTGAAGCATTGGCGGCGTACAGGGCCATGCCTGCAGCCCAGGCTAACGATTATGATGAGCCGAAGAATGCCTTTCGGTCTGCATGGCACAGCCGCAACCTGCCAGCGGTTGGTGGACCTCATGTTACGTCCACACCAAAAATATGCGGTTGCCTATATGGACGACATAATCATACACAGTTCCAGGTGGGATCAGCATTTTCCTCGCGTGGAAGCGGTCTTACGGGCAATGAGGCACGCTGGCATAACGTTAAACCCTACGAAGTGTATGTTTGCCGGGCAGGAGGTAAAATATCTAGGCCATATGGTCGGGCGTGGTATAGTTAGGCCTCTATTAAATAAAATAGAAAGTGTAAAAGCGTTCCCAAAGACGCTTACCAAAAAGCAATTGCACAGTTTTCTGGGCCTAATAGGCTATTATCGGCGCTTCATTCTGCATTTCACAGAAGAGAGTGCGTTACTGACCTACATGTTAAAAAAGAATGCTCCAAACCAACTGAAGTGGTCTGTGGCAGGAGACGGGACTTTTATTTTATTAAAAGAAAAGCTCTGTTCTGCACCAGTGTTACGGGGTGTAGATTTTGAACAACCGTTCATCGTACAGACGGACGCTTCGGAGAAGAGTTTGGGGGTGGTGTTATCGCAGAAACATGAGGGCACTGAGGATCCGGTTATGTTTCTGAGTTGGAAATTGTCACCAGCATAAAGGAAATATTCCACCATACAAAGAGAGTGTTTAGCCATCAAATGGGCAGTGGAGGCTCTTAAGTTCTATCTTATAGGATGAAGATTCCTATTGGTCACAGACCATGCGCCACTGAAGCGGCTAAACCAGATGAAAAATCATAACACCCATTTAACCCGCTGGTACATGGCATTGCAGGCCTTTGATTTTCGTATTGAACATAGAGCGGGAAAATTACACATGAATGCAGACGCTCTATCTAGAATTATGAGCTGTGCGGGTACTTTAGCGGCAGCCCATAATATCTTAACGGGAGGGATATTTGATGAGGAGAGTGTGGCTGAGCCCATGGAAATAGAGGAAAATAAAAAATCTACCTTTAAGGAAAGAGACAGGAGGTGAATCCATAGCTTGCAGAGTGCAGGAAAAGAGAAAAAACACGCAGTTGCTGAAGGCAGACCACACCCAAGCTCTGCTAACCTAAGGGCAGGCTTGGAAACTAATGAAAAACACCTGAGCAGGGGGCAGTGCACGATAGGAAAAAAACAGCTTTATAAACCCAGAGGAACAGGAAGGAAAGAGAGTTCACCAGGGAGTTCACCGGGGAGTTCGACCAGGAATTCGATCGGGGATTCGATCGGGGAATTGACCGGGGAGTTGGAGTTGACCACAGAGACTGCTGGGGAGAGAAGCACCCAAGGAAGACCCAGAGAGTTCACCGGGGAGGAGACTGGTGGAGACTTCCGTGGGGACTTCAGAGGTGAAGGCAACACCCCAAGAAAAAGTCAGGCTTGCAGGAAAAGTACAAGTAGTTCTGAAGCCAGCAGAGATGTGGCTGGGAGAATTACTGGCCAGCAGCAGAGTACAGTTTCTACAGTTCGTGAACCAGCTCTAAGGGTTCAAGCTCCCAGAAGGTGGGTGAACAAAAGTACAGCTAACAGTGACCTGAAACAGTTAGAGGCACTGTGGCATTTAATTCAGAAAAAGAATCTTCACCTTCCAGGTGAAAACCTTGCTCGTAGTGGAAAGCCTCAGTGGAGAAAAGTTCAGGAGCTTTTGGAGTGCATTGAGCCAGAAGCTTTGCATGGAGCTTTAGAATCAGACATACCAGCAGGAGATCCAGAGGAAATGCAGGTAGATTGTCCTGAACCTGTTGCTATGTCTGAAGATTCATTAATGGACTGTTCATGGTGTCAGAGAGCTGAATAAAAGCTTCTGCAGAAAAAAAAAACCCTGTAACTTGAAAACCCCAAAGCATTAAGGAAACAGGGAGAGTTACTCTAGCCAGGAAAGCTAAGAACCCTGTTTAATGCAGTGAAGACATTTACTTTTCTTTGAAAAAAAAGGGTCGTATTTGTTTGTTATATATATTGAGAGACAGCTGCATGTGTTAAGAGAGCCTTCTAAAGCAGTTTCAGTCTTTGGTTTCATGGAATTTCCTGAGGAATATTGTTTGTAGAGGAATTCTGTTGCATTCTGTTAAGCCTTAGTGCTTTTGGAAAAAAAAAGAAGAAATAAATTCCTGTTTGCCTTTGAAAAAACCTTTGGTTTCCATACTTCTGTTTTTGAACAAGTAACACAACTACAAGTCCCAGAAGCCCAGACTCTGGACAAGGATAACATAATCTTTATTTGAAGACTAACAAGGGCAGCCCTACGCCTATAGGCCGCGGCCTGGGCTAGGGTCTCCCACAGTATACAATATATTTATACCAACTATCACCATATAATTTGTTTTATATTGATTTATATATTTATTTTTATTTATTTAACAAATTTTGATATATCATTTTTCTACAAGTCAAAACGGTTTACATGGAACTGAGTGAAACAATGAATAATTTAGATAGAGCATAATGAATATTTTACAATGAACATTTTGAACATTTTGGATAGAACAGAGAACACTGGGCATCTTTTAGAAAGCTCAATAAGCTAGAGCTTAAACATATGTAAAAGCTATATACAGGGTAGAGTAGGGGTTGGGGAGCATGAGGTTTGTAGGGTTGTGGGAGTTTTATGGGGCTGGGGGATATTATATTTGCTCGTGTATGACCATTTTGTTCTGTAATTGGTTGGTATCCGCTGCCAAAGTGTTCCAGGGAGAGATGGGTCTTTAGTTTTTTTTTACAAAAGTCTGTGGTAGATTTGATGCTTTATATTCAGGGAGGTAATGAATTCCAGAGTGAATGAACATAAAAACATAATAGGTGCCATACTGGGTCAGACCAAGGTCCATCAAACCCAGTATCCTGTTTTCAACAGTGGCCAATCCAGGTCATAAGTACCTGGCATGTACCCAAAGTCCTCATTTTCCACAATGCCCATCCTGGGATAAGCAGTGGATTTTTCCAGGTCCTCTTTAATAATGGTTTATGGACCTTTCATCCAGGAACTTGTCCAAGCCTTTTTTAAACACAGCTACACTAACAGCTTTTACTACATCCTCTGATAACGTATTCCAGAATTTGATTACATGTTGAGTGAAAAAATATTTTTTCTTATTAGTCTTAAATAGGTTATATTGTAGCTTCATTGCATGTCCTCTAGTCTTTCTACTTTTTGATGGTGTAAACAACTGATCTACATTAACCCATTCCACTCCATTCATTAATTAATAGACTTCTATCATATCTCCCCTCAGCCTTCTCTTTTCCAAGTTGAAGAGCCCTAAACCTTTAAGCCTTTCCTCATAGAGGTATCCTTCCATCCCCATTCTGTACCTTTTTTAGTTCCGCTATATCCTTTTAAAGCTATTGCGACCAGAATTCCACTCAATATTCAAGGTGCGGTGGAACCATGGAATGATACAGAGGCATTATAATATCCTTGGGTTTATTCTCCATTCCTTTCCTTATGATTCCTAGCAATCTATTAGCTTTTGTGGCTGTTGCTGTACACTGGGCGGATGGTTTCAATGTGTTATCCACAATGATGCCTAAATCTTTTTCCTGGGTGGTGGTTTCTAAGGTGGTACCTTGCATTGTGTAAGCAAAGCTTGGGTTGTTCTTTCCTTGATTCACAACTTTGCACTTGTCCATATTAAATTTCATCTGCTATTTGGATGCCCAGTCTTCCAATTTATGAAGGTCCTCTTGCAATTTTTCACAATGTTCTTGGGTTTTAGCAACTTTAAATAATTGTGTGTCATCTGCAAATTTGAGCACCTCAATCGTTATTTCCATTTCCAGGTCATTTATGAATATGTTAAAAAGCAGCAGGTCCATCACAGATCCCTGAGGTACTCCACTATTTACTTTTATCCACTGAGAAAATTGTCCATTTAGCACTACTCTCTATCTAGTGTCTTTTAACCAGTTTCTGATCCACAATACTATACTGTCTCTTATCTCATGACTTTTTAATTTTGCCAAGAGTCTCTCATGAGGGACTTTGTCAAAGGTTTTCTGAAAATCCAGATACACTATATCAACTGGCTCACCTTTGTCTACCTGTTTATTCACACCTTCAAAAAATATAACAGATTAGTAAGACAAGACTTTCTTTGACTAAATCCTTGATGACTTTCTCCCATTAAACCATGGCTATATACATGATCATTAATTCTATTCTTTATGATGGTTTCTACCATTTTGCCTGATACTGATGTAGACTCACAGGTCTATAGTTTCCCAGATCACTCCTGGGCCTTTTTTAATATTGGTGTTACACTGGCCATTCTCCACTCTTCAGGTACTACAGTTGATTTTAATGAAAGTCCACAGATAGCTAATAGTAGGTCTGCAATCTCATATTTCAGTTCTTTCAATATCCTTGGATGTATACCCTCCCATCCAGGTGATTTGGTACTCTTTAGCTTATCAAATAGTTGTAATACATCTTCCCGGTTTATCAATATTTCTTTCAATTCTTCCAATACATCACCTTTATATACTATTTCAGGCACATATAAAACAGAAGCAAAGAATCAATTCAGTCTCTCTGCTATGGTTTTGTTTTTACTTAGAGCTCCTTTTACTCCACTATCATCCAATGGTCCAACTGACTGTCTCACAGGTTTTTTGCTATGAATGTACTTGAAAAAGATTTTATTATGCATTTTTGCTTCCAGGGCAAGTTTTTTTTTTTCATGTTCTTTCTTTGCCTGCCTAATCAATGCCTTGCATCTAACGTGGCAATGCTTATGTTGTTTCCTGTTTTTGTCATTTGGCTCCTTTTTCTATTTCCTGAAAGATGCCTCTCTGACCTTACCTTTAAACCATGCTGGCAATTTTTTGACCTTCCTTCCTCTTTTCTTAAAGCATGGAATATAACTTCTCTGGGCTTCCAAGATAGTATTTTTAAACAATGCCCATGTTTTATGCAATTCTTTAGCCTTTGCAGCTGCTCCTTTTAGTCTATTGTTAACTATTTTCCTCATTTTATCATAGTCTCCCTTTTGAAAGTTAAATGGGAGTACTGTGGATTTCCTTACCGTCCTTTTTCATTTATTAAATCAAATGTGATCATGCTATGATCACAATTGCCAACATCCTTATCTCTTGCACCAGATCCTGCATGCCACTAAGGACTAGGTCCAAAATAGCTTCCCCTCTTGTCAGTTCATGAAACAGCTGCAGCTGCTCCAAGAAGTAGTCATTTATTTCATCTAGAAATTTTATCTCCCTAGGATGTCCTGCCGTGACACTGTCCTAGTCAATACATTAGTAATTGACATTACCCATTATTACTGTATTGTAACTTTTGTTAGCTCTAGACTGAGGAGATTTTGAGTGTTCTTTCTTCTTGGTCTGTCACGGTTCGAAGTGTGAATTAATGTTTGAAGGTGCTCTGATAATTATGTTTCTATATGAATTTATATTTTAAAACTTTGGGACCGATATTGAACTGCCCGGATCTTCAAAGGGCTATGCGCTGCTGGGTGCATAGCCTTCCCTGCCAACCTCCAAACTGGATATTCAGTGTTGAGGCATCAGCATTGAATATCCGGTGATCGCAGCCAAAGCCAGTAGCAGCAGAAGCTAACCGTTCAGCAGCAATATTGGCTGCTGCCCAGTTATTGATCGGCGCGTTAAAGATAGGCAAGGGTGATGCCCTTCAGAGAAACTGAGTTCAAGACTGGATACTCTAGATGTTTTCATTCTAATAGTGAATATCCTGGAGGTAGAGCTAAATGTTTTTCGGCAGCGAAAGAGATTGACATCAGATGCATTGGTGTCAGTGGACTCCTTGGAAATAGAAGTGCAAAGAAGATTGAAATCTCTTACCAAGGAGGATGCATAAATGCTAGCCATCCTGTGTGGCCTTTAACTGAAAAGGGCTATCATCCTCCAGTGCAAAATACTGATTTACTGGAGAGACAACCTGGAGATTAATGTGGATTAAAGGAAGCACCACAGGAATAAGGGAAGTGGGGATGCAACAAGGGAAAAATACGCATACTGGCAAGCAGTATCGGCAGCATGAACACACCCCCTCTATTACTACTTTCTCTGCCACATTTATAATGGCTTCAGTCCACCGCAGCTGAGACCCCTTCATGAATTTCGTGATATAGTAACTTGCTGAGAACATTGAGGCCATGACACAAATGAATTGGCATACTGTACAAGTCTACAGCTTGGCCAGATATGGTAAAAGTTGCTAGGCATTTCTTATCTTTCCCACAAAACAACATGCCCCTTTGGAAATGTATTCTCAGTGGCAGGGAATTTGTGAGTGCACATCATTTATGACTAAAACCAGACTTAGTGGAAAAGACATTTCTAAAGATAATCCTCATCCTACTTGGTTTCCTTCAGTTTCCATGTGACTGGGAGAATCAAGTATACAGCTCCACTACAACAATATGAGGGGAATTTTAGAAGGGGCATCTTAGTGCAATTTGAGACATCTAATCCAGAATGTCTGGAAAAAATGTAGGCACAACCAGGTAGAGACACAATTTCACAAATGTGGACGTGCCCGATATGGATGGCTGCGTGGGCCTCTACATAGACATCCCCAGAGCAATAGCTCACAACCTTGATGTCTAGGATAGCCTAATGGTTAGAGTAGTGGGTTAGGAGCAGGGTAGCTCTGGGTTCAAATCCCATTGCTGCTATAGTTGACATTGTGCAGAGTACTGGGTATGATAGAATGCCTTCTTCTTTACAGGCCCAATATTCAGTTGGGCAGGCTATAGCACATAGCCATGCCTACCAATACTTAATGCTGGGGTCATACGTATCTCTGGCATTGAATATCTGGGATCACTCCAAAAGCCAGAGCAGCTAACTGAGCAGCAGTGACATTGCATGCTGCCTGGTTAGCTCCTGTGCCTAAAAGATAGGCAAGATTTTTCTTTGCCTATCTTTTAGGCGCAGGTCACTAACTGGGCAGCATGCAATATCACTGCTGCCTGGTTATTGATCATCTTCACTTTCCCCCTCTCTGGAATGCCCCCGACATGTCCCAATGCTAAGCAGTTAGTATCGGGGCACATAAGGATAAGAGAGGGGTTATTCAACAACACTAACAGTGTTAGTGCCGTTGAATATCCCTTTCAGTGGCAGTTATATGGTTTATGGAACTGTAAACCATGTAACTACCCTTAAAATATTGAGCCCTACACTCTAAATTTTTTCAACCAAATCGAGCACTGTGAATGCCTTGAGCAGGTTCAAAGTTAGACGCAATGCTGAATGTCCATGACATTTCTGAAATCAGGTAAGGATGTCCAGATTCCTGGGAATTCATTTCTTTGTTCAGAGATGGACGTCCTCATGCTAGGGATGTCCCCAGAGCCAGCTTCTAAAATGACTCTGAAGACATCTCTATACTCATTTTCGGATGCCAAAAGCGCAAATATGGCTTCTAAAATGACCCACTATATGTCCACACTCTTTGCCATAGTGCTTTTCTGTAATTTTGGCAGATTTATTTATTTACATTCTCTTATATACTGCATCAGTGTGGTTTACATTGAACAAACTGAAATTACATTGAACAGGGTATTATAACTTGGAGATAACTATTTTACAGGGAACATGGGCTATGGAGGGTTAAGTGGCTTGCCCAAGACCACAAGGAGCACCTGTGGGACTAGAAACCCCAGTCCTTCCAGCCCAAGGTTGCTGTCCTCTAGTGGGATTTGAACCCCCGACCTTCCGGCCTGAAGTACCTTGCCCCAACCACTAGGCTACTCCTCCACTCCTTCCAGTTGCTGATGCCTGCTATCTGAGTTCCAATGGGTTCTGTTAGTCCAACATATACAAGAGGCAAAGAAAACAAACCTCTCCTCATATCCCCATCTGTTTCCAGGGCAGTTATAGCCTATGTCACTGCTTCGTGTACATACTCAGGCCCTGCCACTGCTCAGCCCATTGCCTTGGTTCTAGTGATTCTTTTAACCCCTTATACAAAACAAAAAACGAGAGAAAAACATCCTCTTTCCTTGTCCCATTCTTCATCTAGTGTTGCTTCATTGTATGTCACTTCCTGGTCTGCTTCGCTGCCAGCCTGGCTTGCTTTCTTGGTTCATTGCCACTACCCTGTTGTATTATTGCCAGCGTCACCGTAGCTTCTCCAATCCTGCATGATCAACTGCTCTGCCTCTCTCATTTTCACTGAGGTGACTTTTCCCCAAAAAGAATAAAATAAGACAATAAAACACCAATAAATATTAACTACATTTTCTAAGGTATAGTGAAGGTTTGTGCAGTCAGTGGCCTGCATTAGCCCACCAAGATATTAATGTGCAATCCCATTATTTAATGCTGATGAGCTAGTAATCCTGTAGGGGAGATATTCAAGGGATTAACACGGTCAGCAGACCTTCTAATTATGCTAATGCCCTTGCCCAGGATATTCAGTGGCAATAACATGCACACCCCCCAGCACCACACACACACACACCCCAGCACCATACACACACGCACACACACACACACACTCACAGACACGCACACACACACACACACACACTCACAGACACACTCACAGACACGCACACACGCACCTCAGTTAGTGGCATTGAATATCCATGGGCGCCACCGCTGCACGTCCCAATGCAGCGGAGATATTGAGCCACCTCCCAGTTATTAGCATGTGGCGAAAGTCAGGCGCAGTAAAATCTGGCCTAACTTTCACCACAGAACCTAACCAGGCGGTGGCTGAATATTGTCGTCGCCTGGTTAGCTTCCCAGCAAATTGGGTATCCGGATATTCAATGCCGGGGCCTAGATATGGACTCCCAGCACTGAATATCTGGTTTTAAGCTTCAGCAGTGACAGCTAGCCTCGTTAGCAGTGCTAGCCACTGCCGCTGAATATCAGGCCCATATTTTTGAGCTAACTGACTCATTTTTATGCATGTTATGTTACTGCATGGTACTGATAACACACAGGGAACTAATGCATGTTATATATGAGCTTGCAGCATAGCATCTTTTAGTACATCTAGCATGTGTAAATTAGGAAGAGGCATTTTTATATTCCATTCGTTAAGGGCCTGATATTTAAAAGGGCTTATCTAGTTAGGAGGACCTGCTAACTGTATAAACCCTGGTGAACCCAAAATTCAGCGGCACTATCCAGATAGTGCCACTGATTATTTCTTCTGTCTGCCATAGCACTATTCAGATAGTGCCGGCAGGTCCGTGGACAGAGCTGGAGAGGAGCCAACATTATCTAGATGGTAGCAATTTTAGCTAATAATGCAAAACAGGTAAAAAGCTGCCCTAAGGGTTTGCGGATTGACTATCCAAATAACTGCTGCCGCTGACCATGGCACTCTAAAATTGTTAAAACTGTCAGATCTCTTTATCTCAAGCCTCCAGATTCATGGGTGCACATTTTTACATAGCCCTTGCTTGAAAGAAGACCATATGCAGGGGATTGTACAGATCTTATTAGCCATGACTTAGCAGCTGCTGCAATGAACCATCCAAAGTCAAGTAATCTACTGAAAAAGCTGACCAGACCTCCTTGTGGAGGTTGTAGATTAGGGAGAGACTTGGGATATCACTTCCTTACAATTTTAAGTACATGCAAGTCAATTTATTTACACAATGAAGTTGTTTGCAAGCTTCAGGTACAGTTATAGAAGATGGAATTACCTGAGATTAGCAGCACTGACATTTGCACCGTACAGCTGTTCTTTATGGGCTGACTGAACTATTTTAAATTTAGACTCGAGCACTTCCCAGGCTACTACAACTGACCGCCAAATCCCTGCTTGCCTACATTGACTGAAAACACTGAAAATAGAGAAAAGTTACAGAAATGACTAAAGAATTCCAGCAGTTAAGTTCTGACCCTTAGAAAACCCTGGGTTGTAAAACTGAATTACTCCAGCATCGAATTCAGGATCTGGTGATGTATTTGATGATCTTAATGTGGTCAGACAAGTAGATAAAGAGATGGCAAGACCTTCTGCCACACCCCACTCAACTAGTTCTCACCCAGTCATTTTAGGGCCCATAACAGAGCACTCTGTTTGTTTGTTTGTCATGTATATGGAACCATGTCAAGTCTTGCTGAAGTCTAAGCTACCAAATCTAGTGTCTCCTCCTGATTCAACTCTGGTCAGTGAATCAATTGATCAGATTCATCTGATAAGACCTACCTCTAGAAAATCCACGTTGCCTCAGATTCTATAATCAACTGGATTCCATAATCTGCATTATCGTCTTCTTTTTAGTAGCCATCCCAATAATTTACTCATGGCCGAGGTCAGACTAACTGGCCTGTAGCTTCCTCCTTTCTTCCCATTTTGTGAGGAGGAAACACATATTCAAAATCAGTCTAGACTCTAAAGGAGCACTGAAAAGGTCACAGCGAGACCCTCAGAACATTCAAAAGTTCCTTTGATACCCATTGTGATACCTATGCTTAATTTAGCTAGCTCCTCGCACAGTTTTCTGAAAATTGGTCTTATTTCTTCTGATATCCTACTGTTGATCTTCCTTGGTGTACACTGAACAGAAATATCTGTTAAGTAATTCTGTTTTAACTCATCAGTCTCCATGTATTCCTTCTGTTCACCTCTGTGCCTCACAGTGCCACTTTTGTACATCGTCCTGCCATCAAAATGTCTAAAAAAGTCTTGCCACACCCATTTTACTGAATTAGCTGTTTTCTCTTCTGTTTGCATATTAGCTTTTCGGTTTTACCAGCTTCTCTTTCCTTTTCCAGATATTCTTGCCTGTCTTAATCTTCGGCAGCTGAGATTTAATGCTAAAAAAAATTCAGGGTTTAGAACTGGGGCTGCAAAAATCCAAGGAACTGGTACAATACAATATAGGGGGTGACGTACTTATGTCCATAAAAGAAAGGGACCTGGTGGTGATTTGTTTCTGATGATCTTAAGTGAAATGGAGTGAAAAAGGTGCATAGGGAGAGGAATGGAAAGCACAAAGGAGGTGATAGTGCCTCTGTAAGTCTTTGGTGAGACCTCATTTGGAGTATTGTGTGGAATTCTGGAGACCACACTGCCAAAAAAATATAAACAGGATGGAGTTGGTGTAGAGGATAGCTATTAAAATTGTTAGTTGTTTTCATTATGAAGCATATGAGGACAGACTTAAGGACCTTAATATGTATACTTTAGAGGAAAGGCAGGATAAAGGAGATGTGATAGAAATGTTTAAATACCTCAGTGGCATAAATGCACAGGAAGAGAGCCTCTTTTGATAGAAAACAAGCTCTGCTACCAGGAGACATAGAATGAGGGTGAAAAGGATAGACTCAGGAGAATTTTTTTTTTTTTGCAATTAACAATTTCTATTAAGACAATTATATATATTTCCATCGTAGAACATATAACAACTGCCAAGCCAGAATGAAGGAAACCATTACAAAATTATAACTTCAGAATGAACCATGATGGGTCATATTCCTACCACCACCCTCCTCCCAAGGGCCAACTCTCCTTTAGCCCATTGGGACCCTTATCACCTCAATATGACTAGATACACATTATAAGAACATAAGATATGCCATACTGGGTCAGACCAAGGTCCATCAAGCCCAGTATCCTGTTTCCAACAGTGGCCAATCTAGGTCATACGTACATAGCAGTTTCCCCAAAAGACACAGATTCCACAGTGCTTGTACTGGGTCAAGCATTGATATCCTGGGTCCCTTCTTAATAATGGTTTATGGACCTTTCCTCCAGGAACTTGTCCAAATATTTTTTAAACCCAGCTACACTAACAGCCTTTACTACATCCTCCGGTAACAAATATCCAGGATCTCTCCGCTCCACCAACAAATCCAGCAGAGCATGCAATGCTAAAGGGGTCAGCAGACATAGAACACATAGAACATTTTTAGATAAAAGACCTCTTTCCATGTAGCAAAAGGTTTCCAAATCACCAAAAACTGTCTTTCTGTGTATTGCCTCAGTGCGCCCTGACCAGCCATCCTATGAATATACTCAAGCTTCTGCTGAACCCGTTCCAGTGGAGCCCATTCTGCACAATGAAACAAAGCTAAAGCTATCTGGGGTACTAACCATTTTCTCAGGAGACGGTTTAGAAAAGCAAAGACCCGAGACCAATAGATCTCCACTTTCGGGAATATCCACCATAAGTGCATAAAAGTGCCTCCAGCACTTCCCATTCCCCACCCCTACTGCTTGAAGGAGTTGCATAAATATATGATACCAATGATAGAGTGGTTTATAATTATTTTCCAACAAACTTGTCGAAAGAATCCCTTTATGCATTCTTCTAGGTACTGAGTGATGGCATCCTCACACTCACTGGCATTTCAGGGGTGTATAATGCTTTATAAAATTCCACGAACCCCTTCTGTATACCTAACCACCTCCCTCGCCCCTCTATTCCCAGCAGTCTCTGTTGATGTTGTTCCTCCAGATGTGACAGTTGGTCTCTTAACTCTATTAACTCTCTATCCTTCTCCCACTCCCTAAATGCCCTCAAGGAAATAAAGTGACCCCTCAGAACCGACTTCAGGTAATCTCAAAGGACCGCTGGAGTGTGATACCCATAAGAACATAACAACATAAGATATGCCATACTTGGTCAGACCAAGGTCCATCAAGCCCAGTATCCTGTTTCCAACAGTGGCCAATCTAGGTCATACGTACCTAGCAGTTTCCCCAAAAGACATTGGTTCTGCAATGCTTGTACTGGGTCAAGCATTGATATCCTGGGTCCCTTCTTAATAATGGTTTATGGACCTTTCCTCCAGGAACTTGTCCAAACCTTTTTTAAACCCAGCTACACTAACAGCCTTTATTACATCATCAAGTAACAAATTCCAGAGTTTGATTATACGTTGAGTGAAAAAATATTTTCTTTTATTAGTCTTAAATAGTGTACCCTGTAGCTTCATTGCATGTCCCCTAGTCTTTCTATATTCTGATAACGTAAACAATCGATCTACGTTTACCCGTTCCACTCCGTTCATTAATTTATAGACTTCTATCATATCTCCCCTCAGCCGTCTCTTTTCCTGGTTAAAAAGCACTAAACTTTTTAGCCTTTCTTCATAGGAGTATACTTCCATCCCCTTTACCATTTTGGTGGCTCTTCTCTGAACCTTTTCTAATAACGCTATATCCTTTTTAAGATACAGCGACCAGATTTGCACAAAATATTCAAGCTGCGGTCTCACCATGGAACGATATAGAGGCATTATAATATCTTTTGTTTTATTGTCCATTCCTTTCCTTATGATACCTAGCATTCTATTTGCTCTCTTGGCCACCGCTGCACACTGGGCCGAGAGTTTTAACATGTTATCCACAATGATGCCTAAATCTTATTCCTGGGTGGTGGTTCCTAATGTGGAACCTTGCATCGTGCAACCATAGTTTGGGTTGTTCTTCCCTAGGTGCATAACTTTGCACTTGTCCACATTAAATTTCATCTGCCATTTTGATGCCCAGTTTCCAATTTTTCAAGATCCTCTTGCAATTTTCCGCAGTCCTCTTGGGTTTTAACAACTTTAAAAAGTTTTGTGTCATCTGCAAATTTGATAACTTCACTCGTTATTCCACTTTCCAGATCATTTATGAATATGTCAAAAAGCAGCGGACCCAGCAGAGATCCCTGGGGTACACCACTAATCAACTTTCTCCATTGAGAAAATTGGCCATTTAGCCCAACCCTCGGCTTTCTATCTTTTAACCAGTTCCTGATCCACAGTAGTACACTGCCTGCTATCCCATGACTCTTTAGTTTTGCCAAAACTCTCTGATAAAGGACCTTGTCAAAGGCTTTCTGAAAGTCCAAATACACTATATCAACAGACTCACCTTTGTCCACCTGTTTATTCACACCTTCAAAAAAACATAACAGATAAGTAAGACAAGATCTTCCTTGTCTAAAGTCATGTTGGCTGTCTCCCATTAGGCCATGCTGAGTAATTTTATTCTTTATGATGGTTTCTACCATTTTTCCCGGTACTGACGTCAGGCTCACCAGTCTGTAGTTTTCCGGATCACGACTGGAACCCTTTTTAAAAATTGGTGTTATATTGGCGATCCTTCAATCTTCAGGTATTAGAGATGATTTTAATGATAGTTCACAGATTACTAATAGCAAGTCTGCAATCTCATATTTCAGTTCTTTCAACAACCTTGGATATATACCATCTGGCCCAGGTGATTTGCTACTCTTCAGTTTATCTAATAGTTGTAATACATCTTCCCGATGTATCGATATTTCCTTCAATTTTTCCGCACCTTTAAATACCACTTCAGTCATGGGTAACATCCCTACATCTTCCTCAGTAAAGACCGAAGCAAAGAATTCATTCAATCTCTCCGCTATCGCCTTGTCGCCTCTTATTGCCCCTTTAACTCCTCTATCATCTAATGGACCATCTGACTCTCTCACAGGTTATTTGCTACGAATATTCTTGAAAAAATCTTTATTTCGCGTTTTTGCTTCCGCAGAAAGCTTCTTTTCAAATTCTCCCTTTGCCTGCTTTATCAGCGCTTTGCATTTGACTTGCCAGTGCTTGTGCTGTTTCCAGCTTTTGTCGTTTGGCTCTTTTTTCCATTTCCTGAAAGATGCTTTTTTTGCAACAACAGCCTCTCTGACCTCACCTTTAAACCATGCTGGCAGTTTTTTGGACTTCCTACCAATTTTCTTAAAGCGTGGAATAAAGCTGGTTTGGGCTTCCAAGATAGTATTTTTCAACAAAACCAGGCTTGATGTAAGTCTTTAACCTTTGCAACTGCTCCTTTTAGTTTTTTCTTAACTATTTTCCCCATTTTATCATAGTCTCTATTTTGAAAGTTAAAAGGTATTACTGTGGATTTCCTTACTATCCCTCCTCCACTAATTAAATCAAAGGCAATCGTGCTATGATCACTATTACCAAGTGGCCCCAACACCCTTATCTCTTGCACTAGATCTGGTGTTCCACTAAGGACTAGGTCTAATATTGCTTCCCCTCTGGTCGGTTCATGAACCAGCTGCCCCAAGAAGCAGTCATTTATTTCATCTAGGAACTTTATCACAATAGCATGTCCTGCCGTGACACTGACCCAGTCGATAACGGGGTAATTGAAATTACCCATTATAACTGTGCTCTAACTTTTGTTAGCGTCCTTGATTTCTATGAGCATTTCATCATCCATTTGTTCATTCTGGCCAAGTGGTTGATAGTACACCCCCACTGCTATCGCCTACCCCTTTTTACATGAAATTTCAATCCATAGAGATTCTACAGCAAATTTTGTTTCCTGCAAAATTTTAATCCTTTCTGACTCAATGCCCTCTCTAACATAGAGCGCAACCCCTCCACCACTTTGATCAGCTCTATCATTACGATATAGTTTGTACCCAGGTATCACAGTGTCCCACTGGTTGTCCTCCTTCCACCATGTCTCTGATATTCCAATCATATCTAACCTCTCATTTAGTGCTATAAATTCTAACTCTCCCATCTTATTTTTTAGACTTCTATCATTTGCATACAAGCATTTTAGAGACTGTATTTTATTCATATTAATTTGGCTATTGGTAGACATGGGTAATTTGGGATCTTTAAGCTCTGTCTGCTCCATACTCAAGGGCATTTGGGCTACATTACTCTTTTTTGGAACCTCTCTGCTTTTGGTAGTATCCTTCAAGGATACATTCTTCCGTACCATCTGCTCTTGGGCGACTATCGGCTTTCCCCTATTATCTGGTTTAAAAGCTGCTCTATCTCCATTTTAAAGGTTAATGCTAGCAGCCTGGTTCCATCCTGGTTAAGGTGAAGCCCATTCCTTTGGAAGAGCCCTCCTTTCCCCAGAATGTCCCCCAGTTCCTAACAAATCCAAAACCCTCATCTCTGCACCATTGTCTCATCCGCGCATTGAGAATCCGTAGCTCTGCCTGCCTTTTGGGTTCTGCACGTGGAATGGGAAGCATTTCAGAGAATGCTACCCTGGAAGTTCTGGATTTCAACTTCCTACCTAAAAGCCTAAATTTAGCCTCCAAAACCTCCCTACCACATTTTCCTATGTCACTGGTACCGACATGTACCAAGACAGCAGACTCCTCCCCAGCACTATCTAAGACCTTATCTAGGTGGCGCGTGAGGTCCGCTTCCTTCACACCAGGCAGGCATGTTACTTGCCCCCTAGGTAGAAGGCCTCTTTGCAAAGGTCTCTAGAAGACTTTATTTGCTGCTCAAAGAGTACTGACCCTGTTTTGCCTTTTGTGCTAATCTATATTCTTATTTGATTTAAATTATAGCTCTTTGCTGCTGCTAGGCTCTAACTTATTATGAAATTTAAACTACAAGCTCTCTGCTGGGTTCTAAATTTAACCAGAAAGCTCACTTCTGTGTTTTAAATTTAAACTAAAAGTACTTTGCTGATACTAGACCCTGAGTGACTATTAAATTAAAACTACAAGCTCTCTGCTGGGTATGAAATGTAACCAGAAAGTTCTACTCTGTGTTTTAAATTTAAACTTAAGCTGCTGCTACTAGGCCCTGACTGATTTAACAAAAAATAGTGGGTTCACAGATTAATTAGCTTTAATAGAAAGGATTCCTTTCAGAAAATTCCCAGAAGTATATGCTCACAATTGCAGATCTCTCTCCAGAAGTAACTGTCCCATTTCCTAGTCCTTCAAGACTGAGATCACAGAGCTCTGGTTGAGCTGTTTATGCCTGTGCTGCTGAGGTAAGCTGTGACCAACTTCCTGGGTGATTAACAGTCCTTGCTTGGATAGGAGGAGTCTTTCAAAATGGCCTTTCGACCTGCCACCTGGTGTTAACACCTATTGAAAAGGTTTCACAGGTCTCTTGCCTCCTAGGTAGAAGACCTCCTTGCAAAGGTCTCTAGAAGACTTTATTTGCTACTCAAAGAGTACTGACCCTGTTTTGCCTTTTGTGCTAATCTATATTCTTATTTGATTTAAATTATAGCTCTTTGCTGCTGCTAGGCTCTAACTTATTATGAAATTTAAACTACAAGCTCTCTGCTGGGTTCCAAATTTAACCAGAAAGCTCTCTTCTGTGTTTTAAATTTAAACTAAAAGTACTTTTCTGATGCTAGCCCCTGAGTGACTATTAAATTTAAACTACAGCTCTCTGCTGGGTTCCAAATTTAACCAGAAAGCTCTCTTCTGTGTTTTAAATTTAAACTTAAACTGCTGCTACTAGGCCCTGACTGATTTAACAAAAAATAGTGGGTTCACAGATTAATTAGCTTTAATAGAAAGAATTCCTTTCAGAAAGTTCCCAGAAGTATATACTCACAATTGCAGATCTCTCTCCAGAAGTAACAGTCCTCTCTTCTAGTCCTTCAAGATATCCAAGTAATCTTTTATCACCCCCACTAGTTTTTCACAATCCTTCCCATCATCTTAAAGGAAATCATTAAGTTTCCAAATTTCCCTCTTTTTCCCATCCCTTCCACGTTTAAATTTCCCCATCCTGGTGCATGATCAGACCACGTGATGTTCTCTTTGGCATATTGCCCAATCTAAAACCCCAAGCTCTTTTCCACTCAAAAATAATCTATTCTAGAGTATGAGTCACATGGCTGAGAGTAAAAAATAATGCCTACTCTTGAGATGCTCTGTCTGCCATTCATCCAACATATCAAGACCCTGAGCAAATGCTTTAAATTTAAGGAGATTTTTCGTCTCTCCTCCATGCCCTCCTCTTGATGTATCCAGTTGTGTATCTATTGCTAAATTAAAATCCCCCCCAAAAATTAGCTGTCCCTCTGCAAACTCTACCACCAACCTCCCAAGTGCATCACAGAAATTCCCCTGCTCAGCATTAGGTGCATACTGTTTACATTCCGCATAACATAATTGGCAGACCTCATTTGTACTGTATCTTAACAAAAAGATACCAACCCTGGGGATCTCGCAAATCATCCAACAACTAGTGAGGAAAATCCTCTGAAATCAATATTGCCACTTCCACAGTTCTTTCTACACTTTATTAGAGGCAAATCCAAAACTTTTATATCTCTAATGTTGTACTCTAAACGCATCCTTGCATAGGCGGTATGTCTCTTTCAGGAAGACAACCTGCAACTGCAAGCAGATCAGCTCCTTAAACAATAGCTGGATCTTAAATGGAGAGTTCAGGTCACAAACATTTAGCATGCCTATTCTCAGATTTCCTAAACTGGCCATTCACTCAGTCTAGAGAAAAACTAATAATCATTGGGCCCTGTCTCCACCCTCCCTTCAACCCCATCCCACCAAGCCTCCCACTCCCTCCCTTAGGTTCCTCCAGCTTCCACTCCCATGGTTCACCTGTCAAGGCACAATGCAAACAGACCGATGGACCCCACACATACATCTAATAAATAACTCCAACCTCCTCATACACCCATATAATTCCATGCAATACTCCCAATAATTTATCCCCCATATCCCTTTGCTTTCATCACTTCACATTCATCACTATCTCAATCAAACTGCATTTACCTGCAGCAATCCACTAAATACTCCTGGACCTTGCAACAGAAAGTAAAACTGAACCCAGTCCATTGTCCATAAACACATTCTATCTCCACCTAGCACCTCAGCCTCTTCCCTCCCTGAGTCACTCGTTGCCATTTAGGGTGGGAGATCCCTTTCTGCTGCTGCACTCCATCCATCCACACCAAAGATGTCAAACTGGACCATCCAGCTTTACACATACTTGCCATGGCATTATCTGGAGTCACCATCTTGACAGTTTTGCCCTCCAGCTGAAATTGCAGTCCAGCCAGGAAGCATAATTTATAGTGAATGTTCTCCTTCTGCAAATGCAAGGTGACCTTCCAAAACTCCTTCCTCATCTTCATCATCAAGGAGGAGAGGTCCACATACAGTTCTATATACCATTATCCCATTTCACTTTACCTACTTTCCAAGCAGCCTGTAATACCTCTTCCTTCATCATAAACTCATGAAAGCAGGCCAATATGTTCCTAGGCACACCTCCGCGTGGGGACCCAGTGTGTAGTATGCCTTCTCAAGTTTAAAACACAAGTCAAGAAAGTCCAACTGGGCTTCAGAAACCACTGCCCTGCAAACAATTAATGCCTTATAATCAGTGGGCACATCCAATTTTGTCTGGTCATGAATGCAAACATTTCACCAACAGGAGCAGATTTCCAAGTCATCAAGCTTTAGTTGGAGCTCTTTCTGCATTTTGATCAAGGCTTCCTCTTTACCGCGCAAAGCGCTCATCCCACCTTGGTGCTTCTCAAGCTGTGTTTCTGTCTCATCAACCCTCTGGGCTAGGTCACACAAATTCAACTTTAGGTCATTAATCCATATATGGGCCTCCTCTTTGAAAGTTGCCAGGCATCAGGTGATGACACCAAAGAGGATCACAGCCCACTCACCTCCCTCCAGAGCTCAGCAGTCATCCCAGGAACTCCTCCTCCACTGAAACCGAAGAGACGCCATACCACCACACAAGAAAGCAGCAGACACAGAGTGTGGAGGTAAGCTCCTCCCCTCTCTACCACATCACTCCCAGCAATAGGCACTAATTTAAACATGATTTTGTAGGCATGCCCACACAGACAGTGGAGGATGATGCCACAGAGGATCACAGCCCACTCACCTCCTTCTCAATTTTGGCAGTCATCCCAGGGCACATGGAAGAAGATCACAGTGACCACCACCTCCAGAGTTTGGCAGCCATCCTGGGGCATGCAGAAGAGGATCACAGCCCCTCACCTACCTCTGCAGATCAGCAGCCATACCAGGGCCTCCTCCTCAATTGAAACCGAAATGATGCCATTCCACCACATGAGAAAGGAGCACATGCAGAGAGAGTGGAGGTAAGCTCCTCCCCTCTCTTCTACATCACTCCCAGTGTCAGGAACTAATTTAAACAAGACTCCTCAGACACTCCTATGCCTGGTGGGCCCATACCTAAGGGACCCTTTGGATCTCAAGAGAACCAGCAGAAATCAACTTCACGATCCCAATATAAAGCCTCAGTATGGATTACACCACTCCTACAACAGGCCTATTTAACTGCATCATTGGATCCGAATATGCAAAAAGTGCTTGAAGGACTAGAAAAAGGGACTGCTACTTCTGGAGAGAGATCTGCAATTGTGAATATATACTTCTGGGAATTTTCTGAAAGGACTTCTTTGTATTAAAGCTAATTAATCTGTGAACCCAGTGTTTTTTGTTAAATCAGTCAGGGCCTAGTAGCAGCAGTTTAAGTTTAAATTTAAAATACAGAAGAGAGTTTTCTCATTAAATTTGGAACCCAGCAGAGAGCTTGTAGTTTAAATTTCATAATAAGTCAGAGCCTAGCAGCAGCAAAGAGCTGTAATTTAAATCAAATCAGAATATAACTTAGCATAAAAGGCAAAACAGGGTCAGACCTCTGTGAGCAACAAATAAAGTCTTCTAGAGACCTTTACAAAGAGGCCTTCTACCTAGGGGGCAAGAGACCTGTGAAACTTTTTCAATAGGTGTTAACACCAGGTGGCAGGTCAAAAGACCATTTTGAAAGACTCCTTCTATCCAAGCAAGGACTGTTAATCACCCAGGAAGTTGTACCCAGCTTACCTCAGCAGCACAGGCATAAATAGCTCAACCAGAGCTCTGTGATCCTCAGTCTTGAAGGACTAGAAAAAGGGACTGCTACTTCTGGAGAGAGATCTGCAATTGGGAGTATATACTTCTGGGAATTTTCTGAAAGGACCTCTAATTAATCTGTGAACCCAGTGTTTTTTGTTAAATCAGTCAGGGCCTAGTAGAAGTAGTTTACGTTTAAATTTAAAACACAGAAGAGAGCTTTCTGGTTAAATTTGGAACCCAGCAGAGAGATTGTAGTTTAAATTGAATAGTCACTCAGGGCCTAGTATCAGCAAAGTACTTTTATTTTAAATTTAAAACACAGAAGAGAGCTTTCAGGTTAAATTTTGAACCCAGCAGAGAGCATGTAGTTTAAATTTAATAGTCACTCAGGGCCTAGTATCAGCAAAGTACTTTTAGTTTAAATTTAAAACACAGAAGAGAGCTTTCTGGTTAAATTTAGAACCCAGCAGAGAGCTTGTAGTTTAATTTCATATTAAGTCAGAGCCTAGCAGCAGCAAATATTTGTAATTTAAATCAAATCAGAATATAACTTAGCATAAAAGGCAACACCAGGTGGCAGGTCAAAAGGCCATTTTGAAAGACTCCTTCTATGCAAGCAAGGACGGTTAATCACCCAGGAAGTTGGTCACAGCTTACCTAAGAAGCACAGGACAGGGTACTGTGTAACAGCTCTCTTTTAATAGGTGTTATTTCCCTCCCTCCCTCCCCAACACCGACCCAAGGCTGGGATAAACATAGCTTTATAGGTACTTACACATCTTAAAGGAAAGGAGGTGCTCTCAGGTGAAGCTCGTTATCCAAATCAGTTATACACTAAGGACCTGAGATTAATTAAGCTTCAGGTGAACAAGGTATATTAAATGTATTAGGTACAGTTTTATTATTATAAATATCCATAGCAAACCCTTAGTAGGTAAAGAACATAAAGATATAAACACAAGCTTAAAACTAAGATACAGACAGCAGTCCAGCAGCGAGAAGGGGGCTTTCCAGTCTTTTGCATTGAGTGTCACATGTATGATTTCTCCCAGTGCTGGGGAGGAGTCTGCTGTCTTGGTACATGTCAGTACCAATGACATAGGAAAATGTGGTAGGGAGGTTCTGGAGGCTAAATTTAGGCTCTTAGGTACGAAGTTGAAATCCAGAAATTCCAGGGTATCATTCTCCGAAATGCTTCCCGTTCTACGAGCAGGGTTTGGATTTGTTAGGAACTGGGGAACATTCTGGGGAAAGGAGGGGCTCTTCCGAAGGAATGGGCTTCACCTTAACCGGGATGGAACCAAGCTGCTGACATTAACCTTTAAAAAGGAGTTTGAGCAGCTTTTAAACTAGATAATATTGGAAAGCCAACAGTCGCCCAAGAGCACATGGTTAGGAAGAATGTATCCTTGAAGGATACTACCAAAAGCAGAGAGGTTCCAAAAAAGAGTAAAGTAGCCCAAATGCCCTCGAGTATGGAGCAGACAGAGCTTAAAGATCCCAAATTACCCATGACTACCAATAGCCAAATTAATATATATAAAATACAGTCTCTAAAATATTTGTATGCAAATGCTAGAAGTCTAAAAAATAAGATGGGAGAGTTAGAATATATAGCACTAAATGAGAGGTTAGATATAATTGGAATATCAGAGACATTATGGAAGGAGGACAACTTGTGGGACACTGTGATACCTGGGTACAAACTATATCATAATGATAGAGCTGATCAAATTGGTGGAGGGGTTGTGCTCTATGTTAGAGAGGGCATTGAGTCAGAAAGGATTAAAATTTTGCAGGAAACAAAATTTGCTGTAGAATCTCTATGGATTGAAGTTCCATGTAAAAAGGGGAAGGCAATGGCAGTGGGGGTGTACTATCAACCGCCTGGCCAGAATGAACAAATGGCTGATGAAATGCTCAAAGAAATCAAGGAAGCTAACAAAAGTTACAGCGCAGTAATAATAATGGGTGATTTTAATTACCCCGGTATCGACTGGGTCAGAGTCACGGCAGGACATGTTAGGGAGATAAAGTTCCTAGATGAAATAAATGACTGATTCTTGGAGCAGCTGGTTTAAGAACTGACCAGAAGGGAAGCCATATTGGACCTAGTCCTTAGTGGAACACCAGATCTAGTGCAAGAGATAAGGGTGTTGCTGCCACTTGGTAATAGTGATCATATCATGATTGTGTTTGATTTAATTAGTGGAGGAGGGATAGTAAGGAAATCCACAGTACTACCTTTTAACCTTCGAAAGGGGGACTATGATAAAATGAGGAAAATAGTTAATAAAAAACTAAAAGGAGCAGTTGCAAAGATTAAAGACTTATATCAAGCTTGGGTGTTGTTGAAAAATATTATCTTGGAAGCCCAGACCAGCTGTATTCCATGCTTTAAGAAAAGTGGAAGGAAGTCCAAAAAACTGCCAGCATGGTTTAAAGGTGAGGTCAGAGAGGCTGTTGTTGCCAAAAAAGCATCTTTCAGGAAATGGAAAAAAGAGCCAAATGACGAAACCTGGAAAAAGCACAAGCACTGGCAAGTCAAATGCAAGGCATTGATAAGGCAGGCAAAGGGAGAATTTGATAAGAAGCTTGCTGCGGAAGCAAAAAACGAAATAAAGACTTTTTCAAGTACATTTGTAGCAAAAAACCTGTGATAGAGTAAGTTGGTCCATTTGATGATAGAGGGGTTAAAGGGGCACTAAGAGGTGACAAGGCAATAGCAGAGAGACTGAATGAATTCTTTGCTTCAGTCTTTACTGAGGAAGATGTAGGGATGTTACGCATGACTGAAGTGGTATTTAAAGGTGTGAAAGAATTGAAGGAAATATTGATATATCGGGAAGATGTATTACAACTATTAGATAAACTGAAGAGTAGCAAATCACTTGGGCTGGATGGTATACATCCAAGGGTGTTGAAAGAACTGAAATATGAGATTTCAGACCTACTATTAGTAATCTGTGAATTTTCATTAAAATCATCTCTAATACCTGAAGATTGGAGGATCGCCAATGTAACGCCAATTTTTAAAAAGGGTTCCAGGGGTGATCTGGGAAATTACAGAATGGTGAGCCTGACGTCAGTACCGGGAAAAATGGTAGATAAAAGCATTGCAATATAAACAGGCCTTATTATATTGTACATGCAGGGGCAAATGCTTACGAAAATTCATAAACAGCAAGGTATTGCATACCAGCAAAATGACCAAAGGGGGAAAAAACAGCAAACATCAAACCAGAAAAGAAAGCCCCACTAGAAACATCATTATAATGGACGTACCATAAAAAAAGAAATTGATATGGACAGTATATAGCCCCGAGTAATAGAGAACTTGACTTCATAGGTATAACCTGGCTGTATAAAACGTAGGAAAATAGAGCAGGCATAACATAGAAAGCAAACAAGAGTTGAAGAGTATATCCACAGGAATCTAAAAATAGGCAGTGTGTGAACTAACAATAAAAACCAAATCAAGTTGCCAGCGGGACTTATTGCGTATAACGGAGGGGTCATTTGAAATACAAGGTTTGTCTGAAAAAAAAAATTTAATCTGTAATTTACGGGACATCTTATAGAGATCAATTTGAGTTTGAAATGCATCATATGGTGCTGTAGGGACGAAGGACAGACCTTTTTGTAAAAGATCAATTTCTGATTTGGTCAGAGGAAAGATTCAGAACAGGTAAGTCGGCTTGCAGAGAATTTTGTGCACATATAAGTCTATTCTGATCTAATAAGGGTCGTAGGAACGATTTTGATTGAACCGATGAATGTTCCCCCTGCCTCTTCCCCTCCCTCTGAATTCTAACCGGACCGGGGGTGGTTTCTGGGGCTTGCACTGTGCAGACTCCTTCTCCCAGAGGTCTTCGAATAAAAAATCCCTGGAGGTACCAGGGGAAGCAGGGAGAGGTGTAGAGACAGGGGAGGCAATAAGTCCCACTGGCATCCCCCTGGTCCCGTTGATTCTACTATACAAACCTTTATGGATTGCGTTTTACGAGACGTACAGTCTATGGAAAACAAATCTAGATGTAGATTTTATAACTTGACACGCGATGAACAATCAGCAATATGTACCCTCAAAGCGCGCTCTGATATTATTATTAAACCTGCAGATAAGGGTGGGGGCATTGTTATTTTAGACCATTCGTATTACATTCTTGAACTTTCTAGCCAACTTAATGATAAGAATTTTTATCAAACCTTAACCTCTGACCCCACTCCTTCTATAAAACAAGAAATTGACTCTTTAGTGTCCTATGGCCTCAATGCAGGTTTTCTTACACAGTGTGAACACTCTTTTTTAATAGTCAAACATCCAGTTCCAACGATATATACCCTCCCTAAGATCCATAAGTCCCTCACTTCCCCTCCTGGCAGGCCTATTGTATCCAGCATAGGATCTATTTTGGTACCACTTTCAAAATTTGTTGATGTCTTTTTACGACCTTTTGTTCCCCAAATTGCATCTTATATTAGGGACTCTGCAGATGTGATTTCATTTTTACAAGGATTTAACGGTGATACCTCTGATATTATTTTAGTGACATTAGATATTGAATCTTTGTACACTAATATACCTCAGGGAGAAGCTTTGACAGTTATTACTAAATATTTAAACATGCGTACTTTACCAGTTCGTATACCCACGCATTTTTTGGTAGAACTAGCACAAATTGCTTTGACTCGCAATTATTTTCTTTTTAATAGTCAGTTTTACCAACAAATCAAAGGTACAGCCATGGGTGCGGCAATGGCACCAGACATAGCCAATCTATATGTTGTGGATTTCGAAGAAAGATATTTAAATACATGTCCCCTTTCTTCACTTGTCCTTTCCGAGATATATTGATGACGTTCTCATTTTGTGGAAAGGTACTGACATCCAGTTACAGGAATTTTATGATTGGCTAAATACTCTGGATACTAATCTCAATTTTAAAATGCAATTCAGCTTTACAGAAATATCTTTTCTGGATAACCTCATTAAGAAATCCCCTGCAGGATTTAACACTACTATTTTTCGAAAACCAACAGATAAAAACAAGCTCCTTCGTTTTGACAGTTTTCATAGTAGTCATTTGAAGAAAAATCTACCAATCTCACAATTTTTGCGCCTTAGAAGATTATGTATGGATCATGAGGAGTTTAAAAGTAAATCCCGTGATATGGCAGAACGTTTTCATACAAGAGGCTACCCTATGGATTGCATTAATAAAGCCTTCCTTCGTGCCTGCTTCACCACCAGACAGGACTTACTTTTACCTAAAGATAAGTCTTTAGATGATAAGTTTGTCTGTGTAACCGAGGCAGGCGGACCTGGTGCATCGGGCCCGTTTCCACCTTCCCCCATCACCTCCAATCTCCCCACCCAACAAAAGACAACACACCAACATTTCATGGAACACAACTGGTCGCAGCTTTATTAACCTTTAACAATTTCACAATATGCCAACATGCTACACCTTCTCAATCGATTAGCGGCACCCAGCCCGCACCAGCCATACCTTAGCAAAGTGCCTTGCCACCGCTAACGCCATAACTTGCCCCCCCGGCAAGTTACCTAACCCTTCCCCCGACTTCGCCATGCTATTAGCAAAAGTCGACCAGGGTTTGTCCGGGTCAGGGGCACCCCGCCCCCGCCCTAAGTGTAGCCTGAGGCTCCGGACCCCGGAAACCTCCGGGATCCCGCCAACCCCCCCCCCCCAAGCTGCAACACCCATAATCCACACCCTCATAAATATACGTGGCCGGGTGGGCGGGAAGCCGGCACCCCCGAGCAGCCTCCACCGCGAATGACCACGCGGAGGCTGCCCGCCGGCCCCTACCACCCACCACGCCGCCAGGAACCACCCTGATTGGCTCCCGCGCAGCTGCCACCGCCGGGAGCCAATCACTTCAAACTGCCTGCAGCCGCACGCAGGGCCCACGCACCGGCCGCGTGCCCAGTTACAGTCGGCCGCCAGGACCCTGCCCGCGGCCTCCTCATTAACAGAGGCAGGCGGACCTGGTGCATCGGACCCGTTTCCACCTTCCCCCCATCCCCCCCAATCTCCCCACCCAACAAAAGACAACACACCAACATTTCATGGAACACAACTGGTCGCAGCTTTATTAACCTTTAACAATTTCACAATAAGCCAACATGCTACACCTTCTCAATCGATTAGCGGCACCCGGCCCGCACCAGCCATAACTTAGCAAAGTGCCTTGCCACCGCTAACGCCATAACTTGCCCCCCCAGCAAGTTACCTAACCCTTCCCCCGACTTCGCCATGCTATTAGCAAAAGTCGACCAGGGTTTGTCCGGGTCAGGGGCACCCCGCCCCCGCCCTAAGTGTAGCCTGTGGCTTCGGACCCCGGAAACCTCCGGGATCCCGCCACCAGCACAGGTAACAACCTTGTTCCTGTGCCGCCCCCCCCCCCCCAAAGCCAAGCTGCGACCAGTGAGCACCCCAACCAAAACACATTCCAAAACCTCCCGCCAGACCTACAATAGGAGAGCCCACACTACTGGCGAGAACTGCCCCATCACCCTTATACAACCCCAGCCTAGTCAGCCCCCAGCAAAATTACCCAGAAACGCCTGCAAAACCCCAGCGAAATCCCCCGGCGCCGCTCTGAGCAGATGCCGGCATTACCTGAAACCCGATAAGGCATCCTCTGATACCCCCATGTCGGCCAAGCAAGCTAGTAGCCAGCCCCCGCGACCACGCCGCCGGCTCCATCCTGCCGGCCTTGAAACAAAGGCAGCCCCCAGCAAATTACCCAGAAAACGCCAGCAAGACCCAGCAAAAATCCCCTTGCGCCGCTCCGAGCAGATGCCGGCATTACCTGGGACCGATCGTTGCATCCGACACTGCAAGCCGTCGCGATATCTGCCCGTGGCGCTGTAGCAAAGGAAGCCGCTGCGACCTGTGGGGTCCGCGCTCACCTAGCCATGATATAGCCACCACACCTGGGCCGCTCCCCAATTGTCATTCACCGCCTCACCAGAACTCGCCGTCCGGCTCCGCGGACAAAGGAGTGAAGGATCCCCAACCTTCAGAAGGCTCCAGAACCCACCTGCAAAATAAATGAACAATGAAAAGTCCCCAACCCCCCGACCCACCTGAGCCGGTACAGCCGCACTTAAACCCTACCTGCCCGAGAGCACCCTCCTATACTCTACAGGACCTGTGCAGCCCCCCAGAAGGAAAAAGAGTGCAGCACAAAGATGTAGACTCACCCCCCACCAAGCACCACGCCATTCTGACCACCTTGAGCGCCGGAACACCCCGGGGAAACAGACCAACACCCCCTCCCCCCATAAGAAGTTCCGCGCCTACCCGGGGAGCACCCGCAGGTACCGCCGCATGGCCGCCACAGGGAACGGCAAAAATCCTCCAGCCCCACTCCAATGCCCACTCGAGCCGATTGGGAAACTCGCCCCAACATCCCAAACCGCCCAGCAAACCAAACGTGGGGAGGAAGCCCTCCCCCGCCCCCAATCCCGACCGGAGCCGCCACCCACTTCCCCATGTGAAAAGGCCCTCCAAAAAAGGCCCTACAAAGACTGCCCCAGACAAGGCGGCTTCATACCCCCATGCGGGCATCCGCAGGTGCACCAAAAGGGAGCCAGACCGGCACATCATGCGCGCGAGGCCGGACGGCCGGGCACTCCCCCCCCTCCCCCCTCGCAGTAACCGGCGAGCTACCAATCCCCCAACCAGCGATCCGCACCCCCACCTTCACACAGAGGAAACCGTCCCAACTGCGAACCCACCCCGGTTTGAAACCCCCCCACACCCCTAGCCTCCACGATATACCCACCAAGCAAGGACTCCGGTTGCCGCCCGTGCACGACCGAAATCGGACCACGTAGTCACAGCCCTGATGACACCCAGACCACGGCCCCTGTGATACCAAATTCCGCAGTAAACTCCGCAGGTATCCCGGTACAGGGCTCCATAAGGACTCCGGGCCCCAGATCCCTCATTGTCCGCTTCGGGGCAAAATCCCGAAACCGGTCCACCGGAATGCGATAGAGCCTTGCCAATCCGGCCACACAGCCAGGGATAAGGCAAGCCTCCCTCAACACTCGCAATTGTGGAGATGCCAACACCGCCACCCGCATCCAACTCGCCCTTGTCAAACCCCCGCGGGAGCAACAATGGACCCCCTGCCCACCGCCGCATTGCCGCCCACCATACCACCTCACGGTTGCGGAGCCAAGCAGGCCAAAGCTCCACCACCACCCAGAACCGAAACCGCTCCAGGAAGGAGATATCAGCAGCCGAACCCGACACCAGCCACGACTACCAGCCCACAACGCCCAGCACTGGAAAAACAACTCCTAACTAAAACCGAACCCAGAGCCACGGATACCGCCGAAGCCGCCCATGCAAAGCGTGACCCATAGGCGACCACACCTCAACAGAGTGCAGTCCGGAATTAGGCAGGGTGACTTATAAAACCCCCAACCCGTGGTACAAACCCCCCACTCACCCCTCCTTCCAGCCGCAAGCTGGCCGGTAGCCCCACGCACCCCTTCTCCAATACCCACCAAACGGCTTCCATCCGTTCCAGGACCCCTCCCACATAGCAGAACCATGCCCCCCCTTACGGGTCTGGAACACCCCCAATAACAATCCGCGTACCCTATACCATCCCGGATTGCTCGAGCGTGCGACGTCCCCACACCCGTCTAAGCACCAAAGGATCAAGGCCAATGCCACCTTGCGCGCAACCTCCAGAACCCACCCCACATTACCCTCCACCATGCCCCCTGGTATGCTCACACCCGAGCGCTTCCTGCCCCCCAACAGTCGCAAGACCTCCATATATTGCGACAGGCAGACCCAATGTCAAGTTGGCCTGGTATCCCTTCCAACGACTCCGAGAACGCGACCCCGGCAGGCCCCCCCTGCCCTAGGCCCCCCACCACCCCTACACCACCCGTCCCCTTCCGCGGCAGCACCAACACAGCTGCCCACGATGCAGCGCCCGAGTAGGAGGAGGAAGCCGACCCCGAAGCCGCCGACAAGAATACCGCCTGCTCCTCCCCACCCTAGCCCCCCCCCATCATCCCCCGACCGTCCAGCCCATGCCATTCCCCGCCCGGGGGGGCCCGAACACTCACCTACTTCTCGACCGTCTGCCACCGGCAGCTGCCTTGTGGACTAGCACTAGGCCTCCACAACTACTGCACCAGCGCCGGCTCCTGCGGAGACATAAGCGAAAACAGGGGAGGGGGGAGGGGCTGCCGGAGACCACTCATTTGGTCAGGGCCAACCTCGAAGAAAAAAGGGAGGGGAGGGCCGAGACCAATCAACCACCTCCCTAGCAACCCTCCGACCCGAGAAAACCGCCAACGAAGGCTGCACCGCACTCATTGCCCCGGTCACCCCGCCCGCTCCCCTCAAACGTAGACGAATGAGACAACGAAGCAGTGAACGACGGGTACGAGGAACCAGACCTTCAACGCCGTCAACAAGAAGGCTTACACTTTCCTTGCACCTCCTTGTCCACCCCCTCAGCTGCCCCCAATCCATCCCCCCCCTCCGCACCGTGGTCCGGATCCAACTCACCTGCCGCACCTCTCACCATCTCCACGGTCATAGTGATCTCGGGTTGATCTGCCACTGTCGGAGGCCCCGCCTGTGATCCATCTGCCACATGGTCGCCGGCCGTGCTCTCCAGCACTCGCTCCTGTTGCCTCGGACTGCTGCCAGCCAGGTGGTACCTGAGGAGAGAAGACACCAATAAGGCGAAGAGGCACCTGCCACGGACCAAGGCTGCTGCCACACTCCCAACCACTCCGCCCGAGAAGAGCCTTACCTGCCCCCCCTGCGACAATGCTCCCACACCGGCAGGTACCCACCACCCTGCCGTTCATGCAAGCTAACCGCACCCGCTAACACCGCTCCCTCTAAGTTGTGCGCGTGTGCTCGCGCACACACCTCGCCAAGCGAGTGCACACACCCCACCACAGAGCGCACAAAACCACGGCTCTGATTCTGATAGAAAACAACACAGACGTCTTAAAAGTCAAAAGTTATGATTGTAATTACTAGAAATTTCCCGCTTCATGTAATAATCGTCTATTTTCATTTAATTTGATTAAAATCCATGTGGTGTACATACTGCACTCTGACGCGCAGTCAAACCTCAAAGCACACAACTCCAAGTGTCATTATGTGGCGCCCAAAATTTAACCTTCCTTCAGAAACAAAAAGATAATTCAATGGAGCCTGTTGTAGTTAGCAATTGGTTTACCAGGCATGAACTGGGTTTGATTTCCTGAATATAACCTCTCCTATCCCATTGCTAACATGGGCATTATCTTTGGAGCTTGCAAGCATACCCAAATGCTTTCCATCTTTAAACGGTAAGGAAGCAAAATTACTGCAGTTTTGTGTTTAATTCAAGAAAACATTCCACATACAAAGCAACTGCGTCTAAAAAACCAATCTCAGAAAGTGCCCGAGAATGTAAGTACAGCACAGAACACTTGCATCTGCGTCCAGCGTTCAAACCCTAAGTCAGAGATCTTAGGTGACAACATTTTTTTTTTTATTTTCTAAAGATGAAGCTTCGTTGAATGAACAAGGTATTTGCATAGTTAAAATCTGGGACACTGCCAATTTACATTCTAGTTTCAAGGCAAAATTACATAGCTTACCACCTGCCACATACATGAACCTACTTAGCCATACACACACACAACAAACCGAGGAAAGGTCCTATAAGCCAATTAGTCCGATGGTGACAGCCCTAAAACTTATATTGTCAAAGTCCCAGTCCATGTAAACGTCATCCACCCTCTGAGGTGCATAAAGAAAACCCTCAACGTTGCTCGGAATGGCTCACACCTGTATGGTCACTAGTCAATGTTTTTTTTTTTGTTTGTTTTTTGCTGGGTGGCAATAAACAAAACGCCACCTTGCAACTGCCATAAACCTGGAAAAACGACTCCCTCCCCACGAGAGACAAAACCCACAGGGAGATTAACGTGGCTTTTCGACGAGGGAACAGGGTCAGAAGGATCACACGGCTCAGCCTAAACACCTGACGGCTCTTCCCCTCAAACCCCTCACAGAGCAGGCAAAACGTGGAGCGGAGGGCGCGAGAGGCTCATTGCCTATATGCCACCTGCCGAAGAGAATGCACCACCGCCCAACGGCTCACGCCGTGCACATCTAAGCAGCGTGACGTCGCAGCGAAATGCCAGGTAAGCAGCCCGAGGGAACTCTTTCGCCGCGGATACTCACTCTGCGTAGCCGGTGCTCCACGGCAGCCTCCGCGTCTCCTTTAGGATCAAGTGTCGGAACCCGAGATGCCCGCCATAATGCCTCCCATGAAATTGGCCACAGCAGATTTTACGCGCGTGAGCATATTACTGGCCACGCCGCAGTGCGAGCAACATCGAGACTCAAGCCGGCACCCCTGAGCAGCCTCCGCCGCGAATGACCACGCGGAGGCTGCCCGCCGGCCCCTACCACCCACCACGCCGCCAGGAACCACCCTGATTGGCTCCCGTGCGGCTGCCACCGCCGGGAGCCAATCACTTCAAACTGCCCGCAGCCATGCGCAGGGCCCACGCACCATCCGCGCGCCCGGTTACAGTCGGCCGCCGGGACCCTGCCCGCGGCCTCCTCATTTTTATGATTTTCACATTTATCCTGGAAGATACAAAAGATATTAAAAGCTCACTGGCATATTCTCCAAATCTCCTCCTGCTTCCACAATCAACGTCTAATTATAGCCTATAACAGAGAACGAAACTTAGGCGATAAATTAGTTTCCTCTTATATGCCTCTGACTCTGGGTTTTTCTAATACACCCAATGGACACTTCAAATGTAATAAATGTTCTGTCTGTAAACATGCTATTGTTTTACATAATGTGTTTATACATCCTCATACCAAAACACCCTACAGATTACACACTAGGACCAATTGCCTGTCTACACATGTTGTGTATATTATTATTTGTCCCTGCTCTCTCTTATACGTTGGCAAGACTATTCGTGCAATAAAAATACTCTTTCAGGAACACAAGAGCTGCATTAGAAGGAAGATTTTGACTGCTCCCCTGGTGGAACATTGGGAATCATTCCAACATAGCCTCAATGATCTCAAGTTTTTCGTTATTAGGAGATTCAATGTCTCCCCTCGTGGTGGGGACCTTGATCGTAGATTAATTCAAGAAGAACAAAGGTTTATTTTTCTTTTTAATACAGTAGCCTCAGGAGGTTTAAATAAGGAAATTGAATATCATGCTTTTTTATGAATTAGGCTTTTTTTTAAGTTACTTCGGTTTTCTCACATAGGCCTTACAGTATTTCTTGTTTTTATAAGTTTTTCATTATGGTTCCTTTTTTCCCCTTCCCCTCCCTCCTCCCCTCCATTTCCCTTCTCTCCCTCCCCTCCCCTCCCCCTTCCCTTCTATTCCCTTTCCTTTCCCACTCCCCTTCCCCCTTCCCCTCCCTTCTCCCCTCTCCCTCCTCTCCCTTCCCTCCCTTCCCCCTCTCCCCTTTTTCCTCCCCCTCCCCCTCCCCCCTCCTCCCCTTCCTCTTTTTTCCCCTTCCCCCCCTCCCCCCCTTCCCCCCTATCCCCTTCCTCCTACACAGGTTCCATACAGTACTTTTTATGCTTTTTATTCTCATTTTGCATTTATCAATTTCTTGTAATGTTTGTGCAAAAGTGTTTTTTATCTTTAGTTATTTATTATTTTTTTTACATTCTTTTATTGCTATGTTTTATATGGATAATATCATTTTTATTGTATTTATGTAGGCACAATCCAATCTTAGATTCTCTCCTTCTTGCACCTTTGTTGCTATAGTTTGCACGAACTGCTATCTATGAAGTGTAGGTGTAGCTCTTCATTGGCTCCTTCTCCTGTATTTTCCATAGTTTTTAGTCTGTTGCTTTTAGAGATTTTCACTTATTTGTTTTGCCCTCTATAGTTTGTTTTGTCCCCACGTTGCCCTTTAAGTTATGGTATGTCCATCAATTTTATTCCCCCCTGGTTTGCGATCTCATCTGCGATTTTGTTGTTTTTGTTGATCTGTACATTTTTCTATTATTCAGATTGTATGTGTAATATTTAAGGTTTTGTAATTGCCCTTTGCTTTATGCTTTGTCCATTTATATTTAGTTCCTTTATGGTATCTACAGCAGTCTCTCACTTTCGCTTTTATGAGGTGCCAATCATGATGACGTTTTTAATGGGAGGGTCCCCCCTTTTTGCCTTTTAGTTCGTCTCTTTGCACTTGCGCGGCGTTTTCCCGCTCAAGCGATCTCGCTGGTATGTGTTGTTTAATTTTATCCCCCATATGTTTTTATCACATTTATGCATGAACGATTTAGTCTCGAATGCCTTTCTCCCTTCGCACTTTTGCTATTATGACCTGTTTAACTGCACCCGATGTATTACAAATGCAGTTCTTCATGTCTCGTTCTTTTCTGTGTCCCTTCTCTATCCTCTATAGCCAGTGCTGTAATTAAAAAACAAGTTCAGTGTTTTTGGGGTTTTTTTTAGACAAGTTTTATCTACTTGATTTGGTTTTTATTGTTAGTTCACACACTGCCTATTTTTAGATTCCTATGGATATACTCTTCAACTCTTGTTTGCTTTCTATGTTATGCCTGCTCTATTTTCCTATGTTTTATACAGCCAGGTTATACCTGTGAAGTCAAGTTCTCTATTACTCGGGACTATATACTGTCCATATCAATTTCTTTTTTTATGGTATGTCCATTATGATGATGTTTCTAGTGGGGCTTTCTTTTCTGGTTTGATGTTTGCCGTTTTTCCCCCCCCTTTGGTCATTTCGCTGGTATGCAATACCTTGCTGTTTATGAATTTTCGTAAGCATTTGCCTCTGCATGTACAATATAATAAGGCCTGTTAATATTACAATGCTTTTATCTAATCTGACATCTACCTGCCCTGTTGTCTTACTTCTTTCGTCATTTTGATATCATGTTTTTCCAATTATTATTCACGATTCCTTATGCACATTTTATTTGTATTCCTAATATGCTTTTTTCTTATATGTACCTTTTTGCCCTTCTGTTTTTAAATGCCTTAGTTTTTAAATTAGTACTGGTTGGTGCTCTCTAGCTCGATGTTATTATGAATTGTATCTTTTTAATGGCCTTTGTCTATCATACTGGTAACTTTTAGGTACTTTGTTCTTTCTTTTCTTCCTTTGTTACCCAGGTGAAAGTCACTTTAATATCATATTCATTACCCCTGGGTTAGGTCATATATATATATTTTGATGTGTATTTAATCTTTCATATGCATTTTATTGTTCTTTGTTTTTGTTCTGTTTCTAGTCTAGCACTTGTTGCTGTTTGTATACCATTTCTTTTATCAATTGCATTTCTATCCTTCTTTAGTCTTGCCGCACAGATTATCCTTTAGTATGTTTATACAGTTGTATATTCAATGATACTTGTATGTTTTTACCTATTCTCCTGTAGATTGGGAAGAGTGGTTCGGTCCACCATTTTCATGTTGTCTGTTTGTCCCTTCATGGTAATGTATTTTAATTTTTATGGTATAAATTGAGGATGTTTTATTGCTCTATTACTATTGTTATTTTACCTCTGTATATTTTTTATATTTCATTTTATTTTTAATATTGATGTTTGTGTCTGTCTGTTTTTAGACCTCTGAAGAAGGCCTCTGGCCGAAACCGTTGAGTTGGGTCTGCTAATAAAGTGTTTTTTTAAACCACTCTTTTGTGTTTGGCCGTGGTCCTTAGCTTCTGCTCTGTTTCACTGTTTCTCCTGCGGAAGACCTTCTTCTTTTTCCTTTACAGTATACTATTGTGGATCAGGAACTGGTTAAAAGAAAGAAAGCAGAGGGTAGGGCTAAATGGCCAATTTTCCCAATGGAGAAAGGTGAATAGTGGTGTACCCCAGGGATCTGCGCTGCGTCCGCTGCTTTTTGACATATTCATAAATGACCTGGAAAGGGGAATAATGAGTGAGGTTATCAAATTTGCAGATGACACAAAACTATTTAAAGTTTTTAAAATCCAAGAGGATTGTGGAAAATTGCAAGAGGATCTTGATTAATTGGAAGACTGGGCATCAAAATATCAGATGAAATTTAATGTGGACAAATGCAAAGTTATGCACCTAGGGAAGAACAATCCAAACTATGGTTACACGATGCAAAGTTCCTCATTAGGAACCAACACCCAGGAAAAAGATTTAGGCGTCATTGTGGATAATATGTTAAAACCATCAGCCCAGTGTGCAGCAGTGGCCAAGAGAGCAAATGGAATGCTAGGTATCATAAGGAAAGGAATGGAAAATAAAACAAAAGATATCTAATGCCTCTATATCGTTCCATGGTGAGACCGCACCTTGAATATTGTGTGCAATTCTGGTCGCCGTATCTTAAAAAGGATATAGCATTATTAGAAAAGGTTCAGAGAAGAGCCATCAAAATGATAAAGGGATGGAAGGATACTTCTATGAAGAAAGGCTGAAAAGGTTAGGGCTCTTTAACCTGGAAAAGAGACGGCTGAGGGGAGATATGATAGAAGTCTATAAATTAATGAACGGAGTGGAACGGGTAAACGTAAATTGATTGTTTACGTTATCAGAATATAGAAAGACTAGGGGACATGCAATGAGGCTACAGAGTAAACTATTTAAGGCTAATAAAAAAAAATATTTTTTCACTCAACGTGCAATCAAACTCTGGAATTTGTTACCGGAGGATGTAGTAAAGGCTGTTAGTGTAGCTGGGTTTAAAAAAGGTTTGGACAAGTTCCTGGAGGAAAGGTCCATAAACCTTCATTAAGAAGGGACCTAGGATATCAATGTTTGACCCAGTACAAGCATTGTGGAACCTGTGTCTTTTGGGGAACTGCTAGGTACGTATGACCTAGATTGGCCACTGTTGGAAATAGGATACTGGGCTTGATGAACCTTGGTCTGACCCAGTATGGCATATCTTATATTCTTATGTGCTGAAATATGAAAATAAACATCCAGAATCTGTCTCCATCATCAAACCTGGACAAGTGTTCTGATGACTAGTAGGAATGAATGAGAATCCACAAGCATACACAGGGAAGGAAGTAACAAAATGTACAAACAAGAGAAAAAATTCTTCAAATAATTAGATCAACAAACAACAAAAAACAAGTGGCAAGTGCACAAAAACAGTGGGAAATACAAAGTGTTACTCCTGGAGCCCTTTGTTTGTCAAGAATGGACACATGAATGGTTAAGGAGAGGTGAAATGAAAATGAAGGATGAGAGGTTGATAGCTACAGCCCAGGACAGTGGCTTATGGATGAGATAGTTCATAGCAAGCATTGAAGAAACTGGTAAAACAGACATATGTTGATTCTGTTGGAAAGAGATGGAAACAGTGACTCACCTTATAACTGTATTCCATGCTTTAAGAAAAGTGGAAGGAAGTCCAAAAAACTGCCAGCATGGTTTAAAGGTGAGGTCAGAGAGGCTATTGTTGCCAAAAAGCAGCTGTCAGGAAATGGAAAAAAGAGCCAAATGATGTAAACTGGAAACAGCACAACCACTGGCAAGTTAGATGCAAGACATTGATAAGGCAGGCAAAGAGAAAATTTGAGAAGAAGCTTGCTGTGGAAGCAAAAACGCATAATAAAGACTTTTTCAAGTACATTCATAGCAAAACACTTGTGAGAGAGTCAGTTGGACCATTAGATGATAGAGGGGTAAAAGGGGCACTAAGAGGGGACAAGGCCATAGCTGAGAGACTGAATGAATTCTTTGCTTCGGTATTTACTGAGGAAGATGTAGGGATGTTACCCATGACTGAAGTGGTATTTAAAGGTGATACTGCAGAAGAATTGAAAGAAATATCGCTACTCCGGTAAGATGTATTACAACTATTTGATAAACTGAAGAGTAGAAAATCACCTGGACTGGATGGTATACATCCAAGGATGTTGAAAGAACTGAATTATGAGATTGCAGACCTACTATTAGTAATCTGTGAAATGCCATTAATATCATCTGTAATACCTAAAGATTGGAGAATGGCCAATGCAACGTCAATTTTTAAAAAGGGCTCCACGGGTGAACCTGGGAACTACAGACCCATGAGCGTGACGTCAGTACTGGGAAAAATGGTAGAAACCATCATAAAGAATAAAATTACTCAGCATGTAGATAGTCATGACCTAATGGGAGACAGCCAACATGGCTTTAGACAAGGAAGATCTTGTCTTACTAATCTGTTATGTTTTTTTGAAAGTGTGAATAAACAGATAGACAAAGGTGAGTCAGTTGATATAATGTATCTGGACTTTCAGAAAGCCTTTGACAAAGTCCCTCATCAGAGACTTTTGGCACAACTAAAAAGTCATGGGATAGGAGGCAGTGTACTATTGTGCATCAGGAACTGATAAAAAGATAGAAAGCACAGGGTAGAGCTAAATGGCCATTTTTCCCAATGGAGAAAGGGGAATAGTGGAGTACCCCAGGGATCTGTTCTGGGTCCGCTGCTTTTTGACATATTCATAAATGACCTGGAAAAGGGAATAACGAGTGAGGTTATCAAATTTGCAGGTGACACAAAACTATTTAAAGTTGTTAAAGCCAATGAGAATTGTGAAAAATTGCAAGAGGATCTTGATAAATTGGAAGACTGGGCATCCAAATGGCAGATGAAATTTAATGTGGACAAGTGCAAAGTTAGGCACCTAGGAAAAAACAACCCAAACTATGGTTTTACGATGCATGGTTCCACATTGGGAACCACCACCCAGGAAAAAGATTTAGGCATCATCGTGAATATCATGTTAAAACCCTCTGCCCAGTGTGCAGCAGCGGCCAAGAGAGCTACTAGAATGTTAGGTATCATAAGGAAAGGAATGCAAAATAAAACCAAGGATGTTATAATGCCTCTGTATCCATCCATGGTGCAACCACACTTTGAATATTGTGTGCAGTTCTGGTCGCCGTATCTTAAAAGAGGATATAGCATTTTTAGAAAAGGTACAGAGAAGAGCCACCAAAATGGTAAAGGGGCTGGAAGGATACCCCTCTGAAGAGAGGCTAAAAAGGTTAGGGCTCTTCAACCTGGAAAAGAGACAGCTGAGGGAAGATATAATAGAGGTCTATAAATTAATGAATGGAGTGGAATGGGTAAACGTAGATCGATTGTTTATGTCATCAGAATATAAAAAGACTAGGGAATATGCAATGAAGCTACAGGGCAAGCTATTGAAGACTAATAAACAAAAATATTTTTTCACTCAACGTGTAATCAAACTCTGGAATTTGTTGTAGTAAAAGCTGTTAGCGTAGCTGGGTTTAAAAAAGATTTGGAAATGTTCCTGGAGGAATTATTAAAAGGACCCAAGATCTCACTGCTAGGTACTTATGACCTAGTTTGGCCACTGTTGGAAACAGGATACTAGGCTTGATGGACCTTGGTCTAACCCATGTCTTATGTTCTTATGTTCTTAACTGACTATGAAGTTCTGATGACAGAAAATCTCTATACAGAAAAGCACAATAAAATAGCACGCCTCATCCATTGGAAATTCTGTAAACACTACAACATCACTGGGCCTAAAAAGCACTGGGATCATGACCCTAAGAAAATAACCAAGAATGAAGGTGTTATGATCATCTGGGATACTCCCATTCTGATTGATAAAAAGCTGGATGCGTAGAAGCCAGATATAGTGGTGAAGGAGAAAAACACCAGAAAGTATTGATTATAGACGTGTCAATTCCAAGTGATTACTCTGTGAATTACATTGAGAGAGAGAAAATATTCAAGTACAAAGAAATGCAGTCAGAGTCAAAGAAAATGTGCTAGAAAGATATTGTTATTTCCCATCGAGTTGGGTGCCACAGGCCTAATTAAGAGGAATGTCCAAGCATACCTTAATAAATTACCTAGCCATGAACGACATGGAATTCTGCACTACTGATACATATTCAGGAGAAGGCATGGCCACAGTAATCATCGTGAATAAACACTTGAGACTGCTTAGCATACAGATCTCCCAACACACGAGCAGAACTACCAACTCTTCAAGAAGCTATATGTGCCCATTACACAAGCAACAATCTGCTCATACTATTAGGAGATTTAAACCTCTCCTCAGTCAACCCCAAAATATCAAAAGCCTTCATAGAAGTGATGTAAAACCTTGATTTCACGCACTTAGCAAAAGAGCCAACACACACAAGAGGAAACATTCTGGACCTTATCTTTGTCCCACAGCAAGTGATCAAGAACAACCAAGCTCCACTTCCTTCTGTAACTGCAGTACTTTGGTCAGATCACAGAGCAATTGCTTTTCTGCATCCTGCAAAATGCCACAATCCTTAGAAACACTAATCAGCATGCCCCAACACGCAGGTTCCTACAACTAGACAAAAACCCTTTGTAGTCAATAGCATACTGCACATTAATCTTAACGCTGACAACATTGACACAATTGTCCACAACCAGAACCACATAATAAGTAGACCTGCAATAAAGCCACAAACCAAAGCCACATATAAAGCACATAAATATGCAGCTTGGTACTCAGTAGAACTAAAAGAAACAAAATGCAAGCTCAGAATGGAGATGATCAAAAGGTGCCAGCAAACCTCAAAAATACATGTCTGAGCTACACAAATGCCAAAGCTTAGCAAACAATAAGAAGGAATATCAAACCAAGCTAATACTGAAATCATGAAACCACCCCAGAGAGCTCTTTAAAATATGAGGTTGATCAAAAAGTATTGAGACTTGTACAATAACACAAGAAGTATAACACTGACATTTATTGCACTCAGTCTCCTTCAAAGTAGTCCCCTTCCAATAAAACACAATTCCTCTAGTGTTCTTGCCACTGCTGGAAGCAATTTTAAAACGCCTCTTTCTTTATGCTGTGATGCTGCTGTGTTGAATTTTGCTTAATGATCTCCAAGTCATTGAATCTTCTTCCTTTCTGTGGTAATTTCAGTAACCGAGGCAGGCGGACCTGGTTCATCGGGCCCGTTTCCACCTTCCCCCCATCCCCCCCAATCCCCCCCCACCCAACAAAAGACAACACACCACATTTCATGGAACACAACTGGTTGCAGCTTTATTAACCTTTAACAATTTCACAATATGCCAACATGCTACACCTTCTCAATCGATTAGCGGCACCCGGCCCGCACCAGCCATACCTTAGCAAAGTGCCTTGCCACCGCTAACGCCATAACTTGCCCCCCCGCCAAGTTACCTAACCCTTCCCCCGACTTCGCCATGCTATTAGCAAAAGTCGACCAGGGTTTGTCCGGGTCAGGGGCACCCCGCCCCCGCCCTAGGTGTAGCCTGAGGCTCCGGACCCCGGAAACCTCCGGGATCCCGCCACCGGCACAGGTAACAACCTTGTTCCTGTGCCGCCCCCCCCCCCAAAGCCAAGCTGCGACCAGTGAGCACCCCAACCAAAACACAGTCCAAGACCTCCCGCCAGACCTAAAAGAGGAGAGCCCGCACTACTGGCGAGAACTGCCCCATCACCCTTATACAGCCCCGGCCTCCACCTCCCCAATAAGGCATCATCAGATACCCCCTTTGTCAGCCAAGCAAGTTATTAGCCAGCCCCCGTAACCAACCCCGCCGACTCTAACATGCAGGCCTTGAACAAAGTCAGCCCCCAGCAAAAGTACCCAGAAACGCCTGCAAAACCCCAGCAAAATCCCCCTGCGCCGCTCTGAGCAGAACCGGCATTACCTGGAACCCGATAAGGCATCCTCTGATACCCCAATGTCGGCCAAGCAAGCTAGTAGCCGGCCCCCGCGACCAACGCCGCCGGCTACAACATGCAGGCATTGAAACAAAGGCAGCCCCCAGCAAAATCACCCAGAAAACGCCCGCAAAACCCAGCCAAAATCCCCTTGCGCCGCTCTGAGCAGATGCCTGCATTACCTGGAACCCGATCGTTGCATCCAACACTGCAAGCCGTCGCGATATCTGCCCGTGGTGCCGTAGCAAAGGAAGCCGCTGCGACCCGCGGGGTCCGCGCTCACCTAGCCATGATATAGCCACCACACCTGGGCCGCTCCCCAATTGTCATTCACCGCCACACCAGAACTCGCCGTCCAGCTCAACGGACAAAGGAGTGAAGGGTCGCCAACCTGCAGAAGGCTCCAGACCCCACCTGCAAAATAAAGATACAATGAAAAGTCCCCAACCGTCCAACCCACCTGAGCCGGTACCGCCACACTTAACCCCTACCTGCCCAAGAGCACCATCCCATACTCTACAGGACCTGTATAGCCACCCAGAAGGAAAAAAAAAAAAAAAGAGTGCAGCGCAAAGATGTAGACTCACCCCCCACCAAGCACCATGCCATTCTGATCACCTAGAGTGCCGGAACACCCCGGGGAAACAGACCAACACCCCCTCCCCCCATAAGAAGTTCCGCGCCTACCCGGGAAGCACCCACAGGTACCGCCGCATGGCCACCACAGGGAACGGCACAAATCCTCCAACCCCACTCCGATACCCACTTGAGCCGTTTGGGATACTCGCCCAAACATCCCAAACCGCCCAGCAAACCAAACGTGGGGGGGAAGACTTCCCCCGCCCCCAATCCCAACCGGAGCCGCCACCCACTCACCCATTCGAAAAGGCCCTCTAAAAAAGACCCGACAAAGACTGCCCCAGACCCGGCGGCATCATACCCCCATGCGGACATCCGCAGGCGCACCAAAAGGGGGCCAGACTGGCACATCATGCACGCGAGCCCGGACGGCCGGGCACTCACCCCCCCCTCGCCGTAACCGGCGAGCTACCAATCCCCCAACCAGTGAACCGCACCTCCCCTTCGCACAAGGAAACTGTCCCAACTGCGAACCCACCCCGGTCAGAACCCCCCCCCCCACACCCCTAGCCACCCCGATATACCCACCAAGCAAGGACTCCGGTTGCCGCCTGTGCTCTACCGAACCCGGACCACGTAGTCACAGCCCCGATGACACCCAGATCACGGCCCCTGTGATACCCAATTCCGCAGTAAACTCCGCATGTATCCCGGGACAGGGCTCCATAAAGGTCACCGGGCCCCAGATCCCTCATTGTCCGCTACGGGGCAAAATCCCGAACCCGGTCCACCAGAACGCGATAGAGCCTTGACCATCCCGGCCACCCAGCTAGGGAGAAGCCAAGCCTCCCTCAACACTCGCAATTGTAGAGATGCCAACACCGCCACCCGCATCCAACTTGCCCTCGTCAACCCCCCCGCAGGAGCACCAATGGACCCCCTGCCCACCGCCGCATGGCCGCCCACCATACCACCTCACGGTTGCGGGGCCAAGCAGGCCAAAGCTCCACCACCACCCATAACCGAAACCACTCCCGGAAGGAGATATCAGCACCCGAACCCGACACCAGCCACTACTACCTGCCCACTACGCCCAGCACTGGAAAAACAACGCCTAACTAAAACCGAACACAGAGCCGCGGATACCGCCGAAGCCGCCCATGCAAAGCGTGACCCATAGGCGACCACACCTCAACAGAGTGCAGTCCAGAAGTAGGCAGGTTGACCTATGAAACCCCGAACCTGTGGTACGAACCCCCCCCACCCCACCCCACCTTCCTGCCGCAAGCTGGCCGGTAACCGCACACACCCCTTCTCCAGTACCCACCAAACGGCTTCCATCCGTTCCAGGACCCCTCCCACATAGCACAACCACGCCCCCCCTTGCGTGTCTGGAACACCCCCAATAACAATCCGCGTACCCATATCATCCCGGATTGCTCAAGCGTGCGACGTCCCCACACCCGTCTAAGCACTGAAGGATCAAGGCCAATGCCACCTTGCGCACAACCCCCAGAACCCACCCCACATTATCATCCACCATGCCCCCTGATATGCTCACCCCGCGCGCTTCCTGCCCCCCAACCGTCTCAAGACCTCTATAGATTGCGACAGGCAGACCCAAAGGCAAGTTGGCCAGGTATCCCTTCCAACGACTCCGAGAACGCGACCCCGGCGGGCCCCCCTGCCCTAGGCCCCCACCACCCCTACGCCAGCCGACACCTGCCACAGCAGCACAAACACAGCTGCCCACGATGCAGCGCCCGAGTAGGAGGAGGAAGGCGACCCCGAAGCCGCCGACAAGAATACTGCCTGCTCCTCCCTGCCCTACCCCCACCATCATCCCCCGACCGTCCAGCCCATGCCATTCCCCGCCCAGGGGGGGGGCCCGACCACTCACCTGCTTCTCGACCATCTGCCACCGGCAGCTGCAGCCCCGACGTCCAGCTGGCTGACGTCATCGCACGTCTGCGCCGTCTCACTGCGCCGCACCGGAAGCCTCCGCTGCAGCACCATGCTGTGTGGACTAGCACCCGGCCTCCACGACTACTGCACCAGCGCCGGCCCCTGTGGAGACATAAGCGAAAACAGTGGGGGGGAGGGGCTGCCGGAGACCACCCATGTGGTCAGGGCCAACCGCGAAGAAAAAAGGGGGCGGGGCCGAGACCAAACAACCACCTTCCTAGCAACCCTCCGACCCGAGAAAACCGCCAACGAAGGCTGCACCGCACTCATTGCCCCGGTCACCCCGCCCGCTCCCCTCCAACGTAGACGAATGCGACGACGAAGCAGTGAACGACGTGTACGAGGAACCAGGCCTACCACGCCGTCAACAAGAAGGCTTACACTTCCTTTCACCTCCTTGTCCACCCCCTCAGCTGCCCCAATCCATCCCCCCCTCCGCACCGCGGTCCGGATCCAACTCACCTGCCGCACCTCTCACCATCTCCGCGGTCATAGTGGTCTCGGGTTGATCCGCCACTGTCGGAGGCCTCCCGCCTGTGACCCGTCTGCCACATTGTCACCGGCCGTGCTCTCCAGCACTCGCTCCCGCTGCCTCGGACTGCTGCCAGCCAGGTGGTACCTGAGGAGAGAAGACACCAAAAGGCGAAAAGGCATCTGCCACGGACCAAGGCTGCTGCCACACCCCCAACCACTCCGCCCGAGAAGAGCCTTACCTGCCCCCCCCCCCGCCAATGCTCCCACCCCGGCGGGTACCCACCACCCTGCAGTTCATGCAAGCTAACCTCACCCGCTAACACCGCTCCCTCTAAGCTGTGCGCGTGTGCGCGCGCACACACCTCGCTAAGCGAGCGCACATACTTTACAACAGAGCGCACAAAAACTACGGCTCTGATTCTGATAGAAAACAACACAGACGTCTTAAAATTTAAAAGTTATGACTGTAATAACTAGAAATTTCCCGCTTCATTTAATAATCGGATATTTTTATTTAATTTGATTAAAATCAATGTGGCGTACATACTGTATTCTGATGTGCGGTCAAATGTCTAAAGTATAGAACTCCAAGTATCGTTATGTGGTGCCCAAAATTTAACCTTCCTTCAAAAGCTGCACACAGCTGATATTTTATGCGCACACCTCCAGAAAAGTAGAGGGAACAGTACCTGCTAGCCCCCGCACCCTCTCCCCCAAGCCATCCACCCTGCCTCACCCCGCTCCCCGTGAACAGGAACAAATCCCCAAGTCATGCATCCCTCCGTACCTCGGTCCACCCACCATCCCACAGTACCCCTTACCAACCCCCTACCCCATAGCATGGGACTACAAGGGTCCACCTGTCCCGCCACACTAAGGTCACCCCCCCTAACCCCCCGCCGAACTTTTGCAGCACTAATCCTCCGCGACTCCGGCACCTCTGCCTGCGCCCCTGGAACCAGCGCCCCCCCCCCCCGCGTGGCCCGCAGCACCCCAATGTGCCCCCTTACAAGGCACTGGCGCTGCTCCCCGACTCCAACCCCCTTTACCCCCCCCTCTCACCCCCTGTACCCCGACTCACTCCCCCCATCACCCCAATATGCCCCTTTGATTTTTCTTTTTTAAACCGGATGATCAGGCAAGACGTGCAGTCGAACCGCGCAACGGAGAGCCACACTTGCCCGATGCTTCCTACCTCCACTGCTGGATGCACGGAGCTCTACCTACCCCCCCCCCCCTTTCCTTTTTTCCTTTATTTTCTTTTCGTCAAAGAAGGCTTGCCTGCCACCCGCAACCCGGAGAGGACCAGCACAGACCGCCAGTGCCGAGAACCCGACACCGCCATCGCTCCTCCTGCCGCTCTCTTCGGCCTGCCGCGACCTCCCTCGCCGAGCCGGCCGGGAGCCCGTCGATTACAGCCGCACCTCACCCCGGTCCTCAACAGCTCGTCACGAAGCTGCCGGCCCGGAATCCGAACCCAGACGACCGTCACCTCCAGACCCCGCACCGCTGCAAGCCGGCACCCCCGAGCAGCCTCCGCCGCGAATGACCACGTGGAGGCTGCCCGCCAGCCCCTACCACCCACCACGCCACCAGGAACCACCCTGATTGGCTCCCGCGCGGCTGCCACCGCCGGGAGCCAATCGCTTCAAACTGCCCGTGGCCGCGCGCAGGGCCCACGCACCGGCCGCGCACCCGGTTACAGTCGGCCGCCGGGACCCTGCCCGCGGCCTCCTCATTTTTGGAAACAACAAAATGTCACAGTGTGTGAGGTCAAGTGAGTATGGAAGCTGATGGACTTGACTGATTTGGTGTCTGGGCAAGATATTCTGGACAAGATGTGATGCGAGAGCTGGGGCATCATGATGAAGCAACCATTCAACATCCCTGTGCAACTCTGGTCTCTTACGACAAACTGCATCTCTCAAACAAGTCAAAACTTGGACGTAATACTACTTATTGATGGTTTGGCCTTTAGGAGCATTCTCATGATGAACAAAACCCTGGAAATCAAAGAAAACTTTGAGTATGACCTTGACATTGCTCCTACCTGATGGTCTTTCTTGGGTCTGGGAGAGTTTGGAGTCTTCCACTGTGAGGACTTAACCATAAACCCATGATTCATTACCAGTAATAATCTTTTTCATGAAATCTGAGTCATTTTCAATGCATTCCAATAACTCCCTGGCTACAGACAGTTGATCTTCTTTTTGATCAGGGGACAGGAATTTCAGCATGAATTTTCCAGGCACATGTCTCATCCACAAATTGACAGTAAGAATGGACTGTGCCAACCCGAAATGGATGTCCATGTCCTCAGCAAGCTCCCTGATAATCGATTGACGATTTGAGTGTATTACGGCATGCACTGCTTCAACTTTGTCTTCATTCCTGCTCGTGGATGGTCTTCCAGAATGTTCATCACTACTAACACTTTGGTGGCCCTCTTAGAAATGTTTGTACCAGTCATAAATGTGCATGACTCATTTTTGTCATAAGTCTTTTTGCATGAATCTCCAAGTTTCTTGGAGAATTTAATGCAAATTCACTGTTCAATTTTTTCACTCATCATAAATCTGATGAACTGCTTTTATATGATACCAAACATCACATGATTAAAAAAGTCCTGCAGCCACACTACACTGTACTTGCACAGTACATAACTAGGTACTTGCATGCTTAATAGCATCATGGTGCAACGTATTGTTATATAGCTACACAGGTCTTGATAATTTTTGATCACACCTCGTAGTGAAATTTCTGGTAAAAACTCCCACTCAAGACTATACTGAGAATGAGCTATCCCCACAGTCGCTAGGCAACCACTTTAAAAAACAGACAAGCCTCAGCAACAACACAAAATCTTCAATCACAGCATATGAAAGCAACTCATCCGTCACTACCACCTGGCAATCATTCTCACCCGAATCACCAGAACACTTAGAGACAATTATCAACAACCTCAACACCACTACCTCACTACTTGATCCATGCCTTTTCAGATGGATTAAAATGGACCAAGCTGAGCTACTCCCTATCTTAAGGTATGAATGGATAGTCTTTTCAACTCTCTCTTACCCAAGGACACATGCCTCCCGAGTTGAAAAGACTATCCATTCATCCCAAAAGAAAGAGCACAGGATCAGACCCAAAACAACCCAGCTCATACAAGCCTATCTCTAGCCTTCCAGTACTTGCTAACATCATTGAAAATGTGGTATTACTATAACTCCAGGACTACATCAACATGTATGCCCCTCTTGACCTCCACCAATACGGCTTCAGGCCCAATCACAGAGTGGAAACACTATTAACAGAGCTTATAGACAATCTCATTTTTTTAATGCCATCAAGTCAGTTCTGACTCCTGGCAACCCAGCTGCCTCTGGGTTTTCTTGGCAATGTATCATCAGAAGTAGATTGCCAGGCCTTTTCTTCTGAGGCAATGGAGGGTAAAATGACTTGCCCAAAGAGCACCAGCAGAAATTAAACCCTTGATTTTCTGGGTACTATGCAGTTGCTCTAACCACCAGGCTACTCCTCTACTCCAGGATAATCTTATAAGGGGTACCAAAAACTTACATCAGGGCTTTGTGATGATATTCCTAGACATCAAAGCAGCATTTGATTCAGTACCACATGACATGATACTACAGTGTCTACAGTCTATAGGATTAGCTGGGATAACTTAAAATGGTTCCAATCGTACCTAACCAACCATGAACAGCAAGTAACAATAAAAGGTCTCCACTCTTCCCCTTTACACTCAACAACAAGGAGTACCCCAAGGTTCAGCCTTCTCAGCACTCTTATTTAACATCTTCTGCCAGCCCATACGTATGATTATTAAATCTCACAATATTCTCTAGCACATCTAAATAGATGACATCATGCTATACATGCTATTCTCTACTACCAGTCTTATCTATACCTCCTTAGTCAGATGCTTCAATGACGTTACACGATGACTTGCAAAACATAAACTCCCTGTAAACCATAACAAAACCAAGGCTCTCTTTACCTTCAAAGACACCAGCTACAGTACACCACTCTTAAAAGTAGCAGGAGCACATATAAAAGTAAAATCAGAAGTACGGTACCTCAGCGTAACCATTGATCGACCTCTAACCTTACAACAGCACATCAACAACATGACTAGAACTATATACCCCAAAATAAAAACAGTGCAGCATCTGCGAACACTGCTCAACTTCAAAGACTACTGCACAGTTTTCCAATCACTAGTCATACTTCACCTCGATTACTGCAATATCCTTTTTCAGGGCTTACCAACTATTCTCTTCATTTTTTACAGCTACCACAGAATACTGCTGCTCACATCTTATCCAACACCACTCGCTCTGAATATATAACCTCCATACTCAAACAACTCCACTGGTTATCTGTCTAAGTGAGGGCAAGGTATAAGGCGATCTTATTGACATTCAAAGTCTCTCAGGGCCTTTCTGCAGAACTTACAATCCCTCCTATAAAAACGCCCCAATAACAAGGTAAGAAGGTCACACCAACAAAACACACTGGTAGTACCTTCCATAACCTCAGTACCATGACCAACAAAGTATTTTTTCTCTGTGTGCCACCCATATGAAGCATATTACCTAATCACTTACATGCAATAACAGATCTCATGAACTTTAGGAAGAAACTAAAATTGTACCTTTTCACTGAACATTTTGACAGTGAAGACTGACTGATTCTCTAATATTTGTCCCACAAGAACTTCTTCCCATTTCAGCTATATTCTTATCATGATACTGTATGTTTAAGTTCAGTTATGTTACATTGCACCTTATCATGTTCTATGTAACATTTATGTTAGTTCCTGGTAAACCTCCTTGGCTTCTAGATTTGGGAGCATATAAACCATGTAAATAAAGAAATAGTTTTAGGATCCACAAACCAATGTTGCATATCCTTCCAAAGTTCCATCAAGTCAGAAACTCCAAAACCACTTGGATTTTGCCAACATTTCTGTGGACGCAGCCTACTGGTGGCCATCATTGCAGCGCCGGGCCCTGTGGATTCACACTCTTAAATGTGAAGGTCTTTGAGTCAATCACAACCTTTTTTTATGCCATCAACCATTTCTGATCATACCAGGAGACTTTCCACCATCATGGATGTTCAAGGGGACATGCGTTATCTTGCTATGAAGGGGTTATTTCTCGTGATCACTGAGAACTCTCCGTTCAAGCAGCCAGCATGTCTGATCGACTTGGGAGAAATTTGAGGAAATATTTCTTTAAGGAAAGAGTGGTAGATGCATGGAATAGCCTTCCAGTGGAGGTAGTAGAGAGGAGGACTGTATCTGAATTCAAGAAAGTATGGGACAAACATGCAAAAACATGGGCTGTAAAGTTTAGTATTTGGTATGATAAGGCAGACTGGATAGGCCATATAGATCTGCCATCATTTTTTAATGTTTCTATGTTTTCTGTGACCTCTTGAAATTTATGAATAACTTTTTTATTCTTTACCTTTTCACCTACTTCTTTCAAAATACATATCAGCATCTATTCCCTCTGTATTTATTTTCTTAACAAAGAAGTTGCCCTTACAGTGCCTCACTTCAGTCTTGCCCACTGTTTCTCTACTTCCCCTGTTTCCATCCAGATAATGACTCCTTAAATTACCACCCACATCTTTGCAAAGATAGTTTTTTTGGAGTCTATGGCCCTTACCTTTGAAGAAACTAGCACCACCTAATACTGAAACATACCATCCAGTGATCACTGGATGCTAGATGATCACTCACTACTAATTCAGACCTATTTGTAAGTACCAGGTTCAGTATCACCCCAACTCACATGGATGGCATTATGAGTTGCTGGAAAAGTTATTATTGTAGACAATACAGGATTTGTTATTTCTAAGTGAAATTGTTGTTTGGGTGTCCCAATCAACATCTGGCAGATTGAAGTTACCTAGCAAGAGCACTTTACTTTCCATAGCAATTTTGTGAATGTTTTCAATTAAATCTCTACCTATTTCTTCTGCCTGCAAGGGAGGTCACACCACTGTAAAGAGATTCTTCCTTCCCTCTTTCCAAATTAACCCACGGTGCCTCCTTTTTACCTCATAAGCCCTGCAGTTCTGTTACTTTAATATTATTTTTTACATTTAGCTCCACAGCTTCTCCTTTTCTTCTTATTCTATCTTTCCTCTTGCAATATGCTCCCCATACACCCCAAAACCTTTCATCTTGCTGAATCAACTTGCTCCCTCTTCTGCTCCAAAAGGCAAAAATTCCTGTGACCTTTCCTTGCTAACAACTTTGCTAGATATTTTTCCAAGAAAATCTCTTGTATTTTCCATCAGGTCTACTTTTGCACCCTTCTCTTCCTATGCATTAGAACATGCTTTACTTTCCTTCTATACCTCTTCATCTCTGCTTGATCCCTGGCCCCCTTCTTTGTTTGTCAAAATGGCACACGTGCTTCTTCCTAGCATTCTCCTTCTCTTGCAAACTTGCCTATCTATGATACCATCCTTAATAACTGGAAATTAGCCATTGACTAACTCCTCTGCAACTACAGGACTCTCCTCTCCTCACTGGACCCGATCCAAAATTGAGGGGTAGAAGCAAGAGTTGCAAGCCCCTCCCTCTCCCCCCTCCAAGGCAGGTTCGTGCCACAGCCAGTATTTAAAAAGCAGCATGCTTCCAGGACTAACTCTTCTGCAACCTCAGGACTCTCCTCACTGGACCCGATCCAGCATCAAGGGTAGAAGCAGGAGTTGCAAGCCCCTCCCGCTCTCCCCCTCCAAAGCAGGATCGCGCCACAGCCAGCATTTAAAAAGCATCATGCTTCCAGGCATGCCCACACCTGAGGGCCTCACCAGAAGATCCTTAGGCATAGCCCTTGAGCAGGGCACTTGATACATGAATGAACTGCCTCCTCAAAGCATCTCCTAAAACAACTTCCTGAGAACACCAGCCCACCTGACTAAAGGAATCAAGAAAACAACCCTGAACTGGAGGCATCCTTGCAACAAACAACCAACCACAAGATACAGAAGCCGACAGAAATGTGAGTAAACCTTTCTCCACACTGCTTAGCTGAACAAGATTATACTCTGGAGCCTCACATCCCACACATAGAATAAACCAGTCCTATTTCTCATTAAATATACCAACCTAAAGATACACAATGTGTAAAAATATAAGGTTCATACTCCTCCTTCAACTACTGCTCCTCAAGAGCAGGTACACAAATGCTGGTGAAACCAATCTACCATCTCCTACCCACCTAATACCAATTATACAAACAGGCAGGTATCCACCCCACAGGATAAATATCAACATAAACCCAAATCATCATAACAGGCCTTGAAGGATAATCTGTATAACCCCGTCTACCCATAAGGAAATAGCTCCCACCAAGAAACCACATTTTATCTCCCTCAACTGTGCTTTAGTCAATGTTCGATCAATCCACAACAAATTCAATGCTATATTGGATTACATACAGAACCAGAACATAGATATTGTGTGTGTCAATGAAATCACCTCACAGCAATACACAATACATAATTCCACAACACCCTCACAAAGGGGTGGAGATGTGTTAGTCATTTCAAAGTCACACCTAAAGTTTAATACCACCTCCTCCTTCCAATCCAAATGAAGCAATATAATAACTATCTAAAGCCAGCAACTAGCACTCTGCCTCATATACAGAGCTCCAAGTGCAAATGAAGAGGAACTCTCAACCATCCTGAACAAGTCTGCTCCCATACCACCCAGAATACACCTCTCATCATCCTAGGGGACCCTAACCTCCCTTCTCGGTCTGCTCAGATAGGAGATACATTCTTGAAGGCAATGAAAGACCTTCAATATAATCAATTAATAAGTACCCCAACCCACAAGAAGGGAGGGACCTTCGACTTTATCTTTGCACCAAACCAATATTACATCCAATACTACATCAAAGACCTTGTAATGCACCTAACAGTCATCCCATTCTCATGGTCTGACCATCACATGATGAACTTTTCCATAACCTCACCAATAATGAATGGCATGTCTGAACCAACCCTCAAGGAAAAAAGGAGATTCCAAACCTTCAACAAATATAAATTCCTAGAAGAAATTCTACCAGAACTAGAACAAAGTACAACAGACCTTAACACCACCATCATAAACTGGCACAAAACTCTCCATAATGCTGCAATCGCACCGGACAAATCATTCCATAACAATATAAAGAAACACAATGTACCCTGGTACTCAAGTCAAATCAGTGAAGAGAAGAAACAACTAAGGAAAATGGAAAGACTATGGTGGTGAACTAAAAGCCAACACCACTTAACTAATACAATGAAATGCAAGCCATATACCATAACACAATAAATAGCTACAAAAAGAAATATCACTCAAACCTAATAGTGAAATCTATTAACAAACCAAGGGAGCTCTTCACTGTAGTAAATGGTCTAACAAAATAACTAGTGGAAACAGATGATCCAAACTCCATATCCCCACAAGACCTGGCAGACTTCATATAGCTACAATATACACAGAAACCACTTGAAAAAAAACAACCAAATCCAGCTTACAGTACATCACAGATGAAACATGGGACACATTTCAAATTCCAACAAGAAAAAGGTTTGATTCTATTATAGCCAACATTAACACAACACATTATAGGGAGGAGCAGCCTAGTGGTTGGGGCAAGGTACTTCAGGCCGGAAGGTCGGAGGTTCAAATCCCACTAGAGGAAAGCAACCTTGGGCCGAAAGGACTGGGGTTTCTAGTCCCACAGATGCTCCTTGTGGTCTTGGGCAAGCCACTTAACCCTCCATTGCCCATGTTCCCTGTAAGTATTAGTGTATGTGTCTCATATCCCCACATGTTAAATGTATCCCCCAATTGTGTTGTGACCGCTTTGATTGAAGGATAAGGCGGTATACAAAACTGAATAAATAAATAAAAATAAATAAAAACCTCATCTATTGACCCATGTCCAGTTAACTGGATTAAGCAGACAAGAAAAAATCTAATACCATACCTACAAAAGATCATTGAATCATCACTCGCTCAAGGATACCTCCCCTCACAACTCAAGCAAGCTTCCATTAGACCAATCCTTAAGAACAATAACTTCAATAAAAAGGACCTAAGCTCCTTCCGCCCAATAGTCTCACATTTGTAAGCAAGATAATTGAAAAAATAGTACAGCATCAACTACAGGACTACATGGATACATTCGCCCCATTAGACCCCCATCAGTACAGATTTAAACAAAATCACGGTGCCAAAACACTTATTAAATCACTTATGGACACCCTTGTTTCAGGCATAGATAATATACTCCATGGCTTCATCGTATACTTCATAGATATCACTGCTGCTTTTGACTCCATTAACCACAACACTCTGCTACAAAGACTTCAAGATATGGGAATAAATGGTACAGTAGTAGACTGGTTTCTCTCTTACCTGTCTCACTATAACCAACAAGTGAGAATCAAAAACAGTCTAAACCTTTCACACAATACCAGGGTGTTCCACAAGGCTCAGCCCTCTGCACTACTATTTAATATATACATTCAACCAATTTGCAACATAATAAGATAACACAACATCCACTACAGAATATACGCAGATGATATCTTGATATTCACCCTCATTAACAGCAATCACCCGGATTACTTCCAAATCACAGCATGCCTCGAATCAATGTCGGAGTGGCTCAAAGGACAGAATCTTTCCATAAACTTCAAAAAATCGGAATTGATGCATATTACCAGAAATACTAAATTATCCCCACCAGACTCAATAAAGATCCTAGATAGCACCCTAACCAACAAACAAGAAGTAAAATACCTCGGCACACTCAATAAACACTCAACCATCATCTCAGCTTCCAACACCACATAAAGAGAACAACCAGATCAGCCTAACACAAGTTGAGAACTTTACGCAAGCTCAAACCACTACTAACACCACAATAAAATTATGCACTGAAAAATCAAAATTATGCAACATAATGCAGAAGTAAAGCATTTTTATTTTTCATACAAATACATTAAATAACAGTACAAAACTTGTTTATAAACTGATGAAGGAAATTTTGCAACAGTTACGAGTATATTCTTGGAACCATATGGCTTAGACTACTTGCTGATTATTCTGTGACTGCATATGTAGAGTGAGTGAGTGAAGCATGTTAGGTTGGAAAGTGGGTGTGGTGTGTTGACGTAACAGTATAGGTAGTAAATGAAGTGTGTGAGATGGGCACTGAGCAACTGCCAAGTATGATGTGTTTGAGTGAGTGGGGTGTGTTTTTTAGGATAAGGAACTGGGTTTGGTATATCAGAATGGGTGGTGCATGGCTAAGTGGGAGTGGGCAAAATGCATGGCTGAAGGGCATGTTTTAGGTGGGGGCTTCCATAGATGATGTCTACAAGTGTGTACTTTGGGTCTGTATGTACATGGTTGAAAGTTTTGTTGTTTTTTGCTCTCAGAACATTGTATGTTGACTTGGTTGCCCGTGTGTGTGTGTGTGTGTGTGTGTGTGTGTGTGTGTGTGTGTGTGTATGTGTGTGTGTGTGTGTGTATTTATATGTATGTTACTCTGTTCATACTCATCCATTTACCTAATTTCCCCCAACTCATCTCACCTTCCAAATATATTCCTTTACCCTCTGATGCATCCAGATCTTGCCCCCCCATGCATCCCTTACCCCATCTCCTATAGTTTAGCTCATCTCATCTCCCAAACATATCCCACTATCCACTGTGTCCCTTCTTCATGCTTGATTTGATCTTAGATTTGATTTATTAATAATTTGTATACCTCTCTTTACCCAAGGGCTGTCAGAGTGGTTTACATTAGATAATAATGCAGCTGGGATAAAAAATAGTAAAGACAATACATAAATAGTATTAAAACAACAATAGCAATCAAAGTACAATAATTACTTCACAACAAAAAAAGGGACAAAGGTGATCATAATAAAAATTGTTGAGGACTGATAGCTCCATCCACTACACAGGAGAATAGGTCCTTTGGATCAACCATTCCATAATTTCTATTTTGAAATTCTTAACAGAACTCTCCATTCCTAAATGCAGCATAAGATTATTCCATAGAGTAGTTAGCTCTGCCAAAACTATGCCTTGTTGTATCTATACGCAACTGTTGGTAATACATAATAGCATAGTGATTCTACTTCATACTACCTCACATACCATCCCTACATCTACATTCCCATTCCTCCGATCATAGCAATTGTTAAGGAAGCCCAGAATAGCCCCTTTAGTACATACAGCAAATGCCGGTATAGCCAGAATAAAGGTTATTGCAGTGTTTTATTGTTCTCGGGGGGGGGGGGGGAGGGGTATTTTATTGTTACTTAATCATGCAAACATCCCTCCCCTAGTTCAATACAGACATATCACAGCCATTCATCTCTATGGGACACATTGGAGATCAGAGCAGAAATTCTTCTAAGTCCTGGCCTTATTCTGCCTTGCTGTGGGTATAACATGGGCATCCACGAGACAGGACGAACATGGGCCTTCTCTGAATACACTTTATACGTGTCGTGGCTTGCCATGCCCCGGTTCTGAGATCCCCGTTTTCACTCCATGTTTGTGCAGGGCCACATGGTTTCAGAATAGGGGTCTAGACTACAATATGGATATTGACTTATTTATTTCAAAATTAAGTGCACATATAGAGCTGTTAGAGTCATTAATCATTTATTGTTTATTTGAAATGTAATATACCACCCTTGGCAATTAGCAGACAGAGTGGTTAACATCATTAAAAATGTGTATGTATAAAAATTAAAAGAAAGGAACTAAAAATTAAATAAGGAGAGATAAACAAACAAGGGCAAAGAAAAGAAAGGAGCAGAAGCAATGTAAAATAAATTAATTAGTTACATAGTTACATGGAGGTCAGTTTCCTTCTGGATGTCCAGCCCCTGTACGACCCTTCAGAATCAGGTCTACGGGCCTATATGTGCAGCCCGGGCCATGGTTCTGAAGGGCCGCACACCCTACAGATCTCCAGCTAACTCAATGAGGCTGTTGTATGGAGCCATGATGTCATGGCATCCCATCTCCATGGCACTGCCGCGATTGCAGGACAGAGCCCCCCTTTCCCCACAGCTCGACCCCTGATCCAGCCTACCATAGCCAGGATCAGGCTGCAGGGAACTCACTGCACCCCCTCACCTTCCTGCCACTGCCGGCCTCGGCTATCCCCTGTCTAGAAAACTGACTTAGGACATACAGGGCTGACCTCAGAATCGGCCCCGTATATCCAGGATGACTCACCCGCCTATACACCACCCTCGCTCCACTTTCCGTCTGCCCCTGTCTAAGACTCCACGTACAACTCTGCTGTTCGTACAGTGAGCCTTGCACAGGGACGGCAAGGGGGATGAATAGTGGGGATGTACATCCAGGCAGGACATACATTCCTGTTATTTGTACATCAGAATGACCCCCATAGTGTCTCTTCTGTCATGTAGCAGCCCCTATTCTTCCAAGCCAAAAACTTGCACAAATAGCTCTTGGGGGAACGTCGCTGTTAAGTGATTCATGTTTATCACTGTGTGTAGTCATCATGTGAGGTAGGGTGTTGTGGTTGTGTACTGTCCTTTTGCCCTTCTGTTTTCATTATGTCTTGAGGCTCGGTTAGGTATCTGTTCCTAAGAGGTATGTTTTCAGCCTTTTCCAGAAATTGCTGGTATCATCAATAGATTTTAGTTCATGCAGGAGTGAGTTCCATATTGAAGGTGTGAATAAGGAGAATGCCCTGCTGCAAGTTCTTTGTTTGCTTTTTACTTTAATGGTGGGGATGATAAGTGAGTTTGGTTTTTGAATCTTCTTGGTCTGGTGTCCGTGGCTTTGTATATCAGAGTTTGTAGATATTCTGCCGATAGCTTGTGAAGGAACTTAAATATGATGAGTATTATTTTGTATTTGATACAGAAATGTATTGGTAGCCGATGCAATTGTTTTAAGATGAGTGTTATGGGGTTATGTCTTGATGCAGTTATTATTATTATGAGCTGCTGTATTTTGGGCCATTTGGAGCAGGTGGAATGTGTACTTTGGGAGACCTTGGTATATTATGTTGCAATAATCCAAGTGTGCTGTTATTGTTGCCTGGCATACTCTGTAAAAGTCACTGGAGTCAAGTAAAGGGCAGAGTTTCTTGTGGTAGGCAATTTTTGTTGTTCTCTTGACATGTGATTTCAAGTTTAGATTTTGGTCGAGTGTAATCCCTGAGTATCTGACCTCAGACTTGACTGCTATATCATTGATATTCTTATTGATGTTAAAGGGGTGAAGGCGGTGTCTCTGGTCATGTGAAGTACCTTCATTGTTTTGTAGTTTATGGGCAAGTTGTGCTGTGATAGCCATTGAACAATTGCCTTAAAGAATCCTCTTATTGCTATATAGTCTGGGTTGGCTGTGGTTAAGGGTGCGTATATCATAATATCTTATGCATAGATGTGGTATAGAACATTGTACTTTTGTTTTATAGCCTATTATAGTCAGTGGCTGAATATATATATATATATATATATATATATATATATATATATATATATATATATATATATATATAATAGTGAGGAAAGAGCAGATCCTTGTGGTATTCCCTGAAGTTGTTTGAAGGGCTTTGATTTGTGTGAACCTTGGTAGTCCATTAGGTATGACTGAAACCATTTTAGTGTGGTATTGCTTAAGTTTATCTCCTGTAGTTATAGTAAGAATGTATGATGGCATATCATGTCAGAGGCAGATAAGATGTTGAGGAATATTAAGATGAAGCCCTTACCTGGTTTATTTGTCTTTTATTACTCTGTCAAGGAGTGATGTGAATAGTGTCTCAGCACTGTGGTTGGGTATGAAACCTTGTTGTTGGGGGTCTAAGGATGCATGCTCATCTATATAGTCTTGTAGTTGGCATTGAATGGATTTCTTGATTATTTTGGCAATTAATGGTATGATGGAGATAGGTCTGTAGGAGGTGGGTACTTTTGGGTCAAGCAAAGGGCTCTTTAGTGTTGATCTGGTTGTTTAAAGCTAGCGGGCATGTATTCTTGTGAGATAGATAATTGTGTGATTTTTAGTAAAAGTGGGGTTAGTTTTTTACTTGCGAGCTTTATCCACGATACCAGGCATGGATCCAGGGGGGATAATGTGTTTAGATTGGAAATGATGTTGTCGAGCATTTCAATGGTGGGTGTGTGAAAGGAGATCCATTTCATGTAGGAATTTTGCCATTTCTTGTGGGTTTAATTCATGCTCATCTTTCCTATATGTATGATCTTTTGTGAGTGAGTGCGCAATTTCAAAGAGTTCTCTAGGTCGGTTGAGGGAGCTAAGTATGATTTTGGTGTGATATTCTTTCTTGCATTTGTTTATCAGGGCATTGTATTCTTGTTGTTTGGTTTTGTAGTTATATGGATGTGTTGTTTCTTTGTGTGCCTACATTTATATTCAAGCTTTCTTAATGTTCTTTTTAGTTCCTTGACTGAGTTGGAGTACCATGGTGCACAATATTTCCTGCTCATGGGGTTTTTGTTTTGTGGTGCTACTGCAGTGGAGGCTATAGTAGTGTTCCAGTTGTTGATGAGGGTTTCTAAGTCCATTGTGTTGAGTTCTAGACATGGAATTACTTCTTTTAGGAAAAGTTGTCTCTTGAAGGGCTTAAAATCTGCATTGTGACGCATGAACGCTATCATGTAGTGGTCTGATCATGGGACTGGGGAAGTTTTGGGAGGGATGTGAGGTATTGGTTCAACATCTAGTTGGAGATGAAGATGAGGCCCAAAGTTCCATCTTTTGCATGGATTGGGTCTTTTATCAGCTGCATATATTGCAGAGCTTCCATAGCCTCAAGGAATGAGTTAGCATCTTTGGTGGATATTAGATTTAGGTCCCCAGTAGTAGTAGTGGTTTATTCGATGTTATATGTGTGCACACTGTTTCCAGGATGACAGATAATTCCTCAGCTCTTGTGTTTGGTGCTCTGTATATTAGAGATATTGCTATATGTTTATTTGCAATTGTGAGTAAGTTGATCTTGTCTGTGCTGTTAGAAGCAATGGTGTTGAATTTCAGGTGGTTTTTGCTTAGTGTAAGTACACCTTCACTCCGTCTTTTTGTTCTTGGGCAGTTGTGCAAGGTGTTATAAGTTGGTTTAGTAGCACGTTGTCAGTTTCTGTTAGCCAAGATTCGGTCGCACACATTAAATCTATTTTGTGCTCCTAGGATCCTAGTTAGGATCGGTATCTTCTTCTGGACCACTCGTGCTTTGGTCAGTGCACACTTCAGTGATCGGGCGTGGTATGGGTCTAATTGTTTAGTTAATTCTGGTGGGCTGAGTTTAATTTTTATAAGCTTACAAAATCCCTTGTTTGTTGGCTTGTATGAGGTGGGCTAAGATGCTGTGTGTTTTAATCCTTGAATTATTGGGATCATACGGGCAGCAGTGTTTCTGAGGAGCTGGAGGCAGTGGAGTTGATACAGGGAGAGGCCAGCAAGTGCAGCATGGCACTAGTCAAGATGACCAAATCTCTAAATGCCCTCTAAAATATTGAGAAAAATACTTAAGGGAAATGCTACTACAGTTCCTTCTTTAAATACTTTTTTTTCTTTGTTTTTAGTTTATGTGCTCAGTTTATGCGCTCCAAAACTTTGGAACACCCTCCCACCACACGTTAGGGCCATTGCTGATCTCTTCCAGTTCAAGAAGGCCTTGAAACATCACCTTTTCATCAAATATTTCCCAGAGAACATAGTAACACAGGCACACTCAAATAGCAACAATCCCGTTCTTTCCACGTAACCTCTGCTAACCCAACAACACTTCACACCTCTCTTTCATATTAACAAGGTTCTTTTTATACAATATGTCTTCCAAATGTAAATAGTTACACTGACTATTATTTGTTGTAAATAATTACCCCGGTTACCCAAGTTATTGTTCCTGTTATATGTAAACAAAAAACAGATAATTGTATCTTGTCTGATGTTTTCTTGTTCTATGTAAACCGCGCTGATTATGAATAGTGTGGTATATAAAAGATGTTAAATAAATAAATATGCTTTTATTTATTTTTTCGTTGTAAATTTTAGATATTCCTAAAAAATGAATGCAGGTCTCAGACTCACATTGGTGTTGCTCTGTATTTACAGAAAGCAAATCACCTTATCGCATCAATGACCTTATAGCATTCCTCATTTTCATTAAAGAAATGGTGTCTTACTAATTTCTTCCCTTAGAACTTTCTTCAATTATTACCAGTTACATTAAACAGGTTGTTTCCTTTAAACAGATTATTTTAAATACAAGATTGTGCTTATCTTTTCATATTTTTGTGGGTAAATTCCCCGACGCCACCAAAAGGGCACCGCTATGTGCGTTTCGAATCCTTCTTCAGGGGGAAATGTTATAACAGCACGATCTTTACAAGATGCCACGGAGTTTTACATTCTTATTCAGCTCAATATTTCCGAACTTCCAAAATCATGTGGTATGTAGCAGAAAAACGCCGCGCCGCTGCTACATACCACATGATTTTGAAAAACGCCGCGCCGCTGCTACATACCACATGATTTTGGAAGTTCGGAAATATTGAGCTGAATAAGAATGTAAAACTCCGTGGCATCTTGTAAACATCGTGCTGTTATAACATTTCCCCCTGAAGAAGGATTCGAAACACACATAGCGGTGCCCTTTTGGTGGCGTCGGGGAATTTACCCACAAAAATATGAAAAGATAAGCACAATCTTGTATTTAAAATAATCTGTTTAAAGGAAACAACCTGTTTAATGTAACTGGTAATAACTGAAGAAAGTTCTAAGGGAAGAAATTAGTAAGACATCATTTCTTTAATGAAAATGAGGAATGCTATAAGGTCATTGATGCGATAAGGTGATTTGCTTTCTGTAAATACAGAGCAACACCAATGTGAGTCTGAGACCTGCATTCATTTTTTAGGAATATCTAAAATTTACAACGAAAAAATAAATAAAAGCATATAAAAACAAAGAAAAAAAAGTATTTAAAGAAGGAACTGTAGTAGCATTTCCCTTAAGTATATTTCTCAATATTTTAGAGGGCATTTAGAGATTTGGTGATTTTTACCCTCTGTCATTTTGACCTAAGTACTCGACTAGTCAAGATGAGACATAATGAAGGAGAGTGTGAGAGTGGTCAGAAATGAGGAAGATAGGAAGGGTCGGATGGTGTGAATCTGACAGAGAGAGAAAAATGAACAGCGGATGAGGGAAGACAGACGCTCATGAAAAGGCAGTGCAGAATCAAGGGTGATGCCCAGATAGCGAAGAGAGGAGACCAGGGGAACTGGGGCATCCAAAGAAGAGGAGCTGGGGGGAGGGGGGCTGCCAAAGGTGAACCAGATAGCGGCCATTTTATCCAAATTAAGGTGCAAGAAGTTAGAGGATAGCCAGTCAACAGTAGATGAAAGGCAAGAGTTTAGAGGGGATAAGTCAAGGGTAGAGGGGGGGGATGATACAGATAGAGAAGATGTTAAAAAAGGGAGGCCAAGACCAAACCTTGAGAAATCCCACAGGAGAGAGGGAGAGGCAAGGAAGAAACAGTGTCTGAAATCACAGAAAAGGTCCGAGAAGATAGAAAAAAATGAAATCAACAGAGGACCAGTCTGTGGATACCAGAGCCGCGAAGATGAGAGAGGGGAACAGAATGATCAACAAGATCAAAAGCAGTAGAGAGATTGAGAGAACCAGCCAAAGAAATATCACCACGGTCATATGAGAAATGCAGTTCATTGAGGAAAGAGAGCAAGTCAGTGTCCGTGCTGTGCCTGGGGTGAAAGCCAGAGTGACAAGGGTGAAGGACATGCATGGAATTAAGGTATGAGGATAATTGGATGAGCACAAGCTTTCTAGACTCTTAGAAAGGGAAGATTAGGAATGCGATGGTAATATGCAGGGGCAGTTGGATCCAGTTAGGGCTTCTTGAGTAGGGGGCAGACAAGAGCATGCTTCAAGGGTGATGGAAAAGTGCCAGAAGAAAGACTGGAATTGAGGATGATGAGAATGGAGGAGAGGAGGGCAAGTGAGGGTTCGAGGAGCCAAGAACAAGGGATAATGTAAATTTCTCTATTACACTCCATAAGAAAAGCAAAACTACAAGTCCCTCCATGCAATGGGATAAACCTAGGACTGGCTCAAACCTGTCGGACGCATCTGGAGCCAGTTGGCAATCCTAGTTCCAGGCCTGTTGTGATGACATGGCCCATGGAATTTTCAGAACACAGGGAGAGATAGGATTCTCTGTCTACTTGTCAAGGATTTGTAGCATGAGTGGGTGAAGTGTCTCATATTGGCTGCTGATGACCCCTCCCAGATAGGCTCCAGTGTGTCTAGCTGTGCCTGTATGCACAACAAAAATGAAGTTAACAAATGCAATTTGGAAAAATTTTCCAAATATCTACAGTTAGTTAGTTGGCCCCACAACAAACAAAAAATTGTGTTTTTCATTGATTTTCCATTCACGAATGCAAATGCCTAATAAATGGAAGCTAGAAGGAAGGCTAACATGTCTAGACATTTTTCAGAATTTAAAACTTCTTTCTGCAGTGATCCAAACCTCCCCTTCTGTTGAGTGATCTAATTAGACTTATGCCTTCTTCCAATGTATCCAGAGCCTGTGGATAGGATCCAGCCAATGGGAAGGCTGTGGGGGCGGAGCACTGGAATGCTGCTCTTGTCACAGGAAGGGAGGAGGTGAGCTGAAGGAAATTCCTGTGCTGTACAAGTTTAGTTTCTGTGTGTAATGGGAGATAGAAATGAAGCCCTTGCTCCCTATAAAATGAGTTGTGTTTTTATAGGAAAAGATGTTCCAACAGTTGCAGCAAAGTGAGACAGCAATTACAGAATTGCACTTTCAAACAGCCCCCCTCCCCTTCTCTCCTGACCACAGAAACAAAGAGCTGTCCTCATAACATATGACGGCAAGTTACCTTGTACATAGTTACCCTATTAACCCTGTATATAATCCCCTGTTTATTGTAAGTCCAGTGTAGGCCTGCCTGCACTGCACAAATCTGTTATCTGTAAACCACACTGATTTTTAAAGAGCGCGGTATAGAAGAGACATTAAATAAATAAATAAACAAATAAACAAAATAGATACAAATAGACACACACACACGCACACACACACACACTAATGTGCCCACACATGAACACATACATATATGTGTCGCTCAGCCTGGGGAGGAGATCAGGCTTACCCTGCATAGTAAAACATGTAGTCTTAAACTGAGAATTAGATATTACCTCAGATTGTCTCTCCCACAGAGAAGCTCAGAAATTGTATATATATAAATTTCTCTATTTCTTCTATCTTCCAAAGTTTTCCCCTTTAAAAAACAAAGAACTCAAGAATAATAATACTTAAATGCTAAAGCTGTGAAAATCAGCGAGAAATTAATTTTTTTTTTCAATAAATAATAAAGAAAACACTATAAAGGCCTTGAATGCTGAAATATTTTGAATAGCTTTTATTATCTTAAATAAATAAACTGTTTAACTGTTTGCTATTGTTGTTGTTAAGTGCCATCGAGTTGGTGTCCACTCATGATGACCCTCTGGATAGTTGTCCTAAACTGTATTCGTTCTTCAGTCAGGCAGCTCATTGTTGATAGAGTGGCATCCATAGCTGCTGTAATTGTATTGATTCACTGCATTGCTGACTTTCCTCTTTTGCACTGGGTTTCAACCTTGCCAAGCACGATGTCTTTCTCTAATGATCTCTTTCTTTGCATGCTGTGTCCAAAGTATGAAAGTCAAAGTTTTATTATCTGAGCTTCTAAAGAAAACTTTGGTTTGATCTCCTCTGTTACTGACTGGTTTGTTCTTTGGCAGTTCATGGTATACACAGTATTCTTTGCCAGCACCATAATTCAAAGGCATTGATCTTCTTCCTGTCTATCTTTTTCACTGTCCAACTTTCGCATCCATAAGATGTTAATGAAAGTAACATGGCTTGGACAAATTCAATCTTTCTATGGAGAGAGACACCTCTGCTCTTGAGAATTTTATCTAAGTCTTTCATAGCCATTCTGCCAAGAGCAATACGTCGTCAAATTTCTTGACTGCTTGTCGTTTCTTTATAGATTATTGATTCAAACAGGTTAAAAGTTATCCACTATTTCAATTTCTTCTCCATCAACAATGAATTTATTGATTTTGCCAGTTGTCAGGATTTTTGCCTTCTTTATGTTAAGGTGCAGGCCCAGTTTAAGACTATGTTCCTTGATCTTGAGAAGCAAATGTTTCAGATCATCTTCACTTTCAGCCAGTAAAGTAGTATAATCAGCATAGCGAAGGTTGTTGAGTCTTCCACCAGTCTTCACACCTCAGTTGTCTTGATACAGTTCTGCTTCTCTGATGATTTGTTCTGCATATAAATTAAACAGGTAAGGGGAAAATATGCAGCTTTGTCGTACACCTTTGCTGATTTTAAACCTTTCTGATTCTCCTTGCTTTGTTCGAATTGTTGCTTCTTGATCAATATAAAGGTTGTACAAGAGAAGTATTAGATGTTTTGGTATACCCATGCTTCTTAATGTGGTTTGCACAGTCAAAAGCCTTGCTGTAGTCAATAAAACCCATACAGATATCCTTTTGGTATTCTTTTGTCTTTTCAAGGATCAATTTCACAACCACAATGATGTCTCTCATTCTTTACCCTTTCCTGAACCCTGCTTGCACTTCAGGCAGTTCTCGATCCACGTATGGTTGTAGTCTACGCTGGATGATCTTGAGTAGAATCTTGCTGGCATGTGGGATCAGAGCGATTGTGCAATAATTTCCACAGTTAGTCAGATCACCTTTCTTCAGTATTGCTATAAACACAGATCTTTTCTAGTTAGTCAGCCATAATGTTGTTTTCTAAATTTCCTGACAGAGACTTGTAAGTATGACAACAGCCACTTTCAATTGCTGTAATACTTCAGCGGGAATGCCATCAATACTCAGTGCCTTGTTCTTTGATAATGCTTTCAATGCTGCTTTGACTTCCTCTTTCATTGACTACTTCTACTTCACGACCAGTCACACCCCAAGCAAGTAAATTAATCAACTTTGGATTAAATAACTGGTATATCTTTGCCTCTAAAGTGCTTAACTTTAGTGTTTGTGCTTTTTTTCTTAATAGATTTACTTAAGGAACAATAATTCAGATATGTAAAATCTAAATTCCTGGTTGCAAAAGCCGATGCCTACCCCCTGGCTTTAACCAAATACAGTCAAACCTCGGTTTTAATGATTAATCCGTTCTAAGAAGTCTGACTAAAACCGAAACGTACGAAAACCGAAGCAATATTTCCCATAGGAAATAATGTAAATTCAATGTAATCCGTTCCAGACACCCAGCTCCTGTCACTTCTCTCACCTGCCCAATCGTCCACAGGACAGCAAACACACAGATATTGTACTGTACGGCACTGTAATCTGATCGCTGACTCCGTCTCAACAGCAATTTGCAAGTGTACCCTGCAAGATAAAGAACTGCCTCCCACATTCATGCAACATCTCCTGCTTACATTGACAGCTACCCTGCTACCTCCGAGCCTGAGGGGGCGCTCCAGAGAACAGGCAGGCGGTGGAGAGATCGGGGCCTTCCTCTCTGTGCAATCCTTGCATCTCTGGCTCGAGGATGTTGCTCAGCTGACTTTGGCTTCTCAACACGCGATCGGTGAGTCCGGGGGGGGGGGGGGGTAGTGCTGCCGGGACTGGGCGGGCAGACCAGCGCGAGGGTGTAGGTTTTCAGATCTGGCAGCACTGGTTCCTGACGAAAACCGAGGCGATAAACGATAACCGAGACAAGATCTCAGTCAGAAAAGACGTCGAAAACCGAAACGAACGAAAACCGGGGCACACGAAAACCGAGGTTTGACTGTAAATGAAAGAATATCTACCTCTCTACTGTTGGGGCTTTGTGAATCTTCTTTGCTTCTTTTCCTTCCAGGCAGTTTGGCAGACGTTCACTAAAGTAAATACTTTTATTTACTCTAATTGAAATAAAAGGATAATTGAAAATCCCTATCTATATTTTCTTTTCCACATTCACACATGTTCACATACAACCACTTAGTACACCTCAGTCAAACTAATGTTTTAGCTTTTGAAACTGGCACAACTTAAATTTTACTTCTGGCAATATTTCAACCAGTCAGGCTTTGCATTGAGAACCTGCTTGACAGAATTTCTGCAGTTCCCAAGAACTTTTTTTTCTTTCTCTGCTATTAGAACTGAAGCAAGACATCAAACTTTCCAATCAGCAGAGAAACTGTCAATTGCCACTTTCTTTAAAAGGGGACAATTCCTCCACAAGGAAATTTGCCACAATGTTTTGCCCAGGCAATCACTCAGAAAGTCTCACAGGCTTTTCTCAGCGTGAACTTCAATCCGTCAAGCCTTGAGTTGCTTCCAATCTTGAGAAAAAGTTTCAGCAGTTTTCTCCAGTTCCTCAAAGTTACTGGCAATTTTTATTGTGTAAACCACTTTTTTTTATTGTCTAAGTCTCCTATAAGCATTGCAAAAAAAAAAATAGTACCATTTCTTTAACTTGGGCAAGTGTAGTTTTTAACATTAAACTTCAGGTTATTTTTTTTCTCTAAATTGAATCACAGACAGATTTTTTTCTCAATTTAGCTTTAACCCCCTTTCAATTTTACATTTTGGGAAAAGCTCTTTAACAAGGAGAGCCCTGGCTCAAGTCTCAGTCATTGTAAAGCAAAATTACTTAAATACCAGAAAAATAGCTGGCAGTCTAACAAATAAAGCCACAGTTATTTCCATGCCTTTTTTAAAAGTATCAGCCGTAATGTTTCACATATATTCAATTTCTAAATCCCCACACACTCACACAACCAGTCACACCACCACCTGCCTTATTTACAGTCAACCCCAACTGATTTAACTGTAACTGTGACTTAAGTGTAACTGTAACCACACTCTTATCCATTCCTTCTCATCATGTTTCCTCCCCAAATCTTTGTCTGATGCCTGCTGGTATGGAAATTTGGAGTTGAGCACTCCCTGGATAGCCCTAAACAGAAGCTGAATGAGGCCCCGGCTCCTATGGTAGCCCTGCCAGAGTGCCTTGAGTACATTATAGCCCTCCTCATAAGTGGTCCTGATAGGGCCTTGTTTCAAGAAGTTGCAGATCTGTAAATGAGTGAAAAAATCCCTCCCCAATAAGTGATACTTCTCTTGAAGTTCCCGGAAGGGCATAACCTCTCCCTTGTCAATCAGTTCAGCAAACGTATCAATGCCACACCGCTCCCAGTGGCAAAAAAAACCATCCTGCCTCATGGCAAAAGCCAAAGAAGCCCCACTAGGAGCCATAGCCATGAAGGTCGCCTGGTGAGCCCCTTCTGCTGTCCTCGCCTCCATTTCATCCACAGATGGAACATAAAGGGTTTGTACTTCCACTACCAAGGCAGAGAGGGCCCCGACACCCAGAGGAGGTGGGCCACCTTAACCTCTCCTGCTCAAAACTGTTTAACCTCCCAGATCCTCTTCTCTGCCACCCCCCTCCACTCCATCACCTGACGTAACTGGGCATCTAAGTAATACTCTGCCAAATTGGGAACCCCAATCCCCCTTGTCACCGGATGGCATACAGGACCTGCCACATCATTCATTGGGCCTGATGATGCCAAATAAATTCAAACGCCTTATTCTACAGGCAGCATAAATCCCCTAGGGCCACCTGAATAGGCAGGGCTTGAAACAAGTATAGTACCCAGGGAAACAGGTTCATCTTCACAGCCGCCACCTACCCCAGCCAGAAGATTTCCCCCTCCCCCATTTAGTCAAATCCAGCTCAAGTTGCTTAAACAGAGGGGGGTAGTTTGTCTGATATAGTCCAATCTCCGTGGGGGTGACCCATACCCCAAGATATGTGAGGGACTGAGGTGTCCACTTGATGTAAAAGCCCGCCTGTAACCTCTCAACCAGGCCCGCCTCTAGAGAGACATTAAGAGCCTCTGTTTTGTCGAGATTTATTTTAAAGCCTGATAGACTCCCATAGGCCCTGAGATCCCACAGCAAGACTGACAGCGAGGTCAGAGGCTCAGTGATCATGAAGAACAGGTCATTGGCAAAAACCATGATTTTATGCTGCTACGGACCTACCCGCACCCATTATATGTCCACCAGTGCCCGTATCCGGGCTGCTAAGGGCTCTATGAGCAGGGCAAACAGCAATGGGGGACAATGGGCACCCCTGACGCATCCCCCAATTAAATGGGAAAAAATTGGAAAAGCCCCCGTTGATACAAACTGCTGTTTCTGGGGCCTGGTGGAGTGCTTGAATCCAAGATATAACCCGGGATCTCATTCACACATGTTCTAAGACCACAATTGGAAACTCCCAATGAACCCTGTCAAAAGCTTTCTCTGCATCGAGAGAAGTATGGCCCCCCTGTCTCTTCCGTAGAGTGAACCAACTCAATTGTAACCCTTTCCGTATGCTATCTCCTGCTTGTTGGCCCTGTATAAATCCTGTCTGATTGGGATGAATCACCCACGGCATCAGAGGCCCCAAGCAATTGGCCAAAATCTTGGCCAAGATCTTGACAACAACATATAACAGTGAAATAGGCCAGTAGGAGAAACAAACTGCCAGATCTTTGCCTGACTTGGGAATGATAGTAATTGCTACTTGTCGCATTGACTGGGGCACTGCATCTCCATGTACCACCTCATTAAACACCCTTTGTAACAACGACACTAAGGGGGTACTCAGTTTTTTATAGAAGAGTCTCATAAACCCATCAAAGTCAGGCAATTTATGCAGGGCCATTCCCCTAATCACTATCCCTACCTCATCTACGCTGATCTCCCATTCCAGACCCTCCCATGTATTCTTCCCTAATTGACTCATCCCCTCTCCGCACTCTCCCAGGTAACCAGTAATTAAACTCATCCCAACTCCTGCCCCCCCCCCCATAGAGTTCCCTATAGTTTTGTTCAAATTGTGCTCTAATCTCCACCCCCTTTTATAATAGTCGGTCACCAGCACCCTTCACTTTACCAATAGTGGCCACCCACACCTGCTCTTACAATTTCTGGGCTAGGAACCTACTCGACTTATTGTCAAATTCATAATAGATTTGTTGCACCCACTGCAGCTGAAAAGCTATAATTTCTAGCTGCACCTCATTGAGGTGCCACCGAGCATCTTCCAAGAGGCCCCTAGTCTTCTTATCCCCCATGTGCTTATGGTCCTTTTCCAGGGCCTCTACTTCTGCCCAAAGCAGTCTCATCTGCTTTTCCTGCTCTCATTTTTTCTGAGCCTCGAGTAGCCTATCCCACAAAATTCCCATCCCAACCTCCCCTATATCATTATGATCTAAATATTTCTAAATGACTTCCTCCGGCGCTTACACCTCACTATCAGATCACAGTAGGCTTTAATTTAGCCTCCAGAAGATCAGGAACAAGCCCTCCAGAGGTTCCCCAAACTGTGCCCCCATGGGTGCATGGTCAGACCACATAATAGGCCCAAAGTGAGCTTCCTCCAATTCCTCCATCCAATACCTGTTCCCTAACAGATAGTCGATATGGCTATAACTGTTATGGACAGCAGAAAAAAAAAAGTCATTTGTTGAGGGCTTGGTGGCCCTCCAGAGATTATCAACCCCCTATCTCTCATCCAACTTTGCACCCCATATACCCCCAGGTCCCAGTCCTCTCCATGCCCCGTCCCTCCCCTATTCCACCTCTGTCTCTCTAGCACCACATTAAGGTCCCCCACCCACCAAAAGCCACCCTAAACGCATCCATGCACCCACTTCCCCAGCCCCCCTCAGAACCCCTCGTGATCCACATTAATGTCATAAACATTTAGTAAGGTGACAGGGTCCTCAAAGAGATCACTCCACACCAGTAGGGCCCTTCCATCTGCCATCTGCCTTTTGCACCAACCCCCCCCCCCCCAAAGATGAACGGGACATCCACCAAAATCAAGGTGACCACCCCCACTCTCTTTTTGCTTCTGCTCTCAGCCATGAAAAACACATGCAAGAAGACTCAGGGATTAAGCAAACACTTATCCTTCACAAGAAGGTGAGTTTCTTGAAGGAAAACCACATATCAACAAAAGTCTCTCACCTCCTGCAACATCAACATCAATTCAATGCCCCAACACACAGCCAGGGAGCCATCTCATCTGACTTCCTCCCCCCCTCTCTGTTAGCCCTCCCCTTGCCTCCTCTCCTCCATCTCGCCCTCCCCCCTCACCTCTTGCAACCCCAGGGTCCCGCAACCCCAGGGTCCCGTAGAGTCCATCTCTGCCTGTGTTCTCTGAGGAAGAGACTCCACTGGGTACCACTGCTCCATTCCATTCTCCCATACACTCAATACAACAATCAAACTCCCCTAACTTCCCACCCCCCAGCCATTCGTCTCAACCACATTCATCCCCATCCACGCCTCTCTCATGCTCCCACTCATTCCAAGCCTCCAGGCTTCACACCACTCTCCTCCAAACCCCTTCATCAAGGTACATGGAACACAATAGAATCCTAACAGGAAATCTAGGGTTCAACTTCCCTTTTTGTCACAGCCCAGTGTCCCCTTCAGTCTCCTTCATTGGGCAAAATTCCCTGGGGCATCTTTGAGCTGTCCGACCCCTGCAAGAGTTGCTGTAGTTGCTGTCCCCTTATTAGGAACTCGCTGCCACTTAGAGGAAGGCTTAGATGTCATGGGTGCCTTGTGCTGTACTGGGTAGTCAGGTAGATTCAGGGCTCCTGCCTGCTTCAATTTTCCCCAGACTTCTTCTTCAGTTTTAACTCACACTGCTCTTCCATTAATTTCAAATAAGAGTCCAAATGGTAAGAACCATTTGTATTGCACTGCTTCCAATCTCAGATACTGTGTTATAGGCCTCAAAGCTCTCTTTGCTGGAGTGTACTTGGAGCCAGGTCGTTGAATAGTTCCACCATATTATCCTCCCATCTGAACTTCAATTGCTTGGTGACCACTCACATTATTTTTTTCTTTCCGTGCATAGAGCGCAAGGAAAGCTACAGCATCCCAAGGCCAATTACCCACAGATGGGCCCAAGACCTGATGTGCCCTCTCTACTTGCACCACGTGGCTCTCCTGGTTTCCCCTGTTCTGTTCCAGTAGGGGCTGACAAACTTGCTGTACAACCTCTAGCACTGATTTGTACTGCTTGACTTCTGAGATCCCCTGGATACGGAGTTGCACCGACATGAGCGATTTTTGAGGCCCTCCAACTTATCTTGGAGGGCTTGCATTTGCCTCTCCACTGCTCTCATCAGATCATCCTGGCACTCCGCACGCTGTTCCAAGCCCTCGACATGATTTCCTAAGTCCTGTATCTCTCCCTGCAGCTTATCTAGAGTCTCTCGAATTTCTTCTCAGACTGCAGTCAGGTTTCTTCACAACTCCCAGAACCATGCCCACATGTCGCCGCGAGTGCACTGCTCATCGGCATACTCCGGCTCCTCATCTGTGTCAGCAACTGCTGCCACGTGCCTGACCTCATCCTGCTGCTCGTAGCCCATCTTTGTGGCATATGGGGATTTAAACTTTTCCAAATTTTTCTAGAGAGACATTATCAGGGTCATTCTGAACTGCGAATAAGCCGTTTGCAAGTATTCTGGGTACGTGTGCCTAGTGGTGATGTCTAGACGGTATTTCAAATGTGGACTTACCTGCATGCATGAAAGAGATGTGCATGTATCACTAGATGTGGGCGGGGAGTGGTGGGATGTGGGTGGGGAGGGGAGGGGCTCAGGCATGACTGGCAGTGAAAATGTCTAGCGCATATTCCGTCAGACCCATGTAGGTGTACTAGATTATCCGTGGACATCTACGTTATACCTGCTAAAACATGGAATAAAAGAAATAGGAGAAACAAAATAAAGTAAATAAATGATATAAAATAAAGCAGGACATACTGCCCTGAACCCCACTGCAGCCCAAAGAGATGTATGGCGGTGACACTACCTGCATGCCCGCTTTTTCAGAGTGCCCAGGATACATATGTACAGACTGTAATGCGCATAGGAGGGATATGTACAAAGTACAGGAGAAAGAACAGGCAGCACCAGAGAAACAGGGGCAATAGATACATATGTCCACAGTGGCTGAGGCAGAGGGAAACACAGGGCCTAGTGCATGAATACAGTACCTTGTGAAAGTATTCATTCCCTTGGTTTTTGTCCTGTTTTGTCGTATTATGTATAACCTGGAATAAAAATGGAAGTTCACTTGGATGTTAGGCAATGGACCTAACAATATAGTCCAAAATAGTGAAGTGAAATGACAATAAAATACCTTGTATATATTAAAAAAAAAGTAAAAATTGAAAAGTTGTGAAGGCATATGTATTCATCCCTTTTGCTATGAAACCTCTGAATAAGATCTGGTCCAACCAATTAACTTCAGAAGTCACATAATTATTTGATCAGTGTCCACCCGTGTAGTCAGTGTCACATGATCTGTCACATGATGCCTGTAAAACTATACCTGTTCTGAGAGGCCCCTGACTCTGCAACACCACAAAGCAAGCAACATGAAGACCAAGGAGCATTCCAAACAGGTCAGAGACAAAGTTGTGGAGAAGTATAGATCAGGGTTGGGTTATAAAAAAAATCCCAAATTCTGAATATCCCACAGAGTCCCATTAAATCCATTATAAGAAAATAGGAAGAATATGGCACCACTACAAACCTGACATGAGAAGGCCGTGTACCAAAACTCGCAGAACAGCAAGGAGGGCATTAATCAGAGATGCCACAAAGACAGCAAGGATAATACTGAAGGAACTGCCAAGGTCCACAGCAGAGATGGGAGTATCTGTCCATAGGACCACTTTAAGCCATACACTCCACAGAGTGAGGTTTTATGGAAGAGTGGCCAGAAAAAAGCCATTCCTTAAAGAAAAAAAATGAAAACACATTTGGAGTTTGCACAGCAGCATGTGGCGGAACCCTCAAGCACATGGAAGAAAGTTCTCTGGTCAGCAGAGATGAAAATTGAACTTTTTGGCCATCATGAGAAATGCCATGTGTGGTGCAAACCCAACACCCCGAGAACACTATTCCAACAGTGAAACATGGTGGTGGCAGCATCATGCTGTGGGGATGTATTTCATTGGCAGGGACAGGAAAACTGGTCAGGATTGAAGAAACGATGGATGCTACTAAATATAGGGCAATTCTTGAGGAAAACCTGTTTCAGTCTGCCAGTGATCTGAGACAAAGGTTCACTTTCCAGCAGGACAATCACTCTAAATATACTGTTAAAGCTGGTTTAAAGGGAAACATTTAAATATCTTGGATTGGCCTAGTAAAAGCCCAGACCTCAATAAAATTGAGAATCTGTGGCATTATTTGAAGATTGCTGTACACCAAAGCAACCCATCTAACTTGAAGGACTTGCAGCAGTTTTGCCTTAAGGAATGGGAGAAAATTCCAGTGGCTAGACATGCTAATCTAATAGAGGAATACCCCAAGAGACTTGCAGTTGTAATTGCAGCAAAAGGTGGCTCTATGGCATATTGACTTTGGGGGGTGAATACATATGTACACTCCTGCTTTCAGGTTTTTCTTTTTTGTCTTGATTATTGTTTGTGTCACAATAAAGGATATTTTGCACTTTCAAAGTCATTGGCATTTATTTATTTATTTTATATTTATTTATTACAATTTCTTATATACCGCGCTATTTAGCATCAGTGCGGTTTACATTATAACTTAACGACCATAACAACAAGCTGTCAGGTTTACATCGAACAGGAGTATAAACTTGGAAAACAGAGTTAACTATATACATGTTGTGTATATCACATGGTGCTAACCCCCAAAACTCCATTTTAATTCCAGGTTGTATTGTGACAAAACAGGACATACACAGAGGGGGTGAATACTTTTGAAATGCACTGTAAATGTGTAATGTATGCATGGAACAACAAGGTAACACCCGTACAACTGACACCAGTGCCCAGCCCACATACCCAGGAGCCCCCAACAGCCAAACACAGACCGCCCTACCCCCATCCCCACAGCCAACCCCAACCCACCATCCCACACCCCCATCCCACCAACCTGCACCCCCACCCCTACCCCACCACCCCAAACCTCCACCCTCACCCCCAACCCCCAACCACAGCAACAGGCAGGCAATCTAACCCAGACCTATCTCCACCCCCCTATGTACTCTAACCTGCCCTTGACCCCTCCCCCACACAGAGGCGATACGACTGGACCCTAGTGGTTGGCCAACAGGTGGTGTGAGTGATGGCATGCCCCCTGAGACCAGGGTGCTGCTGCTGCTGTTACTCTCCCCACTGGTCTCCCCACAAGCTTCATGGAATGGTGGGAAGACAAGTGGGGGACCCACACCCCAGGGCCCAGGGCCCAGGATGCAGGATTGACCCATGCTGGTGGACCCTGACACAGACACTCCCCATGCACTGCCCCGTGTGGACACTCTGCCGGTAGATGGCAGGGCAGATGACTGAGGCACACCAGCACTGGCAGAAGGCACAGTAGCAGAAGCTGGTATCAGAGGCGTGGACAAAGAGGGCACCACAGGTGCACCAATGGGGTCAGGCACACCCTGTGGCCTGCCCAACTGGGTGACCAACAGGTCAATGCATGCCCCAAGGTGGCACACTAAGGCATTCAGGTATCGGTTGCTGCCAGCTGCTGTTCCTGTACTGCCGACTGCCATTCATGTACAGCCAGCTGCTGTTACCACAGTTCGCAGTATACCTGAGGAGTTGTAGCTTTTCCTGCACATGCACCTCATGGTCCTCCTGATGAGCAAGCAGGTGCTACAATCACTGCATGGACATGTTGGGGGCTGGGGCTTCACCACAGCTGGGATCGCACAAGGGTCAGGGCTGGCCGGTCTCAGGCATGAGGGGGGGGGGCACCACATGGCATGGTTGCAGCACACATGCATGTTGTTCCTGGTGGGGTGGCATGTGGTGCATGGATATGCCAACACCTGCATAGCTGGCCATGGTGCAACATGTTAACATTCCTGCCACTGTTCTTCTCTGCAGGTGACAGGGGATACCCACTGAGGGACTGATTCATGACCCCCCTTGACACCCCCCACACACCTGAGGAGGTCAGATACAACTGATCACACCAGCTGACCCGCTCCATCATTGAGCGGACATTTGGCCTGCTCAAGATCCGCTTCTGTTTCTTTGACATAAGAACATAAGAACATAAGATATGCCATACTCGGTCAGACCAAGGTCCATCAAGCCCAGTATCCTGTTTCCAACAGTGGCCAATCTAGGTCCTACGTACCTAGCAGTACCCCAAGAGACACAGGTTCCACAATGCTTGTATTGGGTCAAACAGTGATATCCTGGGCCCCTTTTTAATAATGGTTTATGGACCTTTCCTCCAGGAACTTGTCCAAACCTTTTTTAAACCCAGCTACACTAACAGCCTTTACTACATCCTCCGGTAACAAATTCCAAAGTTTGATTACACATTGAGTGAAAAAATATTTTCTCTTATTTGTCTTAAATAGTTTACCCTATAGCTTCATTACATGTCCCCTAGTCTTTCTATATTCTGATAGCATAAACAATTGATCTATGTTTACCTGTTCCACTCCATTCATTAATTTATAGACCTCTAACATATCTCCCCTCAGCCGTCTCTTTTCCAAGTTGAAGTGCCCTAACCTTTGTAGCCTCTCTTCATAGGAGTAGCCTTCCATCCACTTTACCATTTTGGTGGCTCTTCTCTGCACCTTTTCTAATAATGCTATATCCTTTTTAAGATACGGCGACCAGAATTGCACACAATATTCAAGGTGCGATCGTACCATGGAACGATACAGAGGCATTATAATATCCTTTGTTTTATTTTCCATTCCTTTCCTTATGATACTTAGCATTCTATTTGCTTTCTTGGTCGCCGCTGCACACTGGGCAGAGGGTTTTAACATGTAATCCACGATGATGCCTAAATCTTTTTCCTGGGTGGTGGTTCCCAATGTGGAACCTTGCATCATGTAACCATAGTGTGGGTTGTTCTTTCCTAGGTGCATAACTTTGCACTTGTCCACATTAAATTCCATCTGCCATTTGGATGCCCAATCTTCCAATTTATCCAGATGCTCCTGCAGTTTGCCGCAATCCCCTTGGGTTTTAACAACTTTAAAAAGTTTTGTGTCATCTGCAAATTTGATAACCTCACTAGTTATTCCCTTTTCCAGGTCATTTATGAATATGTCAAAAAGCAGCGGACCCAGTACAGATCCCTGGGATACTCCACTATTAACCTTTTTCCATTGGGAAAATTGCCCATTTAGCCCTACCCTCTGCTTTCTATCTTTTAACCAGTTCCCAATCCACAATAGTACACTGCCTCCTATCTCATGACTTTTTAGTTTTGCCAAAAGTCTCTGATGAGGGACCTTGTCAAAGGCTTTCTGAAAGTCCAGATACACTATATCAACCGACTCACCTTTGTCTATTCACACCTTCAAAAAAACATAACAGATTAGTAAGACAAGATCTTCCTTGTCTAAAGCCAGTCTGGTGGGGAGCTGCTGCATGCCCCAGCCAAAGTGTGAAGGATATTCTTGGCATGCTTCATGCTGCACAACTACGCCCTGCGAAAGGAGGCAGCCCACGCTTGATGTAGCAGTCATCAAGTGCAAAGGTGAGGTGGATGACTTGCTGGCCCCTCAGCCATCTCATGGTCTTTCCTACTGATGAACTGAGGTGATTAAGAAGGACCTTCATGGAGACACACTTTGTGTGTGGTAGGCTGCCTGTGCTGGCGGAACTGGGGGGTGGGTGGCAGGGCTGGGTATCAGCAGGCAGTCAGCACCCTCCCCCCACTCCCACATCTGCCAATACATGCTTTCTGGTCCCAGGTGTACAGCCCCCCCAACCACACCCAGCCACTCATGTGCCCCCACACAGGGCACAGCCCTATCCCCCATGCAGGCACTCTGACACAGCCAGGCACATGTTCTGTCACATATCCATAGTGGCGGTGTGTCCCCACCCTGCCCCTGCACAACACCGGTCTACACAACCTGTCCAGTCCTGGCCATATGCAGCTGCACCCAGCTGTAGCCCCAGTTCATCTAGTGCATGGGAGCATCTGGTGTGGCACTGCTGCATCCATTGTACCCTTGTCCCAGCCAGTCAGGCAACCGGGGATGCCCATCCCAGCACTGCAACCAGTGGCAGACAGACAGGGCCAGTGTGAGCAAGGGAGGCACTCACCCTGTCATCCCATCTCCCCTTCCCATACACAGTTTGTTGGCATGATCGCTGCACTAATTCAGCCTTCTGGAGCCTGCAGTTACTCCTCATTCCCGGTGCCTGCATGGGGTTTGTGTCCCGTGACTGAGCATGCCCTTCCCAGATACACGTTTGTGTCCTGTGTGCTGCCATGCCCCCTGTGGCCCCCTATGGGTCCCATTCTGATTGGGATGTCCAGGCCCTTGTGCTTCCAATAAGATTGGTCCGCCCAGGGGCAGACACAATTCTGTTCCCACAGGCGCATTACACCCCATGGGTTCTGCATTTAGACTAGGTCTGTACATGCAGGCCAGAACATGATTACGGCCAGCCTGCATGTACAGGGTTCTACCTAGATAACCCAGTTGTGACTCCTGAAAGAGGCCACGGCACCATGTTGACCAGTTGCCATGGCTCCGCACCTCCATTCAGGGGCTGCGCTCCCTGGCCGCTGACCTGTTCCTGGTTTCCCCACAGCCCGAGCCCCGATATGGTCTCACAAGACCAGGGTCAGACTGCAGGGAGGCACCTGCACCCCCACCTACCTTTATAGCTGCCCATGTCTCCTGTCCCCTGCCGTCTCGGGAGACGTCTTTCACCTCAGAGGTGGAATAGGTTCCCTGTAAAGCCTGCCAGCCCCAGGTATACAGGGACAACATCCGTATCAGCCCTCTATGTCCAGGGCCATGGACTGCCCACTACCTGCCTACCACCCCTCCCCTTTCCCATCCCTGGTTGGCCTCCCTGTACAAACACCATGTACGTACTGAGTGGTTAGTTGGAGTCGGCAGAGGGGGCCAAATGACTGAGATGGATGTCCCAGTGGGACATCCATGCCTGCTATTCAGGCCTCAGATTGACTCCCTATGTGAATATGAACACAGACACAGTGTTCCATGGTTACTGGGTTTTATTTATGGCACAGTGACATACAAAGACACAAACAGCCATGTGTTGAACTGGTAACCCCCCAATAATGGCCACCAAGTTCTGGCACTTCATCCCATTGACACGGGTGGGGACAGGAGCGCCTCTGTGAGATGCTACACTGCCTGGGTGAGGGCCTGGAGATCACCCCTGATGCCCTGAATGTGCTCTGCTATTCATTCCAGCGGCTCATCCGGCTCCAGCTCGCTGTGGCCACACAGATCCCCAGCCTCTGCCCTGCCCCATGCTCCCCCATCCCCTCCATCCACTACCAACCCCTCCCATCCCCTCCCCCACCCACTGCTTGATCCCAACACTCCCTTTATCCCCCTGCCTCCTCCCGTCCCCTCCCTCCACCCCTGCCTGCTCCAACACTGCCACCCCCTCCCATCCTCCCTCCATGCTCCCCCTCCTCCACCCATTGAGTGTCTCTGGGTGGCGTGTCCCTTATTTTCCCCTCCTTCAGGGTCTCCTCATCCACCTCACCCTGCTCCTCAGGGTCACTCCCCCAGGTGTACTCTGCCTCCTCGCCCTCGGCCTCTGCTATGCCTCCCTGATTCTGATGTCGGTCCTGTACCTCCAGGAACAGCAGTCTAAAGGGGAACTTATTCCACCCCAGAGGTGGAATAAGTCCCCCTTGATGTCTGGGATAGCATTCCTGGGGAGTGGTAAAGGTAGGAGGGGGTGCAGGAGATTCACCGCAGCCCATCCCTGAACTTGGGACATGCCCTGCAGGATCAGAATCGCATCTACCACTGTGTGTCTGATCCCGACCGGGCACACAGTGGCCCTGGACATTCATATTTATTTATTTATTTATTTAGCTGCATTTATATACTGCTTTTCACCGGGTCAAAGCGGTGTTACATATAGGGGTGTGGAGATTAAGTACGGGGGTAGGGCCAACACCGAGGAGGCAACATTAATGATTTTGGGATAGGACAGACTTTAGACATAGACAGGTTAGTATAGCTTTGAGTCAGAGGTTCGTTGTAGGCGGGATTAGAGGTTTGTTGGTTTTTCGGTGGGATTCGTGTTGAAGCATTCCTGGAAAAGAATGGTTTTTAGCTGTTTTCTGAAAGATGGTAGGTTGGTATTGTTTCTGAGACAGCTCGGTAGTGAGTTCCATAAGGATGGAGCGTAAAGTTCAAAGGCTCGATTGCAGGTCCGTTGCGAGTATTTGGTTCTTTTGTGAGGGACGGTAAGGGAAACGCTGGAGGTTTGTCTAGTAGTTCTGCCGTGAGCTGGGCGGGCCAGTAGGGCGCGAAGCTGGGTGTTCTGTGTTTGATGGATGGCTTTGTGGGTGAGCAGGATGGCTTTGTATTTAGTCCTTGCTTCAAGGGGAAGAATGTGTAGTTCTTTCAGAATTGGGGTGATGTGGTGGGTTTTCTTTGCCCTCTGAATGATTCTCGCAGTGGTGTTCAATGCTGTTCAGAGGGGGTTGGTCTGTGTGGCTGGGATATTCAAATAAGCCTCCACCTGTTTTTCTTGTAGAAAAACTATGCTCTTCTAAACACTAAAATTACCACAATTGCAGTTACCTATATTTTCTTTTCAAATGACTGTATTTAAGGGTGTGCAGGCAAAAAATGTTTATTTTGTTTAGTTTCCAGTGCAGGATTTTTCATTTTGTTTTAGAAACATAGAAACATGATGGCAGAAAAAGACCATATGGCCTATCTAGTCTGCCCTTCCATATGAACCACTACAACAGTCCCCTTTTTTCCTTTAGAGATCCTCTGTGTTTGTCCCATGCTTTTTTGAATTCAGATACTGTCCTCATCTCTATCACCTCCACTTTCTGTAAATAAATATTTCCGCATATTACTCCTGAGTCTATCCCCTTTCACCCTCATCCTAAGTCCCCTCGTAGTAGAGCTTGCTTTCCTGCATTTATGCCACAGAGGTATTAAAACGTCTCATTCATATCACCTCTATCACTCCTTTCCTCTAAAGTATATAAATTAAGATACTTAAGTCTATCCTCATATAAGACAAGTAACCATTTTAGTAGCCACCCTCTGCACTGACTACAAACTGTTTATATCCTTTTGAAAGTGTGGTCTCCAGAATTGCACACAATACTCCAAATGAGGTCACACCAAGGACTTATACAGAGACACTATCACCTCCTATCTCCTATTGGCCATTCCTCTCCCTATGCTCCCAAGCATCCGTCTAGCTTTTTCCATTGCCTTCTCTGTTTAGCTACTTTAAGATCATCAGACACAATCATGCCTAGGACCTGCTCTTCTTTTGTGGACAGAAATACTTCACCTCCTATATTGTATTGCTCCCTTGGACTGCTTCAGCCCAAATGCATGACTGCATTTTTTAACATTAAATCTCAGCTGCCAAATTCTAGACCATTCTTCAAGCTTAGCTAGATCCCTCCTCATGTTATCTATACCTTCCTGGGTGTCTATTGCAGATTTTGGTATCATCCTCAAAGAGGCAAACCTTACCCAACAACCCTTCCGCAATATCACCAACAAAGATGTTAAAAAGAATCGGACTGATAGAACCCTGGGGCACACCACTGGTAACCTCTTTCTCCTCACAGTGAATTCCATTTACCTGTACCCTTTGATGCCTCCCACTCAACCAACCTTCACTCTTGAGTCTGACAATACCACTTTTGCTCTTCCTCCTCTCACTAACATATCTGAAAAATGTCCTATCCTCCCATTTTATTGTATTGGCTATTTCATCTCCCTTTTGAATCTTTGCTTTCTTTACTACTTTGCCAGCCTCTCTAAGATTTTCCAAATATAGATGCCTATCTTCCTCTCTCTGTGATCTCTTCATGAAGGCCTCCCTCTTTTTCTTTACTTTTTCAGCCACTTCTTTTGAGAAGCATAGCGGTCTCCTTTTCCTTTTACCTTTATTTACCTTTGTCCTTAAAATATCCCCTTTCAGTTTTGCCCATTGTTTTTCTTCATCCTCCAGCTGTTCCCATCCCGCTAAAGACTCCTTGAGGTATTGGTCCATCTTGGCAAAGTTAGTTTTTCTAAAGTCTAAGACCCTCACTTTTGAATGGATTTTATCAGCCCTAGTCCTAATACTGAACCACACCATTTGTTGATCACTGGATGAGAGATGATCTCCCACTATACTATAACATCAGAAACACTTTCACCATTGGTAAGCATTAAGTCTATTGTGGCCCCTTCATGTGTGGGTTCTGTTACCAGTTAACTGAATAGTTCTTCCTGTAAAGAGTTCAGGATCTCCTTTCTTCTAGATGATGCTGCAGCAGGGATGTGCCAATCAACATCCGGCATATTGAAATCCCCTAAAGTAACACTTCCCCTTTCCTAGCAATGCTGTGTATTTCTTCTATTAAATCTCTGTCCACTTCTTCTCCCTGTCCACTTCTTCTCCCTGTATATCATATCAATGCAAATGGATTTCTCTTTACTTCTTTCTAGTTTAACCCACAGTGCCTCCTCTCTCCCTTTTATGCCCTGTATTTCCATAGCGTTAATATTATTTTTTATATATAGTGCCACTCCTTCTCCCCTTCTTCCTACCCTATCTTTCCTGAATAAAGTATAGCCTGGTATAGTTACATCCCAGTCATGGTTGTCCGTGATCCATGTTTCCATAACCGCCACTAAATTCACATCAGCCTCTCCCATTAAAGCCTCAACATCTGGGATCTTATTTCCCATGCTACAGGCATTTATACACACCACTTTCCAGATGTTGCCCCTTTTACCCATTTCTATAAAGATATTTGATGTTTCACTTACCTGGGGGCTTTCTTCATCCATCCCCAACAAATCTAGTTTAAAGCCCTCTTCAGTAGGTTAGCTAGTCTGATACTGAAGACACGTTGACCCTTCTTGGACAGATGGATGCCATCTCTTCTCTGCAGCTGTTTGTTTTTTCTTTTAAAACATTTCAGGGAAAAGTAAATAGCACACACTATCAGTAGTGCACACTATTAAGCAATAGCGAATGCTACTAACAGCAGACAGGAAGTTGTGATGTGTCAGGGATTTCTCATCCGGTTTTCTTTGAAAGTGTCATGAAACAATAATGAAAATGCTGTTGGCATTTTCTCTGTCATTTCAAACACATCTCTAGCTGTATTAACTATTTAAGCATTATATCTTTGTAGAGGTTGAAACTTTGTTTTTCTTTTACTATCTTTGCTTATAAGATCTACCACAGCGTATTTTAACTTCCAGTGTGCTACTAACTTCAACCAGGTATGTTAAAAAAAAAATCTGTGCCATGTGTCTATAACAAAATTTCCACCTATCATATTCTAGAGTGTATCTTTCTTGGTGCCAGAGTGTTTTCAGTCAGTTGTTCAAAGTCAGGTACCTATATCAGCTCAGACCTTCATAGCCCTTGGCTCTTCCATAGTGCTCTACTACACTTCCATTACATAAAATAATAGGAAAAAACAAACTATGCTAGGATTACCTAAAATTGCCACCCTCATTCATAGGATTTCTCAAGATATCTAAACCTGAATAAATCAAATAAGCAAACAATTCATATTTCCCTATCTGGACCTTCCAAACAACCCAATTCTATTTCTTCACAAACACAATTTAATCAGCGCACCAGCTCTCTGTAACTCTGTCTGGAATTTCATTTCAGAGCTAGGATCTCAAGCTGTTCCAATTTCATAGTTCCACTTGCTTGCACATACATACATTCACATCGACACTCTCGTTTTGCATACTGTTTGACATTCTTTTTCTAGATCACAGATAGTTTGGTCTTTACATCTCAGGTGATTTGTTCCCAAAGAACCTGCTTGCCAAATCCCCCCACCCCCCTCTTTTTCTCTTCAGGAAAGAAATAATATCCAGAGAAATTACAGAGTATGGGCACAAATTGTTTTTTCTTCAACAAGTTTCTTTTGATAGTATTAACTGATATTTTTGTCATCCAATTCTCACTTATACACAGAACATTTAGTTTCTGTGCAAGGAACTCTGTTTAGCAGGTCTGGATGTCTGATCTGAATGTCCAGACTTGTTAAACGGCTGGGCAGCCTGTCAGGGACAGAGCTCCCCGTATGAACAGGCAATTTGTATGGGGAGCTCTGTTCATGGGAGTGGGGGGGCTGGACAGAGGCAAAGCGAGGGCGGGTGGTGAGCAGATAGTGAACCCAGATGTACAGGGCCAATTCTGAGGTAGGCCCTGTATGTCCGGGTTTGGCCATGGAGATGGGGAACTTATTCCATCTCAGAGATGGAATAAGTCCCCCTGGATGTCGGAGGACCACTGCACCAAGCAGAAATGGAAGATGAGGGCTACAGGGGTCCCCCGCAGTCTGACCCTGGCCATGGGAAGCCAGATCGGGGATCAGGCTGCAGGGAAAGGATCACTGCCAGCTGGGGATCATGACTCCTGAATGGAGCCACAATTCCATGGAGATGGGACGCCAGGGCACTGCGGCTCCATTCAGGAGCCTGGCTGAGTTAGCTGGGTATGTGGGCTGGGCATGCAGCTGATCAGAATCAATGCCCGGCCTGCACATCCAGGCCGTAGACATGATTCTGATCCCATGGGCACATCTAGCCCCTGCAGGATCAGAATTGGGTCTACCTCTGTTTGCCTCAATTCTGATTGGCTGTGCAGGGGTTGGGCAGCCAGTACGGAATCGGACTTATTCGGTCATTCAGACCTCTTACCGTTTCTTCTAAAAAATGTTGTATCTCACATTAAATTTTCCACTCCATGATCCATTCAACACTGTCTCTGCAGAGGTTTTTGGTATGTTTCACTTTCGCATAATGCCTATTGTTGAGGGTGCAGCCAGCGGCAACGATTTTTGTCTGTCCGTAAGCATGCACAAACAAACATTTGCATGCTCCCCCATCCAAACAAGCAGGATGACGATCCAGTGGGAGTCCTTGTCCTGCCAGCATGAAAAACTGGTGTTGTGGCCTAAAAGGTCAAAGGAAGTCCCTGGGTCCTGCCAGCCAAAATAATGGGACAGTGGAGTCTCACAATCCTGCTGGCCAGAAGACCAGGGCTGTAGCCTGAAGAGGAAGAACAAGAGGATGCTGAAATAATGGGTGGGGCATAAGAGGAGAGTACAGATAGAGCAGAAAAAGAGAAGAGACTGTGAGTACCTTAAGGAGAAGGGAAGGGAGGGAGTGAAAGTCCTGCGGGAGTGCTAGGTTGGGTAGCAGGGGAGGGAGAGTGCATGGGTGGGTGGCGGGAAAAGAGGGTGAGGGCAAGAGAGGACAATGAAGGACAGAAAGGGGAAATAATGTAAAAAGGTGGGAGGAATAAGAAGTAGGTGCAGGAGGATAGGGAAAAGTAGGCACAGCCACTCCAACACATGCACACGCAGACATTCCCCACTACCCACACTAACACATACATGCACACATAGCCTCTTGCCACATGAACAGAGACACCAAGACAGACTTGCACAAACACACAACACACACACAAGCATGGATGTCTCAACACTTGCTGTAACACAAACACACATGCATGCACTCCTATGACACACACATATGCGCTCGCATGAACATACCCTTTGACCTTCCCCATCTCACTCACACAGTCACACACAGACACATATATAAGTACACTACACTGTCCCAACTTTCCTCATGACACACCTACATGCACCACCTGACATGCGCATACAAACACACACACTCCACATATCTGATACTGCAAATGAGGGGAATGCACTATTATGTTACACTACAAGTGGACACTTTTCAACTTGTTACAATCTCACATGTATACGCAGTCTCACTACATGAAACCCAATCCCAAATGTCTCGCTCAATTTATAAAAAAAAAATCTGCTTCTGTTTCCAGTGTGAGTCTATCGTGTTCTCAGGGCCACTTTCTTAATATGAGCCCCAGAAAGAGATTCATAAATTGATCTTACTATAATATCCCACAATCTGTGGCAGCTCTTTTTTTTTAACTGTGCAACCTTTTCCCGTATTAAGCCAAAGCTATCAATACCCCCCCTTTGGTCACTGGCTTACAGTACATCCACCAAACATTCCCCTCATGACATCTCCACCCTCATTGTTGATGGTGGCACCCACAGTGAATGAGCACCCTAACCCTACTTTCCAAACATGTCTGGCTTCAGCCTCATCTGTGCAATCCATTTCTTCCTGGCTGATTACTATCACCACTGCCTCTGCCATCACCTCTACTCCTGTGCAATCTCACAACTGGGTTTGTGCATCCCCCCCCCCACCCCAATACACACAAACAAATGGTTCTAACTTCCAGCCCCAAAACACCAGCACTCAAACAGTTCCCTGCAATCTCAGAAGATAAAAAAAACTCCTTGCCAGGAAAGTACCCACTCAACTCTAAACCCAGGGCAGTCAACTAGCCTTTACCAGAGCCAATATAAGTTTTGTGCATGTGTTTTTCTTAGCTTCTGTCTCACCTTTGTAACATAGACATTCAGCTTATGATCCCATTGTCTCTTCTCTTGTAAATTATTAACAACAGGTTTGTAGCTCTTAAGAAATTTTGAAAATTGTAGTGTGTAACAAATTCCTAGCTATGGGCAACAAACACAAGGATCCTTCCTTGGCCCTTGGTTTTCCATTTCTGATCCCAGAAGCAAGTGAGAAGAAATGAAAACATAGCCCTGCCCGTCGACCCTTAACCCTAAATATTCAATGCCCCGGCATTGAATATCTGGGGATCACTCCATATGCCAGAAACCGCATTAGGTAACTGAGCAGCAGTGATATTGCATGCTGCCTGGTTATCTCCTTCACTGAAAGATAGGCAAGGGTATTCCTTGCCTATCTCTTTGGTGCAGATCACTAACTGGGCAGCATACAATATTGCTGCTGCCTGGTTATCACTTGACGTTGCCTCTGTCCCACCCCAGAAATGCCCCTGACTCCTTTCCCCCTGTAAATACAATTAACCCTGTTCAATGTATTCCCCCCTTGTTTATTGTAAACCGCTTTGACCCAGTGAAAAGCGGTATATAAGCATGGCTAAATATATAAATAAATAAATAAACATCCCCCGATGCGAACCGGATAGCATCAGGGTGCATAGGGGAGTTAGAAGGGGATATTCAATAGCATTAACCATTTAAGTGCTGTTGAATATCCCGGTTTAAAGCATTTACACAGTTTACTGTGCTGTAAACTGTATAAATGCCTTTTGAATATTGGGCCAAATATACACAGAATTATATCTTAAGAATAACAAAGTTCTGCTAAAGCTTTAGGGAGTAAAAGTACAGATCCACAAACTTGAGTGGTCACCTTAAAACCCTCCATTAGCTTGGCTGCAGGTACTACTTTTATTAGGAAAAAAATGCCACATTGTACAATTTCATCTTATCACTCTACGTTATACTTTTTGCTTTTAATGTTGTTCATCTGTATCTACATGTTACAGGTCATGCCAAGCACAAACATATTGCTCATCAGACAGCTTCCTGCAAACCGAAGCTTCCTGTCTCACAGAAGAATGGTAGCTCAGACATGTCCATGTCCAGACTGTCTTCTGCCACAGTGGGGAACTCCTTCTGCTTCAATTTGCAGATGCGGGGAACCACCTTCAGAGTCTTAGGCACCACATATGATCCAGAGGTAAACTTCATCTTGCTGGTTGAGATAAGTTAATAAATGGATTTCTTTATACATATGTTTTATTTGACAATATAAGAAAAGAATTACAATCAGGGGCAGTTCTATAATGAGGCAGGGTGAGGCGGCAGCCTTAGGCGACAAAGTTTTGGGGGCGGCAAAAAAATGCCCCCAAATTCCACCAGCGCCGGCCACCTCACATTGCCTAAGACTAAAACCCCCAAACTCCAGAAGATCAGTGAATTGGCGCAGCTGTAACCTGCCCTACTGCGTTTACTGTGTCAGGGTCAGCGGAAGCAGAAGCAGGCCACCAAAGTTGGGAGTTTGAATAAACGCCCCCCGCCCCCCCCCAAAAAAAACAACCATCCAAAATTGCAGGCCCATGCATCATTCTGCTCATAGAAACATAGAAACATGATGACAGAAAAAGACCACATGGCCTATCTAGTCTGTCCTTCCATATCAACAACTACAACAGTCCACTTTTTACCTTTAGAGATCCTCTGTGTTGGTCCCATGCTTTTTTGAATTCAGTTACTGTCCTCATCTCATGTGAGCGGCTCGGCCAGTCCCATCTCCTAATCTGATCAGCCGAGCTGCTCACATGAGCAGAATGATACATGGCCCCGTGCTTTTGGTTTGTTTGTATTTTTTTTAACTCTCAGCTTTGGAGGCCTACTTCTTCTGCTGCCCACCCCGACACAGGAAAAGCAGCAGGGCACAGCTGAGCTGCATGGAATCAGTAATATTCTGGGGTTTGGGGGGTTTATTTTCTGGTATGATGTTGAGTATTGTTCCGGAGGGGGGTGCTGATCGTTGGGGGGGATTGGGCAGTCTGTATAGGTACCATGGGTCCAGGCTTAAGATTGAATGGATTGGGGGGTGGCACAGCTGATGCCACCACTGATATTGGGGAGGACATAGCAGCAACTGCTGCTTGTCCTCTTCCTGCTTCCCCACTCTGGGTAAATGGCGTCCTCCTGCACTTCCTGCTGATGCAGGGAACATGCACTAGTGCTGTAAGTGAAAGCCTCGTATGCAGGGACAGCTCTATGAGATGACAGCCCTAGGTGGCAAGATTTGGGAGCGGCAACCAATGCTCCCAAAACAGTCAAGAGGCTGCTGCTTCACTCTGCCTTCTAAGGTATGGTATGGCAGATTTGCTCTATAGATAGAGTTTTTTGAGTGAATGTCCTAGTTCTGCTATGCACCCATTGTTGAGGGAGGTGGTTCTGTGAATGCAAAATATATGTTCAAAAAGAAAAAGCAAGAACCATAATGCAGTTTATAACAACGAGTTATAATTTGGTTTATAAACTGTTCTGTGGTTCTTGCTCTTTTTAGTTCCTTGGTGTGCAAATATCTTGCATTTCTTCCACATTATCTAATTGGCTTTTTGGTTTAGTTCAAAATGTCCTACTGACTGAAGTTTTAAGGAAGCCATCTCATCATTTACCTCAGGCAGCAGATTGCCTTGAGCTGCTCCTTATTACAATCATCCTGCAAATTAACCAAAGTGATGTGACAATGTTTGCTCTTGCTAGGTCTCAAGAATAATGTATATGGAGAGTAAGGGGGTCATTCTGAACCACGATTAGCAGGGATGGATGTCCAAAGAGCACAGGGCGGTTGCCGGCCCTGGACGTACAGGGCAGATTATTTTTTTTTTGTTGTTTAAAAAGATTTTAGTCAAATACAATAACCAAATATGATACAGGACAATTATAAGCCTTTGTAAACAGTATGAAAAATTAAGTACAATAATTTGCCAGGCAAATAAGATACATAGGAGACAAACGATATAGACCACATCAAGAGAGTATGACTGCAATACTAACTACAGAAAGAAAAAACTATCATTAATAATCAGAAAACAAGACCATACGGACCACAATATTGGAGGTAATTCAATCAGACATTGCACTCCCCAATTAAACCCTGCCTATTAGACAAAAAATTTCTCCAGATGAGATACGTCAAGAAAAATATATGAAGCACTATCAAAATTAATGATGCACTTGCATGGAAAACGTAAAAAAAAAATGAGGCTCCGAAAGCTAAAACCCAGGGCTTAAGAGATAAAAAATTGCCTCCAGCGCAACTGGGTACTACGTGAAACATCTGGAAAAATATTAATTGCCTGTCCACAAACTTTAGCTGACTTAACCTTAAAAAAAGCTTTTAGGATACGTTGTTTAACCAATATTGATGAAAAGGTCACCAGCAAAGTGGAACGTAAAGTAATTATAAGAACATAAGATATGCCATGCTGGGTCAGACCAAGGTCCATCAAGCCCAGTATCCTGTTTCCAGCAGTGGCCAATCTAGATCATAGGTACCTAGCAGTTTCCCCAAAAGACAAAGGTTCCACAATGCATGTACTGGGTCAAGCATTGATATCCTGGGTCCCTTCTTAATAATGGTTTATGGATCTTTCCTCCAGGAATTTGTCCAAACCTTTCTTAAATCCAGCTACACTAACAGCCTTTACTACATCCTCCGGTAACAAATTCCAGAGTTTGATTACACGTTGAGTGAAAAAATATTTTCTTTTATTAGTCTTAAATAGTTTACCCTGTAGCTTCATTGCATGTCCCCTAGACTTTCTATATTCGATAATGTAAACAATCAATCTATGTTTGTAAGTCTTTAACCTTTGCAACTGTTCCTTTTAGTTTTCTCTTAACTATTGTCCTCATTTTATCAGTCTCCCTTTCGAAAGTTAAAAGGTAATACTGTGGATTTCCTTACTATCCCTCCTCCACTAATTAAATCAAATGTGATCATGCTATGATCACTATTGCCAAGTGGCCCCAACACCCTTATCTCTTCCACTAGATCTGGTGTTCTACTAAGGACTAGGTCTAATATTGCTTCCCCTCTGGTCAGTTCATGAACCAGCTGCTCCAAGAAGCAGTCATTTATTTCATCTAGGAACTTTATCTCCCTAGCATCTCCTGCCATGACACTGACCCAGTCGATACTGGGGTAATTGAAATCACCCATTATTATTACTGCGGTGTAACTTTTGTTAGCTTCCTTGATTTCTTTGAGCATTTCATCATACATTTGTTCATTCTGGCCATGCGGTCGATAGTACATCCCCACTGCCATTGCCTTCCCCTTTTTACATGGAATTTCAATCCATAGAGATTCTACAGCAAATTTTGTTTCCCGCAAAACTTTAATCCTTTCTGACTCAATGCCCTCCCTATCATAGAGTGCAACCCCTCCACCAATTTGATTACGATATAGTTTGTACCCAGGTATCACAGTGTCCCATTGGTTGTCCTCCTTCCACCATGTCTCTGATATTCCAATCATAACTAAACCTCTCATTTAGTGCTATATATTCTTGCTCTCCCATCTTATTTTTTAGACTTCTAGTATTTGCATACAAGCATTTTAGAGACTGTATTTTATTCATATTAATTTGGCTATTGGTAGACATGGGAATTTGGGATCTTTAAGCTCTGTCTGCTCCATACTCGAGGGCATTTGGGCTACTTTACTCTTTTTTGGAACCTCTCTGTTTTTGGTAGTATCCTTCAAAGATACATTCTTCCGGACCATGCGCTCTTATGTGACTGTCGGCTTTCCCCTATTATCTAGTTTAAAAGATGCTTTGTCTCCTTTTTAAAGGTTAATGCCAGCAGCCTGGTTCCATCCCGGTTAAGGTGAAGCCCATCCCTTCGGAAGAGCCCCTCCTTTCCCCAGAATGTTCCCCAGTTCCTAACAAATCCAAAACCCTCATCTCTGCACCATTGTCTCATCCACGCATTAAGACTCCGGAGCTCTCCCTGACTTTTGGGTCCTGCGCGTGGAATGGGAAGCATTTCAGAGAACGCTGCCCTGGAAGATCTGTATTTCAACTTTCTACCTAAAAGCCTAAATTTAGCCTCCAGAACCTCCCTACCACATTTTTCTATGTCATTGGTACCAACATGTACCAAGACAGCAGACTCTTCCCCAGCACTATCTAAGACCTTATCTAGGTGGCGCTTGAGGTCCGTTACCTTTGCACCAGGCAGGCATTTTACCAGGCGATCCTCACGTCCACCAGCCACCCAGCTATCTACATGCCTAATGATCAAATCACCAACTATGATGGCTGTCCTAACCCTCCCCTCATGGGCACATGGCCCTGGAGAAACCTTCTCGGTGTGAGAGGGTTTTAATTCACCTGGAGGACAGGTCCTAGTTACAGGATCACTTCCTGCCACACTTGGGTGATACTCTCCTGTCACGTGATCTCTCTCCTCCATGGCAACAGGGATGCTACCAGACTGGAGGTGGGACTTCAGGACTATATGCCTGTAGGTCTCGTCTATGTACCTCTCTGTCTTTCTTATGTTTTCCAAATCTACTACTCTAGCCTCTAGAGAATGGACTCATTCCCTTAGAGCAAAGAGCTCCTTGCACCTAGTGCACATGTAAGACCTCTCACCAACTGGGAGAAAATCATACATGTGACACTCAATGCAAAAGACTGGAAAGCCCCCATCTCGCTGCTGGACTGCTGTCTGCATCTTAGTTTTAAGCTTGTGCTAATATCTTTAAGTTCTTTACTTACTAAGGGTGCTATGGATATTTATACTCATAAAACTGTACCTAATATGTTTAATATACCTTGTTCACCTGAAGCTTAATTAATCTCAGGTCCTTAGTGTATGACTGATTTGGGTAATGAGCTTCACCTGAGAGCAGCTCCTGTCTTTTAAGATGTGTAAGTACCTATAAAGCTACGATTATCCCAGGGGTGGGTGGGTGTTGGGGAGGGAGGGAGGGAAATAACACTTATTAAAAGAGGGCTGCTGAATTAAATTATAGCTCTTTGCTGCTGCTAGGCTCTTACTTATTATGACATTTAAACTACAAGCTCTCTGCTGGGTTCTCAATTTAACCAGAAATCTCTCTTCTGTATTTTAAATTTAAACTAAAAGTACTTTGCTGATGCTAGGCCCTGAGTGACTATTAAATTTAAACTACAAACTCTCTGCTGGGTTCCAAATTTACAACAATAAAATTGGTCTGAATTTCTTAGAGTAATATCACAGTTAAGCCAAAGATGAATCAATTACTCTATTATTGTGAGAATACCAAGTGATAGGTTGAACTCATAACATTTTTTTGTATGGAAATTGGGTCTCAGACTAAAAGGAGCTATGGCATTTACTTTATAACCAGAATGCTCCGTTTTTGCATCAACGACCCTATTTTTTGGAAATTATTTAAATAGTTTACTTAATTCATTTTAAAAATCAACTTCTTTCAAGAACAACAAGTCAGGCTTATCTTAGATGGAAAATCCCAACGCCATTCTCAGCGCTGCTGCGTTTCATGAGTAAATTGTTTCATCAGGGGTTGTGCACTGACTTCCAAAGTTGTCAATATAAACTAGGAAAATGAACAAAATATTCTCGAATTAGTAGTCCACTTTTCAACAGTAGTTTTCAAGAAGAATATGTACATATCACATCCGCAATCAATTGGCAGGGCATTGTATAGCATACCAGCACGAGCAGCCAAGAGAAGATTGCTTTTTTGGATGTGGAAATCAACAAGAGCAATGGAGGTTGGATAACTAATGTGTTTCGTAAACCTACAGATCGTAATGCATTGTTGCATTACGATAGCTTACATCCTCGAAGACTGAAGGATGGTCTTCCATTTTCCCAATTCCTCCGGTATCGGAGGAATTGTACTGATGTGTATGAATTTAGAGCCCAAGCTAGTGTTTTGAAAACAAAATTATCTGAAAGGGGGTATCCCAAACGAATAATTGACCAGGCTTATAAACGTGCTCTGTACAACCATCGAGAGGCTCTTTTAATTCCAAAAACATCAGTCCTAACTGATTCTTCCATTAATTTAGTGACCCCGTATTCACCCTATAGTAAGGATATTGCGAAGATTATTAAACAACATATGAATGTGATACATAGCATTCTGATGCTACAAGAAAAATCCATCCGATGTGTGTGGACCCATCATCGTAATCTAAAGGAGATTCTCTGTCCTGCTGTAGTACCTTCTGTCATTGATTCCGTTTTGTCACAATCAATGGGGCACGCACCATGTGGCCAATGCTCTATGTGCGAAGTAAATTGGGAGTTCTCCTCTTTTAATTATCATGGAAAAAATTATCCTCTGCGGCAGTCGACCAACTGTTCCTCCACACAAGTAATCTATGCTATACAATGCCCCTGCCAATTGATTTACATTGGCAAAACACTACGATCTTTTAAAGTGAGATTGGCAGAACATCGTAGTAGAATTAGATGCAAAACTTTGACAGCACCACTTGTACATTGTTTGACTTATAATCATGCATTCGCTGATCTTCGATGTTTTTGTGTGGACCGAGTTTTAAAGGGCAGCGGTGGCAAATCTTTGGATCAGACATTGATTTATAAGGAACAACGCTGGATCTTTATTTTGCAAACTATTTCTCCAGGGGGCCTTAACTCTCAAATTGATTGGAATTTATGTATCTAATCTAATTAATCTCATGAGGATCCCTATTCCATTTATAGGTCCTCCCACAGCTTAAGCCGCATGCGTGGCGTTTTTTCACACTGTCAGAGGAACTCAATAGTGGGGACTGTCTGTGGTATGTGGCAAGCCGTTTGCTAGTTTTTGTCTTCTCTTTTTTCTTTTGATGTTGCGTATGTGATATGTACATATTCTTCTTGAAAACTACTGTTGAAAAGTGGACTACTAATTCGAGAATATTTTGTTCATTTTCCTAGTTTATATTGACAACTTTGTAAGTCAGTGCACAACCCCTGATGAAACGATTTACTCGTGAAACGCAGCAGCGCTGAGAATGGCGTTGGGATTTTCCATCTAAGATAAGCCTGACTTGTTGTTCTTGAAAGAAGTTGATTTTTAAAATGAATTAAGTAAACTATTTAAATAATTTCCAAAAAATAGGGTCGTTGATGCAAAAACAGAACATTCTGGTTATAAAGTAAATGCCATAGCTCCTTTTAGTCTGAGACCCAATTTCCATACAAAAAAATGTTATGAGTTCAACCTATCACTTGGGGTTCCAAATTTAACCAGAAAGCTCTCTTCTGTGTTTTAAATTTAAACTTAAACTGCTACTATTAGGCCCTGACTGATTTAACAAAAAACAGTGGGTTCACAGATTAATAAGCTTTAATACAAAGAATTCCTTTCAGAAAATTCCCAGAAGTATATACTCACAATTGTAGATCTCTCTCCAGAAGTAACAGTCCCCTTTTCTAGTCCTTCAAGGCTATATTATATCGAGGGAGTCCTCCAAGAAAGTGGTAAGATTAGTCATAGAGGGAACTATCTCATCAAGCTCACCCTCTGCAGAGTTAACCTTTTTAGAACCTGAGGTGACATAATAAATCTGTACTATATCGATAGGATCTGATTTGGCTAATATTTCCTTTAGATATTTATCCAGAAGAATCTTAGATGACAATAATGAAGACTGAAGAAAAATCAGAAAACATAAATTACAAACCCACAAAGAATTCTCAAGAGCTTCCAACTTAGAATGCAAAATTAAAGAATCCTTAATCCCAACCACATTAATTGACTGAAGAGGAAGAACCTGAGATTCTAATTTAGTAACAGCTACATCAATCAAGGAATGTCAGCCCGGTACATTCAAGTTGGCGAAATGGCTGGGAAAGTTATTCTACCTCTGAGGTGGAATAACTTCCCAGGACTTTTTTTTTTACATTTGGGGCATGAAAGGGGCTGGGGGGACAGGGGCCATTCCCTACAGCCCGACCCTGGCCTTCAGAGGCCAGATCGGGGGTCGGGCTGCGGGGAATGTACCATTTTGTTCAACGGACAGCAATGTGGCTTTTAAATGGAGCCACAGTTCCATGGCAACGTTGCTCCATTTAAATGCCCTAAGTTATCCGAGTGCAGTCCTGCCCATGCAGGCTGTACAGAATCACTTTCCCGGCCTGAATGTGCAGGACTGTTTGTGACTCTGATCCCGCGGGGCTAGATGTGCCCTGCGGGATCAGAATCATGATCCCCTCTGTGCGTCCTGTTCAGACCAGATGCATAGAGGGAATTTATTTATTTATTTAACATTTCTTATATACCGCTTTTCATGATATCAAGGCGGTTTACATTGAACAAACTGAAATTACATTGAACAGGGCATTATAACTTGGAGATAACTATTTACAGGGAATATGAGCAATGGAGGGTTAAGTGGCTTGCCCAAGACCACAAGGAACACCTGTGGGACTACGTCTGCAACAGAATCGGACCCTTAGGCTCTGCTGATTATTCTTGCAAGCACTATCTGCTGGCAGTGGCCAACTGCCCTCCATAGATCTTTCAGTAGTTCAGAGGTTGGTACCCACATTCACACCTTGCCATTGGTAATAACTCCAAATTTTTCAGCAGCATTTTTTTTTCACTATGGACTGCATTATACACATCTTGAACAGAGTTTCAGTGACTGTCCATCCAGACTTCATGTCTGAATATATATGAGTAGTCCTGCTGGAATTGTTGATCTTTGCTCCTACTCAGAGTTCACATATTCAGTAGCATTGCAGATTTCTTTTCATTCACAATAGCCGTTGTCTTTGGCCTATAGGATTCAGTGCATGCAATATACAATTTGCAGAACCAAAACGCACCCCTACAACACCCCTCTGTTTTCACACAATTGCAAACAAGCACGACTACTTATACCTAATAGCAAAATAGAATTGTTGAACAGAATTATCTTAATTAATGCTAATTAATTATAATGGGCTCGATTTTGATCCAGACATAGTAACATACTAACATAGTAAATGACGGCAGATAAAGACCAGCATGGTCCATCCAGTCTGCCCAGCAATACGGCAAGAGTAGATGCACCTGATGCTCTGTGCAGGTCACCCCTCCCCATGTCTTTGTCTAGTGGTGGACCCACCACTCCATGTAGGACACCCTTATTTGTTGAGAAGTTAGATGGTTCAGTTTATTTTGGTTTTTATCCTGTTGCTGTAAAGGGATCCGCTGTGCTTGTCCCATGCTGTTTTGAATTCCGTCACCGTGTTTGCCCCCACCACTTCCATTGGGAGAGCATTCCAAGAACCCAGCACCCTTTCAGTGAAAAAATATTTCCTGACATTGCCTTTCAATTTTCCACCTTGCAGCTTCATGTTATGCCCTCTAGTTTTGCAGCTTCCCCATCTTTGGAAGAGGTTTGTTTGTTCATCATTCCTCTTTAAGTATTTAAAGGTCTGAATCATATCTTATTTATTTATTTATTTATCTATTTTCTTTTAACCGCCCCTTCCAGAGATTAAGGGCGGTTTACATGGAACAGTTTAACAAACTTGTACACTTCTGTATACATTTACATTGAACAGTAGAATTCAACTATGTACAGGTAATAATACAAACAACTGTCAAACTATTTACATTGGCTATTTACAGAGGCTATGCATAGTGTGTTACAGAGTTGGATAGTTATTGGGCATGTGTAGGTATTGGAATTAATTTCCTTTTTTTGTCGTAAAATGTATCCCTTCTCTCCTCCAAAGTGTACATATTTAGGTCTTCAAGTCTCTTCTCATAAGGTTTCTTACGCAGGCTCCAAATCATTTTGATCACCTTCCTCTGAACACTTCCCAATCTTTTTACATCTTTTGCAAGATATGGTCTCCAAAACTGAACACAGTATTCCAGGGGAGGCCTCTCCAGCGACCTGTACAGTGGCATAAGTATCTCTTCCTTTCTGCTGGTAATCCCTCTTTGTATGCAGCCCAACATTTTCCTGGCTTTTGCCACTGCCTTGTCACACTGTTTTGCCACCTTGAGATCATCAGAGATAATCACACCAAGGTCTTTTTCCTGAACCATGCACACCAACCTCTCGCCCCCTATCGCGTACATTTTCCTTGGATTTCTGCTACCTAAGTGCAAGACACTGCACTTTTTTGCATTAAATCATAATTGCCAAGCATTAGACAATTCTTCCAGCTTTTGTAGATCTTTCCTCATGTTATCCACTCCCTCGGGGGAGTCCACTCTGTTGCAAATTTTTGTGCCATCTGCAAAAAGACAGACTTTTCCATTCAGTCCTTCAGCAATATCACTCATAAATACATTGCACAGTGCCGGGCCCAGGAGCGAACCCTGGGACACCCCACTAATCACCTTCCCCTCATCCGAGTGAGCTCCATGTACCATCACCCTCTGTCATCTGTCAGTCAACCAATTTCTAATCCAGTTTACTATCTTGGTACCCATCCCCAAGCTACTGAGTTTATTGACAAGCCTCCTATGAGGAACAGTATCAAAGGCTTTGTTGAAATCCAGGTAGATGACATCCATCGCATGCCCCTGATCTAGTTCCTTGGTCACCCAGTCAAAGAACTCAATCAGATTAGTTTGGCAAGACTATCCTTCAGTAAAACCATGTTGCCTCGGATCTCGCAACCTGTTGGTTTTGAGAAAGTTCACGATTAGCTCTTTCAGGATCGCCTCCATTACTTTTCCCGCCACCGAGGTAAGGCTCATGGTTCTGTAGTTTGACACTTCTTCCCTATCACCACTTTTGTGTAGAGGTACGACATCAGCCATTTTCCAGTCCTGAGGAACCTCTCCTGTTTCCAAGGATCTGTTGAATACATTGTTTAACGGCCCTGATAGAACTTCTCTGAGCTCTTTCAGTATCCTGGGATGTTGAGATGTATCCCATCCGGTCCCATGGCTTTGCCCACTTTCAGTTTAGCAAGTTGTTCCAACACCTCATCTTTTGTGAATGGTGTGGTATCTACTTTGTTCCCATTTTTTATATTTGGGAGTCCCAGCTGGTCCATCTCCAGGATTTCTTTTAGTAAAAACAGAGCAAAAGTATTTGTTTAACAATTTCGCTTTTTCTATGTCACTTTCCATGAGTCTTTTCCCAGCACTTCTGAGTCCTGCAATTCCAACTCTGATCTTCTTCCTTTCCCAAATATTCCTGAAGAAAGTTTTGTCGCCACCCTTAACATCTTTAGCCATCTTTTCCTCTGCCTTTGATTTTGCTATCCTTATTTCTCTTTTTGACTCTTTGAGTTTGATCCTGTATTCGTTTCTGTGTTCTTCTGTTTGCAAGCTTTTGAATTTTGTGAAAGCTGTGTTTTTTTGCCTTTATTTGAGCAGCCACTTCTTTGGAAAACCAAATAGGTTTCCTTCTCCTCTTGTTTTTGTTTACTTTTTTAACATATTTGTCCGTTCCTCCTTTTATTGCCACATTTAGTTTATCCCATTGCAATTACACTTCCTTTATCTCCTTCCACCCTGTCATCTCCTCCTTTAGGTACTTGGCCATTTTATTGAAGTCAGTGTTTTTGAAGTTTAGGACTTTGAGCTTGCTATGTTTGGCCTGTACCCTGGCTTTTATCTCAAACCACACTGTGTAATGATCGCTGTTGCTCACAGGGGTACTCACACAGACATTTGACATGCTATCACCGTTTGTGATCACTAAATCCAGTGTTGAGCTTTCCCTGGTTGTTTCCATGACCATTTGTCTAAGTGATGCATCCTGGAGAGCATCTACTATTTTTTTGCTTCTTTCCAGATGTGCAGAAGGAGTAATCCAATTCACATCAGGTAGATTAAAATCACCCAAAATGATTACTTCCCCCTTTGTGGCTATCTTAGCAATATCTTTAATCAAATCCTTATCTATCTCTTCAATTTGAGTCGGAGGTCTGTAGACTACAACAATATGGATGACAGTGCCATCTCCTCTTTCCAATGCAATCCAGAGTGCTTCTTCTTTTCCCCATGTCCCCTGTATTTCAGTAGTTTTAATATTGCTTTTGACATACAAGGCCACTCCTCCTCCTTTTCCATTTTCTCTGTCTCTTCTGAATAGATTATAGCCAGTTATGGCTACATCCCAATCATGCAATTCATTGAACCATGTTTCTGTAATGGCCACAATTTCCAAATCCATTTCCACCCTTAGGGCTTCCAGATCCAGAACTTTGTTGGCTAAGCTTCGAGCATTTGTGCTCATTGCTTTCCAGCATTTACCTGGCTTGTGTGTATTTTGCATTGATTTTATTCTGCCCACATCTTCACACTTGTTTGTGATGTGTGGTTTAAAAGTGTGGCAGATTCTGATATTATTCTGCTTTTGCAGGGGGTGGCGTGCCATACTGTAGATCCCCTCTGTGCGTCTGGTCTGAAACAGACACACAGAAGGGATTGTGATAACTCAGTCAGGGCATTTAAAAGGAGCTGCTGCTCCATGGCATCATGTTACCATGGCACCGCGGATCCATTTAAAAGCTGCGAAGCCGGCCGATGACCAAAATGCAACATTCCCCACAGCTTGACCCCTGATCCAGCCTCCGAAGACCAGGATTGGGCTGCGGGGAATATCCCCTGGCCCCCAGGCCTTTTTGCACCCCAAATGTAAACAAAAAACCTGTCCAGGGGAGTTATTCCACCTTGGAGGTAGAATAACTTCCCCGGCCATTAGATTCCAATGTCGGCCCTGTACGTACAGGGTCAGCGACATGTGTGGGGAAATTATTCCACCTCTGAGGTGGAATAACTTCCCTGGGCATGTTTTTATTTAAATGCCAGGGCATGGATGGTGGAAGGGGGACTGGAGGACATACCCCGCAGCCCTACCCTGGCCTTAGGAGATGAGATCAGTGGTTGGGCTGTGGGGAATAAGCATTTTTTTCTGGCAACCAGCATCATGGCTTTTAAATGGATTTGCGGTGCCATGGCAATCGGACGCTATGGCGCCATGGCTCCATTTAAAAGCCATGGCTGAGTTAGTCAGGCTAGCCATGTACGTGCAGGCTAGACCAAATCACAGTCCCAGCCTGCTCGTACCATGACTGGTCACAATTCTGATCCCGCGGGGCTAGACATGCCCCACGGGATCAGAATTGCGATCCCCTCTGTACATCCGGCTCAGACCGGACTGCAGAGGGGATCTACGTGCAGAACGGAATGAGCCCTAAGGTGTTTGGCCAATTAAATAATATTCAACATTATACAAAACTAAATAGTGATCCAGGGAAGAATTCAAAATAAATAATTAATAAAGAAGTTCAAGAAACACTTGAGGGAGCTATACAATGAAAAGTATATTTGAGGGTTCAACACCCTAGAATTACTGTTCTGTATTTAGTTCCAAAGATAAATATTCTTTACAGCAACCTCTGAGCTATCAATAATATTTGGGAACCATTTTCTAAGTTTGTTGCCATATTTTTAATGTCTTTTGTTCCTTAAAAGTCAGTCATATATTAAAGACATGGCACATTTAATTAGACCATGAGATACCAAAAATTATGAATGCTATATGTTGGTCACTATGGATCTTGAAGTACTGTATGCTAACATCCTCTGGTAAATGGTTTTTGATAGTGTTGAAGTAACATTAATTAAAAGACCTCAACTCCATAGGATTACTATATCTTTCTTGACAAATTTGCCTGAAATAGCATTATTATATAAAATTAGTTTAAATTTGGCCATCCATTTTTATTACAGATACAGGTCACAGACATGGGTGCTGCTGTGATTCACAGCATTGCAAATCTATACATTTGCCAATTTTGAAGAGGTTCGTTTGTACAATTCAGTTTGATACCAGCACATTTTAATATAGTTCAGGTCTCTAGATGATGGGATCAATATTCAGTCTGCGGCATTCAGAGGGATTTTTGTTTTGTTTTGGTTTTTTTAATACTGGGGATTATTTTAAAAGCTTTAATCACAATTTGGACATCCAAATCATGGAGACATCCCTGGAGCCATTGTACAAATGGCTTTTAAAGACATCTCCAGTGTGGGGATGACCAAGTAGGCAGGGGGCATGGTGGAGTTGTGTCTGGGACAGTGCAATAGACTTAGACATCCTCGCTAGATTTCAGAAATATCTGGGATGTCTACGATCCTGTCCAAGTTTAGACCTGCTCCAGGCACGAATAGCATTGGGAAAGTTCTTGTTTTGGCCATAAAACATCCAGACAGTGCAGAGAAGATGGCACTTCACCATCCCTAGTACTCTGCACAATTACAATGATAGCAGCAGTGAGATTCAAATCGTGGCCTCGGCCCACTACGCTAACTATTAGGATTTTCTTAGATGTCCACAGCTTTGAATCCTGTTCCCGAGAGATCTGTGTAGATGCTCCCACAGACATCTCTATCGGACATTCCACATTTGTGAAATCGTGCCTGAACTTGGATATGCCTATTTTTTCTTTTTCCAGACATTCTGGATTGGACATTCCAGATTGCTCTTGGACGTCATTTGCAAAATGTGTCTTTATGAGTAAAATAATCCAGATATTCAAGAGCAACATCTGGATAGTAGCTGCCACGGAATATCTGGATGCAGCGGTCAGGGCAGGCAATATCTCGATAGCAGCAATATTCAGCTGCTATCCAAATAGCTAATCGGCATACCAGTTAAGACAGCTTTGTTGCCATCCTAGGTTATGCAGATTGAAAATTGTCACTCTCTGGATAAATGCCATCATCACCCTGGGCTACCCTGGCACTATCTGGATATCGTTAAGGCAGTCAGAGATAATATTTAGTGGCACTATCTAGATAATACTGCTGAATATTAAGCTCAGTGGTGCTTGTCTGGGTACTGTTAACCACTAACCAGATAAGTGTCTGAATATTGGTCCTGATATTTTTTAGCTTGAATATCTTCAGAAATAATTCTTAGTCAAGTTGTACAGTGGCTAAATACATTTGTTGCAAATTTAAAGTTTCAATGGAATGTAATATTCTACTACTACTACTAAATTGTGTAGTGCTACAAAGCATACGCAATACTGTATGGAGATATATGAGAGAGTTCTTGCTCATCAGAGCTTACAGTCTAGTCAAGACAGACAACACACCAACTGGGGACTAGGGTATGTCTAGGGGGATGATAAGGAAATATGTTGTTGGAGAGCATGAGACTAAGTGGATCAGGATCTAAAAGCAGTCTCAAAGAGGTGAGTTTTCAGCCTAGATTAGAGAAGGGCCAGAGATAGAGTCTGACATATCGACATAGATGGTATTTTGTTCCAGGCATATATAGCAGCAAGGTGGAAAGTTCGAAGTCTGGAGTTGGCAGTGGAAGAGAAGGGCACAGAAAGAAGGGATCTGCCAGAAGAGCAGAGTTCCTGAGGAGGGGTGTAGAGAGAGATAAGAGAGAAAAGGTAGTGAGAAGCAGCAGAATGAGTGCACTTATAGGTCAGTAGGAGAAGTTTGAACTGGATACAGAAATAGAAAGGAAGCCAATGAACTGACTTGAGAAGAGGGGTTATATGAGTATAGCGTGACTGGCAGAAGATTAGCCACACAGCTGAATTTTGAACAGATTGAAGGGAAGAAAGATGATTCAGAGGCAGACCAGCAAGGATAATGTGGCAATCAGAACTGTACCTAGCCCTGTGTGAGTGGTGCAGCCACACAGGGCGCAAAGAAATAGGGGTGCATTTGGGACTGCCGGTCTCAGTCGCTCCCACGTTGCCTTCCCTTGCCCCGCAGCCACCGCTTTTAGTGTTGCCTTGGCAGTGGCAGCTGTGATGGCTGCAGTATTATCCAACTGAAAAAAACCCTGGGTCTTTCCGACTCCACTCTTGCATGTTGGCCTGATCCCTCCCTCCTCTGACGTATGCTCTGAAATAAAATTAACAGCCTATTGGTCACCATGATTTATCGCAAACCTATGGAAAAGAATAATTTATTAAAGCATGATAGTCATCATCCTAAGCCGCTCATGATGGTTTTTACCTTTTGGCCAATTTGTAGGAATTTGAAGGAGCGGTTAGCAGAAGATTTATTTTATTTTATTTAATTTAACAGTTTTTTTTAATATTGCTTTATCATTTTAGTTAAAGCGGTTTACATTGTAACTTAAGCTTGGTAATGCACATTAAACAGGGACATTGATAACTTTGATTCTTCTGAGGCAATGGAAGCTTATCTGAAAGATTTTTTAAAGGCTATCCCAAATCTGTGATCCATAAGATCATGCTCTGCCAATTCAGATCTTTTATTACAAGAAACTAATATGCCAACTGTGGACAATCCCATTTGCAATTTGCATTATTCTGATCAAGCAGCTAAGGTAATTGGAAGCATTCACAGACCCGTGATATACGTTATCATTATAGAAGATGCTTCAAGCTGGACCATGCATCATCTGTAATAAATGCAGAAACATCTGTGATATGGTTATACATTCAGATTTTCAAGAAGAAACTAATCAACAGATCCTTGGTGAGGGGCAGAGTCCTTGTGGTAGATGTACTTTTGTACTCAAACACAAGTGCTTTGTAGTTGAAAGAATCCTATTACAAAATGAATTGATACATTAAAGCACATTCTCACTTGTCAAATGTAATCTATGTGATTTATTGTCCATGTGATAAAACTCATGTTGCTAGAGACATTAGAACTATGAAGAGTCTTACTGAACATAAATTTGGGAGGACCTGAGATAGTTTATTTTGGAACATGTACAAAAATGTAGGAGAGGGGATAAATCTGCAACATTAGCCTATAAAGAACTAAAGTGGATATTTGAATTAAGAGCCTTACAACTGTTAGGTTTATCAAGAAGATAAAGTGGTATAATGTGCATGGTTTGAGTATTTTTTCTCATGAATAATGGTTACATACAGGGATGGCTCGACCATGAGGCCACCTGAGGTGGTCGCCTCAGGTGGCAGTTTGCAGGGGGTGACACTCCGGCTCTGTTTTAATTTTAGATTTTGCTGCCTTTAGCCTGCCTCTGCCTTCCCACACAGCAAAATCTAAAATAAAAATAGCCGGAGTGCTGCTGCTAAACAAATCAGCCTGAAGGTTTGCAGGAAAATCCTAGTGGCAGGAAGAGAGGTGCAGTAGGAGGGAGGAGGACAGGAGAACAAGTGCTGGACAAGGGGGGGGGGCATTGGGACAAATGCTGGACAATGTGAGGGAGGCAGGAGGACAAATGCTAGACAAAAGGGGGTCAGGAGGACAAATTCTGGACAACAGGACAGGGGGGCAGGAAGATAAATGATGGAGGAGGGAAGCAGGGAGACTAATGTTGAATGGGGGGAAGTAGGGAGAAATCCTGGACAATGGGGAAAGATGGGAGGACAAATGCTGGACAGTGGGGGGGGGGGGAGAAAGGAGGACAAATGCTGGACAACACGGGGGGAGGGACAGTAAGACAAATGCTGGACAACAGGGGATGGGGCAGGAAGACAAATGCTGGAAGGGGAAACAGGGAGACAAATTTTGGATAGGGAGAAGTAGGGAGACATGCTGGACAATGGGGGGGGAGACAGGAGGACAAATTCTGGACGGGGGATGGGGCAGGAAGACAAATGCTGGAGAGGGGAAGCAGGGAGACAAATGTTGGATAGGGAGAAGTAGGGAGACATGCTGGACAATGGGGGGGGGGGAAACAGGAGGACAAATGCTGGACAACACGGGGTGAGGGCAAGAAGATAAACAGTGGAGGGGGGAAGCAGGGAGACAAATGTTGGATGGGCCAGCACAACCCGGTAAGCAGGGTAAGCGTGACAGGGGGCGCGACATGGGGTCTAGTGGAGAGCTTGCCTGCAGGACGCACTACTCCTGCAGGCAGAAAGCTGTGACTAGCAATTTATTTATTATTTATATTCTCTTATATACTGCACTATTCTGCATCAGTGTGGTTTACATTGAACAAACTGAAATTACATTGAACAGGGCATTATAACTTGTAGACAACTATTTTACAGGAAACATGGGCTATGGAGGGTTAAGTGGCTTGCCCAAGACCACAAGGAGCACCTGTGGGACTAGAAACCCCAGTCCTTCCGGCCCAAGGTTGCTGTCCTCTAGTGGGATTTGAACCCCTGACCTTCCAGCCTGAAGTACCTTGCCCCAACCACTAGGCCACTCCTCCACTCCTCCAATTGTGGTCTCTCACAGCCTTCTGCCCAAGGGAGCAGCATGTCCTATGGGCAGACTCTCCACTAGGCTGCTAGCACTCTACAAATCATCCTGAATGGGTAGTGGGGGTGGTCGACCAGCAATGGTGCCCTCCTGATGTCAGCTCCTGCAGGCAAGCTCTATTTCTCTGGGCCACAGTCATGACTTGCACAACCCCTACCTGAAAGACATACTGCTCCTACAGACAGAAGGATGTGTGAGACAACGATTATGGCCCAGAGAAGCAGAGCCTGCCCACAGAATCAGCATGTCCTGCAGGCAGGGGCTGTACACAGCCAATTGTGCTCTGCCGCTCTGAGCTTGGATCATGGTCTGCACAGCCTCTGCTTGTGGGATATGCTGCTCCGTGGGCAGTCTCTTCCTTTTGTACATAAATAGGGGGGGATTGGGAAGGGGGGAGCATTGGGAAGGGGGCGTGGATATGAGGGGGCATTAGGAGGTGGACATGAATGGGCATGGGGAGTCAGAAGGGAGATGCTGGGTGTGGGGGGAGATAAGGAGGCAGCAGGATAAAATTGAGGTGGGGTGCTAGATAGATATTGGACATGGAAATGGGTATAGGGAGAAGCATGGAGAGGTGATGGAGTGGTGATGTTGGCCAAGGGGTATAGGGAGACTATGGGAAAATGCTGGACTTGTGGAGGGGGAGACAGAAGGGAGATGCTGTACACTGAGTAATAAGGAAATGCAGGACATGGGGGAAATAGAAAGAGAGAGAAGACGGATATGGGGTAAATAGATTGAGAAAGACAGAAAGATGCCGGACATGTGAGTAATAGGGTGGAGATGGTATGGTATGGAGATGGGGTAGATGTTGGTTGCAGGAGGGGATAGGAAAGGAGATGGCAGACATGGAAAGAAAGAGAGAGAGGAGATACTGGATGGAGGGAAAGGGAAAGCAAGAGAGACAGAGACTCTGGATGAGTGATGAGTGATGTTAGACAAGGAGAGTGAGCAAAAGACTGGGGAATAATGGACCAGGGAAGAAGAGCTGGGAAATGGAAGGACTGGGGTGAAGGTTGAAAAGCGGTAGGTAGATGACGTAAAATAGAGGGCAATTGAGAAATGGATAGTAAGGAGCAGTGAAATCTATCTGGCCAGAGAGAGAAATAAATGGAAGAAAGGTGGAAAAAAAATCAATATCCAAGATGGAAGGAAGTGAAGAAAACAAAAGGAAAGACAAGAAATGGCAGATGGACTAGAGACTATAGAAAGAGAGCTAAGAGAAGACAGACGAAAGCAGATGCCTCATATTGAGACCAGTATAATCAGAGTATAAAATGGTCAGACAACAAAGGTAGAAAAAATAATTTGATTTTCAAATGAGTGATTGGACTTTGCGCTACTTTTATATTTTACACAGTACAGGGAAAAGCGTTTCTTTTATTTCTCTGGTATTGCACTGCATGCAGAGTCTGGCTTCTTGGGCTTTCAATTTAATTTTTGTCTACATATTTTTATTTTTAGTTTAGGTTATTGTCACTTATTCTATACTTGGTGAGGGTCTGTGTTCTGAGTGTATGACTGAGGCCAGGAGTTCTGTTAACATGGAGTTTGTACGAAGGGATCTGTACTGTAATAATTTGACTTGTTTAACTTTTCAATAGGTGTATGGATGTTCTAGAGCCCACTACAGCATTTATAGTGCTGCTTTTATCTGGGTAGGTCCCTTTTTGTATGAGTTTTGGAAGTTTACGGCGGTATGTTATGTTTGATTTGGCCTTGTAGATCATCGGTGACTTTTGTAGGGTTTTGTATTTGTTCACAATATGCCTGGTACTGGAGAATGTTTATGTTAGTGAAATGACCAAAATCAGAATGTTTTTTAATATATTGAATTCTGTGGGTGAATGCCCTACCTCTGCTCTGCACCCATTGTCCAGGAAGTGGTTTCTGTGGATGCAGAATATATATTCAAAAAGAAAGAGAACTATAATACAGTTTATAGCAAAATAAAATGAGTTATAATTTTATAATTTGATATTATAAACTGTGCTGTGATTCTCACTTTTTCTTTTAGCTCCTTGGCGCATGAGCATCTTGCATTTCCTGTTTTTTTCAGAGGGTGGGAAGTGCTGTGTTGGGGCGCCAAGTCACTCATGTTATGTGGAAGTAAGAGGTGCTGCATGGTGCCTCTTTTTGGCATTTTTAGCAGTACGTTTCCTAAGCTTTGCGTTGGTAACATATGATTATAAGAACTGCCATACTAGGTCAGACCAAGTTCCATCAAGCCCAATATCCTGTTTCCAACAGTGGCCAATCCAGGTCACAAGTACCTGGTAGGTTCCCAAAAAGGTACACAGGTTATACAATGCCTCTCATGGGACAAACAGTGGATTTCCTGGATCTTCTTTAATAATAGTTTATGCACCTTTCCTCCAGCAACTTGTTCAAACCTTTTATAAAACCCAGCTACATCAACAGCTTTTACTATGATCCTCTGATAACTAATTCCAGAGTTTAATTTCATGGGGCTATAGACTAACTGCAGGGAGGCAGTTATATCCCCCTGCAGTTCCTGCATTTCAGAGTGGCAAAACAGCTGCCAGTGCAAATAAGACCACACACTGAGGTGTCATTAGTTGCACTCACGCTACTTATGCTGAGCCATTATGATAGTTTCTGCCAACAATACAGATGCCTGTGTGTGTGAGAGTTATTTCTCTCGCCTCACTCTGCAGTAAAATATAATTTTGGGAAAGAATCCTGTAAACCTAAAAGTAATGGGGTAAAAGCATATTTTGTCCACATATGTCTGTTTTTAGTTTGTATTGATATATTCCTTACTTGGTGAAGATCTATCTCTGTTCTGCATGTGTGACTGAGGATGTTTGTTCTGTTAGCATGGAGTTTCTATGTAGAGATCTGTAGTAATCTGGCTTGCTCAGTTTTCGGAATATGGATGATCTAGGGCCCACTGCAATATATATGGTGCTGCCCTTTTCTGGGTACTTTCCATGTTGTGTGAGTTTTGCAAGTTAATGCTGTTATGGAACAGTAAATTTGCTCTGTGGGTCCTGTATTGTGGGTTCTTAGTGTAGTCAAGAGTGGGATGCTGGTTGAGGGGATACTGGAATATGACTTGCAGTCTTTATGCTGCCAGACTGAAATTTAAACTATTTTGTAAGTTCAGATTCAAGAAAATTTCAAATTTTAAGGCAGCATCTCAGTTTAATTTTGTTTAGTAGCCTAATAGTGTCATCACTGTTGAGTTCTAGACTTTTCCAGCTTTGGAGTTTGTACGTAGGGATCTGTACTGTAGTAATTTGAATTGTTCAGATTTTCAAATAGGTGTTGGATGTTCCAGGGCCTGCTGCAATATTTCCAGTGATGCTTTTTTGGGGTAGGCTCCTTATGTGAGTTTTGGAAGTTGGTGCTGGTATGGAGATTTGCTCTAAATATCCTCAGTGACATTTGTAGGGTTTTCTATTTTATTTGTTTAACATGTTTTTTTTTATACTGCTTTTATCATTTTTTAGTTAAAGCAGTTTACATTGTAACTTAAAGTTACAAGGGATATTGATAGAATGGATTCTTCTGAGGCAATGGAGGGTTAAGTGACTTGCCCAAGGCCACAAGGACTGAAAGTTGGAATTACATCCTGGTCTTTTGGGGCCCGATATTCAACTGTGCCGATTTTGAAAGGGCCCACCCCGCCGACCCCTAAACTGATATTCAGTACCGTGGCGACGGCACTAAATATCCGGTGATCGCTGCAAAAGTCAGAAGCTGCCAATGCTAACCGGGCAGCAGCAATATTGGATGCTACCTGGTTAGATATCTGCACCTTAAAGATAGGCGAGGGTTCTCCTTGCCTATCTTTAAGGCGCATTTCACATCCAATATCGCTGCTGCTCAGTTAGTGCCACTCTCTATCCCGGAACATTCCCAAAATGCCCTGATGCTAACTGGAGAGCATTGGGGCGGGTCAGCGGCAGCCCCCAACTAACTTCCCCACTGGTTGTATGGGGAAGTTAGTCGGGTGCGGGGAAGAGGTTGCCCGAGGGCATAGAGTGTGTGGGCAATGGGTGGTCACCAGCCCTGGACGTAGAAGGCCAATTCTAATGTTGGCCCTGTACGTCCAGGTCTAGCGAAATGGCTGGGGAAGTTGTTCCACCTTCGAGGTGGAATAACTTTCCTGGTTATATTTTTTTTAGCAGCCCGGGGCACGGAAGGGGCTTGGAGGGCCCAGAGTTTATTCTCCGCAGCTCGGCCCTAGCCTTAGGAGGCCAGATCGGGGTCGAGTTGCGGATAATAAACTTTAGTTTCTGGCAGCCGGCATCACAACATTTAAATGGAGCTGCAATGCCATGGCAACATGACACCATGGTGCCGCGGCTCCATTTAAACGACTGACTGAGCTACCTGAGCAGTGCCTGTACGTGAAGGCCAGGACTGAATCGCAGTCCTGGCCTGCACGTACAGGTCTGATCGCGATTCTGATCCTGCAAGGCTAGACGTGCTCAGACCGGATGTACAAAGGGGCTGTACGTGTGGGACAGAATCATGCCCTATGCTTATTGCCCCTTTTACTAACACATGGAGATATCTGCCATACAATCCATAGGAATAAAATGAGCCATGCAGCACATAGATTGAGCTAAGCATTAGTAAAAGGCAGGGCTGTTTGGACCATTAGGCAAAACAGGCAGCTACCTAGAGTGCCAATAGTCCAGGGGCAGTGCATTGCCATCACTGCCACCCCTCTCCAGGACCTGCAATGGCAACAATGGCCTCAAAGAGCCCTGAAGCACTTACTTTAAACCTCTGATGCTGCAAGGTTGTTTGGCTGCCGCCCCCTTGAATGCCCAATGCCAATTTCCTGTTTGCTTGGTGGTGTAAGCGGATGAGTCATTGCTGCCACTGCAGTTCCCAGGGAGGGGTGGCAGTGATGGCAATTTGGGCCAGGGAAGGGAGTGGGAGCAGAAGCAGGGGGCACAAGAGATGATGTTCACCAAAGGCACCTTATATCCTTGCACCGGCCCTAATAAACGGCGCCCTTACTCTTCCATATTGTTCCTCCACAGCTTTGAGCTGGTGAAAAGCGGGATATAAATACAGCTAAATAAATAAATAAATAAATTCCTTCTCCTTAAAAAAGGGATACAAGGAAACATAATACAGTTAGCTGGGAATCAGTGCTGAACCCCAGAAGAAGAGATAAACCATGGAAGTGAAGTGGAAAAAAATTTGTGTGCCTTGTGCATGCTATCTTCATATTGGTTATAGATGTTTCCAGGTCTTTGAGTAAGAGTGTACAAATGCCATACTGGGTCAGACCAAGGTCCATCAAGCACAATTTCTAACAGTGGCCAATCCAGGTCACAAGTACCTGGTAGGCAGGGCCAGCATGTCCAGTAGGAGAGCTAGGTGGCAGCCTAGGGTGGCTGGCCTGGGTGGGTTATGGCAACTGGAGGGTTTCGGCCCTGCTGGCAGGTTCTCAAAAAGGTACACAGGTTCCACAATGTTTGTCCCGGGGTAAGCAGTGGATTTCCTGGGTCCTTTCTGATAATGGTTTATGGACCTTTCCCTCCAGCAACTTGCTTAATTTTTTTTAAACCCAGCTACACTAACAGCTTTTGCTACATCCTTCAGTAATTCCAGAGTTTGACTACACATTGAGCGAAAAAATATTTTCTCTTATTTGTCTTAAATGGGTTACATTGCAGCTTCATTGCATGCTCCTAATTTTTAGTGGCGTAAACAATCGATCTACATTTGCCCGTTCCACTTCATTCATTAATTTGTAGACCTTTATCATATCTCCCCTCAGCCGTCTCTTTTCCAAGTTGAAGAGCCCTAGAGCATATCTGTATTTGTCTTTTGAATTTGGATTTTAAATTTTGTTGTTCATATTCCTAAATCTAAGCTAAAAAAGATTCTCAAATCATGTGGAGGAGGTACAGATATAGTAGGGCATCTATTTATAGGTACATACAAATTGTAAATTTAGGTATTTTCAGTTAATTATGGGTTGAGAGTACAAAATAAATTTGTCACTTAGGAATCATCAATGCAGAAAAGACACTAAAACTAGTGGAGGATACAAGACAAACCAAGAGAGAGGTAAAAGATATATGTTTCCTGTATAGATATCATAAAAACACCCATTTTAACTTTTCTTACATCAGGAGTGTTTTATGAGTGTTCATCAATTTAAAGTCTAAGGGTCTGATTTTCGAAGGCATTTACAGTGTCTTGCGAAAGTATTCATCCCCTTTTTTTGTCCTGTTTTATCACATTATATACAACCTGGAATGAAATGGTCCTAACAATATACAGTAGTCCAAATTGGTGAAGTGGAATGACAATAAAATACCTTGTATATATAAAAAAACAAGTAAAAACTGAAAAGTTGTGAGTGCATATGTATTCATCCCTTTTGCTATGAAACCCCTAAATAAGATCTGGTGCAACCAATTAACCTCAGAAGTCACATTATTAGTTGATTAGTGTCCACCTATGTGCAATCAGTGTCACATGATCTGTCACATGATGCCTGTATAAATATGCCTGTTCTGAAAGGCCCCTAACTTTGCAGCACCATCAAGCAAGCAACATGAAGACCAAGGAGCACTCCAAACAGGTCAGAGACAAAGTTGTGAGAAGTATAGATCAGGATTGCGTTATAAAAAAATATCCCAAATTCTGAATATCCCACGGAGCACCATTAAATTCATTATAACAAAATGGAAAGAATATGGCACCACTACAAACCTAAAGAAAATGTATTTATCAGCTCAACTAATTTACCTTGAGTTCAGTGGCGATTTAGTACTATATCTAAGTATATCCAACCCATGCAAACGAGGTCTCAGATTATATGAGGCGTGAAATCAGCCAGACTTGCTGGAATGACAATGCCTTCTACAACATCAACGACCTCTATTATTAATGCATTGTGTGGATTTAATTATATATATATATTTTTTAAAACTTTTTATCTTTTGAAAAAAAAATTTTTGTTAATATTTTCTTATATTTAAACTTTCCAATAAAATCTATGTCTTAAATTAATTACTAATAACTTATCTATAGTTACTAATAAAATGTGTTATTAATGATAATGCTTTTAACTCTCAATGCCTTATGTTGTTGGGCTTTGTTTTCAAAAAATAGTCTCAGAAAGTCCCAATAATGCTTTTAACTCTCTATGCCTTATGTTGTTGGGCTCGAAATTTCTCTCCACAGCCCAGCAAACTAAATTCAGTTGTATGCCATCATAGGCTTCTTCGTTTAAAGGAGAAAAGACTGTGCTTATCTGTTGCGACTTATAAGAGACTCCAAAGGGCGTCAAAATAGAAGAAACTTCAAAGATGGTTTCGTTTCCAAAAGATCATCTCAGAAAGTCCCGACGTCTAACTGTGAAGCGCTCACTCGTTTCACTCTGTGTTTCCTCAGGGGAATCCTGTTGTCTTTATCCATTCATATTGTTACTAGACATGGTTTCGTTCTTCAAAGAGATAAGACTTCCAGCTTCTATTCAATTTATATCTGCACGAGCTAAAAACAAATATATTATTTATATTGGCTAACCACCTACTGAACTCTTAAAAGTATTATATTTAGATATCAAGGGCAAATCAAAGTTTCAATACCTGATTTTGACTTTACTTATTTTTGGCAGCCTGCGCTGAAGTGCTTCAACTGACATCAAAAATCCTCTGTGATGTCCAAATAACGCTGCGCATGCGGATTGGTATCATTTTCTCATTTAAATAGCTAAACCCCTGGGAGGAGTTTGTCCTATACCGAACAATCAAACTCGACCTCATTTTTTCAATCTCTTTTGTCAAGTACATAAGTGCCAATCTACCTGTGTATTTAACCCTTGTGGTGAGACTGTGGACAAGGAAAATATCCATCGTTGTTCACGATAGAGAAGTTGTTGTTCCCTGGTATGACCATGCGTCCCCTTCAAAACTTGTTCTATACCGAAGCATCGAAGCTCCTCAAAGCTATGGTAACTTTGAAGACAGTGTGCCACCATCGGTGCCTCTTTTCGTTGGCATTTTAATCTGCTGTGATGCTCTTGCATTCGGATTTTTAATGAACGTGTTGTCTTTCCCACATATAATAGTGAACATGGGCAAAATATACCATATTCTATAAAAGTAGATTGGCAATTAGTAGATCCTGTTAATTGATAAGTATGTCCTCCATAGGTGAAAAAGCGTGTTTCCAAAGTGACCGGGCATATGTTGCACCCTGCACATTTTAAATGGCCTGAATTAGAAGTGGTATTATCAGACCCCGGTGATCGCAATTCAGTAGGGCTAAGTATTTCTTTGAGATTACGTTGACGTTTCCATACGCATCTAACATGCTTGTCTTCCAATCCTTTTACATGTTGCAACACATTACTATGACGTTTCAAAATATTTTGTATTTGGTAACTAAAAGGTGAATAAGCTGTTATTAAATTAACATTTGTCTCATCAATGTTGGTTTTTTGAGAGGAAGTAATAAGTAAGGCTTCTCTATGATTATAAAGGGCACGATTATATGCTCGAGAAATGACAGCTTGCGGATTACCGCGATCGTAAAATTTCTTTTAAAGACTCTTTGCTTGTTTCTTATATTCTCCTTTAGTTACCCAAACATCTAAATATGAGATACGAGCAGGATCCCATTCGTATGTGAAAGTTATATTGGGGTCTCTATTGTTTAGCCAAGTGGTAAATACTATCAGGTCTGATTCCATGCCTTGCCAGAACATGAAGACATCATCTATATAACGCCACCAACATTTGATATGGACATTCGGAGGCTCTGTATAGATCCATTGGCGCTCAAAGTCTTCCATGTACAAGTTGGCAATAGAGGGGGCGCAAGTGGCACCCATTGCCACTCCAGACACTTGATGATAGAGATTCCTTTCAAACCCAAAGTAATTTTCATATAAAACCAGCTTAGATAGCTCTCCCAAAAATTCTTGTACCTTCAAAGATAAATCACCTCTGTTTTGCAATACCGTCATGATGATGTTATTAGCTGACTGTTGCGGTATACTAGTATATAGTGCAGTAACATCTAGTGTTACCAATTTTATATCATGAATCCTCGACAACCCGGCATGTTGAGACAGCAATTGTAGAAAATGTGTTGAATCTCGTATGTATGAAATCATCTGAGATACCATCGGACGAAGAAAAGAGTCTAAATATATTGACAACGGTTCCAATAAAGAACCTTTCGTAGCCACTATTGGTCGACCCGGGGATGAATAAGCCGTTTGTGTATTTTGGGAACAATATAGAATTTGGATACTGTAGGATATGGTGGATTAAGAAATTGACGTTCTTTCTCAGAAATCAATTTATCCTGTATAGCTTCAGATGTTAAATTTCTGATATGTTGTTGTAACCTATTCATTGGGTCTTCAAAAATTCTTTCATAGACTGTTGTATCTGATAATTGACGGTATGCCTCCTCAAGATAATCCGATCTATTCATAATAACTGTACCTCCCCCCTTATCCGCTCGTCGAATGACGATATCAGTGCGGGCTTGAAGATTTTTTAAAATCATAGAATCTGCTCGAGATAACGAATGACTCATTTTCTTCCGCTGGGTTGTTGATAGTTGTGTAACTTCATTTAGAACCAAATCTTTAAATACTTGTAATGCTACCGGTAGAGGTACAGGTGGATTCCAATTAGATTTTAATGGAAGAGGAATCCTGTTTACTAGAGTTTGTGAAGTGTTCCATGATGAATTGCTACTAAAATATGCTTTTAGATGCAACTTTCTTAGCAATTTTTCAAAATCTAAATGAAACTCAAAAAGATCAAAGGCTGTCGAAGGTACAAAGGACAAACCTCTATTTAAGACTGCCAGTTCTTGTGGAGATACTGAACAATTTGATATATTAATCACTGATGTGGTAATGTTATCCTCAAGTCTGTTTGGACCGGGTTGTGGTGCGAGATTTTGTTCTTTCCGTGGTTTGTGCCTTTTTTCGATTCCCTTCACTCTCTGTACTGGAATGTTTACTCGAATCTGATGTACTCCCATTTTCTAAACTATCAGAAAACTCTATTCGACGTTTTCGTTGTTTTCCAGGCTTATTCTGTTTTTTAGGATTAAGCCATGGGTAGACATATCCACTGTTGTAATCATCAAAATCCCGCTTTAATTTTTTTGCCTTGATTTTTGTAACCTCTTCCCTTGTATTTTCCAAAGATTTTTTCAGGTCCTCCAACTTTTTAGAGAAATCCGCTTGAGGAATCATATCTTTCAATTTGGCTGTCATGTCAGTGATTTCCTGTTGCAATGTATCTAAACTGTGTTGAGTAGTATCTACAATTAAGACCATGAGATCTAATGAACATTTGTTCAATATATGTACCCATTTTTCCATAAACGATGTATTCATAGTATGTAGTTTTGGCTCTTTATAGATCCTCAGACCTCGTGGTATATGCTGTCTTTTAATATATTCTATCAATGAGAGTCGGTGTAGTTCTTGACGAACCACCCGTTTTTGTAAATTTAGAAGATCTTCCCAGGTTTCTTTTGATTCTAAATTAGTCGTCAACTCCAGAGAAAACGGGGTGGCTACCTTACTTATGTCCTTGATATGATTGTCAGAAAAACTCAGTGTTTCTGACCAAATAGTATGACCCTCCATGGTTGTATCAAACAAAAAAAATCTAATACGGTCACCTTATAGAGCTTATCAAATGTAAAGAAAATGTATTTATCAGCTCAACTAATTTACCTTGAGTTCAGTGGCGATTTAGTACTATATCTAAGTATATCCAACCCATGCAAACGAGGTCTCAGATTATATGAGGCGTGAAATCAGCCAGACTTGCTGGAATGACAATGCCTTCTACAACATCAACGACCTCTATTATTAATGCATTGTGTGGATTTAATTTTATATATTTTTTTTTTAAACCTTTTTATCTTTTGAAAAAACAATTTTTGTTAATATTTTCTTATATTTAAACTTTCCAATAAAATCTATGTCTTAAATTAATTACTAATAACTTATCTATAGTTACTAATAAAATGTGTTATTAATGATAATGCTTTTAACTCTCAATGCCTTATGTTGTTGGGCTTTGTTTTCAAAAAATAGTCTCAGAAAGTCCCAATAATGCTTTTAACTCTCTATGCCTTATGTTGTTGGGCTCGAAATTTCTCTCCACAGCCCAGCAAACTAAATTCAGTTGTATGCCATCATAGGCTTCTTCGTTTAAAGGAGAAAAGACTGTGCTTATCTATTGCGACTTATAAGAGACTCCAAAGGGTGTCAAAACAGAAGAAACTTCAAAGAAGGTTTCGTTTCCAAAAGATCATCTCAGAAAGTCCCGACGTCTAACTGTGAAGCGCTCACTCGTTTCACTCTGTGTTTCCTCAGGGGAATCCTGTTGTCTTTATCCATTCATATTGTTACTAGACATGGTTTCGTTCTTCAAAGAGATAAGACTTCCAGCTTCTATTCAATTTATATCTGCACGAGCTAAAAACAAATATATTATTTATATTGGCTAACCACCTACTGAACTCTTAAAAGTATTATATTTAGATATCAAGGGCAAATCAAAGTTTCAATACCTGATTTTGACTTTACTTATTTTTGGCAGCCTGCGCTGATGTGCTTCAACTGACATCAAAAATCCTCTGTGATGTCCAAATAACGCCGCGCATGCGGATTGGTATCGTTTTCCTCATTTAAATAGCTAAACCCCTGGGAGGAGTTTGTCCTATACCGAACAATCAAACTCGACCTCATTTTTTCAATCTCTTTTGTCAAGTACATAAGTGCCAATCTACCTGTGTATTTAACCCTTGTGGTGAGACTGTGGATAAGGAAAATATCCATCGTTGTTCATGATAGAGAAGTTGTTGTTCCCTGGTACGACCTTGCGTCCCCTTCAAAACTTGTTGTATACCGAAGCATCGAAGCTCCTCAAAGCTGTAAAGACAACAGGATTCCCCTGAGGAAACACAGAGTGAAACGAGTGAGCGCTTCACAGTTAGACGTCGGGACTTTCTGAGATGATCTTTTGGAAACGAAACCATCTTTGAAGTTTCTTCTGTTTTGACACCCTTTGGAGTCTCTTATAAGTCGCAATAGATAAGCACAGTCTTTTCTCCTTTAAACGAAGAAGCCTATGATGGCATACAACTGAATTTAGTTTGCTGGGCTGTGGAGAGAAATTTCAAGCCCAACAACATAAGGCATAGAGAGTTAAAAGCATTATTGGGACTTTCTGAGACTATTTTTTGAAAACAAAGCCCAACAACATAAGGCATTGAGAGTTAAAAGCATTATCATTAATAACACATTTTATTAGTAACTATAGATAAGTTATTAGTAATTAATTTAAGACATAGATTTTATTGGAAAGTTTAAATATAAGAAAATATTAACAAAATTTTTTTTTTCAAAAGATAAAAAGGTTTAAAAAAATATATAAAAAATTAAATCCACACAATGTATTAATAATAGAGGTCGTTGATGTTGTAGAAGGCATTGTCATTCCAGCAAGTCTGGCTGATTTCACGCCTCATATAATCTGAGACCTCGTTTGCATGGGTTGGATATACTTAGATATAGTACTAAATCGCCACTGAACTCAAGGTAAATTAGTTGAGCTGATAAATACATTTTCTTTACATTTGATAAGCTCTATAAGGTGACCGTATTAGATTTTTTTTGTTTGATACAACCATGGAGGGTCATACTATTTGGTCAGAAACACTGAGTTTTTCTGACAATCATATCAAGGACATAAGTAAGGTAGCCACCCCGTTTTCTCTGGAGTTGACGACTAATTTAGAATCAAAAGAAACCTGGGGAGATCTTCTAAATTTACAAAAACGGGTGGTTCGTCAAGAACTACACTGACTCTCGTTGATAGAATATATTAAAAGACAGCATATACCACGAGGTCTGAGGATCTATAAAGAGCCAAAACTACATACTATGAATACATCGTTTATGGAAAAATGGGTACATATATTGAACAAATGTTCATTAGATCTCATGGTCTTAATTGTAGATACTACTCAACACAGTTTAGATACATTGCAACAGGAAATCACTGACATGACAGCCAAATTGAAAGATATGATTCCTCAAGCGGATTTCTCTAAAACGTTGGAGGACCAGAAAAAATCTTTGGAAAATACAAGGGAAGAGGTTACAAAAATCAAGGCAAAAAAATTAAAGCGGGATTTTGATGATTACAACAGTGGATATGTCTACCCATGGCTTAATCATAACAAAACAGAATAAGCCTGGAAAACAACGAAAACGTCGAGTAGAGTTTTCTGATAGTTTAGAAAATGGGAGTACATCAGATTCGAGTAAACATTCCAGTACAGAGAGTGAAGGGAATCGAAAAAAGGCACAAACCACGGAAAGAGCAAAATCTCGCACCACAACCCGGTCCAAACAGACCTGAGGATAACATTACCACATCAGTGATTAATATATCAAATTGTTCAGTATCTCCACAAGAACTGGCAGTCTTAAATAGAGGCTTGTCCTTTGTACCTTCGACAGCCTTTGATCTTTTTGAGTTTCATTTAGATTTTGAAAAATTGCTAAGAAAGTTGCATCTAAAAGCATATTTTAGTAGCAATTCATCATGGAACACTTCACAAACTCTAGTAAACAGGATTCCTCTTCCATTAAAATCTAATTGGAATCCACCTGAACCTCTACCGGTAGCATTACAAGTATTTAAAGATTTGGTTCTAAATGAAGTTACACAACTATCAACAACCCAGCGGAAGAAAATGAGTCATTCGTTATCTCGAGCAGATTCTATGATTTTAAAAAATCTTCAAGCCCGCACTGATATCGTCATTCGACGGTCGGATAAGGGGGGAGGTACAGTTATTATGAATAGATCGGATTATCTTGAGGAGGCATACCGTCAATTATCAGATACAACAGTCTATGAAAGAATTTTGGAAGACCCAATGAATAGGTTACAACAACATATCAGAAATTTAACATCTGAAGCTATACAGGATAAATTGATTTCTGAGAAAGAACGTTGATTTCTTAATCCACCATATCCTACAGTATCCAAATTCTATATTGTTCCCAAAATACACAAACAGCTTATTCATCCCCCGGGTCGACCAATAGTGGCTACGAAAGGTTCTTTATATTTAGACTCTTTATATTAGGTTCTTTATATTTAGACTCTTTTCTTCGTCCGATGGTATCTCAGATGATTTCATACATACGAGATTCAACACATTTTCTACAATTGCTGTCTCAACATGCCGGGTTGTCGAAGATTCATGATATAAAATTGGTAACACTAGATGTTACTGCACTATATACTAGTATACCGCAACAGTCAGCTAATAACATCATCATGACGGTATTGCAAAACAGAGGTGATTTATCTTTGAAGGTACAAGAATTTTTGAGAGAGCTATCTAAGCTGGTTTTATATGAAAATTACTTTGGGTTTGAAAGGAATCTCTATCATCAAGTGTCCGGAGTGGCAATGGGTGCCACTTGCACCCCCTCTATTGCCAACTTGTACATGGAAGACTTTGAGCGCCAATGGATCTATACAGAGCCTCCGAATGTCCATATCAAATGTTGGTGGCGTTATATAGGTGATGTCTTCATGTTCTGGCAAGGCATGGAATCAGACCTGATAGTATTTACCACTTGGCTAAACAATAGAGACCCCAATATAACTTTCACATACGAATGGGATCCTGCTCGTATCTCATATTTAGATGTTTGGGTAACTAAAGGAGATGGAATTTGGAATACATCGGTTTTTTGTAAACCTACCGACCGTAACTCTTTGCTACATTATTCGAGTGCACATCCGGTTAATTTAAAAAATGGACTCCCATTTTCACAATTTTTGCGCTATCGCCGAAATTGTTCTGACACTTTAGAATATAAGAAACAAGCAAAGAGTCTTAAAAAGAAATTTTACGATCGCGGTTATCCGCAAGCTGTCATTTCTCGAGCATATAAACGTGCCCTTTATAATCATAGAGAAGCCTTACTTATTACTTCCTCTCAAAAAACCAACATTGATGAGACAAATGTTAATTTAATAACAGCTTATTCACATTTTAGTTACCAAATACAAAATATTTTGAAACGTCATAGTAATGTGTTGCAACATGCAAAAGGATTGGAAGACAAGCATGTTAGATGCGTATGGAAATGTCAACGTAATCTCAAAGAAATACTTAGCCCTACTGAATTGCGATCACCGGGGTCTGATAATACCACTTCTAATTCAGGCCATTTAAAATGTGCAGGGTGCAACATATGCCCGGTCACTTTGGAAACATGCTTTTTCACCTATGGAGGACATACTTATCAATTAACAGGATCTACTAATTGCCAATCTACTTTTATAGTATATGGTATATTTTGCCCATGTTCACTATTATATGTGGGAAAGACAACACGTTCATTAAAAATCCGAATGCAAGAGCATCACAGCAGATTAAAATGCCAACGAAAAGAGGCACCGATGGTGGCACACTGTCTTCAAAGTTACCATAGCTTTGAGGAGCTTCGATGCTTCTGTATAGAACAAGTTTTGAAGGGGACGCATGGTCGTACCAGGGAACAACAACTTCTCTATCGTGAACAACGATGGATATTTTCCTAGTCCACAGTCTCACCACAAGGGTTAAATACACAGGTAGATTGGCACTTATGTACTTGACAAAAGAGATTGAAAAAATGAGGTCGAGTTTGATTGTTCGGTATAGGACAAACTCCTCCCAGGGGTTTAGCTATTTAAATGAGAAAACGATACCAATCCGCATGCGCGGCGTTATTTGGACATCACAGAGGATTTTTGATGTCAGTTGAAGCACTTCAGCGCAGGCTGCCAAAAATAAGTAAAGTCAAAATCAGGTATTGAAACTTTGATTTGCCCTTGATATCTAAATATAATACTTTTAAGAGTTCAGTAGGTGGTTAGCCAATATAAATAATATATTTGTTTTTAGCTCGTGCAGATATAAATTGAATAGAAGCTGGAAGTCTTATCTCTTTGAAGAACGAAACCATGTCTAGTAACAATATGAATGGATAAAGACAACAGGATTCCCCTGAGGAAACACAGAGTGAAACGAGTGTGAGCGCTTCACAGTTAGACGTCGGGACTTTCTGAGATGATCTTTTGGAAACGAAACCATCTTTGAAGTTTCTTCTGTTTTGACACCCTTTGGAGTCTCTTATAAGTCGCAATAGATAAGCACAGTCTTTTCTCCTTTAAACGAAGAAGCCTATGATGGCATACAACTGAATTTAGTTTGCTGGGCTGTGGAGAGAAATTTCGAGCCCAACAACATAAGGCATAGAGAGTTAAAAGCATTATTGGGACTTTCTGAGACTATTTTTTGAAAACAAAGCCCAACAACATAAGGCATTGAGAGTTAAAAGCATTATCATTAATAACACATTTTATTAGTAACTATAGATAAGTTATTAGTAATTAATTTAAGACATAGATTTTATTGGAAAGTTTAAATATAAGAAAATATTAACAAAATTTTTTTTTTCAAAAGATAAAAAGGTTTAAAAAATATATATATAAAATTAAATCCACCCAATGCATTAATAATAGAGGTCGTTGATGTTGTAGAAGGCATTGTCATTCCAGCAAGTCTGGCTGATTTCACGCCTCATATAATCTGAGACCTCGTTTGCATGGGTTGGATATACTTAGATATAGTACTAAATCGCCACTGAACTCAAGGTAAATTAGTTGAGCTGATAAATACATTTTCTTTACATTTGATAAGCTCTATAAGGTGACCGTATTAGATTTTTTTTGTTTGATACAACCACTACAAACCTGACAAGAGAAGGCCGCCCACCAAAACTCACAGACCGGGCAAGGAGGGCATTAATCAGAAATGTTACAAAGTCACCAAGGATTACACTGAAGGAGCTGCAAAGACCCATAGCGGAGATGGGAGTATCTGTCCATAGGATCACTTTAAGCCATGGGCTCCACAGAGTGGGGCTTTATGGAAGAGTGGCCAAAAAAGTCATTGCTTAAAGAAAGAAATAAGAAAACATGTTTGGAGTTTGCACAACAGCATGTGGCAGACCCGCCAAATATATGGAAGAAGATTCTCTAGTCAAATGAGAAGAAAATTGAACTTTTTGGCTATCATGGGAAACGTCAAGTGTGGTGCAAAGCCAACACTCCCCATCACCCAGAGAATACCATTCTCACAGTGAACATGGTAGTGGTAGCATCATGCTGTGGGGATGTTTTCCATCAACAGGGACAGGAAAACAGGTCAGGATTGAAGGAACGATGGATGCCACTAAATACAGGGTAATTCTTGAGGAAAATCTGTTTCAGTCTGCCAGAGATTTTAGTCCCTAAATGGCACTAAACATACTGCTAAAGCTGGTTTAAAGGGAAACATTTAAATGTCTTGAAATGGCCTAGTCAAATTCAGACTTCAATCCAATTGAGAATCTGTGGCATTACTTGTACACCAATGCAGCCCATCTAACTTGAAGGAGTTAGAGCAGATTTACTTTAAGGAATGGGTGAAAATCCCAGTGGCTAGATGTGCTAAGCTATGAGGGCTGCTCAGAAAGTAATGCCCCACATGTTTTTTCTCAATCCAGAATGAAGATAGAGATGTGAAATTGAAAGGGTAGTAACTTGGAACTTCAAAGGACAGATGTGTAATTTTACAGTCGTCTGACAAATAGCAAGGTGGTAGTGATCCTTCAAATGGTGTCTGTGAGTGACACACAGTATAAACAATGAGCTGTAATTGAATTCTTGGTGGAGGAGAAAGAAAGTGTGAGAAACATTCACAAATGGTTGTGTGCTGTGTATGGAAGTTCTGCGGTAGATAGGAGCACCGTTGGACGATGGGTGAAAAGAGTAAAGGCTTCAGGAAGTGGTAAAACGGAACTGGAAGATCGGCCGCGGTCTGGGTATCCTGCCTCAGCCACCAGTCCAGACAAGTTGCAGCGCGCTAATGACATTATTCGTGCAGATCGGCGCATCACGATTCAGGAATTGTCCATACAGCTTTCTGTCAGTAGAGGTAGTGCAATGGCAATTATTGACTCCTTGGGATATTCAAAGGTGTGTGCAAGATGGGTTCTGTGAAGTCTCACAACCGAACACAAACGCCAAAGGAAATACATCTGCTCTGATTTGTTGGAGCATTTTGAAGCTGATGGGGAGGCCTTTTTGTCCTGGATCATCACAGGTGACAAAACCTGGGCTCACCACTATGAACCAGAGACTAAAAGGCAGTCCATGGAATGGCATCATGCTCACTCACCAAGAAAAAAGAAGTTCAAGACCACTCCTTCTGCTGGAAAAGTGATGATCACTGTCTTTTGGGACATTGATGGCGTAATTCTGGTGGATGTGCTTGGGAGAGGTGAAATAATCAATTCAGACAGGTACATCAAAACCCTTCAAAAACTGAAACGGCGTTACTTGTGAGTGTGGCCTAACAGTAATCCAGGAAACATGTTGCTTCAACACGATAATGCTCACCCTCACACAAGCCTCCGAACCCAAGAGGCAATCGCCAAATTTGGTTGGACAGTGGTTCGCCACCCACCCTACAGTCCTGATCTGGCACCATCAGATTTTCATCTGTTTGGACAACTAAAGGATGGCCTGCGTGGAACAAGGTTTGAAGATGACGTGAGGATGATTTGTACTGTAAAAAAATGGCTGCATGAACAGGACACGAGCTGGTACAGAGGAGGAATTAATGCCCTCGTTTCTCGCTGGCATAAGGCCGTAGATGTTGATGGAGATTATGTAGAAAAATAATATGCGTTAAGGACACATCAATTTATACTGTGAGTGATTTTTTTTATATAGCTTTATTTACATTTTCATAACATTCAAACAAACATTAATAAAATATATACTAACAACTACAGAACGACACAAACCCAGAAACCCCCATACCCCCCTCCCCCACTCCTCCAGGGCACGTGCACATGACATCAAATAGCAATCATCGTTTACCAAACATAACAGGGCGATCCCCCCAGTGGGCATGTAGTCATAGTTATAGCAAAACAAAAGAAAGAAGAAAGTAAAATTATACACCCATTTCCACTACAGTCATTTGGCTATATTTATAAAGTCATTTAACAGTTTCCACTTTAAACTACGGAGACTAGCCCAAAGTAGACCTCTCTGCGGCGTCTGCTCATATTTGCTGTACAAACCTACAGAATTCCACCATTCCTGCACATTTAGGTTAGCTGTACACTTCCAATGGCGGACAATTAAATATATTGCAAGTCCTATCATGAAGTCCAAAAGAAAATGCCCCTCTTTTTGCAAAGAAGGGAGCCTCGCCGCTGATCTAAGACCTATAACCCGCCAAGTAAGGGGTTCCTGAAAATTTAAAATGGTTTGTATCTGCGCCCAGACCTGCGCCCAGAATGCTTGCACTGTCGAGCATTCATATATAATGTGGGCCAAAGTACCAGGCTGCTCACCACAGTTCCAGCAAAGAGCACTAGCACTGTGATCCCATTTTGCCATTTTAACCGGGGTATAGAAACAGCGGTGTGCAAAAAAGTAAAGAGTCTGAGTGACTGAGGCCGATCTAGATACTCTGACCTGCTTACACCAGAACTTCCTCCACACTTGCGCAGTCAGTGTTATACCAGTATCCCGTTCCCAGACACTCTGACAACCACTAGGTTGCTGATGAACAGACTGCATTAATTTCTTATAAAAGAGCGCAGCCACGCCTGGTACTTGTGTAACCTCCTGCACCAGTTCCACCACCCCTTTATCCCCAGCCCCTTTACTCGGGTCCACCTTACTGTTTCCTAGACAGTGCCGAAGCTGTACCCATTGAAAATACAACTTCATCAGAAGACCAAACTCTTGCTGTAATTCCCTATATTCCTTCCATCGATTATTTTTTTTTTTTAATGGTAATTTTTATTCAGTTTAAACATATAAAATAACAGTACAAACGATCATGATATAGAAGGATACAAGCAGATGCTATTGATCAAAATAGCAAAAGAATATAATAACTTGAACAAGACAGTACAATAACTTTAACAAGAACTAGTATCAGTCCATGCCAGCACGCCACCCTCCCTCTCTCCGTTCAATGTGGTTACAGCAGAGACCATTCCACAAGGCAGCCTCCATCAATCACTTTCATCAAACATAATTTTGTAAAGCTGACCATTTCTTACTTAGTTTACCAGACCATGGGTTCTTGGCTATATAGATCTCTTCGTAGGTCTTGTGTAGGATTAAGAGACTCCACCAATGCTCGAAACAAGCTTTGTCGAGATTCTTCCAGTGTATTAGAACTATTTTAAGCGCTATCCCGAGCATTAAGTCCAGCAGTTTACTATCCCATTTCATCAGAGTAGGTTCCAGAGCTATGGATTTATATTACTATCCGATAAGTGATAGGAGTTTGTAAGTTGAGGATTTGTGATATGCGTTCCCATACTCTGTTCCAATATATTTCCAGGGATTTACAATGGAACAACATATGTGCCAGTGTCCCAATTTCCATGTTACAGGACCAACATCGATTTCCCTCCTGTAGTGTCCATTTCATTTTCTTAGCCGGTGTAATATGCGTTCGATGTGCTATAAAGTACATAGATTGTGTGAGAGACGCTGCTCTCGTGGCACGTATTTGAGTTCCCCAAAAAGTGTCCCAATTTTCCGGAGGTATATCTTGACCGGTTTCAGTAGCCCACACCGACTGTATCTTAAAACATGTCTTGTCACTTTTGGATCGGAGAATCGCAACACATCTCGAAACAGCTTTGGCATCTGTTTGTAATTCTTGAAGTTTCTGTCGCAGTGGCCATCCAGTACGTATCAAGACAGGTGACACACCCGCTTTGCTCATGCAGTATCGGAGCTGACACCATTGGAAATAGCATGTATTAGGCAATCGGAATTCCGTTCTTAATCTGTCAAAGGTTTTAAATGCACTTCCATTGATCAGTTGTCCAATGGTTATAAGATCATGTTCCACCCATTTTTTCCATAAGACAGGCTTCCCTCCGATGATAAGGCGCGGGTTCAGCCATAAGGGCATATCTGCGGCGAAGTCATCCCCTCCATCGATACATGATGCCAATAATCGACAGGCATGCTGTGTTTCTCGGATAATAGCATTATGTGGTACAGTCTGGTCTACTACTGTGCCAACCATTAGCCATGTAGGTAGGGGGGAATGTATGGCCCGCTCCACACTCAACCATCTAGGTCCTTTATCCGTGTCGTCAGAGTCGACCCATTGAGCACCCTGCTTTAAAAGAGAGGCAGTGTGCAGCCAGCCGAGATCTGGGAAATGGACACCTCCTTGTGCATTAGGTAACTTCAGTTTCCAGGCAGCTATTCTAGGTACTCGGTTGTTCCATAAAAAGGCTATCAGTTGACTATTCATTTTCTTATAGAAGGCTGACGGGAAGCGTAAGGGAATCATACTTAATATATAGCTGAGTTTTGGTACCAACATCATTTTTATCGTTTCTAGCCTGCCCCACCAACTCAAATGAAGGGGGGTCCACCTGCAGACGTTATCATGTACAATTTCTTGACACATCTTAATGTTGATTGCGACAGTCTCTTCCAAGGTGGTGCCATAGGTCACGCCCAGGTATCTAAAGGATGACTTCTCATATTGAAAGGGGTATCCACGCATCATTTCTTCGCTGACCTGTTCATTCAGAGGAATAATTGTTGTTTTATTCAGATTTACTTTATATCCGGATATCGCTGAATATGCATCTATGAGTTGCAGTGTTTCAGGAAGGTCTGATGGTTGTAGAAAAATGAGCAGGTCATCTGCATATGCTGACAATTTACAGGGACCATCAGCTAACTCAATTCCTTTTATGTTTTCCTTCTGTCGGATCGCTATTAATAAGGGTTCCAGGGCTAAATTAAAAAGCATCGGTGACAGGGGGCAACCCTGTCTGGTCCCTCTTTGCAACTGAAAAGGGGCTGAGAGGTGTGAGTTGACCGCTATTCGAGCTGTGGGTTTGGTATATAACAATTCAACGCGTTTTAGGAACTTTTCTCCTATCCCAAACCACCGTAGGGATCGAAATAGAAAGGACCATTCCAGTCGATCGAAGGCTTTTTCGGCATCCAATGCTAGCCCTATCAGGGGCTCGGCCTTAGTCTTGGCAGATGCCAGTACATGTGCCAATAATCTTCCATTATCTGTAGTGGATCTGTTTTGTATAAATCCACATTGATCCTCATGTATCAAATCTTTTAAGATCCGTCCTAATCGGTTAGCAAGCACTTTAGCATAGATTTTATAATCAGAGTTTAGGAGAGAGATGGGTCTGTAATTCTCTATCTTTTGTGTATCCCTGCCCGGTTTCGGGTGAATTACCACCACAGCCTCTGCCAGGGCTCCAATCTCTGGAGATTCATCTTGCAGGCCACTGTAGTAGATCTGTAGCATGGGAGCCAATTGAATGCAATATTTATTATAGAATTCCAGTGGGATACCATCTGGACCGGCGGCTTTGCCACGAGCCATCTGTTTGATCGCATCTTGTATTTCAGTTACAGAGATCTCTTGTTCCAGCGTTCGACTTTGATGACTGGTTAATGTGGGTCCTACTATCTTGGAGATAAAATCTTCAAAGGCTCTGTCACTACATTGGGTATCTGAGCGATATAGTTCCTCATAGAATTCTTTGCAGCGGTCTAGTATTTTGTCAGATCTCAGGAGAAGGCCCCCGGAATTGTCTTGCAACGCCGCTATAGCGGTCTTGCTGGTCTTTGGTTTGAGCTGCCGAGCTAAGAGGGATCCAGAGCGGTTGCTTTCATAGTAGTATGTACTACGTTGTAGCTGGATACTACTCAGTGCTTCTTTGTTGAGGAGAGCATTATATTGGCATCGCAATTTTTGGAGTCTAATCAATATCATTGAGTCAGCTCTTTTGGCTAGTAACCTTTCCCCAGCTTTTATTTGGAGTTCCAGTTCATCTTTTTCTTTTTTCCTGGCTTTACGCCGTCTAATGGTGTAGGTGGTAATATGAGCTCGTATTGTCGCTTTAAAACCTTCCCACCAGCTCCAGATGGAGGTATCAGTGGGTGTATTATATTTAAAATAGGTCTCAATTTCCCCTGACAGTAGCTGTACAAAGGAGTCATCTGCTAGTAGGGATTATCAAATGTCCATCTTGGCGGAACATGTTGTGTAACGTTGGTATCCAGCACTAGGGAGACAGCGGCGTGATCCGATACCGTTGTAGCATATATCTCTGCAGACAACACTTGAGGCATCAGCTCTGTGGACAGTAGGAAGAAATCGATCCTTGTTTGGGTATTATGTGGGATGGAATAAAATGTGTAGTCTCTTTCTTGGGGATGAAGTAGGCGCCATGGGTCTACCAAGTGTAGCTCGGTTATGATTCCTTTAAGAATCGCCTGCGATTTGACTTTGTCTACAGCCCGATAGGGCGTGCGATCTAACAGTGGATCCAAGATGACATTGAAATCGCCCCCTAAGATGATATTGGTGTGAGCTGCGGCTGTAACTTCTTTAGCTATCAGTTTGAAAAAGTTAGGGTCATCGAGGTTGGGTGCGTAAATATTGAAGAATGTGTAAAGCTGTTGATTTATTTTCATCGTCACTCTGGCCCATCGACCTAGCGGATCAATCTGTGTGCCGGTAATGGCGGATTGCAGGAATTTGCGCACTAATATTATAATAATATTAATAATAATAATATTATAATATTATTAATATTATTAATGTTACAACATTCCTTGTAAATTATAATTATCTGTTCTATGTAAACTGACTTGGTATATTACATACCAATTAACTTACTGTTCCATGTAAACCGCACTTGATACTAGGGAAAGAGCGGTATATAAATAACTGTTAAATAAATAAATAAATAAATAAATAAATTACCCCCCCTTTGCGTTGAGTGGCAGAGGCCGAGGCCGCCACCAGGAAATATTTAGAGGTTACTTTCTGCGATTCAGTATCTGTTAAATGTGTCTCTTGTAAGAGGGCAATATCTGCTTTTTTTTGTTGGCAGTACGCTAAAATCTTCTTTCGCTTGACAGGGCCAGTAATACCTTTTACATTTAACGAAAGCATTAGGAGATCACTAGACATCAATGTTGGAATAAGCGGTCTTATAGGTGAAAGCTATCCTATGGATAGGTCTGCCGCGTACTTGCATTTTGCGTGTATGTGGAGGGTTTTGCACTGGACTGGACTGACACAAATAACTGCATAACTGGCAAACATTGTATCGCTAAGGTGAACACAATCCACTGAAACAGTAACCAACCCCGACCTCCCGTTGCCACCCCTACATTTCAAGCAGAAATATCTGGTTAATTAAAACTATTTAGAACAACAGAAATACAGTCAATGAGGTGTTTAACAAGGCTTAAGGCGTTCTAAAATTCGTGAGAACGCACGGCCGCACTCCCTGAGTATATGCTGAGTTCTCTACACTGCGTGAGAGATCAGAATATTGACCTCAGGTTTCCATACCGCATTTTTCTTGTAGGAAAGTTTTCAGTTTTTCAGCTTCAACAAAATTCCTCGTTTCATTATGCAGCGTGACCCGCATGGTTCCTGGGTAGTATAGCCCGTATTTTGCCTGTGCACTTTGTAGCATGGGTCTACAGGCCAGCAACGCTTTTCTCCGATCTACCGTTTGCTTGCTCAAATCTGGATAGAGTGCCACTTTGTGTCCCTGGATTTGCAGTGATCCGGCTTTCCGTGCAGCTTGAAAGATCTGTAGGACCTGTGGGTATCTCAGTACCTTCATTATGAGTGGGCGCGGGTATCGTGTGTTTTCAGCTTTGTGTGTTGGGATTCGATGGGCCCGTTCTAGTTCAAAAGGCCTTGCAAAGACAAGCTGCAGCATCTCCGGTATGGTTTTTTCCAGAAATCCAATCGGATCGGTGCCTTCAGCGCCTTCAGGGACTCCAACAAGGCGGATATTATTTCTACGGGCATGGTTGTTTTGATCTTCAATCTGACTTTCTATGTGCCGGACTCGTTTGACCAAAGGGCCCAGCTGTTCTAATGCAACGCCATGCTTCTGGGTTTGTAGTTCAACTGCACTAAGTCGAGTGGTGATGGTGAGGAGTTTCTCTTTTACCTCCAGTAAGTCTTCTTGAATCATGTTCAGTGAACTAGAATTGGCTGCGATCATTTCTTTAACGCATTTCAATTCCTGTAGCACTTCACGTAGGCCACCGGCAGTCACTCCCTCCTTCTCTCCCGCGGCCATTTTCTGCGGGGAACCCACTTCGGGTTTGGATCGTTTCGCTGCTGAGCCGGATCCCTGCGGAAATTCCAGCCGGGCAGGCTTCAGGGATGCCATCCAGCTATATTTCGGTGTTATTGATGTAGGTAGGGGGTACAAACTTCAGTTTAATACCGGGATATGTTCAGGATTCTTGGGCAGCAACGGGAGCAAAAATTCAGGCGTCCATTCTGTTCAGTGGCTAGCTCTGCCCTCCCTTCCATTGATTATAATAAGCTGATAAACAGTCCATATTCCCTTTAAATACCATTGACTCCATGCTACTGATTTTTTTTGGATTTTAAAGTGGGGATTATGCCACAGCGGCAATCGGGAAATCGGACAGAGATCTGGGCCACATGATTGTATAAGGGCCCCAAAAGCCCCAAGCATATCTCTTACCATACTAGGGCATTGTGCACACTGTTGAAACTGCATACCTGGAAGAAACCCCAAGGGGATAGGGGCGAGGAGTTTCTCCTCAATATCTAACCAGACGGGTCTGTGGGCTGATCCAGTTTCCAACCATCTGGACCCTTGTTTCAGGAGAAATGCTCTATGGTAGGAAAGAAAATCTGGAAAACGAACGCCCCCATCTTCCTGACAAAGCTTAAGTTTCCAGAGTGTGATTCTCGGAGTTTTATTATGCCAAACAAACTGACTTAATACACGTTCTACCATCCGATATATTTGCACTGGTAATAAACTAGGTAACATTTCCAAAATGTAATTAATCTTCGGAACGATCATCATTTTGATGGTCTCGAGTCGCCCCCACCAAGACAGCACCAGGGGGGACCACTTAGAAGTCCAATCTCGGGCTATTGAGATGAGCATCTCAGCATTGAAACGAAGAGTCTCCTCAAGCGGATAGCGATAGTGAACTCCTAAATACTTTACCATGTTAGGCTCCCAGACGAACGGAAAATTGCTCATATCTTCTTTAAAGAGCCAGCGATTCAAAGGGAATGCTACGGATTTTGACCAATTAATTTTATATCCAGAGAGGAACGAATATCGGTCAATTTGCTCCAAGATCTTGGGAACCGAATCTGGAGAGACGAATAAAAGGAGATCATCTGCATACGCCGACAATTTAACTTCTATTCCGGCAATCAAGGCCCCCCGAATCTCCGAGCATTGTCGGATAATAAGGGCTAATGGTTCTAGCACTAAATTAAATAACATAGGGGATAATGGACATCCCTGACGAGTTCCTCGATGTAATTTAACTTTCTGGGATTTAGTGCCATTCACACAAATACATGCAGTAGGTTGGGCATACATTATCTCTAATAACCTTAAGAAACCCTCCCCGAAGCCCAACCACCTGAGAGTAGCAAATAAAAAGGGCCACTCCAACCGGTCAAAGGCTTTCTCGGCATCTAAAGAGAGACCAACAAGGGGCTGGGCCATACTTTCAGAGCCCGCAAGAACATGGCATAATAAGCGAGCATTATCAGCGGTGGACCTTCCCATGGTGAAACCACACTGGTCTGGATGGATCAACGAAGGCATTTCCCCGGACAATCGGGCAGCTAGCGCGGTCGCGTAGATCTTATAATCGACATTTAACAGGGATATGGGCCGATAGTTGGCTACCAATTGTGGATCTCGACCTGCTTTTTCAAAGACCACTACATTCGCCGAGGTAAATGCACCAATCTCCGGCTTTACCTCCACCAACATCTGATAATACTGATGCAAAAGGGGGACGAGCTCTTTGGCGAAGGATTTAAAAAATTCAGCGGGGAGCCCGTCGGGTCCCGCCGCCTTACCAGTGGCTAACGATGCTATTGCCTGCTCTATCTCTTTGTCCCCCAAAGGTCCATCCAACGCCTCTCTCACATCTTTGCCCAAGACCGGTCGATGTATTCCCGAAACTAGCTGCTCAAAAGCCTCCTGTGAGAATTCCCGTTCTGACTCATATAGTTGAGCATAGAAAGTTCTAAATATTTCAGCTATCGCAGCGTCTTGGACCACCAAAGATTGTCCACACGGATCTCAAAGGGCCACCACTCTTTTAGCCTCTCTCTCACATTTTAATGCACTGGCTAACAACTTGCTCGCCCTGTTCCCTTCCCGATAATAAACACCTTGTTGCGCACGAATGCTTCGGGAGGCTTCGGTGGATAAGATCATATTAAACTGAAATCTAAGCCTCTGAAGCCTTAGCAAGACGCACGGTTCTGCATGCCGAGTTAGCAAGCGCTCCCCAGCTTTAATTTGCTGCTCAAGAATCAACAGTTATTGCCGACGTTGTCTCGCTAAGCGAATGCTAAAACTGGTGATTACCGCCCGGATCGCTGCTTTAAAACCCTCCCACCAGGCCCATCCAGCGGTATCATGCGGTGAATACTGTGAGTGATTTTTATATATTTTGAATGAAAACTCTCTGAGAAAAATAATGTGGGGCAGTACTTTCTGGACAACCATTGTAATAGAGACATATCCCAAGAGACTTGCAGCTGTAATTACAGCAAAAGGTGGCTCTACAACATATTGACTTTGGGGGGTGAATACATATGCACACTCTTGCTTTCAGGTTTTTTTTTGTCTTAATTATAGTTTGTGTACAATAAAGGATTTTTTGTACCTTCAAAGTCATAGGCATGTTGTGTATATCACATGGTGCTAATCCCCAAAACTCCATTTTAATTCCAGGTTGTAATGTGACAAAACAGGACAAACACAGAGGGGATGAATACTTTTGCAATGAACTGTACATGGATAACTTTCCTAGTTATCCATGTAAATGCCTTATCTGGGATTTTCGAAGGGCACCTACATGGGTAGTGTCCTTTGAAAATCCCGGATTTATTTTATTTATTTATTTGTTTATTTAAAAGGATATATATACCACCTTGTCCTGAAATCAAAGCAGTTTACACTTTATACATTGGGGGGTTAACATCAATTTTACACAATAGCAATAGCTTTTACAAAGAACTTTCAGTTGTAAACCTTAAGAACATAAGAACATAAGATATGCCATACTGGGTCAGACCAAGGTCCATCAAGCCCAGTATTCTGTTTCCAACAGTGGCCAATCTAGGTCATATGTACCTAGCAGTTTCCCCAAGAGACACAAGTTCCACAATGCTTGTACTGGGTCAAGCATTGATATCTTCGGTCACTTCTTAATAATGGTTTATGGACCTTTCCTCCAGGAACTTGTCCAAACCTTTTTTAAACCCAGCTACACTAACAGCCTTTACTACATCCTCCGGTAACAAATTTCAGAGTTTGATTACACGTTGAGTGAAAAAATATTTTCTTTTATTAGTCTTAAATAGTTTACCCTGTAGCTTCATTGCATGTCCCCTAGTCTTTCTATATTCTGATAACGTAAACAATCGATCTACGTTTACCCGTTCCACTCCGTTCATTAATTTATAGACTTCTATCATATCTCCCCTCAGCCGTCTCTTTTCCAGGTTAAAGAGCCCCAACCTTTTTAGCCTTTCTTCATAGGAGTATCCTTCCATCCCCTTTACCATTTTGGTGGCTCTTCTCTGAACCTTTTCTAAAATCGCTATATCCTTTTTAAGATACAGTGACCAGAATTGCACACAATATTCAAGGTGCGTTCTCACCATGGAACGATATAGAGGCATTATAATATCTTTTGTTTTATTTTCCATTCCTTTCCTTATCATACCTAGCATTCTATTTGCTCTCTTGGCCGCCGCTGCACACTGGGCTGAGGGTTTTAACATGGTATCCACAATGACGCCTAAATCTTTTTCCTGGGTGGTGGTTCCTAATGTGGAACCTGGCATCGTGTAACCATAGTTTGGGTTGTTCTTCCCTAGGTGCATAACCTTCCACTTGTCCACATTAAATTTCATCTGCCATTTTGATGCCCAGTCTTCCAATTTATCAAGATCCTCTTGCAATTTTTCACAATCCTATTGGGTTTTAACAACTTTAAATAGTTTTGTGTCATCTGCAAATTTGATCACCTCACTCATTCCACTTTCCAGTTCATTTATGAATATGTCAAAAAGCAGTGGACCCAGCACAGATCCCTGGGGTACACCACTATTCACCTTTCTCTATTGGGAAAATTGGCCATTTAGCCCTACCCTCTGCTTTCTATCTTTTAACCAGTTCCTGATCCACAATAGTACACTGCCTCCTATCCCATGACTCTTTAGTTTTGCCAAAAGTCTCTGATGAGGGACCTTGTCAAAGGCTTTCTGAAAGTCCAGATACACAATATCAACCGACTCACCTTTGTCCACCTGTTTATTCACTCCTTCAAAAAAACATAACAGATTAGTAAGACAAGATCTTACTTGTCTAAAGCCATGTTGGCTGTCTCCCATTAGGTTGTGACTATCTACATGCTGAGTAATTTTATTCTTTATGATGGTTTCTACCATTTTTCCTGGTACTGACATCAGGCTCACCAGTCTGTAGTTTCCCGGATCACCCCTGGAACCCTTTTTAAAAATTGGTGTTACATTGGCGATCCTCCAATCTTCAGGTATTAGAGATGATTTTAATGATAGTTCACAGATTACTGATAGCAGGTCTGCAATCTCATATTTCAGTTCTTTTAACACCCTTGGATGTATACCATCCGGCCCAGGTGATTTGCTACTCTTCAGTTTATCTAATAGTTGTAAGACATCTTCCTGATGTATCGATATTTCCTTCAATTCTTCCGCACCTTTAAATACCACTTCAGTCATGGGTAACATCCCTACATCTTCCTCAGTAAAGACCGAAGCAAAGAATTCATTCAGTCTCTCCGCTATCGCCTTGTCGCCTCTTAGTGCTCCTTTAACCCCTTTATCATCTAATGGACCAACTGACTCTCTCACAGGTGTTTTGCTACGAATGTACTTGAAAAGGTCTTTATTTCGCGTTTTTGCTTCCGCAGCAAGCTTCTTCTCAAATTCTCTCTTTGCCTGCCTTATCAATGCCTTGCATTTGACTTGCCAGTGCTTGTGCTGTTTCCAGGTTTCGTCGTTTGGCTCTTTTTTCCATTTCCTGAAAGATGCTTTTTTGGCAACAACAGCCTCTCTGACCTCACCTTTAAACCATGCTGGCAGTCTTTTGGACTTCCTTCCACTTTTCTTAAAGCGTGGAATACAGCTGATCTGGGCTTCCAAGATAGTATTTTTCAACAACACCCAAGCTTGATGTACGTCATTAACCTTTGCAACTGCTCCTTTTAGTTTTTTCTTAACTGTTTTCCTCATTTTATCATATTCTCCCTTTCGAAAGTTAAAAGGTAGTACTGTGGATTTCCTTACTATCCCTCCTCCACTAATTAAATCAAAGGCGATCATGCTATGATCACTATTGCCAAGTGGCCCCAACACCCTTATCTCTTGCACTACATCTGGTGTTCCACTAAGGACTAGATCTAATATGGCTTCCCCTCTGGTTGGTTCATGAACCAGCTGCTCCAAGAAGCAGTCATTTATTTCATCTAGGAACTTTATCTCCCTAGCATGTCCTGACGTGACACTGACCCAGTCGATACCGGGGTAATTGAAATCACCCATTATTATTACTGCACTGTAACTTTTGTTAGCTTCCTTGATTTCTTTGAGCATTTCATCATCCATTTGGTCATTCTGGCCAGGTGCTCGATAGTACACTTCCACTGCCATTGTCTTCCCCCTTTTATATGGAATTTCAATCCATATAGATTCTACAGCAGATTTTGTTTCCTGCAAAACTTTAATCCTTTCTGAGTCAATGCCCTCTCTAACATAGAGCGCAACCTTCCACCAATTTGATCAGCTCTATCATTACGATATAGATTGTACCCAGGTATCACAGTGTCCCACTGGTTGTCTTCCTTCCACCATGTCTCTGATATTCCAATCATATCTACGCTTTCATTTAGTGCTATATATTCTAACTCTCCCATCTTATTCTTTAGACTTCTAGCATTTGCATACAAGCATTTTAGAGAATGTATTTTATTCATGTTAATTTGGCTATTGTTAGACATGGGTAAATTGGGATCTTTAAGCTCTGTCTGCTCCATACTTGAGGGCATTTGGGCTACTTTACTCTTTTGTGGAACCTCCCTGCTTTTGGTAGTAACGTTCAAGGATACATTCTTCCGAACCATCTGCTCTTGGGCGACTGTCGGCTTTCCCCTAATATCTAGTTTAAAAGCTGCTCTATCTCCTTTTTAAAGGTTAATGCCAGCAGCCTGGTTCCATCCCGGTTAAGGTGAAGCCCATCCCTTCGGAAGAGCCCCTCATTTCCCCAGAATGTTCCCCAGTTCCTAATAAATCCAAAACCCTCATCTCTGCACCATTGTCTCATCCACGCATTGAGACTCCGGAGCACTGCCTGCCTTTTGGGTCCTGCGCGTGGAACAGGAAGCATTTCGGAGAATGCTACCATGGAAGTTCTGGATTTCAACTTCCTACCTAAAAGCCTAAATTTTGCCTCCAGAACCTCCCTACCACATTTTCCTATGTCATTGGTACCGACATGTACCAAGACAGCAGACTCCTCCCCAGCACTATCTAAGACCTTATCTAGGTGGCGCTTGAGGTCCGCTACCTTCGCACCAGGCAGGCATGTTACCAGGCGATCCTCACGTCCACCAGCCACCCAGCTATCTACATGCCTAATGATCGAATCATCAACTATAACGGCTGTCCTACCCTTCCCTCATGGGCACATGGCCCTGGAGAAACTTCCTCGGTGCGAGAGGGTTTTACATCACCTGGAGGACAGGTCCTAGTTACAGGATCACTTCCTGCCACACCAGGGTGATGCTCTCCTGTCACGTGACCTCTCTCCTCCATGGCAACAGGGGTGCTGCCAGACTGGAGGTGGGACTTCAGGACTATATCCCTGTAGGTCTCGTCTATGTACCTCTCTGTCTGTCTTATGTTTTCCATGTCTGCTACTTTAGCCTCTAGAGAACGGACTTGTTAATAATTTAAGCATGCTTGTGACTTCGTGTTCCTTTTACTAGGAGTGTTCAATTGTAAATTGTGATTTTGCATTTCAAGCGTAGACAGACTTGTAACTTTCCATATTAATATTGAGATTGGTGTGATTGTTGGTCTTCGTTATAATGTTCCGTGAATAAGGTAGTCTTGAGTAACTTGCGAAAGTCCTTTAAATCAGTTGTAGATCGTAGTTTCTCTGGGAGTGCATTCCAAATAGCAGGAGCCGCTAGGGAGAAAGCATGCATGAATGTGGATTTATTGCTATTTGTAAATAATCTGGGAGTTGGTATTGTGCTGTTGGTATAGTGCTGTTTCTGTCCAGTCTCTCTCTTGTTTTGGTTCCGATGAGCTCTTGAAGTATATCTGCTGACATGTTGTTTTTGATCTTGAAGATTGTTAGCTCTGATTTATATTTTGCTCTTGAGAAGATTGATAGCCAATGCAGATCTTGTAGTATGGGAGTTATATAGTCTTGTAGTGACGTGCCAGCAATGATGCAGGCAGCGGTGTTTTGGACTATTTGAAGGGGACGGGTGGATTGTTTGTGTAGGCCTTGGAAGAGGAGGTTGAAATAGTCCAGGCCAGGTGTGATAATTGCCTGGCATACAGTACGGAAGTCTTCCTTGCTGAGTAGAGGTTTTAGTCTTTAGAGCATCGCTAGTTTGAAGAAGGCTGTTTTGGATGTTTTGTTAATGTGTGCCTGTAGAGTAAATTGTTTGTCTTGTATCACTCCTTAACACGCCCAGATGCTATCCGCTTAACATCAGGGTGTTTTGGGGCCGTTCCAGGGTGGAGTGGAGGTGGGCCATGGTGCAACCCGTGTAGCACTGATTTTTGATGCTACATGGTTAGCGCTCTGTGCCTTAAAGATAGGCATGGGAAAACCTTGCCTATATTTAAGGCACTGGGGCTAGCCATGTAGCATTAAAAATTGGTGCTACATGGGTAGCTCCTGTGGCTTCCTGGTTATGCGATGACACCTGGATTTTTGATATCAGGGCCGCATATGACCCCAGCATGGAAAATCTGGGTTAGGCGGGAGGGGGGGGGGGGTGCTATGCGCTGACGTAGCACATAGCTCTGCCCAGCTCAGAATCAGGCCCTAAAATCAGAAGCTCTAATATAAGTGAGTTTTGAGGGAACAATGCAGCATCCATGCATGGCTATGGGCTTGAAAGCTGTGTGAGCAGTAAGACCATTTTAAAATGTTTCTAAGTTTTATATGTATAAACAGCAGTTCAAATGGACAACATGTATAAACTGTTAATTTTGAAAGTCACTGTTTGCATGTATAAATTCCAGAAGATGTCTAGTTTGGAAGGGGCTAGGTTGTGAGCAAGTTTATAGGCATGGTTTCAGCAGTAACAAAAATTATTCATATATTTCCAATTTTACCATAGGAATACAAGCACACACTAGAAAGTATGCATGTCAGCATTTACTGTGCATCTGCTAGGAGGCGGCCATAATTTTCTACTAGGTGCTTGTTTGGTTCTGGCGTTGCTACCTGTCATTGAGGGGCCTTTTGTGTTTAAAATCATATTCAAATTTCCAGAATTAAAATTATTTCACTCAGTTTCTTAATTGGCTCTTCCTTTATGTCCAGTTTTCTGGAATCTGGCAGGTGCTGATATTGGTGTGTGTAAGTTACAAAACCGGCATTTACTTGGGAAAATATTGACATGTACACATGACGCAGCTCTATTTTTAGACACATTTCCTTGTGAAATGGTTGTTCTTACTGGATATACTGCAGAATGCACACGTATCCCTCCATGTCCTTACACATATTTTGCAAAATATCCCATGTTCAATGACTCTTTTGTGACATACCCAACAAATTTAGAATGTCCTGACTTTGATATCGCTTTTCTGACTTATACCATCCTATGCAACATTTGACTTTATTGAGATAATTTTAGAAAATCATTTTCTTGCAGAAATGGCCTCCTCAAAAATACCAACCCAAGCAAAAGTGCTCATGTTGGCATGTGCACATGTACTTTGCTGAGAGCTGCAGTTGTGGGCACAGTCTGGGAGGAGCAGAGATGGTGATTTCAGGTATGTACTTTGATTATGAAATAGCTTTATCTACCTGCCTACTTGCATACTTCATGTGCTTCTTGTGCAAGTATTTAATAAATAAACATAGGGGCTTGTTTACAAAGCCACAGTAGCGGCTTCCGCCCGATATCGGGGGCCGTGGCTTCATTGAATTCAATGGGGCCGCGGTTCTGATATCGGGTGGAAGCCGCTACCACGGCTTTGAAAACAAGCCCCATAGATGCTTACATATTGTTACCAAAGAGAATCTAAGTAGGCATCATTATGACCTTTTAAATTCATCAGCTCCTTATAAAATACCTTCCACATGTGTGGGGATGGGAGAGCCAGCAGGAGAATAGAACCATAAGGAGGCCTACAACAGTGCAGGGAAGATGCAATATCTGACCCAAACAAGATTCATCAAGGGTAAACATTCCTTAGTGCATATTCATGAGTACGTTTACTAAAACAAATATGTGAAATAAACAAAAAAAAATTCCAACAAATCAGGAAAAAAGGCCAAATGAACCAAACAGGAACTGGAAATGTTTACTATTACTACTACTACTACTGAACATTTGTATAGTGCTATAAGCACTGCACAGACTCATGTAAAAGAAGGTCCCTGCTCATCCAGTGCTTACAATCTAGTCAAGACAGACAACACAGTAGCTGTAGATATGGGATATATCTAGAGGGAATGGTACGGAAACACAAAGGAGATCAGGTGAGTCAAGAACCGAAAGCGGCAGCGAAGAGGTAAGTTTTCAGCCTGGATTTGAAAAGGGTCAGAGAAGGCGCCTGGTGTACAGACTCAGGTAGTTTGTTCCAGGCATAAAGAGCAGCAAGGTGAAAGGAGTGAAGTCTGGAGTTAGCAATAGAAGAGAAGGGCACAGACAGAAGTGATTTGCCAGAAGAGCGGAGTTACCGAGGAGGGATGTAGGGAGAGATAAGAGTTGAAATGTTTGCCCTGTGCACTTCCCTAAAATCCATGATGGGGATATTCAAAGACATTTAGATGGTTTGCAGACCTGCAAATTGTGTAAATGCCGCTCTGTGGGATATCCGTGGGTGCCGCCACTATGCACCCCAATGCTAACTCTTTAACACTGGGGTATGCCAGGGGACCACCCGTCACTAATCAGGCATGAGCTCAATATTGCCACTGCCCAGTTAGCGACATGTGGCAAAAGTCAGGTACAGGAAATACAGGCCTAACTTTTGCTGAAGAAGCGAACGGCAATCCAGGAAACCCGGATAGTTAATGCTGCAGCCTGGATATGGTCCTGGCATTGAACATAAGAACATAAGAAATGCCATAATGGGTCAGACCAAGGTCCATCAAGCCCAGCATCCTGCTTCCAACAGTGGCCAATCCAGATCACAAGTACCTGGCAGGTTCCCAAAAAAGTACATAGATTCCATAATGCTTGTCCCAGGCTAAGCAGTGGATTTCTAGGTCATCTTAGTTTATGGACCTTTCCTCCAGGAACTTGTCCAAACCTTTTTCAAGCCCAGCTACACTAACAGCTTTTACTATATACTCCAGTAAGAAATTCCAGAGTTTGATTACATGCTGAGTGAAAAAATATTTTCTCTTGTAAGTCTTAAATGTTTTACCCTGTAGCTTCATTGTATGTCCCCTAATCTTTCTAATTTTTGATGTTTACCCATTCTTCTCTATTCATTAATTTATAAACCTCTACCATATCTCCCTTCAGCCTTCTCTTTTCCAGGTTGAAGAGCCCTAACCTTTTAAGCCTTTCCTCATAAGGGTATCTTTCCATTCCCTTTACCATTTTGGTGGCTCTTCTCTGTATCTTTTCTAATTCTGCTATATTCTTTTTAAATATGGTGACCATAATTGCACACAATATTCAAGGTGCCGTCATACCATGGAACGATACAGATGCATTATAATATCCTTTGTTTATTTTCCATTCCTTTCCATATGATTCCTAGCATTTTATTTGCCTTCTTGGCTGCTGCTGCACACTGGGCGGAGGGTTTCAACATTTTATCCATGATAATGCATAAATCTTTTTTCTGGGTGGTGGAACCTTGTATTGTGTATCCATAATTTGGGTTGTTGTTTTCTAGGTGCATTCCTTTGCACTCGTCCACATTAAATTTCATATGTCTTTTGAACCTCCAGTATTCCAATTTATTAAGGTCCTCTTGCTGTTTTTCACAATCCTCTTGGGTTTGGGGTTATCATTATGCATTTTTGCTTCCATGGCAAGCTTCTTTTCAAATTCTCCTTGCCTGAATCTAACTTGCCAGTGCTTATGTTGTTTCCCATTTTCGTCATTTTCCTCCTTTTTCCATTTCTTGAAAGTTGCTTTCTTGGCTACAGATGCCTCTCTGACCTTGCCTTTAAACCATGCTGGCAGTCTTTTGGCTTTCCTTCCATTTTTCTTAAAGTGCAGAATACATTTGGTCTGGGCTTCCAAGATAGTATTTTTAAACAATGCCCATGCTTGATAAAAATCTTTAACCTTTGCAGCTGCTCCTTTTATTTTTTTCTTAACTATTTCCATCATTTTTTCATAGTCTCCCTTTTGAAAGTTAAAAGGTAGTACTGTGGATTTCCTTGCCTCCCTTCCTCCATTTATTAAATCAAATGTGAGCATGCTATGATCTTGTCAAGTGGCCCCAAAACCCTTTTCTCTTGCACTAGATCCTGTGTTCCACTAAGGACTAGGTCCCAAATAGCTTCCTCTATTGTTAGTTCATGAACCTCCTTTCCCCCCCCCCCCACCCCTCATGTCCCCTCTCAACCTTGTTTTATTTATTTATTTATTTAGACAGATTTGTATGCCACCTTATCCTTCAATCAAGGTGGTCACGTCACATCACAATTGGAGGGTTACATTTAACATTAGGTTATGTGTAGCATTTGGACAGTGCACTTAACAGCAAACATTTAGACAGTACACATTTAGACAGTACACTTAACAGTATTTAGATAGTACAATGAGGGTTAACATTTAACAGGAGAGTATTTAATAGCTTGGTATGATAAACTTGTATGTATGGATAGGATGAGTGCGTGTTTAGTTGGTGGAGGAAGTAGTGTATCTGTTTGGGTAGGGGATGTTGCCTGAATGCTCATATGTTTCTATAAATAAGTATGTTTTGAGATCTTTGCGGAAGTCTGTAAGGTCATCTAATTCCCTCAGGCTCGTTGGGAGGGAGTTCCATAATGTGGATGCCAGTAGTGATGATGCTCTTTTTGAAGTTGTTTGTTTAGTTTTGTGATAGCCTGCAGGTGTGTCAATTATGTTGTTGTTATTGGTTCTTCTTGGTCTATTGCTGATGTCCCTTGTTACAACGTTTTGGAGTATGTCTGCTGAGAGATGGTGAATGATTTTGAAGATGATAATGATTGTTTTATATTTAGCTCTTGCCATCATTGGGAGCCAGTGTAGTTGTTGTAGGATGGGAGTGATGTGCTCAGTCCTTGGAGTGTCTGTAATGATGCGTGCTGTGGTGTTTTGTACCATCTGTAGTGAGTGGAGTGTCTGCTGAGGAAGGCCTTGATATAGTGAGTTTCCGTAATCAAACAGTGGTGTAATGAGTGCTTGGCACACTGTGCAGAAGTGGTCCTGACGGAGCATTGGTTTGATTTGTCTGATTGTCCTCAATCGTTGATAGGCCTTGTTTGCGGTTGATGTGGGATTTCAGGTTCAGAGCTCTGTCTAGTGTGATGCCCAGATACTTAACTTCTTCTTTGACTACTATGTGTTTGTCTAGGATGTTGATGGTTTGTGGAGGTATGAAGGTGGAGTTCCTGGTGATGAACATTGCCTCAGTTTTATTGTAATTGATGGTTAAGTTGTTGGCTATGAGCCAGTCATTCATGTCTTCGAGGCATTCGGTTATTATTGTGGTGTTTAGTGCTAGTAGGTTGATTGGAGCGTACACCATGATGTCGCCAGCATAAATGTGATAGTGAAGTTTGTGGTTCTTGATGATGTTGCATATGGGCTGAATGTAGATGTTAAAGAGCATTGATGATAGGGCTGAGCCTTGCGGAATTGCATTGATAGGTCTATTGATTTTGGTAGTTCTCTAGGAGAAGTATTCCATTTTATTTTATTTTAAGGGGTTATTTTAGGGTATTTGGTATCTTTTTTAGAACAATAATATGTGAGTAGTATTATTCAGATATATTTTTATATTCTTGTTTGTCTCTATATGGTTTATTTTGGTAGTATCTTCCAAATAAAATGCCTGCTACAGCTTTGCGTATATGGACAGTAGTATCCTTTGAATAAGATGCCTTTCACAGTTTTATTTATATGAGCAGGTGCATCTACGCTATCAGTTTTGCTCTGGTGTAAGGCTCTCTGATTTTTGTGTCTTCCACTGTCAATCTTACCTGGGATGTTTTTTGTTTTTCTTAGGTAGTATTTCTTCTATGATTGGTATCCCAAGGATCACCCCTTTTTCATTTCTTGGGGGGTGGTCTCTTCCCCCCCCTTTTTAAAAAGAGTTAGTCCTTGATAGAAGCTTTTGGTTTTTTTTCCCTCCCCCCCCCCCTTTTGAAAGAATTACCTGAGGCCGCTGGGCCGGGTCCCACGGCCGGCGGTAACCTGGGCCCGGGCCCGGCCTCACCCGGATCATGTGACGGAGTTGCGGGGGGGGAGCGAGAGTGACGCGGCCAGCCGGGAATCGCACCACAGCACTGTGGGGCGATGCTATTGGCTGCGGGGCGTGAGGGGGCAGTCCTGGGTACTCCGAGGAGCCGCGTGGCTCTGCCTTTTCGCCGCGGCTCCTCGGAGGGAACAGGCGCGTTTTTTTGGTTTGTCCGTGCAGCGGAGGCCTTCTACCACGTGGCTTGATTTCGGCGACTAAGGCTTGATACCGGGTGAGCTTAGGGGAGGAAAACAAACAATTAAAAAAAAAAAAAAAAAGGGGTTCGGGCGTGCGAGAGCCACGGGGTGCAGGGCTACGTTTTAATTATAGGCTGCTTCAGCACGGGGGGATCTCAGGTGGCTCATACTGCTATGGGGCGGGCAAAGAGAGCATCTAAGGGGAGGCAGAGGACTCAGCCTGGGGGGAGGGGTGTGGAGACGCATGGAAATGGTGCGTCTACGGGGTCAGCACAAGAGTACGTGCGAGGGGGGAGACTGCCCTGCAGGCATCCCTGACAGTTAGTCCGCGGGGTAGGGGAGGCCGCAGGGGCAGGGGGGAGGTGGAAGAGAGTGATTCCAGCTTGGGGTTAGAGCGGGGGGAGAATGTAGGCGCCCAGGGCCAGGAGGCAGCAGGGCCAGTGCCCTGCGGGGATAGTGTGGTTGGAGTGGGCAGGTCGGAGATGGATGGGGCCTTGGGGCAGAGGGGCAGCGGAGGTGCTGGGGGGAGCAAGGGGTGGGGTCGGGGGGTTTACGGGATGCAGCGGCAAGCCACTTGGGGGTTGCAGTCGGGATGCCCGGAGATGGGGGGTTCATGCCATGGCGGCAGAGTGGGCAGGTAATGCAGTATGCCCCAGGGGGGGGGGTTGATGTGTTTGCCACAGGGAGGGGGGCAGCCGATGGCCATGAGGCCATGGGGTTCCGGCTGGGGTGAGTGGCCCAGTGCAGGATTCCCACGTATGGGGGTCCAGGCGGCATGGGAAGGGCCTCAGTGGGCAGCGGGGGGTTTGGGTACTACTGCATGGCAGCCCGGGGGAGGGATTGTTTGGGGAGCAGGGCAATATGGTTTGGGTACGGTTGCTGGTGGTTCTTCTCTTCCTTTGCAGGTGCCGGTGAGTGGAGTGCCATTGGTCGGGAGCACGGGGGCTAGTCCAGTGGTGATGGCCCAGCCTGTGGAACCGGTCGCTTCGGCTGATGCAGTGCCAGCGTCCGGAGGGCAAGTCACAGAGGGTGAGTGTACGGGGGGTTCGGGTACTCCAGGGGGGGATGGGGTGACGGCCGGGGTGGCGGCTACGGTGGGGCACAAAGCTAAAGCTAAACGGAAGCATGGGCGTCGTTGTCGGCGGGGTTTGTCGTCGTCGTCCTCTTCATCCTCTAGGACGTCATTGAGTGACTCGGGGGCGGAAAAGGGTCGAGGGGAAAGTGCGGGGTCGTCGGTGGTGCGTTCCGCGGAGTTGTGGGAGAGTGTTCCGCGCAAGTTGCGCAGGCAAATTCGGAAGAGGAGGTACATCGATATCTTTCGGCTCTTGGAGGGAAGGAAGCGATCGGGAGAGAGTAGAAAGAAGCGTAAGGAGGATGAGAAGGCGGGGAGGGTGCGAAAGGTCTCCCGTAATACATTGAATTGGACACGAGCGTTCTTACGTTTGGCGAGTGTGTGTGGACACTCGGATCCGGGATTGTACGGTGAGTTGTTGGCATATGCTGATGCGATTTTGGCTGCATCTCAGGCACACGAAGGTTGGGCATGGCTCAACTATGACGAGGAGTTTAGAGACATGATGGAGGAGAATACACAGTTGTCCTGGGGATGAGAGATATTAATCTATGGCTGACGCAGATGTCAGCTAAAAAAGGGGGTGGGAGTAGTAGCAGTGGGCAGGGGAAGGTTGGTGGGCAGGGTTCGGCTGCTGGCTTGCGGTCCTTTCGGGGGGCGGGCCCGGTGCCGGGATCGCCTAACGGAGGAGCGGCAGGGGATCTCTGTTGGCGCTATAACAAATCATCTTGTCCCTTCCCAGATTGCAAGTTCCGCCACGCTTGTTCGATGTGAGGGGGGGGCATGCGGCCACAAAATGTGTCAGGAAAGGAGTGTCTGGAGCAGGGAGTGCGAGCAAATGAGGGAGTGCTCGGGGGGTTGGCGCCTACCCCCATTAAGACACAGGCGCTGCAACCCTGGCTGGAGCGTTATGGGAGGCTTCGTCGTGGCAAGGCGGCACAGTTGTGGTTGGGTTTTTCGGAGGGTTTTCGTATTCCCTATCAGGGTGATGTCACGGGTGTGGTGGCCAGTAATCCTGGATCTGTGCGGGATTTAGTCGAGGTGGCACGTCAAAATTTGCAACTGAATGCGCTTTGGGGAGGGTGGCGGGGCCCTTTGATCGTCCCCCCTTTTCGCCGTTCATCGTGTCACCCTTGGGGGTGATACCTAAGAAGGAGCCCGGGCATTATAGATTGATACACAACCTGTCCTTTCCACCGGGGGACTCGGTGAATGACCACATCCCGCCTGAGTGCTGTTCTGTCCGCTATGCGCCGTTCGATTCGGCAGTTGACCTACTGCGCCAATGTGGAAAGGGGGCCTTATTGGCGAAGGCGGACATCGAATCGGCTTTTCGGCTCCTGCCAGTTCACCCATCAGCATTTCCCTTGTTAGGTTTCCAGCTTGATGCCCAGTTTTACTTTGACAAGTGCATGCCGATGGGTTGTGCGATTTCTTGTGCCTACTTCGAGGCCTTCAGTTCGTTCTTGCATTGGGTGCTGGTTCAGCAGTCGGATAGTAGTTCTATTGTACACTACTTGGATGATTTTCTTTTTGTAGGGCCAGCGCAGACTGTGGTTTGCGCATCCTTGTTGCGATCATTTCAGGCGATGGCAGCGGACTTCGGGATACCGTTAGCAGTTGAAAAGACGCTGGGGCTGGTCACATGCCTTTCCTTCTTGGGGATAGAGTTAGATTCGGTTGCCTTCAAGGTGCGCTTGCCAGCGGAAAAAATCGAACGGCTGCAAGCTTTGGTGGCAGAGGTGGGGTCTGCGTCAAAAGTGACATTGAAGGAATTGCAGGCGCTTGTCGGGCACTTGAACTTTGCATGTCGAGTGATTGCGATGGGGCGGCCCTTTGCGCGGCGGCTGTCCTTGGCCATGGCGGGGGTGCAGTGACCGCATCATCGTATTCGGGTGACTGCAGGGATGCGAGAGGATCTGCGGGTTTGGAGTGCTTTTCTTGCGGACTTCAATGGGTGCTCGATCGTCCAATCGGCGGAGGTGTCCAATGTTGATCTTCAGCTCTTTTCAGATGCGGCGGGGGGTTCGGGATTTGGTTTGTTCTGCCAGAGCTCGTGGTGTGCGTCGGCGTGGCCTACAGCATGGGTGGAGAGTGGTTTAACGCGTAATGTGGCCTTTTTGGAGTTGTTCCCGTTAGTGGTGGCGTTTTGGGTGTGGCCTGAAAGGTTGCGGAACAGGAGGGTGGTGTTCTGGTGTGACAATGCGGCGGTGGTGCAGGTGATCAATCGGCACTCCCCCAGGTGTCCGAGGGTGGCGGCGCTTATGCGCGTTATGGTGCTTGCCTGTTTGCGTCTTAATGTCACAGCCAGGGCCCGTCATGTTCCGGGTGCGTGTAATGCCATTGCTGATGCTTTGTCTCGTTTTCAGTGGGCGAAATTCCAGGCTTTGGCTCCGGGAGCAGACGAAGCAGCAACGATAGTGCCGGAGCACCTTTGGCAGCTTGGGACCCTGCAGTGATAAGGTTGTTGCGGTCTTCTGTCGCTCCAGGTACGTGGGCGGCTTATACGCGTGGGTACGCCAAGGTATGTGCCTTCCTGCGTGGCGAGGGTTGGAGCGGCGGGAGAATGGATGACCGGCTTGCGGGCGCGTTCATAGTTTGGGCGAAAGGGCAAGGCTGGTCGCGGTCGTCCGTGCGGGCGGCAGTGGCGGGATTCTCCTTTTTCAGCAAAGTGGCCGGGAAGGGGTAACCCCAGTGCATCGTTTTTGGTTAGGCAGCTGTTGGCGGGGTGGGTGCGGGAGAGGCCTCAGGGGCGGGATTGGCGGCGTCCAGTGTCGCATGAGTTGCTCGTGCTGATATGGGGCGTGTTGCTGGAGGTGGCGGCGTCGGAGTTCGAGGTGGTATTATTTCGGGCTCTGTTCGTGATGGCCTTCTTCGGAGCGTTTCGGGTTAGTGAATTGGTTCCGCGGTCGCAATGGCGGGAGGCTCAGGGGGGGTTGGAAGCGCGGCACGTGGTGTTGGAGGCTGCCTCTGTGCAGATTTATCTTGCGCGGTCAAAGACTGACCAATTGGGTGTGGGTCGTAGGGTTGTGCTGAAAGCCATCCCGGAGCTGAGTTCATGCCCGGTGCGGAATTTGCGAGCTTACGAGCAGCGGCGGCCTCCGGTGGCGGGCCAATTTTTTCGACACGCTAATGAGCAGCCGGTAACATAGTTTCAGTTTACGGCGGTGCTGCGTTTGGCCTTGCGGCGGTTGGGATATGCGGAGCGCCAGTTCGCGTCCCATTCCTTCAGGATTGGGGCAGCGACGAGTGCGGCGGCGGCGGGATTGGGGGGGGAGGTGATCCAGCGGATTGGGGGTTGGAGATCTGGGGCATATGTGGGATATGTCCGACCGGAGCGGCTGTGACTGTGACAGTGACTCCGAGTGGGGCGCCCGGAGGGGGTGAGGGGGGGTATTAATGATGTGTTTCCTGTTACAGGTGGGCTGCTGCGACGTTCGGTCCCAGAAAGGGATTCCTGTGAGTGCACACCTGGCGAATGGTGGATTGTCGGGCACTCTTTTGTGTATTGGGCTGAGAGGAGAGCAAGGCTGCGCCCGCTTCGAGAACATCTGGGCCTGGCTACCCGCAACGTTCGGTTGCTGTGGATTGGAGAGCGTGGCATGCGCTGGTGGCAGCTTCTTCCTCGGGTGCGACGACATGCGGACCGGCGGCAGCGCCCACTTGGAGTGTTGATACACTTGGGTGGCAACGATTTATCAAGTTGGACTTGTCGACAGCTCATTCGAGCGGTGCAGCGGGACTTAACTGTGCTGCAGGGGGAATGGCCGGGGGTGGCCTTTATATGGTCTGATATCATACAACGGCCGGCCTGCCAGTCTCAGCGGCGGTGGTCGCGAGGCTTAGCTTAAGTGAATCGGCAGGTCGGACGTTGGGTGCAGCAGATGGGTGGCTGGCAGGTGCAGCACCCCTGGGCGGAGGTGTGCTGCGCGGGCCTGTACCATACTGATGGGGTACACCTATCTCCTGTGGGACAAGATCTTCTGTTAAACGATTGGCAGGAAATGCTTGAGCAGTTGGTTGGTCGCAGCTTTATGGGGGTGGGTCGGTGCGAGGATAGATAACTACCTCGCGCCGGTGGCGGGGTAGAGAGCCAGCGCTCGCCCAGGCGGCGGGGCGGTAACTGATCTAGGAGCTGGTGGGGAGCGAAGGAGCTCCCCGGAGTGGGGCGAGACATCCCGGTTGGGGGGTCTCGGCCCGGTAGCGGGGTGCGGGCCGGCCTTTGCTACTAGCATGGCGAGGCAGGCGGTGGGGGGTGGTGAGGAGGATGCTCAGCCTTGCTAATAGTATGGCGGGTGAGGGCATCGTCCGGAAAAGGGGTGGGGGTGAGGTTGATTATGTTTTGCCCATGTTGGGCGGGTTGTTACCTGTATTAATAAAGCTGCGACCAAGGTTCTACCACATTATGTGTTAGTGTATTTGTTGAATGCTATAATGAATAGTGGGAAGTTGGGGGGGGGAAAGGGGTGATGGAGGATGAGGAGGGCCTCCGGGTTACCAGGTTATTACCTGAGGCCGCTGGGCCGGGTCCCGCGGCCGGCGGTAACCTGGGCCCGGGCCCGGCCTCACCCGGATCATGTGACGGGGTTGCGGGGGGAGGGGGGAGCGAGAGTGATGCGGCCAGCCGGGAATCGCACCACAGCACTGTGGGGCGATGCTATTGGCTGCGGGGCGTGAGGGGGCAGTCCTGGGTACTCCGAGGAGCCGCGTGGCTCTGCCTTTTCGCCGCGGCTCCTCGGAGGGAGGGAACAGGCGCGTTTCCCGCCCACCCTCCCTATGAGGAGTTAAGGGCGTGGTTGTTGCAGCTGGGGGTGGGGGTAGAGAGCCAGCGCTCGCCCAGGCGGCGGGGCGGTAACTGATCTAGGAGCTGGTGGGGAGCGAAGGAGCTCCCCGGAGTGGGGCGAGACATCCCGGTTGGGGGGTCTCGGCCCGGTAGCGGGGTGCGGGCCGGCCTTTGCTACTAGCATGGCGAGGCAGGCGGTGGGGGGTGGTGAGGAGGATGCTCAGCCTTGCTAATAGTATGGCAGGTGAGGGCATCGTCCGGAAACGGGGTGGGGGTGAGGTTGATTATGTTTTGCCCATGTTGGGCGGGTTGTTACCTGTATTAATAAAGCTGCGACCAAGGTTCTACCACATTATGTGTTAGTGTATTTGTTGAATGCTATAATGAATAGTGGGAAGTTGGGGGGGGGGGGGAAAGGGGTGATGGAGGATGAGGAGGGCCTCCGGGTTACCAGGTTAAGTCTTTCTATGGAATACTTTTCTTATTTATATGTGTGTTCTACTTTAAAGAGCATATTATTATATTTAGGAAGGTAGGATTGCACTCGGAGCTTTTCAACCTAACAGAAATGGCTACACAGTGATACAGTGTTTTTTCTGCATAGCTAACGATTGTTCCTAAAAAGAGTAGAATCACCGTATAAAGGGCTGGTTCTTGTCCTTTTTTTTTTTACTCTATATGTAGTTTTAACAATGAAATATTTGGGGAAGCTCCTATTTTATTTAGAATTTGTCTGTTTTTTGTATAATGGGCACGACTCGGCTATTGTTATTTTTAAAGGGACAGTGGATTTATTTGACCTCATAGCATTTTCTAGTGCTGTGTCTAGATTTATCATCTTATTTTGGTTCTTCTAGGAGCACTCACTTGCTAATCTATATATGTATTAGTACACAGGTCTTAAGGAAGGTCATGTGCTCACTTGCTAATCTACATGTATTAGTGCACAGGTCTTAAGGGAGGTCATGTGCTCTAGTGATTTTTACTTTCATTTTCTTAGTAGATGCCGAAGGTAAGAGTTGATCCTTGCTAGCTCTGTAGCTTTATTGTGCTAGGTTCTTTTACAGCTGCAACAATTTTTATTCTTTTATTATTATGTGTTTACTTTTTCTGGCCATTAGTTGATCTGTGCCTTTTTTTTTGAATCTTAGACAGTGTGGTCTTTTATGCCTTGTTGTTTAGAACACAAGTTTTTCTAAATTGTCTTTACTGTTATTATAAGGCTAGATATGGGCAGATGTATACTTTAGGTATGTGGCTATATAATAGGGGTATGAATTAAAGAGTATATTCACAATGTATGTCCACCTTAGAGGCTTTTTCTCTTTTTCTATAATGAGATAAGTGAGGAGATGTAGGTCTTTTTTATTCCATTGTTGTACTGCTGTGTTCTTGCCGTTGTTTGACATTACTTAGTTGGCTGATTATGAGTATTATGTTTTATAATTTTTCCTTTGCTGTCATACAGAAATAACTGAGAAGCACTTATTGAGCTTTCAACTACTGGTAGGACTGCAATAGCTTTTGTTTTCTTTTTTCCCCCTTGTTTTACTTACCTCCTCTCTTTCTTTGTAAAAGTTTTAAGTTCAGTTAGCAGTTGTGGATTATTTGTTTGTGTCCATGTTGTTTTAGCTAACATTAGTCTTCTCTTGTTATTTTTATGTTTATGTACATATCATGAAGCAAGTTAGCTGAGGAATTTTATGGTATTGTCTGTAGCAATTGTACTGCCTCATATGCACCTTTTAGGTTACATATGCATGATTTATTTATAGGTGTTTATTTGTTCGAATGTCCTGGCTGCAATTGGAGTATATATGCAATTGACTCTTAAGTGGTATTGTATGTTTCTTTTGCATTTTATTTTTGATTGCTCTTTATTGTACAGTTTGGAGAATATTATTGTATTTTTAATGTATCTTTAATGTTTGTGTTTTGTTTTTGACATCTGATACAGGCTGGCAGCCGAAACATGGCCAAGTTGGGTCTGTACCTTTGAAGGTTTTATGAAATAAAAGGTTTCTTTGCTTTTATGAGGTGTGGCCGTGTCCTTCCTGTGCTGTTCTGGTGACTACTTTCAGAAATCAGCTGCTCCAAGAAGCAGTCATTTATTTTATCTAGAAACTTTATTTCCCTAGCATGTCCTGCTGTGACACTGACCTAGTCGATAGCAGGGTAATTGAAATTATTACTGTGTTGTAATTTTTGTTAGCGTCTCTGATTTCTTTTAGCATTTTCATTCTTGCCAGGTGGTCAGTAGTACATCACCACTGCCATCGCCTTCCCCTTTTTACATGGAATTTCAATCCATAGAGATTTCTACAAAACGTAACACCCTCTCCACTATAGAGCCCAACACCTCCACCAATTTGATCTATGCTATCACAGTGTCCCATTGATCTCTTTCTACCAGGTCTCTGAGATGCCAATTATATCTAACCTCTCATTTAGTACTATATATTCTAACTCTCCTGTCTTATTTTTTAGACTTCTAGCATTTGCATAAAGGCATTTTAGAGGTTGTATTTTATTCATATTAATCTGGTTATCAGTTGATAGGGATATTTTGGAATCCTTCAACTTTGTCTGCTCGGTACTTAAGGACATCTGGATTACTTTTATCTGTATTGGAACCTCTCTTTCAGGATACCCTAACTTCCCTCTTTTGCTAGTATCCTTCCAGGATACATCCTTCCGAACCATGCACTCTTGGGCAATCTCCGGCTTTCCCCTTTTATCTAGTTTAAAAGCTGTACTATCTCCTTTTTAAATGCCAGCAGCCTGGTTTCATCCCAGATAAGGTGGAGCTCATTCCTTCGAAAAAGTCCCTCCTTTCCCCAGAATGTTGCCCAGATCCTAATGAATCCAAATCCCTCTTCTTTGCACCATTGTCTCATCCACATATTGAGACTTTGGAGCTCTGCCTGCCTCTTGGATCCTGAATGTGGAACGGGAAGCATTTCATAGAATGCTACCCTGGAAGATCTGGATTTCAACATCTTACCCAAAGCCTAAATTTGACCTCCAGAACCTCCCTCCTTACAATAGAAAGAGATTTCCATGACTCGTAATTTCCTGCGTAGAGGAATATTTTATGATAGGTGACCATTGATAAAAATGCATGTAGAAAAATTGCACAGATAGGAATCCCCCTCTCTATTACTTTAGTTATCACCCCAGAATAATCTGTTTATTAATTTATTTCCCATTATTATGCTTCTGTAGATATGACTGTTTTGCAAAATAAAGTAGAGGGTATAAACAGCAGAATTTGAGTGAGACTATACAAAGAAGGTAGTCAGGGAAACTCATACAAGGACTCTTGGTAATGGCATGAGTACTGTAGTCTATGATAGTAAATCACCTTATGACAGTCTGTGATTAATGGCCATTCCAAAGTTCAGCTCCTTTGAAGGTCACATGAAAAACATCAGTTTGAAGTACTCGATTGCTTTTAGAGGCTAGTGGCTTTGTACAGAAGGAACTTTGATTCCATTTGGCAAACAAGGCATGTTATTAGTTAAAAGTGCACCTATTCCTTTTCAAAAATAAAAGAAGGAACTATTGACTTGGCAGAGTCTCATATGAGTGCATTCTGTATGGAAGGTGTTCTAACCTCTTGATCTGGGGCTGAATCACTAAAGTTCATGTTAAAACATTCCTATTGTCCATGCAGAATTTAGGGTTGTTGCATGCATGCTAAAATTGCTGAAAAGAGCTAATATGTAAAAGTGCAGAATTTTTTCACAAAAGGAACTTTGCACATTAAAAATCACAAAAATGTCAGCAAACATATAAAAATTGTTTAGTATGCAAAATCCTTTTTCAGAAAAAGTGTTACCTTTCTAGTCACTTGTTTAGTAAACTTTCACACAAAGTCCACTACATATGAAAATGTATTTAAATTGACCATTAATGAGATTCTGCAGTGCAAAATCATGCAAAACAGCTCATTAATGTTGAATGTTGTAAACATGGGTACACAAACAATGCTTTAATGGACCAATTTCACAAAAAAAGATTTTTACAACTCAAGTAGGTAACGTTATCTTTGTCTGTGGCCCCGAGGAACAGTGATTTTCTCTCAAGTTTCTATCCAGACTCTGGGCTAGGTTGAAATCTGTGGATATCAGCATTTCATAGGAGCCACTGAGTCCAGATTTAGTTTCCCCATCCCAGTGAAAGTTTCCCTTACTTGACAGCAGGGAGTTTCTGCTGTCAAGTAAGGGAACATCTCCAACCCCCCACCCAGTGGCAGGATTCGATCTGACCAGGAACCAGCTTGATTCAACCAGGAACCGGAGCGTTTCCATTGTCAGCACTGCACACGTGACCTGTTGGCAGCCACCGCAGGGCAGAAACTCCCTGGTGGATGAATGGCACGATCCCCCCACATGCTAGTGGTTTGATGGCATTGGGGGCTTCCTCTCCTGCTGTGGTCCCCCAATGCTATCAAATCAGTAGCGGGTGGGAGTATTCCTGCCAGTGCAATGCCAGCATAAGGATGCTGTATTCGACCTGGTTTGGTGAACTCGGCCTGTGGAAGAACCAGACAGATCCCACCACTGCCCCACCCCTTTCCGAGCAAAAAAACCAAAACAAAATCCTATCACTTGCACTTCCTCTTAGTAACCCTGCCCCTGAGTTCCATAATACTCCTCAAAATTCTGAATTCTCTTGGCCCTCCAAACCCTCTGTATATCATACCCCATTGCTGAATATGTTTCTGAGGAGGCCTGAGGGATCACCAATAGCTTCTTCTCTGACCATGCCATTTTCAATAAGGATGGGGACTCACCCCTTACCTCTATTTCTAAAAAAGGGTGCATTCTGTTACATAGTACTAGCAGAACATGAAAAACTGAGCAACACTTCTGTTTCTTCAGAATTATGACTAACAATAGTTATACCTCTGGGCAGAAAAATATAGAATTTGGGGGGGTTTCTGGGGCAAGGATGTGGGCTTACTTGGTTTGGAGGAGCAGTGCGAGGGATCTTATCAATGTAATTTTACCCCATAAAAGGATGGGATGAGGTTTGCCTTGACCACCAAAGATACCTTGCATAAGTGAAGACATCTGGACTTGGCAGACTCTTTAAGGGGCTTGTTTACAAAGCCGCGGTAGTGGTTCGTGATCGCGATCGCAGCCGCGGCCCCATTGAAATCAATGGGGCCGCGGCTCCGATTACGATCGCAAATCGCTACCGCGGCTTTGTAAACAAGCCCCTAAGTCTCCCAAAACGTTCGTTTTTTATCAACAGCCAAGAGCAACAAAGTTCCCAGCTATGACAATGGACAAATAATTGCTCTAGACAGTTAGCAAATGAATACTAACCCACAATTTCTATTTATTTCAGATTAGTGTATCTTAAAGAGGGGTTATCAAAACACGCCCCTTTTGAAAATTGTAGGAAAGCACATGTCAGATCTGTTCTGCATCTGCTGTTTGTGTTAGTACTTTGTTAATTAAAACTATACACATACTTTTGTAAATCCACAAATATGCAAGTAGATGCAATTCTCCACCCAGCCTTTTCCTGCAAATGTCTCAAACATATGCATGTGCGTAAGTCACACATGGGCATGTATAGAGTAATTTTTAAAAGCCCCATTCCTGCATATAACTTGCATTTTTTTCAGAGGCAATAGAAAGTTAAGTGACTTACTAAGGCATGCTAGTGGGAATTGAACCTTAGTTACTTGAATTTTAAGCGAGTATGCTAACCATTAGACTACTCCTCCACTCCAATGCTTGCTTGATTCTTGTTTTATAAAGGTAGCCATGATAGTGGAGAATTCAGCCATATAGGAGGTCATTAATATGGAGCTGTTTAAAATTTGATGCCTTCAATGCACCTAAGTTGCTATTTTTCAGTGACCTACGCACATGAATGGGCATTTATTTATTTAACAGTTCTTATATACCGCGCTCTTTGTTATCAGTGTGGTTTACACACAACAAAATTTTTACTCAGACAGAATAGGATCTGTCTTAAGTTTACAGATAACAGGGAGCATAACATGGACTTAAACTGGGGAGAACTATTTACATTTTAACAGATATGATGTAATTCTATTTACATTACAGTAGCTCATGCATAGATATAGAACTTTAAGGTCTATGTATGTATTCTGTAGGAGGTGTATTTGGTTTGTCATCATGAGAGCTTGAGATCTTGGGGGTAGGCGGGGAGTCGTTAATTATTTTAGTGAAGTACATAGTGAACAGATGGTGTTTTATGGCTTTTCTGAATTGCAAAAGGTCTCTGATTGATCTGATGCTAGGGGGAAGCTGATTCCAACCTCTTGGGGCACATGATGTAAATGCTCTGTTATTAGTTGTTTGGGACCATTCTGTTGATTCACTAGGGATAACTAGTGTATTTTCAGCTGATGACCTCCTGAGTCTGTTGTTCGGGGTTTGCGTGAGAAGATCGGAGATTGAGGATGGCGATAATTTATTTATAGCTTTAAAAGTGGTGAGAAGAGCTTTATATGTGATCCTGCAGCTTATCGGAAGCCAGTGAAGCTCCATTAATATTGGTGTTATATGGTCTCTTCTTGTTGCTCCAGAGAGAATGCGGGCTGCAGTATTCATGGCTAGTTGGAGCGGATATAGGGTGTTCTTGGTTAGGCCGTGTAGTGTGATATTTGCGTAGTCAAAGTGGGGTGTGACTAACGCTTGGAAAATTGTGTGGAAGTCCTCGGGCATTAGCATGGGTCTCAGGAGTCGGAGGGTTTTGATTTTGTGGTAAATGGTTTTTACTGTGTTTTTTATGTGTTCCTTGAAGTCTAGTTGTTGATCAATAGTAACACCAAGGTAGCGTATGGATGACTTGACTGGAAGTTCAGCATCTCTTACTTTGAGGGTCGGAGGAGGTGAGAAGCATTTGTTTCTAGTGATGATTAGGACTTCGGTCTTTTTGAAATTTATCCGCAGGTTCTGGTTAAGGAGCCAATCTGTTATTGTGTTGAAGCAGTTGATTAAAGCTGTGTAGTTGTAATATTGATCAGGGTAAAAATAAGCACGTCGTCTGCATATATAAGGCAGGATAGACCAAAGGAACGGGTGATTTCACTAATTGGCTGCATATATATATTAAAGAGAAGTGCAGATAAGGAGGAGCCTTGAGGTACTCCTTGCTTTTGCTGGAATGGCTCAGATGTATTGTTGCTAATGCGGACTTGTTGCCATTGGTCTTCAAGGTATGATTTACACCAGTTCCATGCGAGACCTTGGATACCCTTCTCATGGAGTCGAGCTAGGAGTCGCTAGTGATCCACTGAATCAAACTCAGCTGCAATGTCAAGAAAGATCAATGCAAAACCCATCTTGATGCTGTCTATCCCACTGATGAGTGTGTTGGAGAGGGAGGTAAGGAGTGTTTCAACCCCATGAGCTTCCCTAAAACCATGCTGGTATGGGTCCAGAGGGGATGATATGTCTATATGTGTTGGATCTGTCTTTGGGTCTCTTTCTCAAGTATTTTGGCTAGTAATGGAATACTGGAGATAGGCCGATAGGATTCCTCCTTCTTTGGGTCTAGACGGTTGTTCTTCAGTAATGGTCGGATGGATGTTTTCTTGAGGGCAGCAGGGAATACTCCAGATGAGTAGGACAGGTCTGTGATCTTAGCTATGAATGGACTAAGTTCTGATCGCATTGTTCTGATCCAATGCGCTGGGCAAGGATCGTTTGGTGCAGTAGTAGTGTTGATGGTGGCAATAATGTCCTCGATGGATTTTGCAGATGGAGGTGAGAGTTTGGTGAGTAGTGCTTGAGGCTGAGAGGTTCTGGAAGGTTCTTGAAATGCAGTTGTATTTGCTTTAACTACTTTGGATTGAATGTAGTTAGCGTATAGTTGTGGATGAATAGACTCTTGTTGTGGTGGAGATGGTTCCTTAGTTAGTGATTTTACTAAGTTGAAAAGATCTCGTGGCTTGTTTAGCGAGTGGCTAAGGAGTTCAGAGTGGAATTCCTTCCTCTTGAGCCAAGTTGAATCACGGTCAATTTTCAGGTGAGCTACGTAGGTTTCTTGGTCTAAGGTGTTATGGGTGCGCCTCCATTTTCTCTCTAGTTTTCTCAGGTGATTTAGTGATGCTCGTAGCTCAGGCGAGAACCATGGGGCGGGTGCCTTTTTGTTGGTACGACCATTAGGCGTTGAATGTTTATTAGTAGTCGCTTGTTGGGCATATAGGAGAAGGGTATCATTCCAGATAGCTACTGCATCATCGAGGTCGGATGGTGTGAGCGCGAGCTTTGGGAGTGCCTGTTTGGTGATTACTTCTTTATCCAATGGTTTGAAACGTACTGGGTTAGCTGATGTTTGGGTATCTGGTTGTCTTAGTGTGATCCATTGTGCCGGTATCTGCAATGTTATCAGGTTGTGATCTGACCATGGAACAGGAGTGATGGAGAGATTGAAACTGCGCCTCGTGCCTGTGACTGTAGGTGGAGCAAAAACTAGATCGAGGATATTTCCTTTTTTGTGGATAGGGTCTATTACAATTTGTTTGTAGCAGAGATTCTCCATTGCTTCAAGGAAGGTGCTTGATAAGGTGGGCTCTGTGGAGGCTAGATTAAAATCATCCATAGCCAATTTTGTTTTCTGGGATCTTCAGGATTAGCAGCTAGGTCGATTATGTCAGAGAGCTCATCTGAAGAAGCGCTTGGTGCTCTGTATACAAGATTGATGTTGTTGATTTTGTTGGAGATAGTTATTGTGTCTAGGTGGGGTGAGCTCCTGGTTAGGTTAATTCGGTATTGTAGTACAGATTTTGCAAGAATAAAGACTCCTCCTCCTTTCCTGTTTTGTCTGTTGCATGTGAAGATTGAGAAGTTAGGTGGGGTGAGTTGATTTAATAGCACAGAGTCCGTGTCTGAGAGCCATGTCTCAGTGACCATTAGTAAGTCTAAGTTCATGTTGGTTATTAAGTCAGTAATGGCTGGCCATTTATTGCGGGCCGAGCGTGCGTTGATGAGTGTGCACTTGAGGTCATCCTGAACTTCTGTTTTGTTAACTCTTGAGTTAGCAGTAATATCTAGCGTTACATAGAGCAAGTGTGTCTGTCTCCTGTAATGGGATCTTACCGGAGGCTGATATTGATTGTGGTAGAATTTCCTACTTGTGCCTTGGAGTGTGGGGATTGGATTATGGTCATGGAGAAGCGCGTTGGATTCGCAGATGACACTTGCAAGGGTGTACAGGAGTGCCAGTGCTATAGTGGGTATGGCCATGATTTGTTCTGTGCGGTGCTGGCTCTGGAGGCAGGTTTCTTTAGCAATATTCCTTATGGCCTTTACTCATGTACTTTAGTCCGGGGCTATTCTGTAAGTACACATCAGGCCAATGATAAATATTTTTGGAGTGGGTGTGGTCAGGGGTGTAGTGCAAATCCACATGTGTAAGTTATAAAATACTATAACTTACATTCTTTATGAATCTAGGCATGCACATTTGCAATAGCGATATGCATTCATTGGAAATGAAATAGGAAATATCATGGCATTTCTTATTTTATATCATTTTCAAAGACAAACATATGAAGAAAACCCCAAAATTTAATCACTTCCTATCTATCGTTAATAGTGCATGTATGAACAGTGCCCACTACTGCATAAGAGAATGAACTATGGCTTCATAGTGCACACTGACTCAATAATGAACACTATTTGCACTCCCATATGCCAAGCTATGGCCCCTGCCTGCTGTAGAGAGGGAAGCGTGCAGTGATGGCAGAGGTGTGGAAATATTTTTGTTTGCAATGTCACCCATGAGAATGAGGGAGGGGTTGTGTTGTAGAGCTATGGCTACCGGCAGCCATAGACATCCATTGATCTTAATCTGTGCATGGCAAGGGCTAGTGAACATTGCTGCACATAGGTCAGTGGCCAAGAGATGGCTGTGTCTAGAACCAGGTGCACCCCTCCCCGATGTCTGCTCTACCAACATCTCTTGCAGGTAACAGAGGATATCCTCTAAGGAGCTCTCTTATGGCACTCAGGACTGAGGCAGAGAAGAGATATAATTGCTTTGTTGGTTCTGTGGGCTCAATCATTGAAAGAATGGCCAGCTGAAGACCTGTTTGCAGTGCCTAGATAGATCTGGAGGCGAGCTACTACATAGCCCAGGCAAAGTGTGTATGATCTTCATGGCCTGTTGCATGTTACACATGCTAGTGCTGAGGAGGTGACAATCCATGCCACCTGAAGACCTACCCATGGAGACAGATATTGACGAGGGGTCAGTCTCAAGCCAGGAGGAGACAGAGAAGCCATACAGGCTAGGAAAGACAGCCCAAAATGAACTAATTGAGAGACATATCATGTGAAGGTGAGTGTTTTACTACACCAAAAGGCGCCACAACACATGAGTACACGTACTTGCACCCATTCTCCCCCATCACCAACCCTATTTTGCATTGCAGATCTGAGCCTATCACCTGCATCTCTTTCTCACCCACAAGCTCACTATCATACCCAACTCTATAACCCACTTCACTAACTTGCATGCTTCCTATTGCACTGACATCTATCACCCACCACAATAACCCCCAGACCCCCTCCCACCACATAACAGCAAACAGTCCCACAGATATTCCTCCCTCCCCTTGTCTCCATGTCCTCCATATCCAGTGAAACTCGATTGATTTTTTTTTAATTTTACTTTAAGTTCTTTAATGTTTTTCCTAGTATTCCTTTTCTTTCTGTTTCCTATATCAAATTGTACTTCTTTTCTTTTTCTCATTATTTAAATTTAATGTACACTGCTTTGCTGTGTGCATTAAAAGTAGTAAGAAAATACAATAAACCATAAACCATAGATGGAGCGGCAGAGTTGTATATTAGCAAAATTGTTATAATCTAGCCTGATTCAACACTGCAATCATTCATCTGTCATTTCAGCAGCCAAATGTTAATGTGACATCTGCTATGCCCTGTTCCAGTAAATATTGAGAACCTTTCGGTATGCACACAATTTATCATAGTTAAGGTATCAGTTCTGTGTAGAATATAATATCTTGTGAAGCATTAGGGAATTGTTATTTATGACAGTTGAAAATTAAAAAGCAACAAGTAACTATAGGAGATAAATGAAAGCATCTGGATCTTCTATCATAATATTTAAATCTATACTGTTCTACAGAATGCAGATCCTTAAACAGGTAGTTCACCAGTGGTGACTATCTTAAATCTTCTGTCTTTTAAAATGATGGATACCTTCAAATATTATCACCATTCTGTACAATGTTCGGCATATCCCACGGCTGTGATTTTACAACCCTGAGGGGGTTATTGTAGAAACATCTAGACCTATAAATGGCAGCGTTTACATGTCTAGATTGCACACACATTCAAACAGTGATTTTGGAAAGCTATTGTTTACATATGTAGATACCGGATACCGAGATTTCAAGGGGGCATGGCAGGAAAGGGGCTTAGGCATGATTTGGTTGTGATTAACAAACAGAAACGGCCTTCCCATTTTGCAGTGGGATGCCACACATACATTTAAGACTATTTACAGTACATTGGCTTTTCCACCATCCCCAGGGCACATATTCTTGGCTGTTGGGTGTAGTGATTTTAAAAAAGCTGCATATCTGCACAACCAAGGAGAGTGGAACATTCTTTTTATTTCCCAAGTGCAGCTTTTTAAAATCACTGCTCCAACTAGATGTTCCAGCAAATACCTTTGTATTTGTTGTATCCTTTTCCTATCTCAATGTGCTATGAAAAATGGGACTTTTCATAGCATTAAGGGGTATATTCTTTATACTTAAGGTGTGCAAATGGACCCCATACCCAGAAACCCCTCCCCCCCAACCCCCCCCCCCCCAGATGTCACTATTCATTAAGGGGTTTATTTTAGAAGCAATATTTGTCTTTTAAATGTGGATATAGCATTGAAAAAAAACATGTAAGCCACATGCACATTGAAAACATGATTTCAGAAAGGCTGTAAGATTCATGTTTTTGAACCAGTACTTTGTTCCCTGCACTTTTTGCTAGGAGATATTCTGTGGCATGGCTTGGGTAACACATGCATTTGTACATCCATGACATATTTCATATAGACCATAGACCCCCTAAACCCTCCTCTCCCCTTCCTCCTTTCTCTGTCTCTGTAAATAACTTTCTATTTCTCCCTGTGTCCTCAGCTCGCAACCTTGGGGTTGTCTTTGACTCCTCTTTCATTCTCCACACACATCCAACTGATAGCTAAAACCTGCTGTTTCTTTCTCTACAACATCAACAAAATTTGCCCATTCCTTTCTGAACACACTACTAAGACACTTATCCACTCCTTAGTCACCTCCCGTCTAGACTATTGTAACTTGCAGTGAGTTCTAGCTGTTTATTTAATTTTTTATTGTTTGTCTTATTGGTGTGCTGCTTCAGCTTTCTCAGCTGTATAACTTACCTTGCCTCTCTCAACTAACTGGGCTTTGTGTGGTAGCCAGGTTAACTGTTCATTTTAATTTAAATTAAATCTCTCTCCCTGCTCTCCCCCCTGAACCTGCTGTGTTTTTAAATTTTGTTTTCCTGCCCTAACCTACCTGAGTGAATCCCCCTCCCCTCCCCCCTGCTGAGGTATTGTGTAGCCTTCTTCCTGTTTCCACCACGTGTACATAGTCTGTTTTGTTTGCTTCTCTCTGCTCTGGGAAGAACAGTGCTCTCACAGTGCTCTGCTAGAGAGGTGGATATTACCTCCTGTGACAACTTGCAGTGAGTTCTAGCTGTTTATTTAATTATTTATTGTTTGTCTTATTGGTGTGCTGCTTCAGCTTTCTCAGCTGTATAACTTACCTTGCCTCTCTCAACTAACTGGGCTTTGTGTGGTGCCCCCTCCCCCCCTGATGAGGGTTCAGGACAGGGTACCTTGTAACTGCCCTCTTTAATAGGACTGCTGGCATTAACCTTTAAAAAGGAGATAGAGAAGCTTTTAAACTAGAAAATAGGGGAAAGCCGACAGTCGCCCAGGAGCGCATGGTTCAGACGAAGGTATCCTTGAAGGATACTACCAAAAGCTGTGAGGTTCCAAAAAAGAGTATAGTAGCCCAAATGCCCTTTAGTAAGGTGCAGACAGAGCGTAAAGATTCCAAATTACCCATGCCTACCAATAGCCAGATTAATATTAATAAAATACAGTCTCTAAAATGCTTGTATGCAAATGCTAGAAGTCTAAACAATAAGATGGGAGAGTTAGAATATATAGCACTAAATGAGAGTTTAGATATGATTGCAATCTCAGAGACATGGTGGAAGGAGGGTAACCAGTGGGACACTATGATACCTGGATACAAACTATATCGTAATGATAGAACTGATCAAATTGGTGGAGGGGTTGCGCTCTATGTTAGAGAGGGCATTGAGTCAGAAAGGATTGAAGTTTTGCAGGGAACAAAATTTGCTGCAGAATCTCTATGGATTGAAATTCCATGTATGAAGGGGAAGGTGATGGCAGTGGGAGTGTACTATCGACCGCCTGGCCAGAATGAACAAATGGATGAGAAATGCTCAAAGAAATCAAGGAAGCTAACAAAAGTCACAACAGAGTAGTAATAATGGGTGATTTCAATTACCCTGGTATCGACTGGGTCAGTGTTACGGCAGGACAAGCTAGGGAGATAAAGTTTCTAGATTAAATAAATGACTGCTTCTTGGAGCAGCTGGTTCATGAACCGACCAGAGGGGAAGCCATACTGGACCTAGTCCTTAGTGGAATGCCAGATCTGGTGCAAGAAATAAGGGTGTTGGGACCACTTGGCAATAGTGATCATAGCATGATCATGTTTGATTTAATTAGTGGAGGAGGGATAGTAAAGAAATCCACAGTACTACCTTTTAACTTTCAAAAGGGAGACTATGATAAAATGAGGAATATAGTTAAGAAAAAACTAAAAGGAGCGGTTGCAAAGGTTAAAGACTTACAGCAAGCTTGGGTGTTATTTAAAAATACTATCCTCGAAACCCAGACCAGCTGTATTCCACGCATTAAGAAAAGTGGAAGAAAGTCCAAAAAACTGCCAGCATGGTTTAAAGGTGAGGTCAGAGAGGCTGTTGCTGCCAAAAAAAGCATCCTTCAGGAAATGGAAAAAAGAGTCAAACAAAGAAAACTGGAAACAGCACAAGCACTGGCAAGTTAAATGCAAAGCATTGATAAGGCACGCAAAGCGAGAATTTGAGAAGGAACTTGCTACGGAAGCAAAAACACAAAATAAAGACTTTTTCAAGTACATTCATAGCAAAAGGCCTGTGAGAGAGTCAATTGGGCCATTAGATGATAGAGGGGTAAAAGGGGCAGTAAGAGGAGACAAGGCTATAGCAGAGAGACTGAATGAATTATTTGCTTCGGTCTTTACTGAGGAAGATGTAGGGATGTTACCCAAGACTGAAGTGGTATTTAAAGGTGATACTGCAGAGGAATTGAGAGAAATATTGCTACACCGGGAAGATATATTACAACTATTTGATAAACTGAATAGTAGCAAATCACCTGGACCGGATGGTATACATCCAAGAGTGTTGAAAGAACTGAAATATGAGATTGCGGACCTGCTATTGGTAATCTGTGAACTTTCATTAAAATCATCTGTAATACCTGAAGATTGGAGGGTCGCCAACGTAACACCAATCTTTAAAAAGGGTTCCAGGGGTGACCCGGGAAATTACAGACCGGTGAGTCTGACGTCAGTACCGGGGAAAATGGTAGAAAACCATCATAAAGAACAAAATTACACAGCATGTAGATAGTCATGGCCTAATGGGAGACAGCCAACATGGCTTTAGACAAGGAAGATCTTGTCTTACTAATCTGATATGTTTTTTTGAAGGTGTGCATAAACAGGTAGACAAAGGTGAGTCAGTTGATATAGTATATCTGGACTTTCAGAAAGCTTTTGATAAGGTCCCTCATCAGAGACTTTTGGCGAAACTAAAAAGTCATGGGATAGGAGGCAGTGTACTATTGTGGATCGGGAACTGGTTAAAAGATAGAAAGCAGAGGGTAGAGCTAAATGGCCAATATTCCCAATGGAAAAAGGTGAATAGTGGAGTACCCCATGGATCTCTACTGGGTCCGCTACTTTTTGACATATTCATAAATGACCTGGAAAAGGGAATTACAAGTGAGGTTATCAAATTTGCAGATGATACAAAACTGTTTAAAGTTGTTAAAACCCAAGAGGATTGTGGAAAACTGCAGGAGGATCTGGATAAATTGGAAGACTGTGCATCCAAATGGCAGATGAAATTTAATGTGGACAAGTGCAAAGTTATGCACCTAGGAAAGAACAACCCACACTATAGTTACACAATGCAAGCTTCCACATTGGGAACCACCACCCAGGAAAAAGATTTAGGAGTCATTGTGGATAACATGTTAAAACCCTCTGCCCAGTGTGCAGCGGCAGCCAAGAAAGCAAATAGAATGCTAGGTATCATAAAGAAAGGGATGGAAAATAAAACAAAGGATATTATAATGCCTCTGTATCGTTCCATGGTACGACCGCACCTTGAATATTGTGTGCAGTTCTGGTCACCATATCTTAAAATGGACATAGGATTATTAGAAAAAGTACAGAGAAGAGCCACCAAAATGGTGAAGGGGATGGAAGGCTACTCCTATGAAGAGAGGCTACAAAAGTTGGGGCTCTTCAACCTGGAAAAGAGACGGCTGAGGGGAGATATGATAGAGGTCTATAAATTAATGAATGGAGTGGAGCAGGTAAACGTGGATCAATTGTTTACGCTACCAGCATATAGAAAGACTTGGGGACATGCAATGAAGCTATAGGGTAAACTATTTAAGACAAATAAGAGAAAATATTTTTTCACTCAACGAGTAATCAAACTCTGGAATTTGTTACCGGAGGATGTAGTAAGGGCTGTTAGTGTAGCTGGGTTTAAAAAAGGTTTGGACAAGTTCCTGGAGGAAAGGTCCATAAACCACTATTAAAAAGGGACCCAGGATAATCAATGCTTGACCCAGTACAAGCATTGTGGAACCTGTGTCTTTTGGGGATATTGCTAGGTACGTATGACCTAGATTGGCCACTGTTGGAAACAGGATACTGGGCTTGATGGACCTCGGTCTGACCCAGTATGGCATATCTTATGTTCTTATGTTCTTAACCTGATCCTTGCTGGTCATGCCTCTGAGTCTCCCCTTCAATCTGTTCAAAACTTTGCTGTGCGGCTAATCTTCTGCCAGCCTTGTCATGCTCATATTACCACTCTTCTCAATTCATTGGCTTCCAATCCGTTTCTGCATCCAGTTCAAACTTCTCCTGCTGACCTATAAGTGCATTCACTCTGCAGCTGCTCACTACTTTTCCTCTCTTATCTCTCCCTAAACCCCTCCTCGGAAACTCCTCTCTTCTGGCAAATCTCTTCTATCTGTGCCCTTCTCTTCTATTGCCAACTCCAGACTTCTCTGCTTTCACCTTGCTACTCCTTAAGCCTGGAACAAACTACCTGAGTGTGTATGTCAGGCGCCTTCTCTGACCCTTTACAAATCCAGGCTGAAAACTTACCTCTTTGCTGCCACTTTCAGATCTTGATTCACCTGATCTCCTTTGTGTTTCCTTACCATTCCCACTAGATGTATCCCATGTCTACAGCTACTATGCTGTCTGTCTTGACTAGATTGTAAGCTGTGATGAGCAGGGACCATGTGTCGGTGCAGCATTGCGTATTTCTTGCAGCACTATACAACTATTCAGTAATAGTAGTGGTAGTAGTAATATAGATCAGCAACATGCATGGCAGAATTCCTGAATGTGCCAATCTACACCTGCTATAAATCACAAATAACTATCTCTGCATGTGATGTTGGTGAGTGGAGGAGCTGTGCTTGCTATTCCTTGGTCTGACTGTCATCTCAATCATTCTCATATCCGTCTACCTCAAGGTCACTGGGGCCCTTGCCTTTCTAGTCACTGGTTCTTTACAGTCTGTGTTGGCTATCGCAGTGGGTCTCAGGCAGTCAGCTATCTCACAGTGCATCTCACAGTTTTTGATGGCCTGTCTAACCCACATTGCAGAATATGTAACCTTCCCACAGACTGTGCATCAGAGGCAGCTAACCATGACCCAATTCTATGACCTGCACAGATTTAGATCTTTACTGAGGGTCATTGATTGCACATATGTGGCTATCAGGCCCCCGTGAGAGAGGGAAGCCACCTATTGCAACAGGAATGCATTCCACTAACTGAACATGAGGGTGGTCTGCAATGCACAGAAGGAGATAACTGTTGTCTTTCTGAGGTTTCTGGATTCTACTAAAAATGAAATTTCTCATCTAATAGGGCACATAGTCAATCAATCCCTGCAGCAAGATATCATGCCCGCCCAACTGAAAAGATCTCTAATTAGGCCTATTTTGAAAAATAAATCTCTCAACAAAGAAGATCCTACCTCTTACTGGCCGATATCAAGCATATCATTTCTTGCAAAGATTATTGAGAAGGTAACTCAGCAGCAACTTCAAGACCACCTTGATGAAAACAAAATCCTTGAAGATCATCAATACGGTTTTCGTCCCCACCATGGTGTCGAAACCCTACTCATAGCTCTTCTAGACAACCTCATCAAGGGACTGGAAAACAAAAACAAGATGTTCATACTGATATTCATAGATATATCAGCAGCGTTTGACACAATACATCATCAAATACTCTTGCGCAGACTTGAGACTATAGGTATAACCGGCACACCGATAAAGTGGTTTGAGTCATACCTAACTAATAGAATGCAACAGGTACGCTTCAATAACGAGCAAGCTAAGCCGTTCCCCCAAACCCAAGGGATACCGCAGGGATCAGCTATCTCCTCCTTGCTTTTCAACGTCTACATCCAACCAGTATGTACAATTTTCCAAAAGCATAATATCAGCTACCATCTATATGCAGATGACATTATGATGTACACACAACTTGACATAAACAATCCCAAGTTCAACCAATTAGAAGAATGCCTACAGGAACTGCAAAACTGGCTCCAATGCAACAATATGTCTATAAATCACAAAAAAACTGAAGTGATGTTCATATCAGGAAAACAAGACTTCATACCTCCTCCATCAATCACCCTGAACGGAAACACTTATCACTCAAAAAATGAGATTAAATATCTAGGAGTACTAATCAATGCTGACCTAAAAATGGACAAACACCTCCGGATAACAAATAGAGCAATATTTCACAAGCTGAAAGTTCTACAACCCTTACGCTGCATCATTGACCACTCAGACTTCAGAACAGTAGCACAAGCGCTCATCATTCCCCACTTTGACTACTGTAATGCCATATTACAAGGGCTACCGAAGAAAACATTAAACATCCTACAGATGGCGCAGAATGTATCAGCCAGGATTATTATGAATAAAAGTCTGACAGATCACATCACTCCAGTTCTTATAGAGCTCCACTGGCTCCCCATACCCGCAAGAATAATCTACAAAATGCTGATAACGACATTCAAAATTATCCATAAGATATCCCCCTCTTTTCTCGATACCCTAATCACCACTCAGCCCTCCAACAGATGCCGACGGAGTGCAAACCTGCACACACTCTGCGTTCCCAGCACCATAAGATCAGTCAAAGAACGGACGAGCAACCGGGCATTCACGTACTCAGCACCTATGCTCTGGAACCGGCTGCCTCACGAGTTACGCCAGACCAAAGACTTGCACACCTTCAGAAAAGATCTCAAAACACACCTGTTCCTATCACATTACGGCATCACCTAGCTGATCCCAACTATATCTTCCCATGCTGCCTTCCTACCTCTTAAGTATAAGGTTCATAGGAACCTTTTCTCAATTGATGCATCACTTCTTTGTTGATTTAAAAAAAAAACAAAAAAACCAACAAGTCTATATGTATATATTGCTCTGCTAATTGCGTGTATTTTTGCGATCTCTATGTACAATTATAACCTCACTGGTTGCTCAATCTGTAATTTATTGAATAATCAAATATTGCTCATTCTGTAATTTATTGAATAATCAAATGTATAACTGTGATCTTGTGGTTGTTAGCCTCCCCCTACCTTAATCAGAATGTATTCCTAAATTTATGCTGTACATATTTCCCTTGTCTTGTCCACCTAATGACCGCTTCTGATCGCTGGAAGGAGCGGTGTATAAATTTATGCCAAATAAATAAATAAATAAAATAAATAACTCATACATACTGACCCACTCTGGCATCTATGAGAGATTCAAGAGTAGATAAATTGCAGGATCATTCATCAGCCCACTCTATCACTTAGACATGCACATGCTGGGAGGTCCAAGTAATCCATAATTGCTGCAACAATTGACAAACATAGTCCATAGTTGCAGTGTCTATCCAGCATATCAGTACCCTACCACTAGACCCTAATATGTGCCTACTTTCTCTTTACCCATACAGATGTTTGATTCTTCCCTCTGGGGAGGTGGTTTCTGAACCTCATCATCACACTGCACACAGATGGAAAAGAGTGGTACAGCAGGGCCGCTAGACAAACCGAGCCTGATATTCAATTGGGATGACTATGCACTGCTATGGTGCATAGCCGTCGCCACCGACCTCTAACCCCAGATATTCAATGCCGGCCCTGGCTTTGAATATCTGGGATCTCTGCACAACCTCCGACACTGCAGAAGCTAACCAGGTACTGCAAATATTGCACCACTGCCAGGTTAGCTCCTGTGGGTGAATCTAGGCCAGCTTTTGCTTCGCCTAATTTTACCTGCAGGTTGCTAACCTGGTAGTGATGCAATATTGCCGCTACCCAGTTAGCGACTGTCGCCACTCACACATGCCTTGGAATGCCCACAACATGCCCCCATAATAACTGTCATACCCAAGCCTGATTAAGACATTTTAGAGCCCCCAAAAAATCAGACGAATATCTTTAATTAGTGTTGAATGTAAAATATACATGAAAGTCTTGGTCCAAAGACTGTCTAAGGTTCTGAGCAAGTAGATTATTCCTGACCAAACTAAATTCATAAAAGGGAGATATTCAACTGGCAAATCCAGGTTATTGTGTAATTTGTGTTATTGTGTAATTTCCAGGGAAAGGTAAACCTCACTCAACTATGTCACTTTTTCCGATGCCAAGAAGGCCTTTGGCTGTAGAGAATGGAAAATTTTTTGCTTAGTGCATTAAGATAATTTGGTTTTAGAAACTTCTTCAATCATGTTTAGCTCAATTCTTTCCTTTCTGAAATGATCAAACTGAAATGGGGAATGTGCTTTGTTAGGTCCTCATTTAGCAGAGCTGTTTCTAAAATATCATTGAAACTGTGCACATCTCATCCTCAATGTCTCAATTCCGATCTTCACATGCTATCTAAAATATGCCTTCACATATATAAATTTAAATGGATAGCCATACAGCACTGCATTGCCTCTCTGGGTTATGTGGAATATGTAAATGATATGAAGTTTGTGAGCCGTGTTGTCCCATAAAATTGCATTTGGTCTGAGCATGTAGCTGAAAAGATCTAAATACAATTCTTACAAATGTCACAAGGCATTGCCCACCTATTAACATCCCTGTCCATCAGCAATATTTTAAAGTATTCTTCTGATAACAAAACTTGTGAAATTCATTTCAGTCCTTTTCAGTACTGATGTATGAACAGAATGCAAAGTCACATTCTACACGGTCAGTTGCTTCCCAGAGGAACTAGAATACAATGCTCAGAATGTGCTTGTTGTGTAGCTGGTATCAGATGATTCGTTGACATATATACTAAATTTCCCAGTGTCTCTTGAGATCCACTTCTGAAAGAAATAAACATGACCTTCATGCTTCACTTTATCTCTGAGGTAATAATTAGATGAGTTCAACCCATACACTGAGAAAAACAAGCTAGAAATCAGAGCAGTCACTCATGGGTAACCCAAAGTTTTACCTTTTTATGAGACATTTGTCTTGTCAGGGGCACGTTAAAGGGGTAATTTTCTAACTGGCTTCCATTGTACAAAGTCCCTGAGTACTTTATAACTGCAGATTTTTCCCAAATTTCCAAAGTGAAATTGCATCCATATTTTCACTCTGAAAATTACCTCAGGAAACTAGCCACAGCAAATTACATCCTCTGATTTCTGCAGCTTGTACTGAGAAAACTAAGTGCAAATCTCCACATTCTTGCTCCCTGGGAATACTCCTTCTTACTGCAGGTAAAGTTAGGTGGGTAGTGGTACTATAGGTGTAAGTTTATCTGCGCACAGGGAGGATAATTTTATTGACTAGTTGGGAAATCTAGGTAAGTGGCTATTTTGAGGCTATTTTCTGAAGACACAATGGTGCCTATATTTCTTTATAAAATAGACTCAAAATCTGCAAAATTCATGTGCATTTACAGAAGCTTGGGGGTTGGTGTAACTGCATATACTAATTTTATAAAATTTGCATCAACTGTTTGACTCCACCCGTCTTTTGCCCAGACTCCTCCCTCTACCATGTCTTCCATCAGGTCATATAAAAGTAGACAAGAACAGCACCATACATAGCCCTGTGCGAGCGGTGCAGCTGCACAGGGCACAAAAGGATTTGGGGCGCATGTCGGACTGCCGGCCCCAGCCTGCCCCCCTGCGTTGCCCTGCCGATGCCGCCACTTTTTTTTTTTTCAAAGGCGGTGGCAGCAGCAGCAACAGTGAGGCAGTTTGCATGGCTGGTCTGGTCCCTCCCTCCTCTGATGCAACCTACATCAGAGAAGGGAAGGAGGGTCCCGATCTGCCTACAAACGCGGGTCTACCTCACTGCTACTGCTGCCACCGACTCAGAGAAGACAAAATAGTGGTAGCAGCGGCAGGGCAACATGGGGGGGGGGGGGCGCACCAGAAGTGGAAATAGCACAGGGCATAATTATGGCTTGGTACGGCCCTGGACAAGAACATTCTTTGGGCCTATGTTATACATGCATAACCTCGTGTCATTTGATAAAAGGGAAACAAATGTGGAGGAACTCCTCTGCTAATCCAAAGAAAAACAAACAAGAGAACTGACATGACAGTGTTTCGGCGAATTGCTTGCATCAGGGGTCTACTGTATAAAATACACGAAACAGACAAATTAACAAAATAATAATTGTACAAAAAGACAGCCACTCTTACTTGCAGAGACATCAGCACAGTCAGTCTCATACCTGCAGGGAGAGTGGATAAATACAAACACATAGTAACATACCAAGTAAATGTCACTTTCAGAATATAGGATAGTCACTGATGGTGTTTGATAGTATTAATGTGGACACCATCCTTCCCATACTATCATGACTGCAGACACTACTTGTCAATGTCAGGGGAGGTATGCAAGGCACAAGGGGCACCTATCAGTGCCCAGTCCCCTAGCATCAGCTATCATAGCCATACATCCACACCCAGAGCCACACAACTGATTTGGTATATTATAGCATGGTAAGCCAATTTATAATATATATATGATATATACCTGCTGGACAGGGTTGTCACGGAGTGACAGAGCAAAGATCCCTAGTGGTGTCATATGTAGATGTATGGAAAAGCCAGCATCCATGGACATGTAGTGGCAAGTCAATGCATGCAAACAGGCATCTAGCCAGGCATGGCCCCTTCCTTCTGCACATAATACATGCATGTTGTTGTTGTTGTTGTTGTTGAGTGCCGCTGAGTCAGTGTCGACTCATGGCGAACTTCTGGATAGTTGTCCTAAATTGTGTTCGGTCTTCAGTCAGGCAGCTCATTGTTGACAGACTGGTACTGGTAGCTGCTGTTATTGTATTGATCCATCCCATTGCTGGCCTTCCTCGTTTCCATTGACCTTCTATCTTGCCAAGCATGATGTCTTTCTCTAATGATTTCTCTCTTGGTTGGGGCAAGGTACTTCAGGCTGGAAGGTCAGCGGTTCAAATCCCCACTAGAGGACAGCAACCTTGGGCCAGAAGGACTGGGGTTTCTAGTCCCACAGGTACTCCTTGTGGTCTTGGGCAAGCCACTTAACCCTCCATAGCCCATGTTCCCTGTAAAATAGTTATCTCCAAGTTATAATGCCCTGTTCAATGTAATTTCAGTTTGTTCAAAGTAAACCGCACTGATGCAGAATAGCGCGGTATATAAGAGAATATAAATAAATAAATGATGTGATCAAAGTATGAAAGTCAAAGTCTTGTCATCTGAGCTTCTAAAGAAAGCTTAGGTTTGATCTCCTCTAGTACTGACTGGTTTGTTCTTCGGGCATTCCATGGTATACACAATATTCGCTGCCAGCACCATAATTCAAAGGCATCAATTTTCTTCCTGTCTATCTTTTTCATTGTCCAGTTTTCACATCCATATGATGTTATTGAAAATACCATGGCTTGAACAAGTCAAATCTTTGTATGGAGAGAGACATCTCTGCTCTTGAGAATCTTGTCTAGGTCTTTCATAGCCATTCTGCCAAGAGCAACTCGTCGTCGGATTTCTTGACTGCTTGTTGCTTCTTTATTGATAGTTGATCCAAGTAGGTTAAAGTTGTTCACAATTTCAATTTCTTCTCCTTCAACGATGAACCTGTTGATTTTGCCAGTTGTCATTTATCTTTGTCTTCTTTACATTAAGGTGCAGGCCCATTTTGAGACTATGTTCTTTGATCGTGAGAAGCAAATGTTTCAGATCATCTTCACTTTCAGCTAGTAATGTGGTATCATCAGCATAGCGAAGGTGTTGATGAGTCTTCCACTAATCTTCACACCTCAGTTATTTTCATACAGTCCTGCTTCTCTGATGACACAGGTACACTACCAAAAAACTGCCTCCAGTTTTGCAACTGATTCCTATAGATTTTGGGGTGCTGAATCCAGGAAAAATAGCCAAAATGTTCCATCACGTCACGTTTTCTTGCAAAATTAGATTTCTTACCCATATAAGGAATGTTCACATAATTTCTTTTTAGCCAACTGCAGTTTATTTTCTTGGCCCAAAATAGAGGTTGTAATGGTTAACTAACTAGAAACACTCCCTCATGATATTTTAGAGTGTTTTGTATTCATTTTATACATTAACAGGACAATTGGGAGGCGGGGGGCTAAATCCAGTACTCGCGCTGGCGCATGTTCTTTCCTGTTCGCCTCGCCTCGTTCGCTCGCTCAAACACGGTGGTTGCGACATGAACGTTCCTGTCAAATTTCAGTTTCTTGCAAGTTCATTATTACCTTTTGTTTGCTCAGTCGTAATCCAGCTTTATTCCGAAGTGGTTCACTACAGTTGTAGTTTGCAGTGCTGTGTATTTGTGATGGCTCACAGAGCCAGAGGTTGCGTCAACTCTCCGGACAGTTTTTGTTTTATTTGTGGAGAATATACCGTGAAAAAGCGGCAGAGGAACATTTCTGCATTTATTAAAAAAGTATATTTCGCCTATTTCGGTTTGAAGTTAGGCGATCAAGACAAACCGTGGGCTCCTCACAAAGTGTGCAAGACATGTGAGGAAGATCTACGCTTATGGATGAAAGGTAAAAAACAAGCATTTCATTTCGGAATACCTATGATGTGGCGTGAACAAAGAGACCACAGCAGTGACTGCTATTTTTGCTCTTGCATTGTGAAGGGATACAACTTAAAAAATAAGAACGTAATAAGTTACCCCAACCTTCCCTCAGCAATTAGGCCTATGCCTCATAGCAACGAAGTACCTGTGCCTGAACCACCAAAATATTTGGATCATATTTGTGTGGACGGTTCTGATCATGATGAGACTCATCAGATGGCTTTTCCCGATGAGTCCAGTACTTCCGAGTTTGAAACTGAACCAGATCCGAAACCTGAACTTTTCTCTCAAGCTAAATTGAATGATTTAGTCCGGGATTTAGGACTCCCAAAAGATGCTGCCCAACTGCTAGGTTCTCGGCTTAAACAGAAAAAATCTATTGTCACCAGGAACAACTTTTTATTGGTACCGCAACCGCGAGACACAATTTTTGAAGTATTTCAGCAAAGAGGAAGATTTGGTATTTTGCAACGATATATACGGAGTGATGGAAAAGTTTAAACTCAAGTATGATCCTGCTGAATGGCGGCTGTTCATTGATTCGTCAAAAGACAGCATAAAAGGTGTTCTTCTTCATAATGGCAACACATTCGCTTCAGTTCCTATTGCTCACTCTGTTATTCTCCAAGAAAAATACGAGAATTTGGCCCTGATTCTTCAGAAGATTTGTTATGATGAGCATAAGTGGATGATTTGTGGAGACTTTAAAATTCTATCCATGCTATTAGGGCAGCAATCCGGTTTCACCAAATATCCCTGCTTCCTTTGCTTGTGGGATAGCCGGGCCCGCGACCTACACTGGGGGAAAAAAGACTGGCCAATTCGGGAGTATTTGAGACCCGGTGAGAAAAATGTTCTTCATGACAGCTTGGTACCTCGTGATAAAATTTTATTACCACCTCTCCACATTAAGTTGGGTCTCATTAAGCAATTCATCAAGTCCCTTCCAAAAGATGGTGAGTGCTTTCGGTACCTTTGCTCAAAGTTCCCCCGACTTTCTGAAGCAAAGCTAAAGGAAGGAGTATTTGTTGGCCCTGATATAAGGAAACTCATTTCAGATGGAGCATTCGCTGAAACGATGTCTGAGAAGGAAAAAGAAGCCTGGGATTCCTTCAAGGATGTTGTTCTCAAATTCTTGGGGAACAGGCGGGATGAGAACTATAAGGATATTGTTGCCAGGATGCTCAATGCCTTCAAAGAACAAGGCTGTAACATGAGCCTGAAAGTCCATTTCTTGCACTCCCATGTGAACTACTTTCCCGAAAACTTGGGGGCGTACAGTGAAGAACAAGGTGAAAGATTTCACCAGGACATCAAGGACGCAGAGAGAAGGTACCAAGGAAGATGGAACACCACTATGATGGCTGATTTCTGCTGGTTGCTGCTGCGGGAAACCCCAGATGAAAAATACGCCAAGCAGCGCACCAAGAGAAGCATTCGGGGGAAGAAGAAACAGGCCCACCAGGAGATTTATTGACCCAAGAATGACTTTAAAATCTAAACTGTGTTGACAAATATCGTGTTTTTACTAAACTTTGAAATAAAAATTTGCTAGTTATTACCACAGTGTCGGATCTCATTTATTAGAATTTTATTTTCACACCATCGGGTGTTTGTCTTCATATATTGCAATGGTGCGGTTTGCGTTTTCTATTCTTGCATACATACCTGTACAACATTTTTTGCACATTTCTTTGCTTTGCTTTGTGTCTAACCTCGCTCTTATATGCTCAATGTTTGTGCACATGTATGTGGCTGTTTTAAGTGCAGACAATTTTGCTACCATCACAGTGTGTTTTGTTGACATTACTCTATTCTTATGTGCTGCCTTGTTACAATTTTCTTTATTCTTATTTGAATAACTACTAAACAATTAGTATAAAGAATTCATCCAAGAAACTTTTATCTCGATCGCACTCAATCTGAAACGTTCACCTCAAACTGCTAACCCAATGTAGCAAAAAATCTGTACATGATGGAGCAAATTGGTTACCAGATTTGGATTCAGCGCACCAAAAAACGTAAAAATCAATCGAAACATTAGAGGCAGTTTAAAAAAAAATTTTTTTAGTGTACCTGTGTGATTTGTTCTGCATATAAATTAAACAGTTGTATTACAACTTTGCTGATTTTAAACCATTCTTTTTCTCCTTGTTCCGTTCAAACTGTCACTTCTTGATCAATGTAAAGGTTGTGCAAGAGAACAATTAGGTGTTCTGGTATACCCATCTTCTTAATGTGGCCCGGAGTTTCTCATTGGTTACACAGTCAAAAGCCTTGCTATAGTCGATAAAGCACAAATAAATATCCGTTTGGTATTTTTTGGTCTTTCCAAGGATCCATCTCACATCCGCAATGATGTCTCTCGTTCCTCGCCCTTTCCTGAACCCTGTTTGCACTTCAGGTAGTTCTTGTCCCAGGTACGGTTGTAGTCTCTGTTGAATAATCTTCAGTAGAATCTTGCTGGCATGTGGGATCAGAGCGATTGCGATAATTTCCACAGTCAATTAGATAACCTTTCTTTAGTATTGGTATAAACACAAATCCTTTCCAGTCAGTTGGCCATGATGTTGTCTTCCAAATTTCTTGGCAGAGCCTTGTAAGTACATACATAGAAGGCCAATATTTTAAGAATATGTAGTCAAATCACACAGGATGCCACCATTAGCATCTCAATCATAAAGGGCCCATATAATACCCACAGAGCAGAGGCACACAAATTATGCTGGATGAGAGGCCATAGCAAGTGCAAGTGTGATGATGTGCATGCCAAAGGATTGCAAAATTCCCTGTGTGTCCCATAGCACAGTTATCACTCACCTGGACAGTGCCGACCTCTGAGATGAAAGCTATGTACCCCAGGAGCCTAACAGGAAGAACACTAGTGAGGGTGGTAGGATCTAAACAAAAACCCGAGTGGGCCTCTAATTGTATGTTCTTTACTCCTCTATAGATGATTTTGCATAATGCAAGATAAGAAGACATGAAAACACAGACCCCGAGATGCATATTAGCACTATGCATCCACAGCATGGAGCCCCATATTGGAGCTGCAGATGTCATAGCCCCCCATACAAGTTGTTAGGTGAGATTGGCTGTCCCAGGCAGAGAGCCTTGATTATCTGTCTGTCATTGGATTCTTTTGCAGTGCAATCTTTGTGCTCAAACACTTCATACTTAGCAGCATTTGAGAATGAAGATTGCACCACAAAAGTATGTGATTGTCTCTGAAGTAGAGAGGCTTTTCAATATGTTTGCCTCTCAAAATGATAAAACATCTATAAATTGAAAACATTTTGAATTTTATCAAGCATATAAAAAATTCATAAAAATCAATGGACTAGGACCAATGATGAAATGGAAGGGACAGAAATGTGAGTCTTAAGTTTTTTCCATCGATTCCTTATCCCTATCAGATGGTCTATACTGTATATTTTTAACCATGTATTTAATCAACAACAAGAGCACATATCTGCTCAACCAGTACATGGACACAGCAGAGTGGTCTGAGAACGCATTAGGTTCTATCTGCATCACTGCTAAATTGTCCATAAGGGATTCATCGAGCAACCAGTAATTGATCCTGGAATACATGTGGTGTGGAGCTAAGTAGAACGTGAAGTCCTGTTCCCAGGAGTGCAAATATCTCCACGCATCAGTCAGCCCTAACTCTGTGAAAAGGAAGTTCACCCCTCTTTTGAAGTGCCCCTTATGACCCCCCCCCCCCCCTTACTGGGTTTACAGTCAAGTTGCGGGTTAACCGCAATGTTCATGTCCCTTCCCAAGATACATTTATAATCAGTATACATTGTCCCTTTCACCATTATGCTAATGGAGAAGGAATGGAAATAGACATTTGGTGCATATGCATAGCAAAGCATTCATTTGTAAGCCCCCCCCCCCCCCTTACTATGACATATCTGCCTTTGTTTTCCTAGAGCACTTTATGTGTCTGGAATCCCAAGCCCTTCTTAAGGAGGATTGCTACACCACTTTGCCACCTGTTAAATGTGGAGAAATAAACCTCTCCATAGTGCTCAAGTTGTTTTTTTGCAAAAAGGTCACATTTCATGGGTAAATGGATGCCATCTACATTCAAAGCGATCAGTCATAGATCAGCCATTATCCCATACCCAAAGCCCAAAGCCGCTTGTTATTCGACTCTGGTTTCAGAACATTCTCCTGCCTTTGTCGTCCCCCCCCCCACCCAGTTAGGGATACTCAGCACTATATGGCCAACAGGAGATTTACTCAAAGTTGCACACCCAGCCTCTAGTTGGTAGTTCTTGATCAGCCCCCACCCCCCAAGATTCCTGCCTATTTATTCTCTCCCACCTCACCCAACTCCCCCACACACTCTCTCGCCCATTCATCCAAAACCCAATCACACTCATCCTACCTTCCTCCTGTTCCCCCCTATTTACCATGACAAGACCCTCCCGCCCCCTCCTCCCCCTTCCACCCACTGCCCAGATCTCCCAGCAATAACGTTAGGCCATATGTATTCCCCTGTAATCTCTAAACATTGAATATTAAACATTGAAAATTGAACAGATATCCTCCCCTCACCAAGCTTTTCTCATAAGTACCATCCTCCGAGGGCTAGAGAACTGCTGAGTCCAGGTGAGTCCGTAGCCCCCATGTTATCTACAAGTGCTTACTCTACCAACCTGGGGCGACTGGGAAGAGAGGTACAGACTCTGCTTCTGTCCTCCCCAAGAAAGCGGATCTAGTAGAAATTCTGCAGGAGCAACACCTCTTCTGCAAAGACTTTGGGAAGGCTCTTAAGTGATATAAAGGCCAAGATTAAAGCGTTGGATGACCGAATCTCTCAAAATGAGATTAATATTTTTGAGCAGATTCGCTCCACTGCTCTCTTATATTCCAAGCTCCACGCACTGGACACACTCATTAAAGAAATGTGTGAGCACCATGATTTCTTGGAGAATTGGCAGCAGAGGAACAACTTGCGCATTTTGGGCCTCTCTTAAGTTCCGGGCAGCTGAGAAGACATGCAACAGCTGGTATAGCAGTTGTTTGCTCACTGCATACCTGGAGCCTCAGGCCCAGTGCATCTGGAGAGAGTTCATCGGGGATTGCGACCGCGATTCTTGGATGATCAGGCCCCACAGCCGGTAGTAATGTGCTTCTACTATTTTGAGGACAAAATCATACTGCTGCAAAACCTCAAAGGTAGCAGAGGGTTATCTTTTCAAGACCATGATATCCGTATTTTCCAGGACTTATCGCAATATACTCTAGAGTGGTGGAAGAGCTTTAAGCCCCTCACACAGATCTTGCAAGAGTGGGATATAAGATACAGATGGGGCTTCCCCTTCACTTTTATCTTTGAACTTGACAATATTTAACACAAAATAACAGATCTGGAATCATGCTTAGAGATGACGGAGTCTCTATAAAGCAGAAGGCTGAGTAGACCGATGGCAGGGAAGGGGGACAATGAGTGGAAGGCCTCGACACCCAAGAGAAGAAAAATTCCCAGCTCACTCCACAAGCTGTATGAGCCAGCAGGAAAGTATGCAGGCAAGGATATGGACACTTCCAGACCCCTGTGATTTCTTGCCACAATACCTAATTGGATGCTCTTTCAGTAGTGGTCATCCCTTCCTGGGAAGGCTGCTTTATGTGGTATAATTACATGACAGTTTAGGTGATTAACTTCTTTATTTATTTTTTATTTGAGTGTTTTATATACTGCCTTATCAAAAAATCAAAGTGGTTTACAATAGAACAGAACAGCATACATATAACACCTTCTGTTATGAACATTCTGTTGAGAACATGTTGCTGGTTGTGTTGGGGTGGTTGGATTGTTATGGCGGGAGTGAGAGGATTGGGGGTCCTTGGGGGGGGAGTCTGTGCATGTCATGTGTGGAGGGTGCATGTTGCGGGCCGTCAGGGCAGGAAGAAGTGAATGGGGGTGATGGGGAAAAGGTGTTGAGGAGGTCATGGATGCTGGATACTGGGAGTTCAAGAAAAAGAAAAAGAAAATCCCCTCAATGTATAACCCCTCAGTCACTTCACCAACCTTATAAATATCATGTTAATATCCTTAAATAATTTTTTGTTGGAGCGTGCCGAGGGAGGGCCAGAACGAAAAGTCTAACCCCCTCCAGACAGCAAACTTATTTTATTCAATACAAGGTTTCCAAAACCATAAAAAAACCTCCAAAAAAAGGGGGGGACTTATCTCTATATCTGTTTAGTAGGATTATCCCAAGCCAGCTGTTGCTCATAGCAATATGTCCGCACGACATGCACGTTTCGGGGTAGACCCTGTATCAAGTGCATTCAAAAACTAAATTTCATCAGGCAACTGGTTCTCCAAAAAACGCCGTCACTGCGGCCAGGATTCTTCATTTGTTCATGATGTTAAAACACAAACTTTTGAAATAGAGGAAACCCGCCAATCAGAAAACAGGGTCCATCCCACTGATAGGGAGTCCCTATTCTGATTGGACCACCTGAGATCTACGTCAGCACACTGTCCCACTCGATTTCACGATTCAATCCTTTTGGAGACACTGTATCCAAAGTAAAAATCCAGCGTTGTTCTAATTATTGCAATCTCAATAGGCGATTACCACCCCGAGGATCCAAAGGAACAAAATCAATCACGGTCCACCGAAATCCATCAAATGTATGACAATGTTCTACACAATGGTCCACCACCGGTGCAGATGAGATTTTACAACGTATACAGGAGTCATGTTCTAACAACCGCTTCTTCACTGAACGGATCGTCTCATCTGCACCGGTGGTGGACCATTGTGTAGAACATTGTCATAGATATCCTTTTGGTATTCTTTAGTCTTTTCAAGGATCCATCTCACATCCGCAATGATGTCTCTCGTTCCTCACCCTTTTCTGAACCCTGCTTGACCTTCAGGTAGTTCTTTTTCCAGGTATGATTGTAGTCTCTTTTGAATAATCTTCAGTAGAATTTTGCTGGCATGTGGGATCAGAGCGATTGTGCAATAATTTCCACAGTCAGTTGGATCACCTTTCTTTAGTATTGGTATAAACACAGATCTTTTCCAGTCAGTTGGCCATGATGCTGTCTTCCATATTTCTTGGCAGAGCCTTGTAAGTATGGTAACAGCTGCATCAGATTGCTGTAATACTTCTATGGGGATGCAATCAATGCCTGGTGCTTTGTTCTTTGATAAGGCTTTCAATGCTGCTTCAACTTCTTCTTTCATCACCAATGGTTCCAGATCATAAGGTACAGGTTGAAACGGCTGTTGGTCCACTTGATCTTTATCATATAAAAACTCAGTATATTCCTTCCATCTTTTCTTGATCTTCTCAGCATCATTCAACATAGAACCTTGAGCATCTTGTAACATTCTAATTCGAGGCTGGAACTTTTTCTTTAACTCTCATAGCTTTAGGAAAGCTGATCTTGTTCTTCCTATAATAGTTTCTGCTTCTATTTCCTTGCATGCGTCATTGTAGTACTTTTCCTTGTCCTGTCTTGCTGCATGTTGGAAATCTCTGTTGAGTTCTGTGATTGTCTTTCTTTCTCCTCTGACTTTAGCTTCTCTGCGTTTCTGGGCAATTTTCAGAGTTTCTTCCGTCATCCATTTTGGCCGTTTTTTCTTTTTTACCTTTTGTAGAGACTTCTCGCTTTCTTCCAACACAACCTTCTTGATGTCATTCCATAACTCTTCTGGAACTCTATCATTTGTATCTAAAGCAACAAATCGATTTTGCAGGCAGTTTTTAAATTCCAGTGGTATATTCTCAAGGTCATATTTTGCTGCATTCATGAGTGGTTTGCTCTTTTTCAGCTTTAGCTTGAGTTTGCATACTAGTAGTTGATGATCTGTACCACAGTCAGCTCCAGGTTTTGTCTTTGTTGATGTTATAGAACTTTTCCATCGTTGACTTCCTCAGATGTAGTCAATTTGATTTTTATACAATCCATTGGGTGAAGTCCATGTGTACAGTCGCCGTTTGTGTTGCTGGAAGAAGGTGTTCGAGATGAATAGATCGTTGGTCTTGCAGAATTCTATCAGTCTTTCTCCAGCTTCATTTCTGTTGCCAAGTCCATATTTTCCAACTACTTTGTCTTCTTCTTTGTTGCCAACCTTTGCGTTCCAATCACCCATGACTATCAGGATATCCTGTTTGCATGTTCTGTCAATTTCAGCTTGTACTTGTTCATAGAACTCTTCAATTTCATTCTCTTCTGCAGCTGTTGTTGGGGCATATACTTGAATTATAGTTGTGTTGATAGGCATTCCTCGTAGACGAATAGAGATTAAGCGTTCGCTGACTGCATTGTATTTCATTACAGTTCTTGCAAGTTTCTTCTCTATTATAAATGCAACACCATTTCTTCTTTGTCTTTCATTTCCAGCATAGTAGGCCATGTGATCATCTGATGCAAAGTGCCTGATGCCAGTCCATTTCAGTTCGCTGACACCCAACAGATCAAGTTGTACACGTTCCATTTCATTCTTGACCACCTCCAACTTCCCTTGGTTCATGCTTCGTACGTTCCATGTTCCAATGTGTAAGACATCTTTACAGCTTCTGACTCTCATTTCATGCGCAGCTACATCAGCAGTCAGACGTCCCGAGGGCTTTGATCCAACCACATCATAAATGCTGGCTTTACTCTGAAAAGTCTTCAGCTCTTCCCCAGTAGCTAGTTGAGTGCCTTCCAACCTGGGGGTCTCATCTTCCAGCACTACAGCCCAATTTGTTTTGTTGTAACTATCCATTGGGTTTTCATGGCAAGATACAGAAGTAGATTGCCGGGCCTTTCTTCTGCGCAGTTTAAGTTTGGTGTTGTTGCCGTTGTCACAGAAATGTGATCCTCCGCCGTCAACACTATCCCATTCTGCTGCTGCCCAGATGGGTGGTTTGTCTTGGTCTGGCATCTCAGCTGAGACCTGTCCATCTTGGGAGACCCTGCCAGTAGTTAAACTACCGATAGTTTAGCTCTCAGCATCACTGATGCACACAAGCCCTCACAGCACGACAAGCTGCAAACCAAGTGAGGGCTGGCTTTGTTACCCTGTTCAAAAAACAAAACAAAACAGTAAGTGGCAGTTCACTGCAGGTCCAAAGCCACTTTATCCATCTCTAGCACTTGTAACTCACTCCTCCTACGTACTAAAAGCCTCCACACTCTCTCCTCTGCCCCCTCCAGCTACAAAATCTTCAACATTTCCCACTTATTAACCCTACATGTAAGGGAGATCACCTGCCCTCTGAGTATCACCTTCCCCACTTCCCATAGGGAGGAGGCGGATATGCCATCCACATCATTAAACTGTAGATATTCCTGCCACACTGCCATGAGATCACGGAGAAAATCTGGATTCTTCAGTAAGTTCCTTTGCATAGACCAAGCAGGTGGTGAAGATTCCAGTGTTCCATCTTGGAGCTCCAGTGGGGCATGGTCAGAAATCCCAAAGGACCCAATAAAAGATGCCCTCAGGGCTGGATGTAGTTTTGCTGCTAGCAACCAAAGGTCAATCCAGGAATAACTATTATAAGAAGTAGAAAAACACGCATAATCCTGCTTACTTGGATGTAAACTCCTCCACCCTTCCAGCAAATCTAACTCTCCCAGAAACTGTTTTAACCTCTTAGCCCCTTTCAATTGGAGAACCTCTCCCCCACCAGAGTGATTCACCCCTGCCAGGGCACATTTAAAATCCCCCCAGAAGCAGCTTACCCTGCACCTTCCCCTTCATCTCCTCAAACAATTTTTCCAAACTTGACACCACTTGGGCGGATGGTATATACACATTCACCACCTAATAAAACACCCCATTCAGGCAACCATTCACAATAAGAAATCTACTTTCTCCATCAGAGACTATGTCCTGAACTTGGAATGGTCAACGTTTGCTAAACATACAAGTTGTGATCAACATTATTGGCACCCATGCATTTTAAATAATTAGAAATATTCCAACTGTATGTCATCATAATATGCCAATAGTATGTTCAAAGGTATACAACAAAAAAAAGTTGTTTGTGCAACTTAGATGTAGTAATTTCTGAGAAAAAAGAAAAAAAAACCTAAATATGACCTGGAAAGGCTTAATAGCATCCTTCACTAATATTTGGTTGCCCAACCCTTGGCAATGATGATGGCCTCCAAATGTTTCTTGTAGCCATCTATAAGTTTCAAACATTGGTCTGCTGGTAGTTTCTCTGACTACAATTTGTTCCAGGATCTCTTTTACCAATGGCAAACTTCAGCTCTTTCCAAAGATTCTTGATTAGATTGAGATGAGGACTCATTGTTGGCTAGTTTAAAACACTTCAGTTTTACCTTTTTAACCATGTTGAACTTTTGGATGCATGTTTTGGGTCATTATTTATGGAGGACCCATGACCTTTGACCCAGACTAGCTTTCTGACACTAGGTACCACGTTTTACTTCAAAATAGTAGTCCTCTAACTTCATGATTCCTTTAATACGGTTCCAGGCCTCCAGTTCCTGAGGCAACATAACAGCCCCACAACATTATGGAGCCTCCACCATATTTAACTGTAGCAAGGGTGTTTTTTTCCTTATAAGCTTCATTTCTTTGCCTGTAAATGTATCACTGGTCTGCATTGCCATAAGAGCTCAAGTCTGATTTCATCTGTCCATAGAACACTTTCCCAGAAGGATTGTGGTTTCTCAGTGTGGGTTTGAGCAAAGATCAGGTGTGCCTTTTTATGGCTGCCCTTGATCAGTGGAGTCCACCTTGGACTTTGCTTATGAAGTCCTTCTTTGTTTAGTGTGTGACATATGGTGTGGGTTGAAACCACCACACCAGATTGCTCCAGGTCAGCTTTAAACTCTTGGAATGTTGTACATAGTATTTTTCCAACAGTTCACACTAATCTTTGATGACTGGATTCATTTTCCTCTTCCCACCATGTCCTGGGAGGTTCTTGACAGTTCCATGAGCAGAAAACTTCTTAATAACATTGCAATCAGTAGACACAGGAATCCCAAGGTCTTTAGAGATGGCTTTGTACCCCTTTGAAGTTTGATGTTTGATGATAATGGCTTTTCTGACAGTCACAGGCAGCTCTCTTGTCTTCACCATTGTGAAAATGGAACAGGGAGTGAATGTGGCTATTTTAAACATTAAAGCCATCATTCATTGGTTGATTCAAGTCATGTAAGTACTGACCATTGATCACAGTAGCGTCCAATTTTACTGCAATGGGAAATGTGGTTCTTCTGCTCAAACTAATTTGAATTGTTTATAAGGGTGCCAATAAACATGTCCTGACAATGTCTCAATTTTTATACTATTTCCTTTTTTAATTGGTCTTGTTTTATTTGTTTATTTTATGTGTGCATATATAGTCCAAAGCCATTTCACTGGCCACTTTTTTAGGAGATATTGAACATTAAGGGGTTGAATTGCAGGGGTACCAATAATGTTGACAACAACTATAGTAATGATAGGACCATTTCCCTCCTGAATATTGATTATATGGCTTTTGCTAAAAGTAATGTGTACCCGGCTTAATTGGTATATGCATTCTCTGATCCACATGGATCAGACAGGCTTCATAAAGAATTGTTTGGGTTTGAGAATGTCTGCCACTTGGTAGATATCCTCCACCTGCTTCAGAAATCTGAGGTTCCCCATGATGTTCTGTCTCTGGATGCCAAAAAGGCCTTTGATAAGGTGTAGTCACCATACTTACTGGTCATGATGCGACACTTTGGTTGAGGGACATGGTCCTGAAATACCTAACAAAATGGGCTAATACTATAGCATAGGAAGGTTTCTCAGACATAAGCCACACTTACGTTTCTCATCAGGTAGCCTCCAAAAGGATGGGACCATCTGTCCACACCTGAGCCCAATGGGGGTGCTCACCCAATCCCCAAGCCATATCGTACACTCTACAGTAGCCGAGGATAGCAGAAGAAAAGACACAATCATTCAAAGACAGCCACTCAGACCAGCATCATATGTGGGGGAGAGTCAGTTCCCAGTTGCAGGCCACAGGGCAGCTCAGTGGCAAGAGTCCTCCACTATTTAAACGGCATTAGCTGCACAAGCTATTTCTAGGGTGGGGGGAGGGTGGCAGAAGTGCCATTAATCCAGGCTCAGAGTCAAAGGTAGCTCACATTATGCATACAGCACCCCCCAGCACTCCCCAAGTCTGCACTCACCATGGAAACACACACTGATCTTGGCCCCCTTCCTGGAGACTGCACAGTGTTGATGGTCTCCCATGCCAGGCCACAGTCATAGGCTCTGCTGACTCTGTTTTCCATGTAAGTGAGGTTGTAGGTCAGCAGTTGGTCAAGTGACTCCTTGGGGTGAGCCTGCACCTCTCACTGTCTTCAGTCTCTGCACCCCAGGAGCCTCTGCCACTGTCGATCAGTCCGACCAGGCTTTGCCATTGCCAGGTACCCATGGCATCCCTCTCTTCACATTAATCAGACAGGCCCAATTGGGGGTCAGAGGTGCCGAGGAATTAAGCAGCCATATTGAAGTTAACTCACTAGCGCCCCCTGTTGAAACCTCTTTTAAACCCAGCTACATCTCCTGGTAACAAATTACAGAGTTTGATTATGTGTTGAGTGAAAAAATATTTTATCTGATTAGTCTTATATGTGCTACATTGTAGCTTCATTGCATGCCTCCTAGGCTTTCTACTTTTTCAAGGAGTAAAAAACGGAATTATATTTACCCATTCAACTCCACTCTTTATTTTATAGGCTTTTAACATATTCCCCCTCAGCCTTTTTTCCAATTTGAAGAGCTCTAACCTTTTAAGTCTTTCCTCATAGCGGTATCCTTCCATCCCCTTTTTTATTTTGGTGGTTCTTCTCTGTGTCTTTTCTAATTTTGCTATATCCTTTTGAAGATATGGTAACCAGAATTTCACACAATATTCAAAGTACGGGTTGCATCATGGAGTGAAACAGAGGCACACTGGGCAGAGGGTTTCAATATATTTTCCATGATGACACCTTGGTCCTTTTCCTGGGTGGTGGTTTCTAATGTGGAATCTTTCATCATGTAGCCATAGTTTGGATTGTTCTTCCTTAGGTGCATAACTTTGTACTTGTCCACATTCAATTTCATCTGTCAGTTAGGCTCCCATTTTTCCAATTTATCAATTTCCTCTTGCAATTTTTTACAATCCTCTTGTGTTTTAACAACTTTGAATGATTTTGTGTTGTCTGCAAATTTGATCACCTCAGTCATTAATCCCATTTCTAGGTCATTTATGAATATGTTAAAAAGTATGAGGCCCAGCACTGCTCCCTGGAGAACTCCACAATTATTCACCTTTCTACATTGAGAAAATTGGCCATTTAATCCTATTCTTTGTTTTCTATCTTTTAACAAAAACATTGCAATCACTTTCCCACAGATACAGAACAACCAACAAAAATACCAAGCTTCCAATTCAAATGCAATTATTCCCCCACAATTATTTTTTTTTTCTGAAAAAAACCAAATAATTTGTATCCACCCATATGGCTAGAGGCAATACCCCACAAAGTTGGAATGATGATTCTAAAAGCCTGTTGTCTAATAAAGGACTTTTCCAACTCTTTAAATGAAGGAACCACCAACAACATAGCTTGATTCTATTTTAATCCGCTTTTCATCCATGAATCCTCAAGAGTATCCCTAAATAACCAGACATACTTCCTTACAATACTCTGAATAAGAGTAATGGGTTGATATTCAAATGGGTATATGCAGTTTTCAGGACCTGCAAACTGCATAAACTCCAGTGAGCATAAAATTCAGTGTCACTAACTGGAGAGTGCCGCTGAGTATTCCCAGAGACAGCAGTAAGGATGCCTGGTTCATTCTGGTGCAGTCTGTGCCACCGCTGGGGCAGTCCCGGCAACTCTCCAGTTAGTATAGATATTCAGCTGCTAACCAGATAACTAAACCACATAAAGTTAGGACAGGTCAGTCGTTGTCTTAGCTTTATGCAGATTTGCTAACTGGTTAGCAGCTAAATATCATGCAGAACTGGCTGGCAAATCTGGTTGGCAGCAAAACAGGATATTCAGTGTCAGACAGCAATAGGTTCTGGTGCGAAACATCCGGTTTCACTTTGAAATGCAGAAGTCAGTTGCTTTAAAACATGCTGACAGTTGTGGCTGAATATCAGACCTTAAGGATTTTAAATTTGCTCATGTTACGAATACGCAGCCAAAGCACGAAATAAAGAGCCAACTGCAGATCTTCTAAGCTGTCTAAAAAGCAAGCAAACGGCCAAATTCTAAATTTTTTGCAGTTTCCACCTCTGTTTTCTAGGTAATCCAATCAAAAGACCATTAAAATAGTTGAAATAAGAAAAAAACATAAGCATGCACCACAACCTTGAAAATCTTGAACACTCAAGAAAGAATAAAGTTTGCAAATCATTTGAAGTTTCATAAAGTTCTTTACTTTCTCTCCATATTAAAGGCGTCCAACTTGACCTCTACCTTCATCACAAATGAATAGACTCCATCTTAACATTATCAGTCCACAGGGGTTTACAAGCTGCCCTATAAAATCTGAAAAGAAAATGTAATTCACTACCCTTTGGTGCCAACCCCTTCTTATAATGATAACATTCCGCCAACTATCAATCGTCTCTAGACATTTGTTCAGCTGCAACACATAGGGGCTTGTACAATGGGGCCGCGGCTCTGATAACGATCGCGAACCACTACCGCGGCTTTGTAAACAAGCCCCATAGTTGTCAGAATTACCAATGACTGGAACAATCAGTTGTTTATCATTTGCATAGACATACTGTAAAACTCTCCCAACAATTGATGCAGAGCAGAACTAGGGTGTTTCACTTTACATCTCAACATAGAAAACATTTCTATAAAATTCTACTACTACTACTACTACTAAGCATTTATAAAAATTCTAATCTCACATCAGTGACAACACCACTAACTCCCTCCACAGCTAGACATTGAGTATCAAAACACAAAAGCCTGCAAATGGACACTTAACACCACTGTCAAGAACTCAAATTATAACAAACCTACCTATGGAAAATCAGCACTGCAAATATTCTAGAACACCAGTAACCCCCATTTGGAAAAGCAAACAAGCTGAACTACTGATTTCTAGAGAGAACCTTCATGTTAACAGAATCCCTTATCTCAGCTGTCATGGAAAACAGAATAAGAAACTACAAAAGACAAAAACTGAAGTGGAAAATCCCAAAATCAGACACCAAGCTGTTAAACATGGAAAAAAGAGAAACAGAAATGCATTTCCTCCTGTAATGAACTATAAGACATGCACATTTTCAAAGCTGACATATTTTATTCTATAAAAACGGACACTCTTGAACCTTTCTTGTTTGATCTTCTTATTTTTCCAGCTGGAGTTGGTCTCTTTTTTCTACTTTCTCTTCTTGGTTTCTAAATCCTTTTCCAAGATCTCATTTCCGTTTTCTGTTTCTTCACTCTGTATTGGGTATGTTTACTAAAGGGCGTTAAGGTAGTAGGCGTTAACAGCAACGATAAGAGGTTTTACATGAGGAAAAGGCTCTTGGCAGGTGGGAGGTGTTCCTGCAGTAAGGGCACAATGGGACACTTAACGAGCGCTAACAGGGCATCGGGCGTTAAGGTATCAACTGTGCACCTTAACGCTCAAAAAAGGCTGGAACCTTATCGCTGGATAAGGGATCCCCAGCAAAAGCCAATGTAAAGGTGATGAATGGAAGGACAGGTGAGAGCTGAAGGGCCTGACTGATCCATGGGCATCTAACATGCCAGCCAGTAAATGTGATGAGCATGTGGGAGGCAGCTATATCTATGCAGTGGGGGGTGCCCATGTAAAATGCTGTTATGCCAATATGTGGCATAGGATGGGGAAGACATGTTCCCCAGCGGAATCAGAAGTGACACACAGTGTGCTGTGATAGGAGGACAGAGCAGAAGTGGCAAAGTGACAATCAGGCACAGGAGAGGTGTGAGTGAAGCATCAAAGTATGGAAAAGAGTACCCGTATAAGTCATGATATAGCAGCTTGCATGAGAAGACACGGCTGCACACAGCTGGCAGAGGCTGATAGATGGGCTGAAGGAAGGACGGTGGCAGAGGAGAGGGTGATATGGACAGGTAGCACCAATGTACAGGAGGTGCCATCCCCAATGCATTAATACTGTGTGGGAAAAACATGTGTCAGTGCCATGTGGAAGGCCTGATGCCAGACATTTGGGTCTCGCACCTCTCCCAGCAACCCAAGCACCATACCACAATACAGACAAAAGTGTATACAACTGGATAGGAGTCGCTCAAACATGGCAAAAGGGGCACATATGGGCATGATTTAATACCTGCAGATGGCTATCCGAGGGGTAAGATGTGTCTGCATGTAATGCAGAGATGTGATGGAGTCAAAGCTATACAGTCACAGTCATGATGTCATACTTTCACAAGTAGGTTACAGCTGTTTGCATGTAATTGCCAGTTAGTATACTGCTGCATCAGTGCAGTCATGTCAGGGATGTTGTATCGAAAAAGTGGAAATGTCTGATGAAAAAAAGAGACTGTAAGAACCTGCAGTCAACTGAGGCAATGGAGGGTTAGGTGACCTGTCCAAGGTCACAAGGAGGTGTGGTCAATCAATGAAGGTTATGGTATACATAAAACACCACAATAAAACATTTCAAATTGTCACAAAAGGAGTTCTAGTGGGCCTCGAACCCTGGTTCCCTAACCAATGCAATGACCAGTACACCACACCTCTAAACAGGTGCCTGATATCTGCAGGGTGAACATATTTGACCCCCTGCAATGGGTTGCAGCAGCGCTAATAAAGTCATGCCCTCAGAAGGGCATGATGGTGAATAGTATGTTTGCTGAATCAAATTGTGGCCAGAGCGCTTAACAAACAATAAGTCTGTGTGTCTGCCAGTCACAGCTGAGCCATGACTATTACAGGCATGAAAATGAACTGAGTAGCACACAGTCACAAAAAGAACAAGTGGTAATCAAACTCCTGTCCGCTGCTTATGGAAACATTGCACTAACCAACAGGCTACCACTCCATACTGTATAGCAATGATTGGATTCAGAGAGTCACTGCTGAAAATGTCTGATGTGTGTGCTGGTATAGGTTAGCCCCTCCAGAATGTATGATACACTACACACGCAGAACAGCAGTCTGCAGCTGATCACCAAATGGAGAATGCACTGATCCATCACCTCAGCTCTGTAAGATGTACTGACAATGTGTGCTAAAAGCACATAACAGATATAAACCGTGTTACTGAACAGTTTCAGCAGTCACCCTGAGGGTGAGGATGGGTGCCCAGCACTTGGTCCCCAGAGCCTGCACTGCTAGAGATGGTCTCTGCTGCAGATCCACATCACTGCCAGTGTGTGGCAGGTATTATCTGCAGTGTGTTATGCTAGTTACCTTGTTTCCTGCACTATTGCAGCATGCTGTATGTGCCAGTCACATCTAGGTCCTGTGCCTGCCCCTGTTATACAGAGACCTTCCTAGAACAACACATATCAGTGCCTAGTGTGGTGGCATCTGCTGCTATGGATGCCAAATTCAGGGGGGCTGACTAGGCTTGTGTGGGGCTGCTGCCACTGTCCTGCCATGACCACAGTGAGCAGGCCAGGAATAGCCCCTGCCCTAACCATCTGGAACTACCAATCCACCACAACAAGCACAGTCAGACTGAACTGTTGCCCATCACAGGGCTGTCTCAGCCATGCACATACCAACTTTGCCCAGTCTGCTGCTAAGCACACAATGCATGGACACCCAGCATATGGCTCAATGATTGGGCTCCCAAGCCAGGGAGTGCATCCACATCACTGGAACTGCACACTATATAGCACTATGTGGATACATAGCTGTGCCATGGTCACAGCTTAGTCAGAGTGAGACCGCCTTCATAGCATGAAATGCTTTGGCCACCCAGGCCATGCACATAGCAAATGGACACTATGAAGTCTCAGCCATTGACCCTACCTCCGATGCAGACACATCCTGGCCAAACCGCTCTGTTTCAGGCCATACCCACAATCTTCTGCTCCTCATCATGCACATTTGCAGACTAACACTGGGAACACCTTAGACAATGTGAGCCACAGTGAAGTGCAGAAGTACAGAGACATAAAGAGACACACACACACACTCACATTGCCATGCTGTGCAAAAGTGGGAATGGTTGGCATTCCTGCCTGCCACTTTGGTCTCCATATCAGCCCAAACATTGTTAACGTGTGCTCATTGTGCAGGCTCTAGTAACACACTCTGACATTCATATCCATTGTTAACGCCCACTCAGTGTGCCCGTGCTATCAGCCTGCCTTTCCAGCTGTGGATAGTGGAGCCTGTATGTGTGGCTAATGGGTGTCTGTACCCTTGTTGGCCGATTCATTGGGGGTTGCACATTCTGGTGCTTTACCTGTACTGTAGGCAAACGTTTACCCACAAGGACAGGTAATACATGATCTGCAGCTGGGTCTTGAACCCGCTTGTATGCAGTCTGACTTTGTGTGTTGAGCAACAGTGCTTCCATATGGATGCAGCAGTCCCGGAGGCTGACATGTTCCCCATCAGACAGACCTTGGCACATTTTGCAATGCGCACGGCACACAGGACCAGGACATGACTTTTGTCTGCTGCAGGTGGGTGCCACTGCACCTGTTGCCAACACCCCTCATGCCATGCTGACATGCCAGCGTGCTGTCAGTTGGGATGGTGCACAGTCCCAGTCCGTACAACATGCAGGTTTGGCAGGCACCTAGGGTGAAAGGTCCAGATGGGGGGGGGGGGTAGAGGCACACCTAGACAGTTATGCCATTCCCCTCAACCATCTGCCTCTGCCAGGACCCCATCCCTGCCTACTGCCAATTTATTTATTTATTTATTTAGACAGTTTTGTATACCGCCTTATCCTTCAATCAAAGCGGTCACAACACAATTGGGGGATACATTTAACACGCGGGGATATGAGACACATACACTAATATTACAGGGAACATGGGCAATGGAGGGTTAAGTGGCTTGCCCAAGACCACAAGGAGCATCTGTGGGACTAGAAACCCCAGTCCTTCCGGCCCAAGGTTGCTGTCCTCTAGTGGGATTTGAACCCCCGACCTTCCGGCCTGAAGTACCTTGCCCCAACCACTAGGCTACTCCTCCCTAAATAAATAAAATAAAATAAATAAATAAAATAAACAACCACCCCAGCCCCTCCATTAGCCCATTTCCAGTCCCTCCGGTCCTAATATCAGCCATTGCCAGTCCCCCAGCCCCTCTCAGAGGCCCAGTCCCAGCCCCTTAGTCTCAGCATCATCCCATTTCCAGGCCTTCATCCCAGGTCCAGCCCTTCTCCCACAGCCCCAGTAAAAGCCATCCCTCCCCCTCCCTGCAGCAACACAGTTGTGGGAGCATTTGCTTTTGTTCTCGAATCTGTATGAAACATTAATACAGCCACTGAAGTAAAAACCAATGCTCCACTGGCTGTACTTAACATTAATACAGTCTCAGGAGCATTGGCTTTTACTCCAGTGGCTGTATTAACCATCAGCACAGCTGCGGGAACATCTACTTTTGTTCCCATGGTTGTGCTATACTTAAGCCATGGTGCTGTATCAACCCATTGCCAATATCAGTCAACTCCCTGAACCCAAATATCAGCTGATTTCCAGTTCCAGCCCCCCCCCCCCCATTGCCAGTATCAGCCCATTGCCAGTATCAGTCAGCCTTCTTGGTCCCTAGATCATCCCATTTCCACTCCCCCCCCAGCCCCAGTCCCCCCCCCAGCCCTTTTCCAGTACCAGTCCCCAGCCCCAGCATCAGTCAGCCGCCCAGCCCCAGTATCAGCCCATTTACAGTTCCTCAGCGCTAATATTAGCCATTGCCAGGCCCCAAGCCCCCTCCCTCAGGCCCAGTCCCTGCATCAGCCCATTTCCAGCCCTCAGTCCTGTTCCTGCCCCCCCGCCCCACATTCCCGGTAACAGCCATCTCTCCCCTCCCCGCAGCAACATAGCTGTGAGAGCATTTACTTTTGCTCCTGCAGCTGTATTAATACTCAGCACAGCTGCGAGAGAATTTATTTTTGTTCCCACAGCTGTGCTATACTCAAGACACTAGCTACTGTGCTTTACTCAAGCTGCGGTGCTGGCGGCTTGAGTATAGCACAGTCGTGGGAATAGAAGCAAATGCTTTCGTGGCTGTGCTAATACAGTTGCGGGAGCAAAGTAATTGCTTCCACAGCTGTATTAATGCCGTGGCTGCTGATGCATGGAGCAAGTTTCTTACACCCCTACTGTGGTGCACCCTAAGGCAGTGCTTCACTGGCTCACCTCTTAAGCTGGCCCTGCCTATCTGATAAAGAAGGAGATTTCCTCTGTTATTTTTTTAGTTCTGACATATCTTTTTAAATATGTAAAATATCGGAGAACCATTTCAGGGAAAATGTATTCCTTTTAGGCACCACCTCCTTTGCTACCTTACTAGTGTAGGGGGTTAGATTTGCACTCTGTTCTGAGTGAGATCTGCCTGTGGCCATCCTCCCATGAAATCTATCTTGGAGGTGCTTTCTGTGGGCTGCATATGGTGCTTCATCTGGTCACCAACCTCTTACTCTTATCCATTTAGTTTCACTGCACATACAGGGGAGGGGAACACTTTCTGAGAAGGCAGCCGCTGGTGATTCTCCACTGATTAATTGCTCATATATGCACCACTCCTACTCTATAACCATTGCAAACCATCAGATTATGTTTTACATAGCTGCTACTGATTGCCAACACCTACACCCCCTCACATCCACCACTGGCACCTTTGTGCCACCTCCACCAACACAAAATGGACAGACACAAGTACAACTCTTAAGCACAGCCACAGAGACACTATCTGCAGCCACACTGACTAACACACATGCTTCTCACCTCCTTCATTCCAACACACACAGGCACGCATGCACTCCCACTGCCATGGTTGGAACAGACCATAGGGGTGGGTTGCAAGACACAGGTGAGGGGGGCTGGAGCATGCATTGCCGGGTTGTGGAAAGGAGCATCCAAGGGCCTGGGCCCATGTAAGAAGCTAGGTATTGTTGGGGGGCCTATTGGGGATAGGGCCACAGCAACGAATGCACGGGGAGCATGGTGAGACATAGGGGGTTGCATAACATGGTACTCAGCAAATAGGAGCAATGGACTCTTCTCTCTCGACTTCATGCTCCTCCTTACAAAATTGCCTTCACAGTCAGCATGGATAATAAAGTCCCCTACTGTACCTGTCAGTGCTTTATAGGTGCTGTATGACAGGACATATGGATGCTGTGACTGGCATATCCCAAACGCTCTGCAAAATATGCCCTGGACATCTGTACCCTTACTGCATCCTGGATGCGCCCCAAAATGCCCCCTTAAGGCCCATCTTGGGACATCTAGACTTGGACATTCCATCCACAGAGGCAGTCAGATATTTCCAAGTCTGAAATAGCCCTTTGTACGTCCCTGCCATTCCAATGGCCACATTGCCCATCCATCTTTTCTAAACAACCCCCATATTCCACAAAAACAGTGCTAAATGATGGCAAGAAGTGTCAGAGTTGCTCACAGTTATTGCTTGCTCCCTTGTTCTCTCAGACATCCATCTAGCACTATCCTTTGTGGGAAGGATACTGTAGCCTCCTCACTTTTTCTTTCTTCTGGATTCTTGATTTAGTTAGGTGCCTATGTGGACTACCTCTCCTCCTCCTCTTCAGATTTTTTTTTCTTTGTAGCTAGTATTAAGGACCTTCTTTTCAGTGTAGTCTCACATCAGTGTAGTCTCACACCCTCTCCTGACTGTGAGTTAGCATGATGCACCCAGAACTTGGGTCCTACCTCATTCTATGCCCTTTGGATCTTCCACCTGAATTTTCAAACTCCCCACTCCTCTTCGCAGTTCTTCTCTGCAGTTTGTTTAGCTCCTCTTTGCAGTTCCTCTCCCTCTATTTCCTGGGGGTGGAACCTGTTAACTCCTTTTTATGGAATTTCTCCTGCTGAAACACAAAGTGCTCCAGACAAGATGATGGAGCTTCTGTTCCTTTCCCTATCCACAATAGACACCGGGGAAAGCACCTCTCACAGGCCTCCTCCTCTCTTGAGAAAGACCAAGTTTCTACATATTTGATCTGCTATGGGGAAAGCCATCTGTCCTTTCTGTCCTCCTCCTGTGGCCTCTGGTGCAGAAGGCACTATGCCACCCCCTAATATCCAAAAGTTAGGAACTCCATTCCTCATAAGTTTCTATGGGCATTATTCTAGATCAAGGGCTAAGAATATTTCTCCTGACATTTCAAAGGTAGGGTTATTTTGGTGTCTTGCTACACTAGCATTCAAAAGCAGCCCCTGAAAACCCACTCCCTTTTCAGTTCCCAACAGACTACCCCCCAATCTCTAACAGCACATTTGTACCTCATGCAAAATACTCATATCTTTCCCTCTACCTTTGTTCTATGTGTAGAATTCACCAGAATATCACCCTCTTTATACTCTCCCTGCACACTGTCTTTCCAAACATGAATCAGCCCGTCCCCTTCCCCCACTAATGTCTACTAACTCCAACTTCAAAATACCTAGCAAACCAGATAAATAAAGATTTTCCCAGTCCCCCTAAAAGAACTCCCTATGGGGTAACCACCTTAGGCTTCCTCCTTCAGTGAACTGTCAGTGGCAAAACATCTGGTATTGTCTCTTGAAAAGGCCTCTGATGGTGATGGGTCAGATCTCTGGTACAAACACGGTGATGAGATGGGGCTAGCAGTCCATCAGGGAGATAGAGAACCGCTGAAAAAGATGTCGGTCTCGCAGTCACAGCAACAAATGCCTCACAGCACTCTCCATTGCTGATTTGCTGATTTGCTGCCTGCTGTCCTCTACCTGATGACATATCTTGCAGGTTAAAAAGGCCTGCTTAGGGTGGCACAGTCCTGACAGTACCTAATGGGGGCAGCTGGCAAACTGGGTGCAACCCATTCCACCTACTGCAGTCAATGATGCTTGGAGGAAGCGAGAAGCAAAGTTATGTAGAGATCTAAGGTGCTTTCCGACTCCTGGTATAAGAACATAAGAACACAATATATGCCATACTGGGTAAATCAAGGTCCATCAAGCCCAATATCCTGTTTCCAACAGTGCCTAATCTAGGTTACAAGTACCTAGCAGTTTTTCCAGAGGACACAGGTTCCACGATGCTTGTATTGCGGCAGGCAGTGGATTTCCATGGTCTCCTTTAATAATGGTTTATGGACCTTTCCTCCAGGAATTTGCCGAAACCTTTTTAAACCAAGCTACACTAATAGCTTTTACTACATCCTCCGGTAAGGAATTCCAGAGTTTGATTATGTATTGAGTGAAAAAATGTTTTCTCTTATTAGTCTTAAATACGTTACACTTTAGCTTCATTGCATGCCCCCTAGTCTTTCTATATTTTGATGGCGTAAACAATCAATCTACATTTGCCTGTTCCATTCCATTCATTAATTTATAGACCTCTATCGTATTTTCCCTCAGCTGTCTCTTTTCCAAGTTGAAGAGCCCTAACCTTTTTAGCCTCTCTTGAAAGGGATATCCTTCCATTCCATCCCCTTTACCATTTTGGTGTTTCTTCCCTGTACCTTTTCTAATAATGTTATATCCTTTTTAAGATACAGTATGGCAACCAGAATTGCACACAGTATTCAAGGTGCAGTCGCACTATGGAAAAATACAGAGGCATTATAATGTCCTTTGTTTTATTCTCCATTCCTTTCATTATGATTCCTATCATTCTGTTTGCTTTCTTGGCGGCCGCTGCACACTGGGTGGAGGGTTTCAACATGTTATCCATGATGATGCTTAAATCTTTTTCCTGGGTGGTGGTTCCTAAAGAGGAACATTGCATCCTATAACCATAGTTTGGATTGTTCTTTCACAGGTGCATAACCTTGCACTTATCTACATAAAATTTCATCTGCCATTTGAACATCCAGTCTTCCAATTTAACAAGGTCCTCTTGCAATTTTTCAGAATCCTCTTGGGTTTTAACAACTTTGAATATTTTTGTGTCATCTACAAATTTGATTACCTCACTTGTTATTCCCATTTCCAGGTCATTTACGAATATGTTAAAAAGCTGCGGACCCAGCACTGATCCCTGGGGTACTATACTATTCACCTTTTGCCATTGGGAAAATTGGCCATTTAGCCCTACCCTCTGCTTTCTATCTTTTAACCAGTTCCTGATCCACAATAGTATACGGCCTCCTATCCCATGACTTTTTATTTTGACAAGAGTCTCTGATGAGGGATCTTGTCAAAGGCTTTCTGAAAATCCAGATACACTATATCAACTGACTCACTTTTGTCCACATGTTTATTCACACCTTCAAAAAAATATAATAGGTTAGTAAGACAAGACCTTTATTGGATAAAGCCATGTTGGCTGTCTCCCATTAAACCATGACTATCTACGTATTTAATAATTTTGTTCTTTATAATAGTTTCTACCATTTTTCCCGGTACTGGCATCAGGCTCACCGGTCTGTAGTTTCCAGGATCACACCTGGAACCTTCTTTAAAAATTGGTGTTACATTGGCTGTCCTCAGGTATTACAGATGATTTTAATGATAGTTCACAGATTACTAATAGTAGGTCTGCAATCTCATCTTTCAGGTCTTTCAACACCCTTGGTTGTATGCCATCCGGTCCAGGTGATTTTGTACTCTTCAGTTTATCAAATAGCTGTAATATATCTTCCCATTGTATTGATATTTCTTTTAATTCTTCTGCAGCATCACCTTTAAATACCATTTCAGTCATGGGTAACATCCCTACATCTTCCTCTGTAAAGACCAAAGCAAAGAATTCATTCAGTTTCTTCACTGGTATGGCATGTGACAGGCCAGTCAGAGGGTCCAGGTGAGGCCTTAATGCTCATACAGCTTGTTTGTAGTCCCTAAACTAGGCTGATCGAGGGTGAGCACTTGGTCTTGGGGATGGCCAAGGAGGGTGTCTATATCCCATATGATACACTGCCTTCAACCCTGGACTTGCCTTCTGCAAGAGCACAAGCACAACCACTCTGCAGATAGCTGACTCAACACATAGTAAACCACCCCCTCTGGGGAGGGGGGAGAATTGCACCTGCAACCCTGATGCCCCTGCAGAGACAGTTCACTGTCTTACTCCCATCTTATGTACTTGCACCATTGACATAGCTATGTGCATTCCCATAGGGGCCATTTGAATACAGGGCTTTTGCTTAGTACTGTGATGCAGCGGAGGCTGATGAGAGCCCTAATGAGAGAAGTGAACCTGTTTGTCAGCAAGGAAAAGATGTGCACAGAGTGCAATATTCACTGGGACCAGCTAGAGGGAGCAGGAATGCAGTCAGGAAGACTGAAGGGCCATGCCTAGCTGGTCAGGAGCACATGACAAACATTTCACAAGCCTCAAGGAGAGGAGTCCTTTATAAGGAAGCACTACCTAAAGAGAAAGGGAGAGAGACACAGACACATACAGAGACACGGACCCAGAAGGAGGAACAGAAAGAGAAAGCTGTTTGCTGGCAGAGGGGGAAGACTTATACGGATTGCAAGCAAGAAGCAAGGAGGAATCAGCTGGGAAGGAAAAGCCAGGCTGAGCAAGGAAGCCAGGATTTGGGCTGTTGCAAGAGCAGGCCTTTACCAGAAGAGCTGTTCCCACGGGTGAGAGAGGAATCAGACTTTCAGAGGAAAGCTTGGCATAAAGCTTCTGAAGGGAGGAAGTCAGCCCAAGGGAAAAACCATTCCTCATCGTGCTGCTGCAATAAGAGGTATGAGAATTATATTCCTACAAAGAAACCTTTGCCCTGTAAAAGTTCTTGTGGAAGAAGGGTGGAATCTCTAAGAAGAGAAAGCCCAGTTAATACTAAGGGGACACGTGGCCAGTGCTCCAGGCTAGGCCCGAGGCACTGGAAAGTATTAAGGGAAATATACAAAGCTCCAAAATACAATATTCCAGAGACTGTTAACACAGAATTAGACATACCAATTCCTGAGCCGATGCAAGTGGAACTGGTGGAACAGTTGCCAGACCCAGAGGAGATGGATTGCTCTCTCTGCATTTCCCATAGCACAGAGTCTTTGGAGGACGTATGAATGGCTTGTGGTATCTGCAGAATGTCTATTATGTGCTGAGCAGAAGAATTGTACAAATGTGCTTTAAACTGGAAGTTATGTTTGTGCCCTGCTACAAATGTGAAGTTAACAGTTTTCCTTAAACCTTGTGTTTTCTTTTGTGCCTGAAGTTAAGGACATTATTTTCAGTTGTGACCAATTTATGACCCCATGCGTAAAGGGAATAAAAGCCTTTTTTTCATCCCTACCACTCTGTTTTGATTGTTTGCTTTAAAGGATTGGAGTTTAAAACCACTAGACCAAGTTTCTTGGTTCTTAAAATGGACTCTCCTATCTAATAATAATAATTTTTATGCCACTGTGTGACAGTACACGTGTCCTTGCACACGCTGACTGTGCATTAGGACAAATTAGGTGGTCTGTCACAAAATTAGCCTCCCTAGGTCATCTATCTTCTTTGGTAATTTTGAAAGTAGAAATAATTCTGTGTTCTACAAAATAAGCTTTATTTTTTTAGTGCTGTCAAGTCTATGCTGACTCCTTGCCACCCAGCAGCCTAGGTTTTTTTGACAAGGTATGACAGGTCTTTTCGTTTGAGAGAAAGGAGGGTAAAGTGACTTACTTAAGGTCATAAGGAGTGTCAGTGGGACTTGAATACCAACCTACCGGGTACTAGGCTGGTATGCTCAGGGCCAGCCCGTCCATTGAGCGAGAATGTTTTTTGCACAGGGCCCTGCATTTCAGGGGGCCCCGCGCAAAAAACATTCTGATCTAAAAGTAAAATTTAAAATTAAAAAAAACCCCTGTCTGCTGCCGCTGCCGGGGCCGGGGCCGTGGCCGCCGCGGCAGAATCAAGTGTGCCGTGGGGCCCGCCCTGCCCGGCAGAGCCTGCCCTCCCCTGCATCAGCTCCCTCTTTGCAGCTGCAGTCACACACGCCGGCTTTCAGAGCGCGAGGGGAGAGTTTCTCCCTTGCGGCTCTGTTAAGCCCGCGGGGGCTGATGGGAAGTTCCCATCAGCCCCCACGGGCTTAACAGAGCCGCGAAAGTGAAACTCTCCCTTCGTGCTCTGAAAGCCGGCGTGTGTGATTGCAGCTGCAAAGAGGGAGCTGATGCAGAGGAGGGCAGGCTCTGCCGGGCAGGGGGGGGGCCCCGCGGCACACTCGATTCTGCCGCGGCTGCCGCGGCCCCGGCCCCGGCCCTGGCAGCGGCAGCAGACAGTTTTTTTATTTTAAATTTTCCCGGTGCTGGGGGGTGGGGGGTTAGGAGTGGTGATGGGCTATGGGGGAGCTAAGTCTGGATATGGGCTGATTGGATTAGGACTGGTAATGGGCTATGGGGGGCTTAAACTGAAAATTGGGTGATGGGGGTTAGGACTAGAAATGGGCTGATGGGATTAGGACTGGGAGTGGGCTGATGGGGAAGTTAGGACTGGTAATGGGCTATGGGGGGGCTTAAACTGAAAATTGGGTGCTGGGGGTCAGGACTGGAAATGGGCTGGTGGGATTAGGACTGGGAGTGGGCTGATGTGGGCTTAGGACTGGTAATAGGCTATGGGGGGCTAGGACTGGTAATGGGTTGGAGGGGTTGCTAGGACTGGAAATGGGCTGAGTGGAAGGGGGCTTGAACTGCAAATAGCTGATGGGGAGGGGGGCTTGGAATGGAAATGGACTGAGTGGAAGGGGGCTTGAACTGTAAATAGCTGATGGGGACGGGACTTGGAATGGAAATGGGCTGAGAGGAAGTGGGGGGCTTGAACTGCAAATAGCTGATGGGGAGGGGGGCTTGGAATGGAAATGGGCTGAGTGGAAGGGGGCTTGAACTGCAAATAGCCGATGGGAAGGGAGGCTTGGAATGGGCTCTTATGGGAGGGAGCTAGGACAGGAAATGGGCTGATGGAGGAGCTAGGATAGGACTGGGAATTTGGTGTTGGGGCGCTAAGATTGGAAATGGGCTGTAGTGGGGGTTTGGATTGAAATGGGCTCATGGAGGGGCTAGAACTGGAAGTAGCTATGGGGGGCTTGGATTGGAAATGGGCTGAGTGGAGGGTAGCTAGGATTTGACATGGGCTGATGGTGGGGCTAGGAAAGGACTAGAAATGGGCTGATGGGAGGCTGGTATTGGAAATGAGCTGATGAAGGGACTCGTATAGGACTGGAAATGGATGGGGGAGCTAGGACTGGAAATGGGCTGATGGGGGGACTAGAAGGGAGTGGATACTGGGTGGGGCTGGAACTAGAAGGGAGTTGATGTTGGGGGAGATTAGAAGGGGATGGGGCTGGGAGAGTGAAATGGAGAGGGGAAAAATATTTTGTGTGGGAGGGAAGAAAAATCTACAATTGGCCGGGTGTTGGGAGAGTAAGTGGGGATTGAGGATGGAGGGGTAAAATTTGAGTGGATGAAATAGGAATGAGGAAAGAGCAAAAGGAGAAAGATTAGTATGTTAAAACAGATGTAGAGGTAGAATGGAAAAAAAACTAGAAGAGTGAAGAAAGGACAAATGGATAGCAGACGATGGAGAGTTAGCAGAAGACACAAATAAACCAGAAGAAAGTGTCTGGAACAATTGCAACTGAAAAAAAATGCACAAAAGGTACAAAGATATCTCTTTATTTTGAATTTATTAACTGGAATATGTCAGCTCTGGGAAATGTGCATCATTAACGTCGGTGCTTTGTTTAGTACAAGAGGAAATTAATTTATAGTTTTATTTCTACAGTGTTGTACATTCCAAGTTTGGCTTTTGGGGTTCCCAGTTTAATTATTGTCTTCCTGTTTCTAAATTGTGATTCCTTGTTTGGTGATGGTCTATGTTCTGCATGTGTAACTGAGCTGAGGTATTCTGTTTATGTAATTCCTATTTGACATTGCCACTTGTTCTCTTTCCCCAGTAGGTCATGTATTGTTATTCTCTGAAATGTATTGGTTTAATATTTGCAGTGTTGCCTTTTGATAGGTATGGTATGGCGTTTTATGAGTCCTTGTAGTGCTGTTAGGATATGGCAGGTTTGCTATGGGTTTAAATGGGCAGTGTTTGTAGTAGTTCCTAATGTGCCTGGCGGTTGGCACTGTATTATAGTAATGTAGAAATCTTTTAGTCTTTATTTATCCATACACTCATGAAGAAGCATGTTTACTAAAAGTTAGTGTATGGTAACATTATGCAAATTTATGCAAGTGAGGCCCCTTATGCAAATGAGGCCCCGCACCAAGTCTCCGCACATGGCCCCGCATCCCCCTTGGGCCGCTCCTGGGTATGCTAACCACTAAGCTACTCCTACACTCCTGCACAATATTATCTTCTGAAATGTCCTATTTGATTGCATATAATCTATTAGTAATTAGAGCCACTGAGATAAATGTACCCAGGAGACTGTATACTACTATCAACACTTTTAAAACTCTGCAAAGTCATCTTTTAGACTGGAGGATCTGATCTCAGTGTGTGGCAAGTGTTTGTGACAGACCATCATTGGCTGTGTGCATTCAGAGATTTTCATTGACATGTGATGCTTTGTGTGCTTGTGCTCGTGTGTGTCTGCCGTTTATTCTGTGCATTAGCAATGCCATTAATCCTATAGGCAAAACACATTATCTGAATGAAAGGACCATCAAAATAGGAGTACACCAATTGAATGTACTGTATAGGTGTGACCAGACCATGTTTCTCATCATCAGTCGCTAGAATGTCCTTTATTTTTTTTCTCTCTTAATTCCAAAATATTTTCACTTATCATAAATTCAATTTCATAATCAGCCAAAATCTAAAAAAGCAGTATCTCAAACCATAATGGGACAATTCAACTAATCTTCAATATCAACAAAAGCTGTCACTCTTCCGATATATCCATGCTTCATTCTGAGACAATATCATGCCTGCATCAGGGAATCCAGCTTGTCTTTGGTCCTTCTGGTCCTTCGGTTTGTTTGAAAAATGTATTAAAAGGCATTCTTCACTGCTGCTGATTCAAAGAGATATAAAGGAAAAATGGTATTAGTGGCGTTAATATTAACCAATCAGCTTACAGCTTAAATCAGACCAATCACAATGCCTTTACATTTTTAAAGAGCCCAGGAGTTTCAATCAAAGTCATCCATTCTGCTTCTATATTCAGACCCTTCGGGGAGACTGAGTCAAGTTGAAAAATCCAATATTGATCAAGGATATTCAACATATAGGGGGATGTTTACTAAAGTGCGGTAATCGTGATTAATGCGCGTAAAGTATGTTTAACGATCGTTAGCACGTCCGAACGCGTGTTCTGACGCGCTAACGATCGTTAAACGTACTTTACGCGCGTTAACCGCAGTCAACGATCGTAGACCTCCGCGGCGCGTTAAAACAGCGCAGAAGGTGGAGAGTGGGTGGAGAGAAGGGGTCAATGGGCAGAGAGTGGGCGGGGAGAGGCTCCCCTCATACTAACGCGCTGAATTTCTGAGCTCAATTCCAACGCGAATGAAAACCTGTCGTTAAAGGCATTTAAAGGGAAGAGAAACCATTTCCGTCAGCAATGTACAGAAAAACCGGGGAAACCCACAAAACGTGAGCAGTGTGATACATGTGCACAGAACAAAATTTCACATAAAACGTTAAAAATGACCACAAGAAACATTTTAAAAAGCATAATTCAGCTGGGCAACAGTGATAGCAATGGGCAACAAGGAACAACACTCCCTGGAAAGCACCAAATAACAAAGGAATGATGTGTGGAAGGGTCTACGCTCCACAGACCCTTTCAAAATCATGTCATTGTAATGGAGCTGTCCTGGGAGTGTTGTGTAATATTGCCCAATGATATCATTGTTGCCCAGCTTGGTCATGGGTGTGTGCCCCTTTTCTGAGGTCTCCTGTGAGGATTATGTGCACCTTTGTCTGCATACAAGGTAAATGAGGCCACAGTAAACCTGTTGCAGAGCAGGGTATCTGACTCGTCAGGCCGGTTTAACTAACTCCAGGGACTACACTGTCTCTGTGGCCACAGTGTGGTGCAACAGACACAGCCAGTGCCTGTAAGACCAGAGGGTCACAGGTTCAAATCCCAGCTGAGGCTCCTGCCAACCCAGTCCCCACAGTTTTACCCACCACTAAACAGTGATAGTTAAGACACTCCTTCATTGCAGAGAACATACGCATGGCCTATATTTTACCACACCAAACACAGACACCAGAAACAGGCACATTACCTAAAGCAGAGTCCCGCAAATGCAGCCCTGGAGGGCCCCACACCTTTCCGGCTTCATGCTGCCTCTAATAAAGATGCCTGTGCTGCATAGCTATGCACCACCCCCATGGTATGCAGATGTAGCTCATGCATATTTATGATGGACAGCATGAAAACCCGAACAGTGTTTGAAACACCAGGACTGGAGTCGGGGGAACTCTGCCGTAAAGCAGCAGCCAACAGGGCCACACACCCACCCACAGGCCCCATTGGCCAATGCCTCTTGGAGAGGCAAGACATTGGGCCCTGCCTGTATCTCCCAATACTAGCAGTTGCATACCTTAGCAATGCCACCCTACACCTGGGTATATGGTACAGAGCTATCAAACGTTCCCTATGATAACTGGCAGATATCAATTCCTACGTTAAGCACATATTGCTCATTGAGCTCCACCATAACAATCATTCTGATGTCTGCGGTGTTTGCTGCAGGTCTGGTCTCTGACAGTGTTCGCCACCCTGGGGAGTGACCCCCCAACAGCCTTGTGTACCATATCCATGCCTGTACTATGCCCATGACTGGTGTGGTGGGTATGGCTGCTGACCACCTCTATAGTAGCACAATGCTGGCATAGGTGTGGGGGAGGCTGTCTGTCTATCCAGTGTGTGGTGGCTGCAAACACCTTCCACAGTCCACACTGCCAGCAATGTTGCCAGTATTGGGCTGCCAATGTGCATAATGAGGAGCAAGGTACCATGGGTATAGGCCGGACAGGGTGGCCTGGCCAGGGTGCATCTGCACAGGGCATAGGGCAGTGACAGGCACATTGTAGTGCCCAGCCACCACCTACACAGACAGGGTGACCTCAGTATATCCTGCTGAGAGATCACTCTCACCCTGACTGTGCAGTGACCACAGCATGGCTAGGCACTCCCATGGTGCTATCTAGTATTTCTCTCATGTGATAAATATGGGTTTCCTTTTGGGGCCCAGTCACTGATGTATCTGCTTGCTGTGTATGCTGACATCCCAGTTCTGGGTGCAGGCATCTCCACTGGGCACTAGCAGACTGTTTGCAGCTGGTAGGTGTTGTGATGGAGTGGCTTGCAGGGTGCAGTGGCTGATGGCTTGCACCAGGGGAATATCAGATAGTGGTGGGGTGCAGCATACCATATCAAGGCCTAATGTCTGTTTGCTATTGTGTTATGGCTGTGTATAGAGCTGCATTGATTGCCCTGTGGGATGTCTGTTCCTCAGCAGGAGTAGGGTTAATGTTCCCCTCTACTGCCACCTTTGATGGGAGGCCCTGTTTGCCACCCTGGGAGAGGGGGGGGGGGGTGGTGCATGGGGCTACACCTGACTGAAGCAGACAGAGATGTCCAAGGTGGTCCTGCAGAAACTACCTATCTCAAACTGTAACACTGCTTTGGACCTGTGCCATGGATGGTGCTGTGGACCTAGTGCTGGGCGCCTCACTGCACCCTCAGGGTGAGCACAGTACCCGCACAATGTGACGTTGTGTAGCTACTCTGTGCCAGTACAACACACGGTCAGTACCCCCTATCAGGCCGAGGTGCTGTGGGGGTGCACATGGTCAGTTCCCCCTACCAGGCCAAGGTGCTGTGGGGGTGCATTCCCCATGGTGTGTATCTGTGGACAGCTGATTTGCATGTGCAGTGCATCATGGGTGTGACTGGCACAATCCAACCCTGTGAAACTCCAGCACCTGCTCACAGGCTCTGATAAACCAGAGGCCATCACACGTACATCTGCTAGCATAATGCATAGGTTCAAGACACCCAACAGAGTCTGTAATATAAGATGCCCCCACTGGTAAGAACACACGTACCCACGCACGTAAACACACACGTACCCACGCAGCTACGCACGTACCAACGCACGCACCGACGTACGTGGCTGGGCACACTCCAAGGGTGTGTTTCTGACACCAATACTCAACGTAACGAAAAACATGCCTCCTCATTCTCTCTATAATGTACAGGGTGATGCCTGGGACAGCCTTCCGCGTTAGGCACACTGGGGACTCGAACCCATGCTGCCTGTAACAGCGGTCAGTACCGTAACCATTGTGCTACAGCTCTGTTTCAGTGCTTTGTGTCTGTACGTCTTCTTACGATTAACGCGCAGTAACGCGCCACCGCTCCCGGTAACGCTCGTTAAGTTTTTGAACGCGCGTTAGTGGTGACGATGTACCGCCCATGTCCTTATTTGGGGTTTCTGTCACTACCGCGGCTCCTAACGCGAATTGCACTAACGCAGTTTAGTAAACATACCCCATAATCTCTATCAGCCCTTCTTCATGATCAATAGTCCACCATCTGATCTCAACAATGTTCTTTTTAAAATATATATAAACTGTATATATATTCTATTTAACTAGTTTTAGAAATAAACAGATCAGTACACAAAATTCACAATGTCAGCCATACATAAATTATCAAGTCCCCTCCCCCCCCCCCCAACCTAGGCTGTTTTAATAACAAACAATTAAAACTGGGTCGTCTCATTTTTTTATAATATTTTTTGGATTGTACAATTCCAATTAACAGAGGAAAACACCAGAATAAATCAGGCAATTGTTTAAAAACTAAAAAAATAAAATAAAATAAACATGGAGACCCTCATCAAGGATTTCATCTGATTTATTTATGGGACCAACTTATTTTTTACTCACATCTCAAATGGTTCCCATGCTGTATCTTCTAGAACCACTCTACTAGACCATTCTTATTCATTGAATAAATATTCCACAACTTATTTTGCAAAGTCCTCCAAGATGGGACCCCAGATTGTCTCCACATCAGTACCACCTCACATTGGGCAGCAGATGCACAACTAAACAAAAGGCTTGCAGTATGTTGTGGTGGGTTTACAATATAATAACAGATATCTAGGATCTTCAACTGTACAAATCCCAGACATTTCACAGAAAAACTCAGCACACTGACCCCGGAACTCCTGAATATACTATATTTATACTCCCACCACACCTGTATAAATTTGCCAATCTCACCACACCCTCGCCAGCACAGGTCAGATATACAAATTTGCTTCAGCCTGGACAGGGTCAGATGCCACCTATAAAGGATTTTCTATATATTCTCAATTAGACTGGCAGAGATCGACATTTTCAACATAGCACAGAATACCTTACTCCACTGAACTTCCGTGAGAGCCTTGTCCAAGTCGTGCTCCCAGGCACATAAATGCTGGAAATCATCAGACTAGACATATTCAGTAATTTAGAAATTTTAGAAATAGCCCCTTCAAGCCCAGATCTGACCTCCAGCAGCCCCTTGAATGTGGTCTCCTCCTTCCATGGTGGAGGAATCCTGAACTGTGGCATTTCAGTAACCTGCATGGATCTTTGCTTGGCTGTCACATGAACCCTCAACAATAGGCACTATGCCTAAGAGAAATGCACCTAAAACGCTGACAACCACTGGCTCAATATTACTTTCCATGTTTATTGTAGTAGATATCACAAAACTTCCTACTTGCCTGTTCTGTGTGTCCTAATTATAATGTAAGCTCCATGGAGAAAGGGCTACCTAATTCTAGCTGCACTATAGAAGTGATTATTATTAGGGATGGTAAAGTTTGCTATTACTGTTTGGTAGCTGATACACACAGCATAGAAAATTCTTTGTTGATTTCTATATATTTACATATTTGAAATATCATTACATCAGAAATTACTGCTGTAAAGTCTGTTTCAGCACATCGACTTTCTGTAATGGGCTATTTACATTTCAGCTCCCAACCTCATTACACACCATGCATAAAAAGCCCCCACAGAAATGTTGACATTCTGGTCCCAGTGAGCATCTGTTTGCCTTCACTTTAATACTTGTTTGAAATGTTTATATTGAAGAGGAACTTGCACAAATATTTGCTGGTGAGAACATATGCATGCAATTGCTCCCTTCAGCTGTTTTTGAGTCTATTACATTCCTACTTATCTTCGAACTTCAGATTCCCGACTTCCGTCCCACTACTGTGCTTCATTCTTAGTGAATGTCTTCACATGGATGGGTCAGCATAATTTTCTTCAGGTGCAACATCAGAACCCCCACATCTACTGAATGCCGTTTTGACACTTCTTGTGAATGCCTTCCAAGTTTCTGCCTGTTCAATATATTCTATTCTGATAGCATATGGAAAATGTTGATAAAACAATATTTATGCTTGTTTAACAAGTAGAGCAGGCTTGTAAGTTAGCATCATGCACACTGTTCAGGTCTGACTGCCTTAAATGCTCACAGCCTGTCCAATTTGTAAAAGGTGGTAAAGCAAAAATATTTTAAAGTATTTCAATAATTCAAAATTTCTTACACATCCCAATACACTTTAGAAGAAATTTAACAATTATCAGGATAGGAAAGATTTCATTAGTAGATATCAGAACTATTTGAATATTTCAGGTGAAAAATAATTTACATATAAAAATGATTAATATTCCAGTTGTGCTGCTTAGAGTTTTGGACTCTGAATTAGTGGACATTATTGCCATCCTCAGTGCTTTCATACAGGACTCTACAGAAAATAAAACATGTGCTTGTCTGGCTTGTTTGCATCATCAGATCTACAGAGAAATGTCTACCCACTACTGAAGACAGACAAGACTGCTGTCAATCTTGAGCAGTTCTATCCCCAGGGCTGACTTTATCACTAAGTGAATAAGCCAGACCTACAGCAATGGCAATGGCCTGAAACAGCCCCTTGGCAATTAACTCAAAAATTTGACACCACAAGGCTATTTGCTTCTGCCCCCAAGGACACCCAATGCTGACTTCCTTTTGTATGGGGGAGGAAGCCGCTTCTGCCCCCAAGCAAACAGGAAGTCAACATTAGCAGGGGTGGAAACAAACAGCCCCATGGCACCATTTTGAGGTAAGGGCTGCAGGGCTGTTTCAAGCTATTGCTGCCTATGTAGGTCCCAGAGAGAGGTATCAGTGGCAGCAATGGGGGTGGGGGGCCGGAGTGCAAGTGATGGGGTTCTAGGATCTAGGGTGCCTCATCTCCTTGCGCCGGCCCTGCCTCCCCCCCCCCCCCATGACTAGAATTGATGCTTTTTCCTTTGTCCAGGTGTGCCCTGTGAAACTGTCAGGGAGCAGAGATCTGTTGGCTATGAGTTCAAGAAGCCCGTTCTTGCACTTTGAGGAGTCAGGAAAAAAATCTCTTCCGTGGTGTCTAGAACTTTCTGTAGATTCCAAGGGGGTTATTTTAGAAAACTTATTCATGATTTACATGTGGAAATTCTGGACTTTATACATGGATATGGCTTCCATGTGTAAAGGTTGCTTTTAGAAAAGCTAAATTTACATGTGAATGCCCTTCTCGTACATAGATGGGCATCTTTACTAAAACACAGTAGGGTTTAATGTGAGGCTAATGCAAGTTTTTGCTCTTGTGCTAAAACTCCAGGAGGAGTTGGGAGATAGAGCCTGTGCTCAGTGAAACAGCTAGTACTGGCCACATAGTCAGGTTTGGAGACAGCAGAGTACAGCTGGGGCCCGATTCTGAGAAAGACATGCAGGGCGGCTGTATACGTCCAAAACATGTATGTCCAAAATGTAGATGCGATTCTATGCCCATGCAGTTAAACGTGCAGCAGCACGACAGAACACAGAGTTATATGTCTTGCCACAAAGCGTGCAACTCGCGCATAGCAGTTCCGTTTGTGTATAAGTAACACGTGTAACCCATTGCACAACATAGGCATGTAGTCCCAAAAATGTGTCCACCTGCACAGTTGTCCACGTGCAACAGGAAACAGGATACAGTAACCCCACCCCCTGCACCTCTCAGAGCGTCGGAAAATGGCAACCAGGTAGGTGAATTTTTCCGAGGCCGAGACCCGCCTGCTCTGCAGGATGGTCTTGGAGGAGAAACATGCCCTGCTCCCAATGGGACACAGAAGGCTAGACCTAGCTGCAGCACGCAGGGGCTGGGAAAGAATCAGGACCACTCTGGCACAGTAAGTACGGCAAAGCAGGAAAGGGAGGAGGCAAGGGAAAAGAATGTGGGGGAAAACAACAATGCAAAGAGCCAAGAAGTAGCTGCAGAGTGAAATGGCAAAAGGAGCAGGGGGCCAGCTGGACCCACCACACAACCAAATGACAGTAAACACACAAAACAGAGCCCACACATGAAAAAGGCAAACAGAAACACAATGGCCAAGAGGAATGCAAGGTGGAAAAATGCAGAATTGGCAAAAGGGAAAGCACCTATGGAAAGGAAACTTGAACACAGAGAAAAAAAAACTACTGTTTGTAATAGTGCAGCAACATGGCCCAGTGCTGTCGGTCAAAACACAGCACAGTGGAAACATAGAGACATGGTGCTAGTAAAGACAACACATGGCTGACCTAGGCTGCCCCCCACTTCCAGCCACCACACAAGTCCCCTGAGAGAACACTGTGTCCACCCCATGCCCCATGAAGTCTGATATTGTCCACAACAGCACTACCTCCAATTTGAAACTGCCCCATGCGGCCACCACTGTGTCCACAAAGAAACAGTCTTGCATATGACACCTGAGTATAAACCCTACCACCCCCATCCCATGATACCATGCAACACAGCATGCACAAGCCCAAAAAGGTCATCTCCAGAATGTAAATCATATGAATATTGCAAGACATCACAGCAGGTAAACAGTGGATATGGAAGGAGAAAAGAGCCTCAGAATCCAAGGAGGTAGGGGCAATGGTAAAAGTTAACATCAAACCAGGTAAAAGTTAACGTCAAACCTCCTCAGATCAACAGCTCTAAAATACACCTACCAATCGCCTGTTCAATATAATTCCATTTTATTAAAATAGTGATTCCACATCAACATTATCAATAGTACCTGCCCCCTGCAAACCCTCAGAGTGTAACACATGCGAGCAAACCAAAAAGAGGAACACCTATCTTCCCAAGCTACTGCCTTCTACAGGCCCTCAAGCTAAGGATAGTGGAGCCTGTCTCTATGGGCATTTGTACCCGTGTTGGCCGATTCATTGGGGGTTACACATGTTGGTGTTGTATCTCCAATGTGGGATAAAAATTTGCCATAGGGATATGCATTGCATAATCCACAGCCAAGGCCCAAACCCATGATTCTCCATTCATATATACACCAACTGTGTGGTGTGCACCACAGTGCTGCCACATGTTTGCAACTGTCCCTGGGAATGATATGCTTCCCATCTGACATATCCTGGCACATGTTATACTGCTTATGGCGCACTGGATCAAGACATGGCATTGGTCTGCTGCAGGGGGCTGCTGCTGCCCCTCTGCCAACATCCCCCACACCATGCTGATATGCCAATGTGGGGAAGTTAGTCAGGGGCAGGAGCCGGCATGAATAGTGAGGATGGACATCCCGTTGGGACTTCCATCCCGACTATTTGTGGCACAGAATACCCACCGATATGTAAACTTCCAGGTCTGAAACTAGCATGTGAAGCATGTGATGTGCAGCACAGGGCCGGCAGCAAGTGTAGCAAGGTCCCAGACGAATGTTGCAGGCAACACTGTCCATCTGGCCCCCTCGGTCCATGGCCTGGCCAGTCAGCAATGCAGGCATACTGGATAGAGGAGGCCTGAGAGGCCAGGGCAAGCCCCGTACTGGGATGTGGCAAAACTGGATGTGGCAGCAGGATGAGACAAGGGCCAGTGTATGCAGGTGGTGTTATGGCAAGCAGGCAGACAGCTGTAGTGACAGACCTGGGGGAGAAAGAAACATGCATATGCATGACACCTCCTTCCTGCCTCAACAGACGGTTCCATGTCCTGCATGAGACAGAGGCACTGAGGGTGCACTTCCATGCAATCAAGCACGACCGGCCAGGACTCCTGTGCCATAACTGGCAGCAGCTGCAGTGGAAGAGAGGTAAGTGTGGGGGGGATGGCACAGGGATGGGGCCATGACATGAAACATGGCACAGTGCTGGAGTGGCTGGGCAACACAGGGGCAACAGCGGACAGAGCATGAGGAGGCATCTGATAGTGGGGATATGACAGCCAGACACTCCCACCAACCAAAACTAACAGCCACCTCTCTGCATCCCTTCCACAGCCATCCCAGTTGAGGACAGCCCCCCACATGTGGCAAAGGAAGAGGAAGAAGAGGAGGAGGAGACTGACAGCAGAATGGCAGCTGAGGGGGAGGAGCAGCCAGCACCAGCTGCACCATGTAGCTCTGCCACCACCGCAGCTGACGGCCCAACACCACCCAACCCCATAGCAATGTTCCCTCTAATTTTCTGTAGGCTGTGCGCGCATAAAATATCAGCTGTGCAGCTTTTGAAGGAAGGTTAAATTTTTGTGCGCCACATGACGACACTCGGAGTTATATACTTTAAAATTTGACTACACGTCAGAATACAGTATGTACACCACATTGATTGCACTAGAAAATATTGTAGAACTTGTGAAAACTATAAATACACAACAACATTTCAATTTTAAGAATGTCTGTGGTGGTTTCTATCAGAATCAGAACCGTAATTTTTGTGCGCTCTGTTATAAAGTATGTGCACTCACTCGGCGAGGTGTGTGCGCGCGTACACGCGCACAGCTTTGAGGGAACAGTGCCCCATAGTACTAACCAGCACCTCCCCATCACGAGAGAGTGGAGAGGAGGTCACCCTGGACCTTATGGTGGTGCCCCACTCCCCTGAGGGGGAGAGGCTGGACAGTGTTATGGGGGCTGGCCAGGTTACCACAGAGTAGGAGGCAGGGGGAAGAGGAGGAAGAGGAGTCCCTGGAGGAGGGGAAACTCAGGGCCACCCCACCCAGAGACACTCAGAGGGTGGAGGAGGGGGAGCATGGGGGAGGGGATGGGAGGGGGCAGGGGTGGAGGGAGGGGATGGGAGGGGCAGGAGGTGTGGATGGAATGGGAGGGGCAGGGGGTGAAGGGAGGGGACAGGAGGTAGAATGAGGGGCTGGGAGAGGACTGGAGGTGGGGGAGTGCATGGGAGTGAATAGGAGGGGGCAGGGGGTGGCAGAGCAAGCAGCTGCAGAGGGGCCCTTGGGGCTCATTGTTGATCACCTATGTGGGATCAGGGGCAACCTCCAGGCTCTCACATGGGCCATGGAATGGCTCATGGAAGCATTCCTGACCCCATGTAGTCATCACAATGACACCCCATGGGATGTCCACCTGCAGTAGGATAGTGGGGAAAGGCACAGATGTAAATAGTTAAAATAAAAGATTGTTAATATGAAATACTGTGTCCATGTGTATATCCGCATGGGATCAGTCTGAGGCCTGAATAGTGGGGATTGGGGTCACATGTCACTATAGCCAGTTGTAAACCAAAATGGATCCAAGATGTTAACCAATGTGAAATCATGAAGCCAATCTGTATAATCGTAATTATTGTATAAACTGTAAATATGTAAATATGTAAACCTAACCTAGAAGTGCCTAACCCTGCGTGGTGTGCCAGACCCCAAATCTATGTATATTATTCCAATTTTTCTGTCCTGATTTGACAGCTCCTAAATTTGTAATCAAACTGCTACTGATCGCTGGAAGTAGCAGTATATAAGTTTAAACTAAATAAATAAATAAATAAATAAATGTGGACAGCCATCCCTGCCAAAAGGCCACCTCTGCTGAACCTGTCGAACCTCTAGGTATGTACATGGTGGCCATACTAAGAGACTAGCCAGGGGTGGGTAAGGGTCGGGGTGGTAGTGGAGAAAGGGGGCTGTGGAAGATCTGTGGCCCTGGACATACAGGACTGATACGGATGGTGGACCAGGTCACCTGGGGCCGGAGGGCATGTAGTGGCAGAAGGGGGGGGGAGGGTGTGGTTGATGGTGACTGCCTATAGTGGCCTGAACGGCTCATAGCATGGTGGGCCCAGATGTGTACACATGCAGGCCCAATCCATGCCACAAATAATGGGGATGGATGGCCGGTTGGGATGTCCATCCCCACTATCCCCACCCCCTCCAGATCCAGTCTAAGAACATAAGAACATAAGATATGCCATACTGGGTCAGACCAAGGTCCATCAAGCCCAGTATCCTGTTTCCAACAGTGGCCAATCTAGGTCATACGTACCTAGAAGTTTCCCAAAGAGACACAGGTTCCACAATGCTTGTATTGGGTCAAGCAGTGATATTCCAGGTCCCTTTTTAATAATGGTTTATGGACCTTTCCTCCAGGAACTTGTCCAAACCTTTTTTAAACCCAGCTACACTAACAGCTTTTACTACATCCTCAGGTAACAAATTCCAGAGTTTGATTACACGTTGAGTGAAAAAATATTTTCTCTTATTTGTCTTGAATAGTTTACCCTGTAGCTTCTTTGCATGTCCCCTAGACTTTCTATATTCTGATGACTTAAACAATCGATCTACGTTTACCCGTTCCACTCTGTTCATTAATTTATAGACTTCTATCATATCTCCCCTCAGCCATCTCTTTTCCAGGTTAAAGAGCCCTAACCTTTTTAGCCTTTCTTTATAGGGGTATCCTTCCATCCCATTTACCATTTTAGTGGCTCTTTTCTGAACGTCTTCTAATGACGCTATATCCTTTCTAAGATACGTTGACCAGAATTCCACACAGTATTCAAGGTGTGGTCGCACCATGGAAGAATACAGAGGCATTATAATATTCTTTGTTTTATTTTATTTTCCTTTGCTTATGATACCCAGCATTCTATTTGCTCTCTTGGCCGCCATCGCACACTGGGTGGAGGGTTTTAACATGTTATCCACAATGACGCCTAAACCTTTTCCCTGGGTGGTGGTTCCTAATGTGGAACAGCTGCACTCCGAGCATCTTAGGGGCAGGTGGAACTCGTGAGGGAACTGCACCACTCACAGTCACATTCAGAGTTGGCCCCAGTGAAGCAGCAAGCTCACCGCAGGAAAGATCCTCCGCTTTCACACTCTCCAAACGCACCCCAGCACATGCTTGCTTCGGAGGTCTCTGAATATCCAGGGGCGTTAGATCACTGCCCGAGAGACGCTGAGCTCACCGGCTCCAGCGAACTCTCAGCCTAGCTTCTCACCCCTGACTGTGGCTGACTTTCCCGATGTACAAAAGAATCCAAAAGACCTACAAAAGGTAAGACGGAGGTAGCTGGCAGAGAGTCTGGGATACTTTCCCAAGCCGAACTTTCCTCCGACGCGGCATGAAGAGAGCATGTCAGGTAAGACTGTCTCTGCTAATCGCCAGACTGTAGTTTTCAACTGCATCCTTACTTCCACTTTTGTGTAAAGGGACCACATGAGCCTCTCTCCAGTCCTTTGGCACCACTCCCGACTCTAACGGGGCATTGAAAAGGTCAGTCAGTGGATCTGCTAGAACGTCTCCAAGTTCCCTCAGTATTCTCAGTTGTATCGCATCTGGTCCTATTGCTTTGTTAACTTTAAGTTTAGCTAGTTTCTCATGAACACAGTCTTCTGAAAATTGTTCAAGATACCGCTTGCTTCTGTTTTCTGAGGTCCTGCTCCTGGTTCTTCATCTATGAACACAGAACAGAAGTATTTGTTAAGCAATTCCGCTTTATCCTCATCTGCTTCTACATATTCCTCCCCTTCACCCTTGAGTCTGACAATACCACTTTTGCCCTTCTTCTCACTAACATATCTGAAATAATGTCTTATCCCCCCATTTTATTGCATTGGCTATTTCCTCCTCTTTTTGAATCTTTGCTTTCCTGACTACTTTTCTAGCTTCTCTAAGTTTTTCCCAAAATAGATGTCTGTCTTCCTCTCTCTGTGATCTCTTGTATTTCATGAAGGTCTCCCTCTTTTTCTTTACCTTTTCAGCTACTTCTTTCGAAAACTATAGCGGTTTCCTTTTCCTTTTCCTTTTATTTATAATTTTAACAAAAATGTTGGTTGCCCTTAAAATATCCCTTTTTAGTTTTGCCCACTATTTTTCTACATCCCCAACTGTTCCCATCCCACTAATGACTCCCTGAAGTATTGGCCCATCTTGGCAAAATTAGTTTTCCTAGAGTCTAAGACCATTGCAGGTACATCAGAGACTCTTTATACCTACCCTGTCAGTGGATTTGTCACAAAGAATCAGCTCCCACAATGTCCAAGATGCGTTTCACACGGGAAAAGAAAAACACGTTGAGCCATAGATATATTTATACATCCGTGTATGTCTAGACATACAAACATGTACGTGATTCCATAAAGTTAGACGTATCTTGTGCATCTAGATGTACAAACATGTACGTGATTCCGTAATGTTAGATATATATGCTGTTGTATGTCTAACCATTATAAAATGTTTGGATACAGAATAGCACCGAATGTTTCCACTAGAAAGCATAATTTCACCAAGGGGGGAGCAGGCCCTCCTAATAGAGGAGGTACTTGTGAACCATGGCTTCCTGATGGGCACAGAGGAGCCCCGTATAGGTGCACATGAGCGCCAGTGCATGTGGCTGGCCATTTGCAGTAAACTAAATTCTATCTACCACAACAATAGGGACAGTGAGGACATCAAGAGGAAGTGGTGGCAGGTCCACTGAGAGGCCTGCTGGAGGGCTTGGGCTGTGGGCCCTGATGGCCAGTCAATGAGGTTCACTGAGGTGGAGCAGCGCATAATGGCAACTATGGATATTGCCACTCTGGAGGGCATCGAGGAGTGGACACTCCTCAGCACCCACAGGATCAAGGTACATGTCTGTGCTGACATTTGCATGCTGCTTGCCCCCTGCCCCATGCCTGTACCTATGGTGTGGGGACCTATTGAACCACACACTGCCCCTCTTACACATATCCCCACTGGTTTGGGGTTGGGCACGCATGCTCCTGTTGTACTGTCTAACCCCACCGTTGTCTCACTGGGTGACTCTGTGGTGGTGGGGCCTTCCTGGTCTGGCTTACACTCTCCCAGCTTTCCCATGGTGTCCCTGTGGCCATAGTGCACTGGTGCACCCCAGGTTGGGGTGGGGGTGAGTTTCTGGCTGCAGGGGTCCACATTAAGCACTCCATCCTTGTATCTCTCAGCAGGTGCCACCACAGATGCTGGTCCCAGTGTCAGGCTCTTCCATGCACCACTGCCAACAACCCCACCACTGCTACCAGAGGGGGCTGCAGCACAGACACCTGTGCTGCAGCAGGTGTTGAATGATCGTGGTTCGGAGCTGGCTGCCACCGCGGATCCAGGGGGTCCTAGCTCCACAGACTCTGGGGACTAGCTGGCACCTCACCAGAGCCCCAATCCCAGCCTGCTGGGAGCAGACACCATGGCCAGCACCCCGGACTGGCCTATCAGCTGCTGGTGGACTGTGTGCAACAGCTATTGGACCAGCAGGGGGCCCATGAGGCACAAGCCACAGAGAGGTTCCAGCTCCTCCAGAGATTGGTGGTGGCTAAAGAGTGGCATCTGACTATCCAGGAGCAGCAGTTGGCAGTCCAGGAGGCCCAGCTGGCAGCTATAAACTGCTTGACCGCCTCCATGGATTTTCTCAGGGCACGCCTCAACATGCTTTCTGGCCAGCTGACTGGGCTTCATGGACTGCCACCAGCTCTGGCTGCTGCTACTGTGGCTCCTGCCACAGCTACTGAGCCTCACACCCCTGCCCCACTATATGCTGGCAGTATGTCCACCCGGGCCACTGCATAGGCTGCAGCTGTGGTGGGGTCCAGCAGCAGTAGGCAGTCCTTCATCCTGGACCCTGTGCCCCGGGGTGTGGGGCCCCCAATAGTCTTCCCACCTTTCCGTAAGGCACATGGGGAGACCAGAGGGGAGGGCAGCAGTAGCAGCAGCCCGGTCTCGGAGGAGGGGGCATCAGCCACACCACCAACTGACCACTCACCGAGGCCCAGTGGTGGTGCCTCTGGGTATGGGAGGGGCTGGAGTGGGTCAGGGTGTGTGGGGGGTGGCGGTAGGCATGGGGTGGAGGGTGGGGGTGGGGGCAGGATGGTGGGTGGGGGTTTATTTCTGCCTGTTGGGGGGCACCTGGGTGTGTGTGTTGGGTGTGGTTGGGCACATTTCTATGTATTTTGTGTATTCAATAAATGTCATTGCACACACCCGCTGGACTCTGTGCTTCCCTCTGCTTCCATCAATGTGGGATTTGTATCCTTTGGTCCTGTTTCCCTGGCTCTGCCTGTTGTATCTCCTACACCTTTTACATGTCCCTCCTTTGTGCATCATAGTATGTACATCTGCATCCTGTGCACCATGCTATGGCAGGCACACAGGTAGTGTCATTGTCACACCTCCTGTTGGGATGCAGTGGGGCACAGAGCGGTATAATATGTCCAGCTGTATGGGTAATGTTTCCCTTCTTTTGGTCCCTCTGTTTCTGGCTACCATTAGACTCCTATTGTTTCCACATAGTTCAGTTTGTTTTCCTAAGGTCAGCAGTCCATCTAGACTACTATAAATTCCAGAAGTTGCCCATCTGGATCACAATTACAGGGTAGCATCCCCAAAAGATAGCAACTTGGTACATTGCTAACCCCCAGGGTACGTACGTTTTTTTCCCCCCATGTCTCCTGTATGGACCTTTCCTTCAGGAACTTTCCCAGATACTTTTATAACCCAGCTATGCTACCTGCTTTTTGTAAACATAGATGTCCCTCTATGTTATTACAAGACAATGCTACTTTATGAGACATACACTGTTATACCACGTTTTAGCAGGTCTAACGTAGATGTCCAAGATGGACGTAAACATTTTCAACAGAATACGGGTTAGATGTTTTCACAGCAAGGAACGCCCACGTCCCGCCCCATTCTGCCCACGTCCAGATCACATATATAACTCATTTGTACATGTACAACTGCTTTTTGTCGGAATCGCGTTTATATGTCCAAGTGCTGACCAATTCTACGTTGTATGTTTAAACGGCTTATTTGTGGTTCAGAATGACCCTGCTGGGGGAGAGGCATGCAAATGATATGTTGCAACAACTGGCAAAATTAAGATTTGGCACTAATATGTGCTAGAATATACCACTCCCCTGCATGGTGAGCCATGTAGCGGTGCATTCGTGCATCTGGAGAGTTATGCAGTTTCCATAGGACCTGTTTCTTTGTGCAGATGGCCACTCACCCTGACCATAGGAGGATGTGTCTTTGGCCTACTGGCTCATAAGTCAATGCCACTATTTCTTTTTTTACCACTGTACATGGGATTTTGGTTGGAGTGCTTTGGTCATCAGTGTTCTGCTCCCCCAGCCTAGAAGATGAGGTATTCAAACAGACCTAGGGAGCTGATGTGGGATTTAGGCCTGTAGGTCTTTGTTTCCCTAAGAGCTGGTCTACTTTGGTTGGGAGCTGTATAGGGATGTGTAGGGTGTTGCCCCAGAGACTTCTCCATGGTGGGGAGCATGGTTGCCCTTTGTGGATTGCCCCTTTATGTAGGATTGTAAAATGGCTCTTTCGACTCCATGTATTAGTATATACACATGCACTCCTGCACCTCCTTATTGGTACTTTAGAAGAGGGACTAGGGGTTAGGGGACTAGGGACTAGGGCAGCAACCTGGAATCAGAAAGACCATGGTTCAAATCCCACTGACATTCCATATGACCTTGGGAAAGCCACTTAACCCTCCATTGCCTCAGTTACAAACTTAGATAGTAATCCCTCCAGGGACAGAGAAATACCTACAGTACCTGACTGTAACTCAGTGTCATCTTTCACCCCTTCAGTCTATTCAAAACTCTGCTGCATATTTAATCCTCCGTCAACTCCGCTACTCTCATATTACCCCTCTTCTGAAGTCACTTTACTGGCTCTCCTTCCACTTCCGTATCCATTATAAACGTCTTCTTTTAACCTACAAATGTATTCATTCTTCTGCCTCGACTATACTTCTCTTATCTCCTCTCTCCTTACACCCCCCCCCCCCCCCCGCCCCCCTGTGAACTTTGCTTCTCTGGTCTCCTCCTCTCTTTACTCTTTTCCTCCTCTGCTAACTCCAGACTTCGCTTGTTTCACCTTGCTGCTCCTTATGCCTGGAACAAACTTCTTTTACCCTTGTGTCAAGCATCTTCTCTGTCCCTATTTAAATCTATGCTAAAGTCTTACCTTTTTGTGGCTGCTTTCAGCTCCTGATTCCTCCCTTTACTCTAGCTGTTGCTTTTGCTGTATTGTTTGTCTGTTTGCTAGACTGTAAGATTTTCAAGCAGGGACTGTCTGTTTCTATGTGTCTAGAGTGCTGTGTACGCCTAGTAGCGCTTTATAAGTGTTAAATAATAATAACTTGCCCTCAAGTTTAATACTAATGATTTTATTTATTTATCCTTAAATCAAAGCAGTTTATAATTCAACCAAATGTATTACATAGAACAAGGGTGGAGGCATGCAGTGGGATGTTGCCATATGGTAATATTATAGTATAGCTATGTACAAGGTGTGCTATATACAAAATGAGCTATATACAAGGAGGAAATGTTGGTTCATCTGATGGGATAGGTGGGGTTATGGGATTGGGTGGGGTAGAGTAATAGGTCCTTTTCTGGCCAAGAGTGCTGCAATCTATTCCTTAGAGCCTGCAGAAGGCGCTTCTCCATGACTGCCAACTTTGAAGGCTGCGGGGCCTCGGCAACTTCGACTGATGTACCTGGAATCTGTAGAGGGTTTTTGGCAGTCTGGTCTCGACTCCCAGTAGACCATCATTGTCCCTGCAATATCCTTGAGGATGAGCTCTTCTCTCTTCAGGGAAGCTTGGAGGGGAACGCTTGCATTCTCTTATTGCTCTCAACAACATGCTTCAAGGGGCTTCAACACCGGTGCACTAGAGCCTTCACTCAGTGGTCAGTGGAGTCTCCCTTTGGAGTCGATGAAGATGAAAAATCTTTCCTCATCCTCGGGTGAAGATCGATCAATGGCCGATGCTCCAGAATACTACAGGAACTCAGCTGTGAGTGGTTTCGAGAACTCCGCCTTCCGATGCGCCATCAGAATCCGATACAGTTTTGGAAGCCATTGAGACCAGTGCCATCGATGCCAACAACAGCCTCTCTGACATCACCTTTAAACCATGCTGGCAGTTTTTTGGACTTCCTTCCACTTTTCTTAAAGTGTGGAATATAACTGGTCTGGGCTTCCAAGATAGTATTTTTCAACAACACCCAAGCTTGATGTACGTCTTTTACCTTTGCAACTGCTCCTTTTAGTATTTTCTTAACTGTTTTCCTCATTTTATCATATTCTCCCTTTCGAAAGTTAAAAGGTAGTACTGTGGATTTCCTTACTATCCCTTACTATCCCTCCCTCACTAATTAAATCAAAGGTGATCATGCTATGATCACTATTGCCAAGTGGCCCCAACACCCTTATCTCTTGCACTAGATCTGGTGTTCCACTAAGGACTAGGTCTAATATGGCTTCCCCTCTGGTTGGTTCATGAACCAGCTGCTGCAAGAAGCAGTCATTTATTTCATCTAGGAACTTTATCTCCCTAGCATGTCCTGACGTGACACTGACCCAGTCGATACCGGGGTAATTGAAATCACCCATTATTATTACTGTGCTGTAACTTTTGTTAGCTTCCTTGATTTCTTTGAGCATTTCATCATCCATTTGGTCATTCTGGCCAGGTGCTCGATAGTACACCCCCCAATGCCATTGCCTTCCCCCTTTTATATGGAATTTCAATCCATATAAATTCTACAGCCGATTTTGTTTCCTGCAAAACTTTAATCCTTTCTGACTCAATGCCCTCTCTAACATAGAGCGCAACCCCTCCACCAATTTGATCAGCTCTATCATTACGATATAGTTTGTACCCAGGTATCACAGTATCCAACTGGTTGTCCTCCTTCCACCATGTCTCTGATATTACAATCATATCTAACCTTTCATTTAGTGCTATATTCTAACTCTCCCATCTTATTCTTTAGACTTCTAGCATTTGCATACAAGCATTTTAGAGAATGTATTTTATTCATGTTAATTTGGCTATTGTTAGACATGGGTAAATTGGGATCTTTAAGCTCTGTCTGCTCCATACTTGAGGGCATTTGGGCTACTTTACTCTTTTGTGGAACCTCTCTGCTTTTGATAGTAACATAGAAACATAGAAACATGATGACAGAAAAAGACCACAAGGCCCATCTAGTCTGTCCTTCCATAACAACTACAACAGTCCACTTTTTACCTTTAGAGATCCTCTGTGTTGGTCCCATGCTTTTTTGAATTCAGTTACTGTCTTCATCTCTACAACCTCCACTGGGAGACTATTCCACGGATCCACTACTCTTTCCGTAAAGAAATATTTCCGCATATCACTCCTGAATCTATCTCCCTTCACCCTCATCCCATGTCCCCTCGTAGCAGAACTTGCTTTCAATTGAAAGAGGCTCTCTCCCTGAACATTTATGCCACGGAGGTATTTAAACATCTCAATCATATCACCTCTATCCCGCCTTTCCTCTAAGGTGTACATATTAAGATCCTTAAGTCTGTCCTCATATGCTTTATAATGAAGCCCATTAATCATTTTAGTAGCAACCCTCTGCACCGACTCCATCCTGTTCACATCCTTTTGAAGGTGCGGTCTCCAGAATTGCACACCATACTCCAAATGAGGTCGCACCAAAGACTTATACAGAGGCATTATCACCTCCTTTTTTCTGTTAGCCATTCCTCTCCGTATGCACCCAAGCATCCTTCTAGCTTTTGCCGTCGCCTTTTCTACCTGTTTAGCTACTTTAAGATCATCAGACACAACCACGCCTAGGTCCCGCTCTTCTTTAGTGGACAAAAGTACTTCACCTCCTATACTGTATTGCTCCCTTGGATTGCTGCAGCCCAAATGCATGACCTTACATTTTTTAACATTAAATCCCAGCTGCCAAATTCTAGACCATTCTTCAAGCTTAGCTAGATCCCTCCTCATGTTATCTACACCTTCCTGGGTGTCTACTCTATTGCAGATTTTGGTATCATCCGCAAAGAGGCAAACCTTACCCGACAGCCCTTCTGCTATATCACTAACAAAGATGTTAAAAAGAATCAGACCAAGGGCAGATCCCTGGGGCACACCACTGGTAACATCCTTCTCCTCAGAGTGAGCTCCATTTACTTGTACTCTTTGTCGCCTCCCACCCAACCAATTTCTAACCCAAGCAGTAACTTTAGGGTCCATCCCTAGGGTGCTCAGTTTGTTTATAAGTCGCCTGTGAGGAACAGTGTCAAAGGCTTTACTGAAATCTAAATACACCACATCTAGAGCTCTCCCTTGGTCCAACTCCCTGGTCACCCAGTCAAAGAAATCAATCAGATTTGTCTGACAAGACCTGCCTCTGGTGAATCCATGCTGCCTCGGATCCTGTAATCCGCCGGACTCCAGAAACCTCACTAATTTTCTCTTTCAGCAGCGTTTCCAATAATTTACTCACCACCGAAGTTAAACTAACCGGCCTGTAGTTTTCAACCACATCCTTACTTCTGCTTTTGTGTAAAGGCACCACATGAGCCTCTCTCCAGTCCTTTGGCACCACTCCCGACTCCAACAAGGCATTGAAAAGGTCAGTCAGTGGAGTTGCTAGAATGTCCCCAAGTTCCCTCAGTATTCTAGGGTGTATCCCATCCGGTCCCATCGCTTTGTCTACTTTAAGTTGAGCTAGTTTCTCACGAACACAGTCTTCTGAAAATTGTTCAAGATGTCCCTTGCTTCTGTTCTTATTTGTGGGTATTTTCTGAGGTCCTGCTCCTGGTTTCTTCATCTGTGAACACAGAACAAAAATATTTGTTAAGCAATTCCGCTTTTATCCTTATCAGCTTCTACATATTCCCCCCCTGCACCCTTGAGTCTGACAATACCACTTTTGCCCTTCCTCTTCTCACTAATATATCTGAAAAATGTCTTATCCCCCCATTTTATTGCATTGGCTATTTCCTCCTCCTTTTGAATCTTTGCCTTCTTGACTACTTTGCTAGCTTCTCTAAGTTTTTCCAAATACAGATGCCTGTCTTCCTCTCTCTGTGATCTCTTGTATTTCATGAAGGCCTCCCTCTTTTTCTTCACCTTTTCAGCTACTTCCTTCGAAAACCATAGCGGTCTCCTGTTTCCTTTTGCCTTTATTTACCATTTTAACAAAAAGGTTGGTTGCCTTTAAAATACCCCCTTTCAGTTTTGCCCACTGTTTTTCTACATCCCCCAGCTGTTCCCATCCCACTAATGACTCCCTGAGTTATTGGCCCATCTTCGCAAAGTTAGTCTTCCTAAAGTCTAAGATCTTCACCTTGGAATGGATTCTAACAGCCCTAGTCCCAATACTGAACCACACCATCTGGTGATCACTGGATGTAAAATGATCTCCCACTACAACATCAGAAACACTTTCACCATTGGTAAGCACCAAGTCCAGTATGGCCCCTTCACGTGTGGGGTCTGCTACCAAGGTCTGCTACCTTCAAGGATACATTCTTCTGAACCATCCGCTCTTGGGCAACTGTCGGCTTTCCCCTAAATATCTTGTTTAAAAGCTGCTCTATCTCTTTTTTAAAGGTTAATGCCAGCAGCCTGGTTCCATCCCAGTTAAGGTGAAGCCCATCCCTTCAGAAGAGCCCCTCCTTTCCCCAGAATGTTCCCCAGTTCCTAACAAATCCAAAACCCTCATCTCTGCACCATTGTCTCATCCACGCATTGAAACTCCGGAGCTCTGCCTGCCTTTTTGGTCCTGCGCGTGGAACAGGAAGCATTTCGGAGAATGCTACCATGGAAGTTCTGGATTTCAACTTCCTACCTAAAAGCCTTAATTTTGCCTCCAGAACCTCCCTACCACATTTTCCTATGTCATTGGTACCGACATGTACCAAGATAGCAGACTCTTCCCCACCACTATCTAAGATCTTATCTAGGTAGCGCGTGAGGTCCGCTACCTTCGCACCAGGCAGGCATGTTACCAGGCGACCCTCACGTCCACCAGCCACCCAGCTATCTACATGCCTAATGATCGAATCACCAACTATAACGGCTGTCCTAACCCTTCCCTCATGGGCACATGGCCCTGGAGAAACTTTCTCGGTGCGAGAGGCTTTACATCACCTGGAGGACAGGTCCCAGTTACAGGATCACTTCCTGCCACACCAGGGTGATGCTCTCATGTCACGTGACCTCTCTCCTCCATGGCAACAGGGGTGCTGCCAGACTGGAGGTGGGACTTCAGGACTATATCCCTGTAGGTCTCGTCTATGTACCTCTCTGTCTGTCTTATGTTTTCCAAGTCTGCTACTTTAGCCTCTAGAGAACGGACTTGTTCCCTGAGAGCAAAGAGCTCCTTGCACCTAGTGCACACATAAGACCTCTCACCAACTGGGAGAAAATCATACATGTGACACTCAATGCAAAAGACTGGAAAGCCCCCATCCCGCTGCTGGACTGCTGTCTGCATCTTAGTTTTAAGTTTGTGTCTAGATCTTTAAGTTCTTACTTACTAGGGTTACTATGGGTATTTATACCTATAAAACTGTACCTAATATGTTTAATATACCTTGTTCACCTGAAGCTTAATTAATCTCAGGTCCTTAGTGTATGACTGATTTGGGTAATGAGCTTCACCTGAAAGCACCTCCTGTCTTTTAAGATGTGTAAGTACCTATAAAGCTATGATTATCCCAGGGGTGGGTGGGTGTGGGGAGGGAGGGAGGGAAATAACACTTATTAAAAGAGGGCTGCTACACAGTACCCTGTTTTGTGCTGCTGAGGTAAGCTAAATTCTGATTTGATTTAAATTATAGCTCTTAACTGCTGCTAGACTCTAACGTCTTATGAAATTTAAACTACAAGCTCTCTGCTGGGTTCTAAATTTAACCAGAAAGCTCTCTTCTGTGTTTTAAAACTAAAAGTACTTTTCTGATGCTAGGCCCTGAGTGACTATTAAATGTACACTACAAGCTCTCTGCTGTGTTCCAAATGTAACCGGAAAGCTCTCTTCTGTTTGTTAAAATTAAACTAAAAGTACTTTGCTGTTACTTGGCCCTGAGTGACTATTAAATTTAAACTACAAGCTCTCTGCTGGGTATGAAATGTAACCAGAAAGTTCTCCTCTGTGTTTTAAATTCAAACTTTAATTGCTGCTACTAGGCCCTAACTGATCCAACAAAAAACAGTGGGTTCACAGATTAAGTAGCTGTAATACAAAGAATTCTTTTTAGAAAATTACCAGAAGTATATACTCACAGTTGCAGATTTCTCTCCAGAAGTAGCAGTCCCCCTTTCTAGTCCTTCTGTCCTTTTTGTGGACAGAAATTAAATATCTTTCTGGATGTGACTAAAGCTACTTAAGCATGCCGCAAACAATTTCTAGCATTAAGGCAATGGGTTCTTATGTGAGCGCATCTTTTTATTTGTGATTTCCCTGCAAATGTATTTTGACATTGCAGGGTCAATCTTATATCTTTTTAGAACCTTCCTATTTGGAGACGTTTCTGGTAGATAAGCAGAGGTAGAGAGTAGGTTGCGTAGGTTTGATTTATGCAGTCCTCCTATTGTGGCTTTGCCTGATTTCTTATATTTTATTATTGTACTTTGGTTTTGTCCGCTCAATTTTCCGTGGTATGGGCTAATACATTTTGTGGTATTGTCTATAGAGATATATAGACAGATAGATGTGTTTTTTTCTGGTTTTTTAAAAATTCCTTGGGATGATTTGCTTTGTATAAGTGGAATGTAATTGTTTCAAATCTAAATTTAAACAAAAATCAGGAGTGTGCATAGGTATTCCACCCCCCTCCCCCACCACCAAAACTTTGTAGAGCCACCTTTTGCTGCAAGTCTTTTGGGGTATGTCTCTATTAGTTTAGCATATCTAACCACTGGGATTTTCAACCATTCTTCAAGGCAAAATTGCTCCAAATTCTTCAAGTTAGATGGGTTGTGTTGGTGTACACCAATCTTCTAATCATGCCACAGATTCTCAAATGGATTGAGGTCTGGGCTTTGACTAGTCCATTCCAAGACATTTAAATGTTTCCCTTTAAACCACTCCAGAGTAGCTTTAGCAGTATGTTTAGGGTCATTGTCCTGTTGGAAGGTGAACATTCGTCCCAGTCTCAGATCTCTAGCAGACTGTATTTAGTGTCATCCATCGTTCCTTCAATCCTGTCCAGTTTTCCTGTCCCTGCCAATGAAAGACACCCCCACAGCATGATGCTTCCACCACCATGTTTCACTGTGGGAATGGTGTTCTTGGGTGATGGGAAGTGTTGGATTTGCGCCACACATGGCGTTTCCCATAATGGCCAAAAAGTTCAATTTTTGTCTCATCTGACCAGAGAACATTCTTCCCTGTGTTTCAGGGGTCCACCACATGCTGTTGTGTAATCTCCAGATGTGTTTTCTTCTTTCTTTCTTTAAGCATTGGCTTTTTTTCTGGCAACTCTTCCATAAGGTCCTGTTCTGTGGAGTGTATGGCTTACAGTGGTTCTATGGACAGATACTCCCATCTCTGCAGCTCCTTTAGTGTTATTCTTGGTGGTATCTCTGATTAATGCCATCCTTGCCTGGTCTGTGAGTTTTGGTGGGTGGCCTTCTCTTGGCAGGATTGTATTTATTTATTTAACAGGTTATTTATACTGCTTTATCATTTCAATCAAATCATTTTATATTGCAACTTGAACTTGATAATGTACATTAAACAGGGACATTGATAACTTGAATTTTTTTTAAGGCAATGGAGAGTTAGGTAACTTGCCTAAGGTCACAAGGTGTGCTAGTGGGAATTGAACACTAGTCTTTTGGTACCCAAGCCAGTGCTCTACACCACCACTCCACATGGTAGTGGTGGCATCTTCTTTCCATTTTGTTATAATGTATTTAATGGTGCTCCGTGGGATATTCAGAATTTGGGATATTTTTTTTATAACCCAGCCCTGATCTATACTTCTCCACAACTTTGTCTCTGATCTGTTTGGAGTGCTCTTTGGTCTTCATGGTGCCTGCTTAGTAGTGTTGCAGAGTCAGGGGCCTTTCATGGCAGGTATAGTTATACAGGCATCATATGACACTTATTGCACACAGGTGGACCCTAATCAACTAATTATGTGACTTATGAGGTTAATTGTTTAGACCAGATCTTATTTAGGGGTTTCATAACAAAAGGGGTAAATACATATACACTCGCATCTTTTCAGTTTTTACTTGTTGTTTTTATATATACAAGGTATTTTATTGTGATTCCACTTCACCAACATGGACTATATTATTAGGTTCATTACCTAACATCCAAATGAAACTCCATTTTCATTCCAGGTTGTAATGCAATAAAACAGGACAAAAACCGAGGGGATGAATACTTTCACAAGGCACTGTAGATCCCACTACCAAACCAGACCTGTTGAAAAGTCATTTCAGGTGTCTGGACTGATCTGGGGGAACTTATATTTACAAAGATTGGTAAATTAAATACAGTTTTCTCCATCTCCCCCACCATGTGTTTACAGTCCCCCACTCCCCCACACTAGCTGTAACAACACATGGGGTGTGGAATCAGGTGCCACTTGTCTCCGAGGGGGCCAGTGATTCCTCATTCTGCATCTGTGAATGCCATGCAGTTCCATAGAAATCAGGGAAGATCATTTAACCTTGAGCATAGCAGATCTAAAATGCACTGAGGAACCACTGATGAAGGGCTAATACCAGGTCTGCTAGTACAGGGAGCAACAATGCAGATGGAGGCCCTACTGGTGACAGTTAAGGTGCTGATGCTAAAACCTGCTGGGATAAAGAGGCAGCCAGTGATGGTGAGACATGGGATGGTGATCCCAGAGCTGACAGGCTTCTGGTATTGCTACAATCATGTTTCTGCAGGTTAGGCCTTAGGTCTCTTAGTTCCTGCTGCAGGGCTGCTACCTCCTGTAAGAGGGACTGCATGTCTGTCACCAGCATCTGGGTCATCTTAAGATCTTTCTCTTGTAGGACCAGTTTGTGTTCCCATTGCATGCTCAGTCTTTCATTTTGAGGAAGGAGATAGTCCTCACACTGTGAGAGATGGTCAGCATTAGTAACAGCTCAGCAGTTTCCATATAAAGACTTCTCTAGTGGCTCTGGATGGTCCATGTAAGGGGTTGTAATAGATCCTCTGTCTCCTCTTCATCTACCTTCTCATCAGGCCTGCATGTCTCGGCACCAGCAGGCAGATGTTCTTTTTCCTCTTCTTCTGCAACTGATGGTCTCCTATCATGGCACCTTCACCGCTGGTCTCCTCTGATTCTTCTACACATGCTGAAATAGTGTGATTGTACCCTGGCTGCTTCACCTCAGAAGCTGTTGGCTCCACTGCATGAAAAAACAAACAAACAATAGCACACTATTCATGGCCATAACCATATACAATGACAGTACAGGTGCTGTTAAAATCAGTCTCTCCTCAGGTGCTCCTTTCGTAGTGGTGCAAATACAGGGGTTACAGTCATTTTGATGATTGAGGTCTCTCACATACACCTATCTGTAACATGTTTCCTAACATTCCTCTCTTCCTAAATCCAAACCTTCAATCTAGATAGCTATAGCCCCAGTGCTACAAAATGGAAAGGATTCTGTAGGGGCTGGATGATGCCAAGAAACTTATCTGTAATGACTTCAAGCAGCTTTGCTGAGCAACTGCATGCAGAAAAGGGTTTTGTAAATAAGGGCCTATGCCTCTGGGCCTGTGGAGACTGTTCAGCCTGTATCCTCTAACTGACTGTGATCTGAAGGACCTGAGATGCAGACTGTCATATCAATAGCAGACCCATGACCAGCACATACAGCCTCCATCCTGAACTTGTTTTCTGTATATATGGGTATGACAGTGTTCAGCAGGGACAAAAGGCATGCAGGAGAACTAAGGCACCTAATGATGACACCCCTAGCCAAGTCATCGGCCAATACAATATAAGCAGGCTGGGTCCAACATTGCAAAACACCAGAGGGTGTCCAATATATTGCATAGCCTGTAGAGCCAGTTTGTCACTAAAACACCAACATCAATGCTCCCTAGCAGAGTTAGCCTTCTAATCACATCCAGGAAAGCAGGCCTATGCCCTGCAGCTGGGCCTCCATCCCTGTCGCTCCACAAAGAGTAACAGGCAGGTGATAGCAACTGATAGATCTGCAGCCATGATGGCAGCTATCATGCATAAGAATTCCATGTGTTGACTGCTGACAATCATCACAACCTTGCTCTGATCCCACCTCCCAACGCACGAAATGCAAATATCATAGAAAAGCTTCAGCAGTATCTGCATTTTGCCCACATTATTCTACCACAGAGAAAGTAGCAGCTAACACCCTTTAGTAAGCATGTCCCTTAGATTTGAATAGAGCTTTTAAAATAATCCCCTTAACCTTTGTAGCTGCTCCTTTTAGATTGATTTTTTTTTCTCATTTTCCTCATTTTATCATAGTTTTTCTTTTGAAAATTAAATGCTAGCACAATAGATTTCCTTATCAACTCAAATTCGATCTTGATGTGGTCACCATTGCCAAATAGCCCCAACATTGTTACCTTGTGCAACAAATTCTGTGTTCCACTAATGATGTAGGTCTATAAAAGTTCTCCCTCCAGTTCATTCCTGAACCAGCTGCTCTATGAAGCATCATCTAATTGAAGCTCGCGGAAGTATTAGAACTATCTTGCATTAAAGAATTCATCTATCAGCAATATTCATAAATATATCTGTACATTTTAAACTGTAGGTTTAATTTAAAACTTTATTAAATTGCTAATACTTTTAAATCAGTTAAAACATACATTCCCATGCCACATACTAATATGGAAAGAACACACACTTTCATCCCCTATTCTTCCTTCTTCTATCTCTTAAAAGGATTCAACTCCCTAAACTACTTTTTTCTTTCTTACTGCATCTAGAGCAGCTGCAACAGGTACTCCATCTCAAACACAACAGCACAAATGGAACGTACTCATTAAAACTCATTTTAATTCTCTACCTGATTATATTTAGGTATATTTAACAAGAAAACTAGAGCCATGGCAATAAAGAAATATATAATATAGTAAAGTTGAGTGTATTTATGCAAAATATAATCAACTTGTCATATGCTACAGTAAATTATGTTAAGTTTGTATAGCTATTTTAAGAGCAGTTCCAAATTAAATTCTATAGTGCCACTCTGGCAGCATGTAGATAAGGGTTATTCAAATTGCTGTATATTTTACCTCTAATTTTTTAATTATGGAAATACTGTGTGCAACCTATAATTCAGAAAAAAACATATTAATTGCCTTCAGTATATCTGTTTATGGACAATCATTTGTCTGGCATTTAAAGAAGTCTTGATGTTTCAGGCTGAGGCAACATAATATGGCAATTGTTACTATCTCTAAAGCAGTGCGGAAATAGAATTTTTAAAAGGATGATTTTAGTAATTTTAAATTGATTTGTAAAGGAAATTTGGACATAGATTAAAGGATTAAGTTCTCTTTCAGGTCCAGAAGGTCTACGGTAGTAAAAAATATCATACTCTATTCCTCTCGACGCTGTGATATAGGCCTATGAGATCAGTATCTGTCTTGATTTGCATCTTTTCGACCCAACTGCTCCTTTAAAGTGCTTTCTGGTTCCTTTACATCATCCTCACACCATCTAACTTAGGGGCTTGTTTACAAAGCCGCGGTAGTGGTTCGCGATCGCGATCGCAGCCGCGGCCCCTTTGAAATCAATGGGGCCGCGGCTCCGATTACGATCGCAAACCGCTACCGCGGCTTTGTAAACAAGCCCCTTAGAGTTTTGCAAGATCAGTCTTGGCCCTTTATCTTTTTTTTTTTTAAATTCTTTATTTTCATTTTATAACAACAAAGGAAAAGGAAGACATACAGCTAAAGGACAGATACATAAAGTGTAATACATACACCAAAGTAAACCCCAGCCACCCCCCTCCCCCCTGCTTCTTCTCAAGAAAACAATCATTCCCGAAGCGGGCGTGTACTTACATTATTGTGTTACAAAACCTAACGGTGATCTGAAACATGATGAGTGCAGATTAGACAGGCATGTTAGAACAATGAGCAGATTGTACATAATCATTAAGCATCTGCCATTTAGACAAGCGAGAGTGAGTTTGGGCATGGGGAATAGCTCTCCGAGGTATCTGCTCATATTTACTATATAAGCAGACGAGGTTCCACCATTCATTGACAGTAAGTCGAGAGCTATCCTTCCAATTCCTCGTGATTAAGCATATGGCTATACCCAGCATGAAATCAAGGAGAAAGCGACCCTTCTTAGGAAGAGAGGGGACCTCCGCCACAGAGCGGAGTCCCACGATCTTCCAGAGAGAGGTTCGTGAAGGTGTAAGATAAATTGAATACAACCCCAAACCCGCCCCCAATAAACCTGTAGTTGAGGACATTCATAAATAACATGAGCGAAGGTTCCCACAGTAGTATGGCAAGACCAACACTGGTCCCCAGCAGTTGTGTTCCATTTGGCTATTTTTTCTGGGGTATAAAAGCATCTGTGTGCAAAAAGGAAGAGAGTTTGGGTAACAGAGGCAGACCGGGAAACCCGCACTACTTTGCTCCAGAAAACGCTCCATTGCACAGGGGTTAAAGTGGTTTGCAGTTCGCGCTCCCAGGCTTGTTGGGCTCTAAAAGTGGCCGTGTCTGTACCCTGACATAATATTTTATAAAAGTTAGAGGCTACCCCATGTGTACTACTAATAGAGTGAACTATCTCTAATAGCCCGTCCTCAGTAGGGGCAGAGGGCGGCATGATTTGAGCACTTTTGAGGCAGTGTTGAAGCTGCATCAATTGAAAGTAGTGTTTCGCTGGTAACGCAAATTCCTTTTGTAAATCAGAAAAGGTTTTCCAACGAGCTGCAGAGAAAAGCTGTTGGGGTGTCCAGATCCCCCTTGAGTACCAGGGTTTCCATGCTATCGTTCTATTTAGGACTTGAATTTTGGGGTTATTCCATAGCGGGAGTCCGTCCTGAGGACAGACGTCCGGGCCCAGTGATAGAATGAGAGTGTTAAAGGCCGCAAGAGTATCGACAATCATAGGTGGATGGCGAGTGTCTACTTGATAGGACATACCGGGGAGATGGGTCAATGGAATTGGGCTACTAAGCTCCTCTTCTATGTCAAGCCAAACTGGTCTGCTGTCTGTTGAGGCATCTAGCCATCGGGCACCTTGCTTAAGTAGGAAGGCTTGATGATATCTAAGAAAATCAGGAAATCTGGTACCCCCTCTTTCCTTTGCAGACTGTAGTTTTTGTTTAGCTATCCTTGGTGGCTTGCCCTGCCAGAGATAACGGACGAGAAGGCCCTCAATATCTTTATAAGTATGTAGCGGGAGTAAGCATGGCAGCATTTCTAAAATGTAGTTCACTTTGGGGACTATCATCATTTTCACAGTTTCTAGGCGGCCCCACCATGTAAGAGATAAGGGAGACCAACGATTTGTGAGCTCACGGACTTTGGAGACTACCTCTTTGGCATTAAAACTGATAGTGTCTTCTAAAGGAGAACAGTAATGGACCCCTAGATACTTCACCATGCGGGATTGCCAAAGGAAGGGAAAGGCCTGCATGTCAGCCTCATGTACCCAGCGGTTCAGTGGGAATGCTACAGATTTGGTCCAGTTAATTTTATAGCCCGATAATTGTGAGTATCCGTCAATCAGATCCAAGACAGCTGGAACCGAATCGAGGGATACGAAAAGCATAAGGTCATCTGCATATGCAGAAAGTTTAATCTCCCTATGACTGAAGGGGACACCTCGAATATGTGCGGACTGTCTAATAAGGAGGGCTAGGGGTTCAAGAGCTAGATCAAAGAGCATTGGTGAGAGGGGGCAACCTTGACGCGTGCCTCTTTGGAGATTAAATGGCTGAGACTTGATGGCATTTACACAAATACTGGCGACGGGTTGAGTATACATGACTTGGAGATATCGGAGGAAGCCCTCCCCAAAGCCATACCATCGAAGAACTGCAAATAAGAAGGGCCATTCTAGGCGATCAAAGGCTTTTTCGGCATCTAGGGAAAGACCCACCCATGGATGATCTAGATTGGCAGCACTGGATAGCACATGGCACAAGGTCCGAGCATTGTCAGCAGTTGATCTGCCGGGTATAAAACCGCATTGGTCGGGGTGGATTAGGGTGGCCATCCTGTCAGATAGCCGGGTGGCCAAGATCGTTGCGAAGATCTTATAATCGGCATTAAGTAGGGAGATTGGACGGTAGTTGGCGGTTAGCAGCGGGTCTCTGCCTTCAAATACTACCACATTAGCTGCAGAAAAGGATCCCAAAGAGGATGTATCTACCGCAAGGGCAGTAAAATAGAGTTTTAAATAGGGAACTAAATCTGCACTGAACGTTCTGTAGAATTCGGACGGGAGACCATCGGGCCCTACGGCACGGCCCGAGGCTGTTCGTTTTAGGGCAGATTGGATCTCTGAAGTAGAGAAGGGTTCATCCATCGCATCCCTATCATCTTCAGAGAGGGTCGGCCGCTGAATGCCAGAAAGCAATCGCTCGAATGTCTCTGACGAGAACTCACATTCAGATTGATATAGGCGGCTATAGAAATCCCGAAAGAGTTCTACAATGTCGGAGTCTGTGGTCACTATGCCCCCTCCCTTTGGGGCTCGAAGGGCCGCTACGCGTTTGGCTTCTTTTTGCCCTTTCAAGGCATTGGCTAAGAGTCGACCGGCTCGGTTATTTTCACGATAATATGTCCCTCGTTGAAGCTCAATACTCTTAGAAGCTGCAGTTGAGAGGATTGAATTATATTGAAAACGGAGACGCTGTAATCGAATTAATACACATGGATCAGTACGTGAAGTTAGAACTCGTTCGCCCGCTTTTATTTGTTGGTCTAGTATGAGTAGCTGCTGTTTGCGTTGTTTCCGCAGGCGGATTTGATAGCTAGTGATCGATGCTCGAATGGCCGCTTTGAAGCCCTCCCACCAAGCCCAATTCGCAGTATCCTGGGGTAGATTAAAATGGAAGTAATCTTGTATGGCTGCTCGAATTTCTAACTGGAACTCTGGCTGAGTTAACAGGGCTCTATCAAAGAACCAGGCCCCCGGATTCCCTTGGGGTGCAGTAGTGTGTAATTGAAAGGAAATAGCAGCATGATCTGAAATATGTTGGGAGTGAATCTTTGCAGTGTCCACCTGAGGAACTAACAGTTTTGATATTAGAAAGAAGTCTATGCGAGACTGGGATTTGTGAGGGGAAGAGAAGAAGGTGAAGTCAAGCTCATTGGGGTGTAGTAACCTCCATAGATCAACTAAAGCAAGATCTTTGATCAGGGAGGTAAGCGTGGTGTGACTCTTGGGGGGACCACTTGTCCTAGGCGGCTGTTTGTCGATCAGGGGATCAAGGACTAGATTGAAATCCCCCCCAATTATCAATGAAGTATTAGCAGAGGCCTGCGCAACCTGAGCAATGGTAGCAAAAAAGGCAGGGTCATCCACATTAGGAGCGTAAAGGCATATACATGTAACTTCAAGGCTACCTATCTTGAGGTGAACTCTGGACCATCTACCTTCTGTATCTGAGCTAGTCGCAATAATAGTAGCATGCAAAGATTTCCTAACCTGTATGGCAACCCCACATTTCTTAGAAATGGCTGGGGAATAGGCGGCCACCATGTAAGGATTAATATTGAGTTTAAGAGTTTCCTTCGAATTTAAATGCGTTTCTTGAAGAAAAATCAGATCCGCAGCTTCCTGATTTAGGTAGCTTAGGATTTTCTTCCATTTTATCGGATTATTGATTCCTTTGACGTTCAATGAGAGAATCTTACATGGTGCCATCAATCGGTAATAGACATTTTAGGTAAGGGCACTTGAAAACATACAACATAATCAGAATCTGTGTAACAATGACATAATCACCGAGTATGCTGGCTAATACACCCCATAATGAAAAGTATGTACCAAAGTATCTTAGAGAAGAAGCAAAACCCCCAAAGAATATGGCGACCATATGTCTGCGGGAGGAGACCCCAGAGAGGAATAGAAAGACATGAAAAAAGAAAGAAACACCAGAGTCCATAATTAACACTGTCTCTGATACTCATCGAGGCTACTGTGGGTAGATGGAGTCGGGTCACAGATATCATCAAAAGTAAGGCAAACAAACTGCCCTCGCCTGACTCTTTGCTGGGCTGCGGCAGCTCCAATATGGCAGGTACAGCGGATATGAGAATACTTGCAGGAATATTCTGGAAGTCAGCGCATCAAGTCGGCTTCTTTGGAATCCAAAAACTCCGCTAGTAGATCAGGGTCCTCAAATGTTCTTGTCTGATTGTGAAGCGTGACTCGGAGCTTGGCCGGGTACATCAGGCCATAGCGTGCTTGTAGTTGTTGAAGCCTCGGCCGGAATTCCAGAAAGCGCTTTCGGCGGTCGACCATGGGTTTAGCCAAGTCAGGATAGAAGGAGATCTTGTGGCTCTCAAACTCCATATGGCCCTTTGCCCGAGAGGCTCTTAGAATTTGCTCCACGTGTTGATATCGCAATAGTCGAAAAATGATAGGCCGCGGGGTCTTCCTGTTGAGCGTTATGCTTGTGGGTACACGATGAGCGCGATCGATCTCCAAATCTTTGGCAAAGGTGATTTGGAGCAGAGAAGGGAGGATTTTGCATAAAAACTCTTTCATGTCTCCCGATTCCGCTCCCTCCGGTATGCCCACGAGTCGTATGTTGTTGCGGCGCGCTCTATTATTGCCATCTTCCACTTCTTTCTGCAAGGCCCGCACCTGACGTTCAACTTTGTCGAGTTTGGACAACCGGGCCGCATGGGAGTCCAATATGCTCTCCATTTTGTCCTGACGTGAAGAAAGCCCCTCTAGCTTGCCCTGCAGCACACCAAGATCTTCCCGCAGCGCTCGGAGTGCTTCACCGTTTGACTGCACGAGGTCCTTGACCCCTCTAATCTCTGCGAGGATTTCCTGCTGCATTTCGGGGCCCTCGCGCAAGGCCAGCCCCTTCTGCGGGGACGGGGGTTCAGTTTTGGAACGTTTGCCGTGAGACGCCGCTGGAGATCCAAATTCCAGGCGCGTGGGTTTGGTCCCCGCCATCTCACCAATGTGCCCCGGCAAGATCAGAGTAGAAGTTCCAAGTATGTACGGTGTTAATTCAGGATTCTGAGTAGGCCTCTCGGGAGCCTCAGCGTTATGCGACCAACCCGCTGGACATCAGGCTCCGCCCCCCCCGGCCCTTTATCTTTTTAACCCTTTCCAGGCCGGTCCCGAAATACTCAGGACCCAAAATTCTGACCAAATGGCCAAGCCCGAAATATTCAGGATCGGCGCAATGACGCAGATACTAAATATTAATGAGCGATATCCTGGAAGCTAATGACAACACACATTTTGACTAATGAAAAGAGAGTTGTGCTAGTGTTTCTATTTATACACCAGACCAAAACAGCCAGAAAACAACCTGCAAATAGGTCATTAGCAATAGGTCATTTAGAATTAAAAGCAAAGTAAACAAGATGGAGTCAACTGGTAAAAGAATGCGTAAAGAACGATATAAAGCTGCCAAAGTGATTAGGTTTCTCACAGAAAGTGATGGTAACAGTAATAGCAGTGGCGAAGATGTCACTGATAATGAAACTGAAGAAGTTTTCACAAAAAATGTGGACTTTGAAGGCTCGGATGACAGTGACCCAGATTCAGTAGCAGCCGCAGCTGAACCTCCAGGTTAGTAATTATTTGCAGACATTATTTATGTCACCTATATATCAGCTATGTCTTTAGGTATAGCAAAACACTAAATGTCACATTTATATTGATAAATTGTTCAGTTTGAAAAATGTCAACTATAATAAAACATTTTCATTTACAATTGTGGCCGCGACTGAACCATCTGTAAATACAAATCCTCTTGGCAGAGGGAAGCTTTGCCATCGTACTGCAGACCGTGGCGATAGTGCAACTACATCACAAGTATGGACAAGAAGAAGCAGTCTTCCATGGAAAACAACTCCAAAAGACGTCCGTCAGTTTCCTTTCATTGCACAACCAGGCATAGCCAAACGTATGGGTGTCAATGCAACTAAATTGGACTTCTACAAGCTCTTTTTTACAGATGAACTAATTTCAATGATTGTTCTTGAGACAAATCGCTATGCAGCAGAACTGTGTGCTAAAATACCAGCTGACAAGCCTCATGCCCGAATGAGAAAATGGCAAGACGTTGACCATAATGCTATATGGAGAATGTTGGCATTGACGATGGCTATGGGAATAATCAAGAAGCCTATGATTGACTTGTACTGGTCAGGTCAACTACTGTTAGAAACTCCATTCTTTCCATCAGTAATGAGCCGAAATACATATAAGCGAATATTACAGGCCCTTCACTTTCAAAACAATGCAACACAGAAACCTGAGGGTGCTCGCATTTGGAAGCTTCGTCCATTCTATGACATTATCACAAAGCGATTCCAAATTGTTTATATCCCGGAACAAGACATTTCAATTGATGAATCTCTACTGTTTTTCAAAGGAAGGTTATATTTCAAACAATATGTGGGTTGGAGGGGAAGATGACGGAGTGGGACACTATGCTTCCCTTCGTGCTCTACGCGTGTAGGGAAAGGAAGCAGGCATCCCTAGGTACTTCCCTGTACGAATTAATGTACGGTCGATTCCCAAGGGGTATCTTGGATATCCTCAGAGAACAATGGGTAGAACCAGGAATAGAGGAAATAGGGGTTCCCCAATTTCTGAGAGACTTGAGAGGACGTTTGACACGAACCTCCCAGATAGCAGAGGACAATTTGAAAGCAAGTCAACAGAAACAGAAAACATATTATGATCAAAATACCAAGCCTCGCCAGCTTGCTATTGGCGAAAGAGTGATTGTCATGGTAGCAGGAGCAGTCCCGAAGTTTGAGAGCCAGTGGAGAGGTCCCTTCCAAGTAGTCGAACAGGTAGGCCCTGCGACATATTCAGTGGAGAATAGGAAAGGCCGCTGACAGATTTATCATGTTAATCTATTGAGGCCCTGGCATGAAAGGGTAGCACTGGCCCAGTTGGCTATGTGTGCTCGTAGACAGCAGAAAGGAGAAAATGAGATAAATGCTTCAGCCAGAATTAGGTGCTGTGAAGATGATATCACCCCAGCCCGTAATATCTTAAGGGGAGGAATATGTGATAAGGTGAGCTGTGAAGATGAGATGGAATGAGAGAGAAATGAGGAATGTGCCTTTAAAAACAGATGTAAACAGGGTTCCCATAGAAACCACAAGCCACCCGAGCATGCAGTAGCTAGAGCTAAACCCTGCCCAAGCAGTGACGTAAGAGCTAGGTTAAGCCCTAACAGCTCTCACATGTGCAGAGAGGAGGGTGTGGCTGAAAAGAAGCACCATTTTAAAACGGCTTCAGAGTTTGGTAAAAGTAGTCAGGAGGAAAGCACTCGCAAGGAAAGAAGTCATGAGAGAAGGGAGCTTAAGGAGCAAAGGAGAGGAGGAGGAAAGATAGCTGATTCTTGCCCTCAGAAAGCCCTGGAACCAAGGTTGGAACCTGTCCTAAAACTATTTATACACCAGAGAAGGAAAGCTGGAAAGGTTTGTTTCCATGTGGGGAAACAGCTCAGAGAGCCAGCCAAGTAAGAGAGGTGGGGCAGACAAGTTTGCTACAGTTCCTAACAGAAGCTTTTCTGAAGAAGTGGTCAGAGAGCTGAGGAAAAGCTCTGAAAGCTGTGCTAGCCAAAAGACAAGGAAAGCAGTTCCAGCCAGGATCAGGAGCAGTGCAAGTAAGGTTGTGAGTCAGCTTTAAAAGCTGTTGAAAAGCTTTTCTATGAGAGAGAAACTCCTTCTTTAAGCTGTGCTGATATAGAACAGAAAGAATACTTTTTAGGGAAGCTAAAAGAGTTTCTGCAGAGTGAAAAGTTTAAACCTTCTGATATAAGCTCCCTAGAAGAGGATTCAAACAAAGCCGTGGAAGATATGCAGATAGAAATGTTTGAAAACCCTTGTGTTGATGACGTAGTAGAAATGGAATGCTCATTTTGTAAGTCAGACATGTGCTAGGCTCAGGCCAGGTGAAGGAGCTTATTTATCCTGGTTTATTAAGCTGAGTGAGAAAGAAAACCCTGACTGAGAAGTTTTAAACTCTACCTGATGTAATTAACAGCCATAGCAGAGAAAGGCATTTGTCTGAAGGAAGCTGGGTGCCGCTGCTGTGGAAAGAATATTTCTGACTTTGATGCTAAGCCTGTTTTGTTCACCTTCATTATTTAATTTGGAGAAATGATCCTTGCCTTGTTTATGCGCTATGAATTTTGATGCGAGGGAGAAACCCCGGAATAAATTTCTTTGTTTTGCCTGACAAACTGTGTGGTCACACTACTTTGCTTGGAGAGTATACAAAACTACAAGTCCCAGCATTCAGTGCTGGCAACCTAAGCCTGGGACAGTACTCAAAGGGCAAATAAGGCAGCCCTTTTGCCTACCGGCCATCGGCCTAGGCAGGGGGTCACGACACTACTGACCTGCGTCTAAATGTAGATGGAAGCAAATTGATATGAGGAGATGTCACATATCATACAACAGATAAACTGCTAGCACTTTGCTGGTATGATAAGAATTATGTAACAATGTTGTCCAACTGTCATGATGGCTCTGTAGTTGACACTGGAAAAAGAAATCGTAATGATCAGCCAATTCGAAAGGCACAAGTTATCGTTGACTACAACAACATAATGGGCGGTGTAGACAGAACAGATCAGTACCTGGAGTATTATGCTTTTCTGCGCAAAACTGTAAAGTGGTACAAGAAAGTTGCCTTTCATCTGTTGGACATAGCAGTACTCAATGCTCAGATACTCTGGAGCAAGTCCCACCCAGAGGAGAAAGTGACAGGACTTGACTTCCTTATGAAGCTTATCTTGGCTATCATTGAAGCAGTTGGTCCAGATGCTAGTGCATGTGATGCTGGTGGCCGACCAAGTACTGGTGTTTCCCCATTTCATTTGACTGCTTGACATTTCCCTAGTCTCATTCCACCAACTGAGAAGAGAACTACCGTATTTCGACAGTGTCGCGTGTGCAATGAGAGTCTCGTACATCGTCATGTTGCTGGTGACAATCGTAAATGTGTTGAAACTAAATATCACTGTGCTGACTATGGAAATGTACCTCTCTGTGCTGCACCATGTTTTGCATATTTTCATAATAATGATGATCTTAAATAACTTGTAATTTTTATGATCAGTTAAAATTAAATCGAATGTATGCAACTAATAACGATTGCTTTTATAAATAAAGTGCAACTATTTTCATGTTTTTCAGCCTTCAGTTATTCAGTTATACATATTTGTGTTGCTGTCTCATTTTTCTATCAAATGGTATATAATACATGACCATAGCAGAAAGAAAATCACTGTTATAACATATTGAATAAGACTGGCACAATTTTCCTGAGAGATGGAAAAATTAACCCGGCTGCAGAATGTGGATTAGAAATTTAAAGGGAGCCTTGATAGGGTTAACATCTTACTCAGTATTTTGGCCACACTGATTCAAGATTTAGGAATAAATGCATTTAGTTATGCAGACAATATTCTGCTGATAGTGTACACGAATCTGCGTTTCCCTGATTTATTTATTTATTTAGTCAGTTTTTATATACCGCCCATTCCAGAGATCAGTGGTGGTTTATATTGAATGAACCGGTTACAGAGAACAATTAATATACAACTATGCACAAAGTAGTTTTAAAATTGACAACTCTAAACCAATATTTAGATAAAGTGGTACAATGGCTTGAAACCAACTGCCTTAAACTGAATCCTGCCAAAATCACAGGCATATGTCTTACTGGGTCTTCCACTCAACCCACCATTCCTCCTCTATGATCTGGTTCTCCTATCTTCCTCATGGACTCATTTAGATACCCCTCAGGTCTCACTTTTGAAATCATGTCTCTGCTGTTGTTGGATCCAGCTTCCTTGCCCTTTGTGATTTTTGAGCTTTCATCCATTCCTAGACACAAAGGGATATGTTTACTAAAGAGCGTTAAGAAAGCATCAGAGATCGAACAATAACGGCAGCATTAAGGGTGTTTTCATGTGATAAAGGCTCGGGGCTTGTAGTAGGTGTTCCGGCAGTAAGGGCGCAAGGGCTTATCATGTGTTAACAGGACACCGGGAGTTAAGGTGCCAAGCGTGCACCTTAATGCCCGAAAATGGCTGTCACCCTAATGCAAGATAAGGGAAGCACAGGGTAAATCAAGGTAAAGCTGATGGATGGAAGGACAAGTAGGAGCTGATGGACCTGACATATCCATGAGCATCCAACATGTCAGTCAGTACGTGTGTTGAGCATGTATGAGGCAGCAGTACTGATTCAGTGAGGGGCACCTATGTAAAATGCTGGAATGTCATTGTGTGGCATAGAGTGGGGAAGATGTGTCCCCCATGGAGCCAGAATCACCATAATGTGTGCATTAAAAAGATGATGGAGCAGGAGTGGTGACGTGCAGATCAGTCACAGGAGAGGCATGAATGATAAATTAAAGGGAGGAAAACGTTCCTGTGTGGGCCATGGTGTAGCAGCTGGCATGAGAAGACATGGCTGCACATAACCAACAGATGATGATAAATGGGCTGAAGGAAGGATGGTGGTAGATGAGAGTGTGGTATTGACTTGAAGCACAGATGTAGCTGATGTGAACTCACAAATGCAGCTGTAGTGTGGGTTAAAAGTGTGACTGTGCCACGGTGAAGACCTAATACAAGACATATGGGTCTCACAGATGTCCCAGCCATACTACTCTCCTGGCAAATGTGCATACAACAAATAGACAAAAGTCACTCATACTGGTCAGGTGGCCATCCAAGGAGTCGGATGTGGCTGCATGTAATGAATAGATGTGATGGAGCCAAAGCTATACAGTTTAAATGAAATACGCAAATCATGTTTTTTATTTATGCTATATCTGTATTTAACTGGTTTTTATTATACAACATTATCCATTCAATCAAAACAGTGTACATTGCACCTAAAACTTGGTAATGTGCATTAAAAACAGGAGCATTGAGAACCTGCTTTCTTCTGAGGCAATGGAGGGTTAAATGACTTTGCAAAGGCCACAAGGAGTGGAGGTCATTCTATGAAGGGGTTTCCATACATAAAAAGCCTCTGTAAAAAGTTATCACCAGTCACACAAGCAGGAACTGAACCCTGGCACCTTGGTTCATAAGCCAGTGTTCTAACCATAGGCTACTCCTTTATTTGGGTTTCACATATCTGCAGGGCCAATAAGGTCATGCACTCAGAAGGACATGATTGCTAATTGTATGTTTGCAGACCTAAAGTGCTATTGGAACATATAACAAAGCATAAGAATGTGTGTCAGACAGTCATAGGATTGTTCCTGGCATTAAAATGAACTGAGTAGCACACAGAGAACAAGTGGGAATTGAGCATGTCTTCATTGCTTACAGAAATAGCGCTCTAACCAGTACACTACCCCTCTACAAAGTACTGCACAGCAATGTCTAGCATCAAGGAGACTGTAGGTCCCTGCCTGCACTAGGTGACATCCAGGACATGAAACAATGCAGCTGGCACATTCTGAGACCACGGTACAGCACACCTAGGACCTGCCATTTTGAAAGACTCCTTCTATCCAAGCAAGGGCTGTTAATCACCCAGGAAGTTGGTAACAGCTTACCTCAGCAGCACAGGCATAAATAGCTCAATCAGAGCTCTGTGATCCTCAGTCTTGAAGGACTAGAAAAGGGGACTGTTACTTCTGGAGAGAGATCTGCAATTGCGAGTATATACTTCTGGGAATTTTCTGAAAGGAATTATTTGTATTAAAGCTAATTAATCTGTGAACCCACTATTTTTTGTTAAGTCAGTCAGGCCCTAGTAGCAGCAGTTTAAATTTAAATTTAAAACACAGAAGAAAACTTTCTGGCTACATTTCATACCCAGCAGAGAGCTTGTAGTTTAAATTTAATAGTCACTCAGGGCCTAGCATAAGCAAAGTACTTTTAGTTTAAATTTAAAACACAGAAGAGAGCTTTCTGGCTAAATTTGAAACCCAGCAGAGGGCTTGTAGTTTAAATTTCATAATAAGTTAGAGCCTAGCAGCAGCAAAGAGCTATAATTTAAATCAAATCAGAATATAGCTTATCTCAACAGCACAAGACAGGGTACTGTGTAGCAGCCCTCTTTTAATAAGTGTTATTTCCCTACCTCCTTCCCCAACACCCACCCCTGGGAAAATCGTAGCTTTATAGGTACTTACACATCTTAAAAGACAGGAGGTGCTCTCAGGTGAAGCTCGTTACCCAAATCAGTCATACAATAAGGACCAGAGATTAATTAAGCTTCAGGTGAACAAGGTATATTAAACGTATTAGGTACAGTTTTATTAGTATAAATATCCATAGCAACAATTAGTAAGTAAAGAACTTAAAGATCTAAAAACAAACTTAAAACTAAGATGCAGACAGCAGTCCAGCAGCGAGATGGGGGCTTTCCAGTCTTTTGCATTGAGTGTCACATGTATGACTTTCTCCCAGTTGGTCAGAGATCTTATGTGTGCATTAGGTGCAAGGAGCTCTTTGCTCTCAGGGAACGAGTCCATTCTCTAGAGTCTAGAGTGGCAGACTTGGAAAACATAACAAAGACAGAGAGGTACATAGACGAGACCTACAGGGATATAGTTCTGAAGTCCCACCTCCAGTCTGGCAGCATCCCTGTTGCCATGGAGGAGAGAGGTCACGTGACAGGAGAGCATCACCCTGGTGTGGCAGGAAGTGATCCTGTAACTAGGACCTGTCCTCCAGGTGAATTAAAACCCTCTCTCACCAAGGAAGTTTCTCCAGGACCATGTGCCCACAAGGGAAGGGTAAGGACAGCCGTTATAGTTGGTGATTCGATCATTAGGCATGTAGATAACTGGATGGCTGGTGGACGTAAGGATCGCCTGGTAACATGCCTGCCTGGTGCGAAGGTAGCGGACCTCATGCGCCACCTAGATAAGGTCTTAGATAGTGCTGGGGAGGAGTCTGTTGTCTTGGTACATGTCTGTACCAATGACATAGGAAAATGTGGTAGGGAGGTTCTGGAGGCTAAATTTAGGCTTTTAGGTAGGAAGTTGAAATCAAGAACTTCCAGGGTAGCTTTCTCCAAAATGCTTCCCATTCCACGCGCAGGACCCAAAAGGCAGGCAGAGCTCCAGAGTCTCAATGCGTGGATGAGACAATGGTGCAGAGATGAGGGTTTTGGATTTGTTAAGAACCGGGGAACATTCTGGGGAAAGGAGAGGCTCTTCTGCAGGGATGGGCTTCACCTTAACCGGGATGGAACCAGGCTGCTGGCATTAAACTTTAAAAAGGAGATAGAGCAGCTTTTAAACTAGATAATAGGGGGAAGCCGACTATTGCCCAAGAGCAGATAGTTCAGAAAAAATGTATCCTTGAAGGATACTACCAAAAGCAGAGAGGTTCCAAAAAAGAGTAAAGTAGCCCAAATGCCCTCGAGTATGGAGCAGACAGAGCTTAAAGATCCCAAATTACCCATGTCTACCAATAGCCAAATAAATATGAATAAAATACAGTCTCTAAAATTATCATATGCAAATGCTAGAAGTCTAAAAATAAGATGGGAGAGTTAGAATATATAGCACTAAATGAGAGGTTAGATATGATTGGAATATCAGAGACATGGTGGAAGGAGGACAACCAGTGGGACACTGTGATACCTGGGTACATACTATATCGTAATGATAGAGCTGATCAAATTGGTGGAGGGGTTGCGCTCTATGTTAGAGAGGGCATTGAGTCAGAAAGCATTAAAGTTTTGCAGAAAAGAAAATTTGCTGTAGAATGTCTATGGAATGAAATTCCATGTAAAAAGGGGAAGGCGATGGCAGTGGGTGTATACTATCGACTGCCTTGCCAGAATGAACAAATGGATGATGAAATGCTCAAAGAAATCAAGGAAGCTAACGAAAGTTACAGCGCAGTAATAATAATGGGTGATTTCAATTACCCCGGTATCGACTGGGTCAGTGTCATGGCAGGACATGCTAGGGAGATAAAGTTCCTAGATGAAATAAATGACAGCTTCTTAGAGCAGCTGGTTCATGAACTGACCAGAGGGGAAGCCATATTAGACCTAATCCTTAGTGGAACACCAGATCTAGTGGAAGAGATAAGGGTGTTGGGGCCACTTGGCAATAGTGATCATAGCATGATCACCTTTGATTTAATTAGTGGAGGAGGGATAGTAAGGAAATCCACAGTACTACCTTTTAACTTTCAAAAGGGAGACTATGATAAAATGAGGAAAATAGTTAAGGAAAAACTAAAAGGAACAGTTGCAAAGGTTAAAGGCTTACATCAAGCTTGGCTGTCGTTGAAAAATACTATCTTGGAAGCCCAGACCAGCTGTATTTAAAGGTGAGGTTAGAGAGGCTGTTGTTGCCAAAAAAGCATCTTTCAGAAAATGGAAAAATGAGCCAAACGACGAAACCTGGAAAAAGCACAAGCACTGGCAAGTCAAATGCAAGGCATTGATAAGGCAGGCAAAGGGAGAATTTGAGAAGAAGTTTGCTGAGGAATTAAAACGTGAAATAAAGACTTTTTCAAGTACATTCGTAGCAAAAAACCTGTGAGAGAGTCAATTGGTCCATTAGATGATAGAGGGGTTAAAAGGGCACTAAGAGGTGACAAGGCGATAGCGGAGAGACTGAATGAATTCTTTGCTTCTGTCTTTACTGAGGAAGATGTAGGGATGTTACCCAAGACTGAAGTGGTATTTAAAGGTGTGGAAGACTTGAAGGAAATAACAATACATCGGGAAGATGTATTACAACTATTAGATACACTGAAGAGTAACAAATCACCTGGGCCGGATGGTATACATCCAAGGGTGTTGAAAGAACTGAAATATGAGATTGCAGACGTGCTATTAGTAATCTGTGAACTATCATTAAAATCATCTCTAAAACCTAAAGATTGGAGGATAGCCAATGTAACACCAATTTTTAAAAAAGGTTCCAGGGGTGATCTGGGAAACTACAGACTGGTGAGCCTGACGTCAGTACCGGGAATAATGGTAGAAACCATCATAAAGAATAAAATTACTCAGCATGAAGATAGTCATGGCCTAATGGGAGACAGCCAACATGGCTTTAGACAAGGACAATCTTGTCTTACTAATCTGTTATGTTTTTTTGAAGGTGTGAATAAACAGGTGGACAAAGGTGAGTCAGTTGATATAGTGTATCTGGACTTTCAGAAAGCCTTTGACAAGGTCCCTCATCAGAGACTTTTGGCAAAACTAAAGAGTCAGGGGATAGAAGGCAGTGTACTACTGTGGATCAGGAACTGGTTAAAAGATAGAAAACAGAGGGTAGGGCTAAATGGCCAATTTTCCCAATGGAGAAAGGTGAATAGTGGTGTACCCCAGGGATCTGTGCTGGGTCCGCTGCTTTTTGACATATTCATAAATGACCTAGAAAGTGGAACAACAAGTGAGGTTATCAAATTTGCAGATGACACAAAACTATTTAAAGTAGTTAAAACCCAAGAGGATTGTGGAAAATTGCAAGAGGATCTTGATAAATTGGAAGACTGGGCATCAAAATGGCAGATGAAATTTAATGTGGACAAGTGCAAAGTTTTGCACCTAGGGAAGAACAACCCAAACTATGGTTACACGATGCAAGGTACCACATTAGGAACCACCACACAGGAAAAAGATTTAGGATAACATTTTAAAGCCCTCGGCCCAGTGTGTAGCGGCAGCCAAGAGAGCAAATAGAATGCTAGGTATCATAAGGAAAGGAATGGAAAATAAAACAGAAGATATTATAATGCCTCTATATCGTTCCATGGTGAGACCGCACCTTGAATATTGTGTGCAATTCTGGTCGCTGTATCTTAAAAAGGATATAGCGATATTAGAAAAGGTTCAGAGAAGAGCCACCAAAATGGTAAAGGGGTTGGAAGGATTCTCCTATGAATAAAGGCTAAAAAGGTTAGGGCTCTTTATTTATTTATTTATTTTATTTATTATTTATTTATATTTCTTCTATACCGCGCTATTAAAATCAGTGCAGTGTACATTAAACAGAACATACAGCAATACATCAAGCAACATTGTGTAACTTGGGTATAACATCATGTAACATTGTGTAACTTGGGTATAACCGGGGAAACTATCTACAAATCATTTACAATGGTGCATAGGTTCCTGGAACAGTGAGATTTAGGTAAGGGGGAAATGAGAAACAAACTAACTAACCATTTTCTTGCTGGGTCTGGTTGTTGGGGCGGTTTGGGCGGGAAGATGGAGTGCTCATTGTCTGCTTTCCAGTATTAGTTTCTGGGTAGTATTTTAGGAACAGATGATGTTTCAACGTTTTTCTGAATAGGGCCAGGTTCGTGATGGCTCGGATTTCTGCGGGGAGAGCATTCCAGGCTCTAGATGCGTATATCGAGAAGGCCCTATTGGCTGTTGCCTTTGTGCATTTTGTCATTATTTTAGGGACTTCTAAGGTGTTCATCATTGTGGGTCTTCTGTTTCTGTTGCCTGGCCTGTTATGAATCAACTTGCTGATGGGCATGGGGTGCTGGTTATTTAGTGCTTTGAATGTCAAAACTAGGGTCTTGTAATGGATTCTGGCATGTAATGGTAGCCAGTGGAGTTTTTTTAGAACTGGCGTTATGTGTTCTGTCCTTGATATTCCTACTAGGACTCTGGTGGCAGAGTTCATGGCAAACTGGAGCGGACCTAGCGTTAAATGTGGGAGTCCATGGAGGATCACATTGGCGAAGTCAAGATGTGGAATAACTAAGGCTTGGAAGATCGTTCGGTAGTCGGCGAAGTCAAGCAGTGGTCGTAGATGTCGTAGTGTTCGTATCTTATGATATACTGCTTTCGCGGTGTTTCTTACATGTGTTTTCATGTCCAGCCGCTGGTCAAGTGTGATGCCTAGGTAGTGAATTGTAGATTTAGTTTTGAGTTCAGCGTTGTTGACTTGTAATGAAGATGGTGAGGTAAACTCCTGGTTTCTCGTGACAGAAAGCACATCGGTTTTGTTGTGGTTGATCCGTAAGTTTTGCGTGAGAAGCCAGTCTGCTACTGCTTCAAAGCATCTTGTTATTGGAGAGAAATCTGGCTGTTCAACTGTGAATGGTATGTACAGCAGGATGTCATTTGCATAGGCAAGACAGTTGACGTTTAAGGATTGGATCAAGGCACAGATGGGCTGCATATAAATGTTAAACATCAATGAAGATAGAGATGATCCCTGTGGCACCCCCTGTTTTTGTAGAAATGGTTCAGAGTTTATGGTGCCTGCCCTCACTTGTTGCCATCTATTGGATAGGTATGATTTGCACCATTTTAGTGCAGTGCCTTGTATCCCTTTTTCTTTGAGGCATTCTAATGGCTCACTGAGTCGAAGGCCGCAGCAATGTCCATGAAGATGAGAACGAATCCTTGGTGGATGTTGTCGAGTCCTGTGACTAGGTTATTGAAGAGGGTCGTGAGGATGGTGTCCACACCGTGTGCTTCCCTAAAGTCATGTTGGGAGGGGTCCAATGGCGCTTCGGTGTCAACGTGCTGTTGGATTTGTCACTGGACTACCTTTTCGATGATTTTGGCGAGCAGGGGGATGCTTGAAATTGGTCTATAGGATTCAACTTTAGAAGGGTCCAGATTGCTATTTTTAAGCAGTGGTCTGATTGATATGTATTTTAGGCTCTGTGGAAAAGATCCCGTTGAAAGGGATTGGTTCAGTATTTTGCTCAGGAATTGACTTAGGTCACAGTGTAACTCTTTTATCCAGAGGGCCGGACAAGGATCGTTGGGTGCAGTGGTGAGGTTGATAGAGGCAATAGTGTCTTCAACCCCTTTGCTAGATATCTCACTGAATTTGAGCAGTGTTGCTGGCTGTGGCATTTTATGCAGGGTGGTGAGGTTTATGGTGCTCATGTTTTTGCCGGTCTGTATCATCTTCGATTGTAGATAGAGTAGTCCTGCGGTTGTGACATGAGTGGCTGATCTAATGCTGGCTCTCCTGTTAAGGATTTTACAATACTGAATAAGTCATGTGGTTTGTTTATTGAACGCTTTAGCATGTTAGTATGGTATTGCTTCCTTTTCTCCATTGTTTTTTCTCGGTGTGTTTTTAGGTATGAGATGAATGCACATTGTGCCTTGGTGGTTCGAGTTCGGCGCCATTGTCTCTCGAGCTTACGTAGGTGGAGCAGTGATGCTCGTAGTTCTTTGGAGTACCATGCTGCTTGTTCCCGTTTTCTTAGTTTCTTGCTAATGGGTGGGAGGAAGGCGATGGCTTTGAAGCTGTCATCCCAGTTAGATACCATTTCATCGGGTTGAGGGTTTGGTTTTTAAGGAGAGGGAGGACTTTCTCCAGAACTTCTTCTCTAACAAAGGGTCAAAAGCGTGCTGTTGGTGTTCTGGTGGGAGCATTGGTGTTATTGCTGTTCTGGATGCAGCGGCTTGCGGGTATGTGAAATCTGAGTAGGCTATGGTCGGACCAAGGTACAGGTGTTATAGATATCATCAGGTCTTGGGTTGTGTCGAGCATAGACTGAGGGGCGAAGATCAAGTCTAGTTTACTTCCCTTCGAGTGTGTAGGGGAATCAACAAATTGTTTGTACCCCAAATCGTTAAGTGCTTCAAGGAAGGCAGTTGCTTGTGCGTCTTGTAGGGAAGGCAGGTTGAAATCTCCTAGAAGCCAATTTGGGGAACGTGGGTTGTTTGAGTTGCAGGCAAGGTCGACTATTGTTGGTAGATCATCTGGTGATGGTATTGGTGCTCGGTAAAGTAGGTTGATCGTGCAATGATCATTTGCTATGGTAATCGTATCAAGGTGGGTGGTGCTAGTGACATTACTCATTTTAAATTGTAGATTGGCTTTAGCGAGGATGAGTGCTTCACCTCCCTTCTGGTTGGTCCAATGGCAGGTATAGAGTGAGAAACCCGGAGGTGTCATCTGGTTGATGAGCACATTGTCACAGTTGGATAGCCATGTCTCAGTGATCATTAGAATATCGAGGTCATGGAGGGTTATTATGTCAGTGACTACTGGCTATTTTGGCCATATTGATCTGGCATTTATTAGTGTGCATTTCAGTAGATGGTGGTGTTGGTGTCTCTCGGTTTGGTTCTTCTTAATATTTTGTAGAGGAATGTGTAATAAGTGGGGATGAAATGCATTGTTGGCTTTTGTTGAGGTGTGGCGAGGGTTTTCAGACCATCTTCTTCCATTGCTGTGGAGGATTGGGATGTAACTGATGCAAGGACTAAAGGCATGTGATATGCTGGGAAGTCCAGAGGTAAGGAAGATAAAGGTTAGTGAGAAAAATGCGTGCATCTTGAGGTAGTTCCTCGGGTTTACAGTTAAGCGGTCATGGTTTGGTTTGTATGTGGGAGTGAGGACCACGGGACTTGCTGTCCTGATGTAGCAGAGCCTAGGTTCTATGTTTTTGTGTTAGTTAAGGTTAGAGTAATAACAGACAGGCTGTGTGTTAGGCTGAACAAGAATAAAGGCACATGCAATTATGCAGACAAGAACTATCTGGGGCTGTGTCGACCTCTGTTTGTGGGTCAAGGATCTGGGACTACTAGGGTGACTTGGCAGTTGTATGTACAGGGTAAGGCATCTACTCTAGGCATAGGACAAGCAAGTTTAAGGCAAAGGATTGCAAAGATTGCAAAACATTTAAGCAAATTCAGCCACCATGTTGCCGAGGTTATAAAACAAGAATCAGTTAGGATATAAAGTATAGTCACGTGCCAATGCAAGACTAAAGCAGTTACAAGGACTCAAGCTAATAGCTTAGTATTTAGCTTAGCTACAGTGTATCAGGTTAGAGTGTCCTTTTTGTTACAGAGGTTATCTCGTGGGTATGGTTGCACTGGTCCATCAGGGTTCCAAGGATGATAGTCTCTCAGTAGCGCTTTTCTCAGTCTCTTCTGCTTAGAGTCTTTGGATAGTGTTATGGTGAGAGAGTCATTTGGAGTTGCTAGGATTAAGGTTAAAGGATGGGGAATGAAACTGCTATCGTGGCAGCGCTCGTAAATTAGGTTCGGGGGGCCTTCGCCTAAGGGCCATGCCAAAGGGCCCTGTGGCGAGGCGCTCAGGCACAGGCCCACCAGGCATGGGCAAGCCTGGATGGTGCTGCTTTTATCCTGCTTCAGGCTGCCCCAATTGGGCAGCTCCTGCTGCAGGGACAGTGCGGTGCTCCGGTGTGCTCAGTCCTCGGCAGGAGAGCAGATGGGGTGCCGGAGGGTAGCTGAGGCCAAGAGGAAGATGTGCCTGAATGGCGCTGCTTTTATCCTGCTTCAGGCTGCCCCGATTGGACAGCTCCTGCTGTAGGGGCGGTGCGGTGCTCCGGCGTGCTCAATCCTTGGCAGGAGAGCAGATGGGGCGCTGGAGGGTAGCTGCGGCCAACCTGGAAAAGAGATGTCTGAGGGGAGATATGATAGAAGTCTATAAATTAATGAACAGAGTGGAACAGGTAAACGTAGATCGATTGTTTACGTTATCAGAATATAGAAAGACTAGGGGACATGCAATGAAGCTACAGGGTAAACTATTTAAGACTAATAAAAGAAAATATTTTTTCACTCAACATGTAATCAAACTCTGGAATTTGTTACCGGAGGATGTAGTAAGGGCTGTTAGTGTAGCTGGGTTTACAAAAGGTTTGGACAAGTTCCTGGAGGAAAGGTCCATAAACCATTATTAAGAAGGGACCCAGGATATTAATCCTTGATCCAGTACAAGCATTGTGGAACCTGTGTCTTTTGGGGAAACTGCTAGGTACTGTCACACCCCAGCCCCCCGGCCACATGCCTAAAGAGCTAGGGTGGACATTATGTCCTTCATAAACAGGTTGAAAACTATCTTCAGCAATGAGGCATGTGGGGAGTTGTATTTTCCCTTTTAAAAGTATAGCCGTGACAAACCAGTATGAAGGTAAATGATAAAGATTTTATTTCCCCAATGTCACAAGGTTCAACATAAAGCATCAGGATATTCTCTCCAGTTTGTATTTCCAAAGATATTTACAAAACTCAGGTTGAATGTGTTTCACAGAGGAAGAGCACTTCACAATAGCATTTTTACACGACATACAGCCATCAATTGCCCCGTCTTTTTGATTGCAAAGTTCGTGTGCGACAGTGCCGCATCTTTATCATTTCAGCAGTGAGATTTCCTGCAGTTCTATTATGATTAGCACTGTGGCACTTTAAGAACACACTGATTTTAGATGTAATTCGTTGCACAGGCTCTCCTGTGCTCTCAGAGGAAGAGCACTTCACAATAGCATTTTTACACGACATACAGCCATCAATTGCCCCGTCTTTTTGATTGCAAAGTTCATGTGCGACAGTGCCGCAACTTTATGATTTCAGCAGTGAGATTTCCTGCAGTTCTATTATGATTAGCACTGTGGCACTTTAAGAACACACTGATTTTAGATGTAATTCGTTGCACAGGCTCTCCTGTGCTCTCAGAGGAAGAGCACTTCACAATAGCATTTTTACACGACATACAGCCATCAATTGCCCCTGAGGAAGGTTTTCACGAAACACGGCCAGTGTCGGGCCGGTGGCTGAAGTGGAACAAAGAAATAAAAGTTTATTACCTTACGTCTTTTCATTGCAATCCACGTTTCTTACTGGGTCCTTTGTGCACGTGGATTCGTGCTTCTTTGTTGGTTCCTAAAGAGCTAGGGTGGACATTATGTCCTTCATAAACGGGTTGAAAACTATCTTCAGCACTGAGGCATGTTGGGAGTTGTAGTTTCCCTTTTAAAAGTATAGCCGTGATAAACCAGTATGAAGGTAAATGATAAAGATTTTATTTCCCCAATGTCACAAGGTTCAACATAAAGCATCAGGATATTCTCTCCAGTTAGTATTTCCAAAGATATTTACAAAACTCAGGTTGAATGTGTTTCACAGTCATTACTTCTGTTCAGGCGTTTTAATCCAAAACATAGCAGATAAAACAAAACACAAGCTTCTTCATTCAGCTTAGTAAAAATGTTCTCTTTTATCCTTTTCTTCTTTAGTAACACCAAGCACAGGTGCTAGGCAATATTCCTTTGGTTAAACAAGCTCTTACCTTCAACAAGGTCAGGCTTCTTTACTCTGTTACTCAAAAGCGCACATCCTGAAAGCTATTCTTCAGTTAAGGACTCCATGCTTCCAGCCAAACATAATGTGCAATCCATGGGAAACTCAGGCAGCAAGGAATCCTGTTCGCTAGGATCTATCTGCATTTCTTCCTGCAATGAAGAAACATCAACTTGCTCTGAACTTTCCCCATGTCTCCCAGGATATACTTTCTCTGGGGATCTCTGTAATTCTCTCCAGCAGTGGTCTACCTGGTATGGAAGGCAGGTATCTGGGGTTTGAGCTATCACTTTCTGGCTAGGTTCACAAACCTCTCTCCAGCTGCGGTTAAACAGTTCCTGGCCTCCTTGCTTAAATTCCTCTCTGGTGTTAATGGATGGCTCCCTCTTCCAGTCTGGGTTCTTCTGCCTCCTAGCTTGAGCCCTGGGCACCCACTTCTGAACACCTTGAGACTTCCAGTCCGGCATAGACGTGGGAAGACTTTTATGCTCTCTCTCCCTGAGCCGTGCTTTCCTGGTACCTCTCTTGACGTCTTCTCCTTGGAGCTCTCCACCTTGGAACTGCTGGCATATTTGGAACTTTCTCTTATCCTGCAACGACAGCCACTCCGGCTGCCTTTCTTGGTGCTGCTTTGTCGCCTTCTCCCTCTTCTTCCCTTTCTCTCCTTCTAAGCAAGGTTTATAAAGCTGCTTCTCTGTCAGGGTCTCTCTCACTCTCCACAGGTGTGCGTGTGATCATCCCCTAAGTCTGTAACTACCTCAGGATAGCTTGGGTGTGGCAACCTAACTTCAGACTCTCTGTGCTTACTCCCTCTAGCTGCACTCTGCAGTGTGTGCTTTGCAGACCTGTCACGTTCTTTAAAGGTACATTCTCTAGTTTTTCCTATCTACATAGGCTCACTAGCGTCTTCTTCATCACAGTACGTATGACCTAGATTGGCCACTGTTGGAAACAGGATACTGGGCTTAATGGACCTTGGTCTGACCCAGTATGGCATATCTTATGTTCTTATGTTCTTATGCCTACTGCATTGCACATGCAGTACGTAATGCACATGACAAACAGTACTGTGGCTGCACAGCAGACACACAGCTGCAGGATGCATCTCTTGCCCAAAACCTAAGACACATGTGTGGTCAAGATGCCCGTCCCTCTACTGTACTCCCAATGGTGACCAAAATGCGCACACAAGGGTCCTCTGCACCACAGTGTGGCACTAACCCCAGAGGGAGCACATGTGCAGGCCATGCAGTCCCTTGTGACCTGTTGCACATGGCAAGATAGGTGCATCTGCACATACACCTAATGCAAACCACACTAATCATCCATGGCATCCATTGCAGACCATCCTGGCCTCTATGGGGGGGGGGGGGGGCAATGCTCATATCTCCAACCATCATAGAAGAGAAGCAGGTACTGGGCAATGCCACAGTGAGCTTAGTTGCCACTATGGCTGCAACTGCAGCTCTGTGTGCCAGTATCGGTTAGCCCCTCCAATTACTCATGATTTACCACAGAATCTGAGCACATATATGCAACCAATGACCATATGAAGAATGCAGCGATCCATCACATCATCTCTGTTATATGCTGTGACATTGTGTGCTTCAAGCACATAACAGCTGCAAATTGTGCTACTGACTGATTTCTGTGGTTACCCTGACTATGAGGATGGGCATACATCACCAGTTCCCCACAGCTTGCCCTGCAATAGATGGACTCTTCTGGTCCTCGAACAGATCTATATCACTGCTAGTGTGTTGCTAGTATTGCCTGCAGTGAGTGATGCTAATCATGTAGTTCTCTACACAATTACAGCATGCTGGAGTGGCCTATCATATCTGTGCCTTCTGTCCTGCTCATGTTGGCCATGGGCTGTCCTATAATATTTCATGTCAGTCCCCAAGGTTGCAGCAGCTGTTTCTAGGGAACCTGAAAGAAATAACTTTTCTCCAGGCAGGGCCACTGACATCAAAATGATGGGCTTACAAAGACCATAGTTCGCAGCCCTAAGAACAGCTGCTTGCCCCGACTTCTGGAACCAGCAATCTACTACAGCAATCACAGTCAGTCTGCATGCCTTGGTCACTGCTGGGCTGTGTCAACCGTTCACATACTAACTGTGCCCAGTCTGTTAATCAACACAAACTGCATGTGCACTGAGTGACCATGTACACCCTGGCTTGGTACAAACAGCAGCCCATGCAGTGATTAGGCTACCAAGAACAGAACAGCATCCACATAAGAACATAAGATATGCCAAATGCAAAAGCTAGAAGGATGCTTGGATGCATAGGGAGATTAATGGCCAGCAGAAAAAAGGTGATAGTGCCTCTGTATAATGCGACCTCATTTGGAGCTTTGTGTGCAGTTCTGGAGACTGCACCTTCAAAAGGATACAAACAGAATGGAGTCAGTGCAGAGGGTGGCTATTAAAATGGTTAGTGGTCTTCATTATAAAGCATATGAGGACAGACGTAAGGTATATAAATATGGATAAATAAATAAATATGCATTATGTAGCTGGGTTTAAAAAAGGTTTGGACAAGTTCCTGGAGGAAAGGTCCAAAAACCATTATTAAAAGGGACCTAGGATATCATTGCTTGACCCAATACAAGCATTGTGGAACCTCTGTCTTTTGGGGAAGCACAGTGTGGATACATAGCCATGCCATGTTCACAGCTTGGTCAGAGTGAAAGTGGCCTATCAGCATGACATGATGTGTGCACCCAGGCCATGGCCATGGCAAGTCAACACTAACATGCCATTGACTCTACCTCTGACTCACAAATATCCTGTGCACACCGCTCTGTTTCATGCTATACCCACAAACCTCTGCTTCTCATTATGCACCCTCTCAATCTGAATTTGGGAACACGGTGCATTGCTGAAGCTCACAATACTCTGGAGACATTCACGCACGCACGCACGCACACACACACACACACATATCACCGTGCTGTGCAAAAGTAGGCTCCTTAGCTGCACAAACATTGTCAATGTGTGCTTAGTGTGTGGGTTCTATTAGCATGCTTTGCAATGCTTGGGTGCTTTCCATGCCTGCTCAGTGTGCAAGTGCTATCAGCCTGCTCTGCCATCCAGCCATAGGTGTTGGAGCTTGTCAGAGTGGTTGATTGAGTATTTGGACTCTTGCTGGATGATTAGTTGTAGGTTGCACATGCTAATGTAGTCCCTGCAGCATAGGATAAAGTTAACACACAAAGATATGCATTTCCTGATCCACAGCCATATCTTGAACCTGTGACCTTCCTCACATTTACACACTGGTATTGTGTGTGGAGCCACAGGGCAGTCATATGGGTTCAGTAATCAATAAGTGTAGATGTAGTCATTGTCAGCGTACATGCGAGCATGAGTAGGGATATGGCTGTGTCTTCTTAGATCTCTGCAATCTCTGTGTCATACCTGTCTGACAAGCCATTGCAGCATACTGATCTAACAAAACGTCCCTTTCCCATACCCACCAAACATACTTGTCTGACAAGGTGTATTTGGTAGGTATGGGAAAGGGACATGTTGTTAGGTCGGTATGCTGCAATGGCTTGCTGTGCTGCTGCCACAATTGACATGCATGTGTTACACATGGAATCTGTCCAGTCAAAAGGATAGCCCATGATACAGGCATACACACATTGCATACCATGGCAGTACTAGTAGAATGGTCAGAGTCCCCAATACCTGGTGTGTGCTTGTGGGTCAGTAATGGTTTATCCTCATATCTTTCTGACCGACATAGCTGATATAGATTCACATGTAGCTCAGAAGATTGTTACTGACTGGGTTTTTACTTATGGAGCGGTCCCCAGTTCAAACAGAGCTTATTGTCTGGTGTGTGAAGGGTCTGGGTGGACATTGTTCCTCTGACATTGCCTGTTATGCCACTACATTGTATTCCTTCCTCAGTGACATTCTGTTCCCTCCAAATGCATATATCCACTCAATATGTGCGAATTGAGGACATCCTGACCGCAGGCTCAACCCATCCTCAGATTGGTAGCCGGGTGCCATGGTCCAATGCTCATGGTAGGCAGTATGCCAGCCAATCCCTCCTTCCCTGCCATCGTGGCACACCCACCACTTAAGTGCTGCAGGCAGCTTCCTTGATGTTGCACACGTGCAGCTGTCCACACCTTGCCGCTTCTGTCCCCCTCCACTAGGGTATTTGGCCACACATGTTTTTACGTTGGACCTTGGTGGGGAGGGGTCACCATGTGCCCTGCTGTCCCTGTGGCTGACATGTGTGCTATCTTACTAATAGTGGCAAATGCGGTGTTGCATCGGACACATGGGGCCGGGACAATGCTTTTGTCTGCAGCAGGCTGCAGCCACTGCTACTGCCACCACTGCCCTCATACCATGCTGATATGGCAGCATGGTGGCAGTGGGGGTGACACATCTCCATTCTGACTATGGCAGCGTTTCTGTGTGCTGCCGCTGTCACTGTGGAGTCCTGATGGATATCACTGATGTGCATCCTAGGCAGCGGCATGGTCTGCTTTGTGGACCAGCCAGCCCCACTGCATCACCCACATGACACCTCCTTTGTCAACTTTGCAAAATCAACATAGGGCCCTTTCATAATCGGGCACTCAGGTGTTGCTGCTACTGGAGCACTACTATCACTTTCTTGGGATCCCCTGTGTGTGGAGCACATTGCATACATTTAAATATGCCATCTCCCCTCTAAAACACCCCTTTCTGTGAGGTTTTACTTGGCGTTAGAGATCCCAGCGCTGTGGCTTTTAACGTGCGATTGCACAATCCGGTGGTATGGAAGCACATGCTGTCAATGCCCACTCTTTGCTCCATTAACGCTCACTCTCCACCTCCTTTTCCCTTAATGCTGTGGGCCCCTCTAACGCTCATTAATGCAGTGTTATCAGTGCCTTATGTGGTGTTAACCGCTCGTGGATGCTGATAACACACATTATTGGCACACTTGATCCCTTACCGCCCTTTAGTAAACATACCCCCAAAAACATCCTAATCCATGCACTAATTATCCTTCTTCTTGATTACTGTAATATTATTTATAATGAAATTCAATTAATTGATCTAAAGTATCTCTAGAGAGTTCAAAACACAGAGGTTAGGGTCTATTCACATGCTTGCAAATACATCCACGTAACTCCTCTATTGTTTCAAACTACATTGGCTTCCCCTTCTCTTTGGTATCTAATTTAAGGTTCTGATTTTACTACATAAAGCTCGTATTCTGGTCTCCACATCTACCTCTCTTCATTGATTACCCCATACATCCTGGGTTTTTATCTCCTCTTTATGCTTCTGAAGAAACCAATTGTCTCTCCGGTCTCCTATGCCAGGCTACAGTCTACTAGACAGTCTATGATTTTCTTCAGGCCCCCACTTTCTGGAATGAATTCCCTCTATCCTTTAGTGCCAAATCTTATTTTAAGAAATTTAAAACAGCTTAAAAAACACATCTACTTACAGTGACATTTGGAGATCAATGAGGACTGCAGGATTGGACGGACTGTTGGGAATGTCTCGACTCCTGCTTATATGGTGTCTACCCTTGTATTTCTTTTTCCTGTTTTGCTGTGTTGTTTTCAATTTTTGTGTTTGGTTATAAACCACTTTGTAGCTATGAAAGGCAGTATATCAAATCCTAATAAACCATAAACCAAAAACTATAAATGATAAACCACATTCATGCTTTTTTTTAGAGCACAGTCCATTTTATTGTCAGTCTGAACTCTCTCTTGTATTGATATAAAACAGGTCACCTTTGTGTAGACACATTTCTTGAGACATCCAGCCTTTTAACCTACATATGTACTTTGTCTTCATTGGCTAACATATTTATCATTTAATTAGTCATGTGTTGTGTTGGCCCAGTGAATGTAAGAAAATTTCCTATTTTTCATGCTTTTTACTGAAAGTACAGAATTGAAAGCTACCTTTCAGAGGTACAGACACAGAGGGGTTCATTCAATTTCCATGTCTTAAGCATGTTTTACAGGTGGAAAAATGGCAGTGATGAAACTGTATAACAGTAATTGTATACACATACTCTTGTCAGCAACAGAATGCATATATGCATTCCTTGGGATAGCATTTGGAGAGAGTTGAGGCAGAGTTGCAAGTTATGTGCATACCCCCAGATAGATACAGTATTGATCTGAATGAATGAGCTGCATACATAAAAAGAGAAATGGACCGATGACAATTTATGAGAAATATAATGATTCTATCCACCTTGCTGTCTAATTTAAATTTGATGGTCCTAATGATGAGCATCACCTTGGTGAGGCAGGAAGTGATCCTATAGTTAGGACGTGTCCACCAGGAGATGTAATACCCTCTTGTACCAAGGTGGTTTCTCCAGGGCCATGTACCCATAAGAGAAGGGTTAGGATGGCTATTAGAGTATGTGATTTGATCATTAGGTATGTAGATAGCTGGGTGGCTATTGGACACGAGGATCACCTGGTAACATGCCTGTCTGGTGTGAAGGTAGCAGACCTCACCTGCCACCTAGACAAGGTTTTAGATAACACTGGAGAGGGGTCTGTTGTCTTGGTACATGTTGGTACTAAAAACATAGGAAAATATGGGAGGGAGATTCTGGATGCCAAATTTAGGCTTTTAGGTAGGAAGTTGAAATCCAGAACTTACAGGGTAGCATTCTCTGAAAGGCTTCCTGTGTCATATGCAGGACCCAAAAGGCAGGCAGAGCTCTGGAGTTTCAATGCGTGGATGAGATGATGGTGTAAAGATGAGGGGTTTGGAATTGTTAGGAACTGAGCAACATTCTGGGGAAGGGAGGGGTTCTTCTGAAGGGATGGGCTCCACCTTAACCAGGATGAAGCCAGGCTGCTGGCATTAACATTTTAAAAGGAAAAGAACAACTTTTAAACTGGATAATAGGGAAAGCAGACAGTCGCCCAAGAGCACATGGGTCAGAAGAATGTATCCTTGAAGGATACTAGCAAAAGAGGGAAGTTAGGACATCCTAACAGAGAAGTTCCAATAAAGACAAAAGTTTAAATGTTATCCAGATGCCTTGTAGTACAGAGCTGAAAGATTCCAAATTACCCCTATCAACTGATAACCAGATTAATATGAATGAAATACAACCTATAAAATGCCTATATGCAAATTCTAGAAGTCTAAAAAATAAGAGACCTGGTAGAAGGAGAACAACCAATGGGACACTGTGATATCTGGGTACAAACTATATCACAATCGCAATGATAGAGTAGATCAAATTGGTGGAGGGTGTAATCTTCTGAATATGTAATCTTCTGGTCTAGTCTCCGCTTGGTCCTGGGTTCATTTCACTTCACAGATGCAGGAGGGCTTGTAATAAGACAACCAAACAGGTGTGGCTTGGAGAAAGGTTTTTATGTAGAAATAGGCTTAATACATAGGTATTGAACAGAGGTATATAGTGACTGGTACAGAGCTGTTTCAGTGTGCATCAATGAATCTGTGTGTGCATGTGCATGTGTGAAGTATGAGAGAGAGAGAACATGTGGGTCAGAGCCTCATGGTAGGCCCAAACATGTGGGTCAGAGCCTCATGGTAAGAAGAATATGAAGGAGGAGTGAGTGTCCAAACGTGTCCGATGAAGGAGAGAGAGAGATAGGCCCGAACATGTGGCTCAGAGCCTCATGGAGAGAGAGAGAGAGAGAGAGCGGGGGGAGGGGTGAAGGGAATTGATTATCAGAGCCTCCTGTCCTTCATGTCCACTGGATGGTGGGAGAGAGAGAGAGAGACAGGAAGTGTTTCTGTCTTTTATAGTGAACTGAATCCTTTCCAGCACTTCCCCTTGAGGTCTGCTAGCCACTCCCTTTGAGGTCTGCCCTTCTTGATTTAGCAAGGAGGGGCTGCAGACAGGTCCTAGAGACTGACATCACTAGGGGGTCAGAGTTTAAGTTTGGAGACTAAATTCACCAGAGTCCACAGCTGCATGAAATGTATGCTGACAGAGGGGTCTCTTCCTTAGAAAGCACATTGAGTCACATAGGATTAACGTTTTGCAGGAAACAAAATATGCTGTAGAATCTCTATGGATTGAAATTCTATTCAAAAAGGGGAAGATAATGGCAGTGGGGGTGTACTACCGACTGCCTGGCCAGAATGAACAGATGGATGAGGAAATGCTGAAAGAAATCAGGGAAGCTAACAAAAGTTACAACACAGTAATATGGGTGATTTCAATTACCAGGGTATCGACTGGGTCAGTGTCACTGCAGGACATGCTAGGGAGATAAAGTTTCTACATGAAATAAATGACTGCTTCTTGGAGAAGCTGATTCATGAACTGACAAGAGGGGAAGCTATTTTGGACCTAGTTCTTAATAGCATGCAGGATCTGGTGCAAGAAATAAGGTTGTTGAGGCCACTTGGCAATAGTGATCATAGCATGATCACTTTTGATTTAATAAATGAAAGAAGGATGACAAGGAAATGCACAGTACTACCATTTAACTTTCCAAAGGGAGACATGATAAAATGAGGGAAATAGTTAAGAAAAGACTAAAAGAAGCAGCTGCAAAGGTTAAAGATTTACATAAAGCATGGGCATTGTTTAAAAGTGTTATCTTGGAAGCCCAGAACAGATGTATTCCACGCTTTAAGAAAAGTGGAAGGAAGGCCAAAAAAATGCCAGCATGGTTTAAAGGCGAGCTCAGAGAGACTGTTGCTGTTAAAAAAACATCTTTCAGGAAATGGAAAAAGGAGCCAAAGCATTTCCAAGTTATATGCAAGGCATTGATAAGGAAGGCAAAGAGAGAATTTGAAAAAAAGCTTGCCATGGAAGCAAAAATGCATAATAAAAACCTTTTCAAGTAGCAAAAAAAAAAACCAGTGAGTCAGTTGGATCATTAGAGGATAGAGGAGTAAAAGGGTGCTAAATGAGGACAGCAGAGAGATTGACTGAATTCTTTGCTTCAGTCTTTACTGAAGAAGATGTAGAGAATTTAACCATACCTGAAATGGTATATAAAGATGATGCATTGGAAGAATTTAAAGAAATATCAATAAACCAGGAAGATGTATTACAACTATTTGATAAACAGTATATGTATATGAGGACTGAAGAGTAGCGAATCACCTGGATCAGATAATTGGTTGGCAAGAACTGAAATATGAGATTGCAAACCTACTATTAGTTGTCTGTGAACTATCATTAAAATCATCTGTAGTACCTGAAGACTGGAGAATGGCCAATGTAATGCCAAGGGTTCTAGGGGTGATCCAGGAAACTACAGACCAGTGAATCTGATGGGCAAAATGGTAGAAACCATTATAAAGAATAAAATTTCTCATAATTTATATAGTCATTGTTTAATAGGAGATATAATGTATCTGGATTTTCAGAAAGTCTTTGACAAAGTCCCTCATGAGAGACGCGTGACAAAATTAAAAAGTCATGGGATTGGAGGCAGTGTAGTATTGTGGATCAGAAACTGGTTAAAAGATAGAAAGCAGAGAGCAGGGCTAAATGGCCAACTTTCTCAATGGAGAAAAGTAAATAGTGGAGTACTGCAGGGATCTGTACTGGGCCCATTGCTTTTTAACATCTTCATAAATGACCTGGAAATGGGAATAACGACTGAGGTGATCAAATTTACAAATGACACAAAATTATTCAAAGTTGTTAAAACCCATGAGTATTGTGAAAAATTGTAAGAGGACCTTGAAAATTGGAAGACTGGATGTCCAAATAGCAGATGAAATTTAATGTGGACAAGTGCAAAGTTATGCACCTAGGAAAGAACAACCCAAACTTTGGTTACACGATGCAAGGTACCACCTTAGAAACCATCACCTAAGAAAACGATTTAGGCATCATTGTGGATAATATGTTAAAACCCTCTGTCAAGTGTGCAGCAGCGGTCAAGAAAGCAAATAGAATACTAGAAATAATAAGGGGAGAAATAGAGAATAAAACCAAGGATAATATAATGCCTCTGTATTGCTCCATGGTGTGTCTGCGCCTTGAATACTGTGTGCAGTTCTGGTCGCCGTATCTTAAAAAGGATATAGCTGAATTATAAAAGGTATTAAGATAGATCGGTTGTTTACGCCATCAAAAATTACAAAGACTAGAGGACATGCAATGAAGCTACAATGTAACCCATTTAAAATTAATAAGAGACAATATTTTTTCACTCAACATGTAATCAAACTCTGGAAGTCATTACTGGAGGATGTAGTAAAAACTGTTAGTATAGGTGAGTTTAAAAATGGTTTGGACAAATTCCTGGAGGAAAGGTCCTTTATTAGAGGATCTGGGAAATCCACTGCTTACTCCAGGATGAGCATTGTGGAACCTGTGTCTTTTGAGGAAACTGCTAGGTACTTGTGACCTGGATTGGCCACTGATGGAAACAGGATACTGGCCTTGATGAACCTTGGTCTGACCTAGTATGGCATTTCTAATGTTCTTATGTTCTAAAATAAATTATATGAGAAAATTTATATGAGGATTGAAGAGGATGAACAGAGAAAATTCTGCTGATATTTCCTTCCACTGAGGTTCCATTTTACAACATTTAATATTTAAGAGTTGCTCAATCAATACTTATTAGAGTGGTCCTTTTGGATTGTACGTAGTATTAACCGCACTTCAGTAAAAGGTACCGAGAAGATGTATGCTTTTATAAAATAGGCATTTTTAATTTTGCATAGGCCTCTATTATAAAATTACCCTAGTGAATCAAACTTTAGAAACTTAAACAAATCACAAAGTCTAAAGCACCAAAAGAGTCTGTCGGCCACAGCGTTGGAATATCAGCGAGATGTTCAATTGCATTATCTGGATAGGAGCTGCCATTGAATATTTGGGCTGAGAGGCGCTGACTGGTTAAATGGTGATTTTATCTGCTTAGTGCTGATATTCAGCAGGTACCTATCTGCCTCACTACCTTTTGAGCAGCCTAAGTCACCATTTCTCTCAGTATTGGCTTGGTCCTGCCTACGGACCACCTTGCACTAACTGGATAGTGCCAGGGTGGTCTGTAGAGATATTTAGCTGCCCTATCTAGATAGTGCTGCTGAATATCACTGCAAGTGCCTCTAGCCGACCGCCTTCCCACTGGGCAGCTAGCTAAGTGCTTTGAATATCAACCGTAAATTGATTTACTGACTGATGAGTCTTCCAGTTTATATGACTGTCAAGGCATGCTATTTTGCTATTAGTGTACTGCTGTTTGCATCTGTCTGCTTCTAATACATGGTTTACACAATGGGTTATACTGCCCCTGACATCATCCTTACTTCAGAATGACCAAGGAAAAGATGTCCATCAGACCGAAATGATTAAAAGAACACAATTTCAGATCAAAAAGCAGAAAAGAAAAACATCACACCCTCTGCCCTCTGTGTGTCTGTGATATAAATGTAAGCAAACAAGGAAAGAACACTACATCAGAACATTTTGTCAGAAAAGCACAAACTAAACAATTGAAATGCAGGTCCATTATTTGGGTCCTCTTCCTTAAAGTGTTCTGTCATCTCAGGATGTAAAGTTACTCACACTGAACTCTGCAAACTGTACAGTTCATTGAAGCATTAACATTCATGTAGAAGTCTGACTGTACCATAAACATTGATAAAGAAATCCATGGTTTCACCATAGTGAAAAATCTGATTTATATAAAAACAAAGACAATAACACTGAGAAAGAATATTCTAGCCCTTACACCATTCAAAAACATTTGAATTACTTCAAAGCAAACAACTTAATTTTTTTGTGACAACGTATGCCTCCAACGATTCCAAAAAGCATTTTCTTTAATTTTTGAGATATTTTAATTCCAATGAGGGCCAGCATCTATAGTGCTAATTAGAAAACTTCAGAAACAATTCAACACAACTATTTATCGGGCTAAACGTTATGCATATTCAGCTTGACAACTGTAGTTTCAATTATGGAAAACATAACAGAGTTAGCCCAAAACTGAAGAACTCTCCAAAGAACATTGATTCAACCAATTGTATGGATCAAGTTTTCCAAACTGTAACAAGACACATGCAGGAAACCCTGATATCCATGCATAAAATATGTCAGAGCATATATTTATTTAAGCATTTAGGAGAGCAGAGAAGTACTGTAGGAGGCATTCCATAAAGTGGAAGACTACAGTTTATTATGGCATCTTGTGAACAGATAACTTTCTCTACTTCAGTCTATTGATTGGTTGTTAAAATGCTAGATATCTCTTGCATGGACTGTATGAAGACAACCAAGGTGTGAAGATTGATGGAAGATTCATCAACAACCTTCACTATGCTGATGATACCACATAACTGGCTGAAAGTGAAGATGATCTGAAACATTTGCTCCTCAAGATCAAAGAACATAGGGGTGTGCTTAGTAAATGGTGTTAAGGTAGCAGGTGTTAATGGCAGCAATAAGGGGTTTTACATGCTAAAGGGCACTGGGTGGGTAGGAGATGTTCCAGCATTAAGGGCGCAATAGGCTAGTCAACATGCATTAACAGGACATCGGGAATTAAGGTGTCAAGCATACAGCTTAACGTCCAAAAATGGCTGTCACTCTAATGCTGGATAAGGGAGCATCAAGGAAAGTCAATGTAAAGGTGATGGATGGAAGGACAGGTGGGAGCTGATGGACCTGCTAGATCCATAGGCACCCTACGTATCAGCCAGTAATGTGGACGAGCATGCGGGAGGCAGCTGCACCGATGCATTGGGGGGTGCCAATGTAAAATGGGGCAATGTCAGTTTGTGGCATAGGAAGGGGGAAGACTTGACTCCCAGCAGAGTCAGAAGTGGCAGGACGTGTGCAGCAAAAGGAGGACAGAGCAGGATTGGTGACGTGCAGATCAGGAACAGGAGAGGCGAGAGTGAAGTGGCCAAATGCAGAAAAGAGTACCTGTGTAGGCCATGGTGTAGTAGCTTGCATGAGAAGACACGACTGCACATAACCGATAGAGGCTGATGGATGGGCTGAAGGAAGGATGGCATTAGAGGAGAGTGTGGTATGGGCTGGCAGCACCGATGTACAGGAGGCGCCATCTCCAAGCAATTGTACTATGTGGGAAAAATCTGTGTCAGAGCCACGTGTAATGCCTGATACCAGACATGTGGGTCTCACCCCTTTCTCAGCCATCCAAATACCATACAATAACCCAGACAAAAGTGCATACAACAACTGGACAGGAGTCACTGGACAGGGGCACGTTCAGACATGATTTGATAACTGCAGATGGCTAACCGAGGGGTAAGATGTGTCTGCATATAATGCAGAGATGTGATGTAGCCAAAGCTATACAGTCACAGTCATGATGTCATCCTGACTCATGTTGCACAAGTAGATTACAGCTATATGCATATAACTGCCTGTAAGTATACCACTGCATCAGTGCAGTCACGTAGTTTTATTTGTTATTTCCTTTTTATGTATCTTTTAATATTTACTATTTAAGTGTTAGATATGTTTTCTATTTATGTTTTTTATCTGTGTACTCTTCTTTGTTAGATTTATGTAATTGCCATTTTAGTTAACTATGAGACAGCTTTTTATTGTAAGACTTTTTACATTGTTTTATTTATGTCTTTTATAGCACTGACCCCTGAAGAAGGCTCTGCTGAAACACGGCTCGAACATGGTGTTGGTGTTCCCTCTGACCATTGGTTGAATAAAATATCTTTTAGAGTATCTTGCTCTTTTCTGTGTACCATATCAAGTGTGTGCACAAATGTCAACAGTTGCTGGAGCGCTAAGACCATATGTGTTGTCTAGACAGTACAGGGGCCTACAGTGCACTTTCACCCTGCTCCAAGATATCATATCCATGAATGTGGGCTATCTGGCATAATGGGGTCCCATGCAACATTGGGTGGAGGACAACCCCATCCCACAGGCTAGTGGACATGGGTGCTGACAACAGTTGCACACTATGTTGTTGTTTTTGTTGTTATGTGCCATCGAGTCAGTGTCGACTCATGGCGACCCTCTGGATAGTTGTCCTAAATTGTGTTCGGTCTTCAGTCAGATGACTCATTGTTGACAGACTGGTACCCGTAGCTGCTATTATTGTATTGATCCATCTCATTGCTGGCCTTCCTATTTTGCATTGACCTTCTATCTTGCCAAGCATGATATCTTTCTCTAATGATCTCTCTCTTCGCATCATGTGTCGAAAGTATGAAAGTCGAAGTCTTGTCATCTGAGCTTTTTTTTTTTTAATTTTTATTTAATGCTTTTCATGATTACAAACAATTAAGAAAGGTAAACTTAACAAAAATACAATAATAAATTCAGAAAAGAGAATTATCACATAAATAAATCACATCAAGGAGAGACAATCAAAACCTACTCATACACAGGCAATAAAGAGTGATTTACACTCCACATAAGGGAGCTTAAGAGAAAAACAAAACCAGCTATCTACTTCCCAGCCAATTCTTTATCAGACAAAAATTTCTGCAACTGCATCACATCAGTATAAGCATAACTTTGCCCCTGGTAAGTTACCAGGCAGCGACAAGGAAATTAAAAAAAAAAGGACGCTCCCAGAGTTACAACTCTAGATCTTAACTCCAAAAACTGTTTGCGTCTAGATTGAGTAGGCGCCCAACATCCGGAAAAATTTGGAGTCGATAACCACAAAACAAAGCATCCTTACGCTTAAAATAAGCTCTAAGGACTGACAATTTAATAGACTCAGAACCAAATGTTGCAACAACAGTGCAGCATTTGGGTATGAGATCCAAAGTATCCTCCAAAAAAGCAGTAAGATCCTGAGCAACAGACTCAGGAGGGGGAGCAACTACCCCTGCCTGATGAGATGCTGCGCAGTTAGGGGAAAACGAATAGACTTGGACAACTTCTAAAGTATCCTTGATTTGTAATACCTCGGAAAAATATTTTTGCAACAAAATTTCTGGAGACAATAGGCGAGTTGAGGGAAAATTAAGAAAACAAAGGTTTCTTGCCCTATGCTGATTTTCTAAACTCTCCAAACGACAAGAAACAGCAGAGATATCTCTAATTAAAGCAACATTACCATTCATACTTGTTTGGAGCTGAGAATCAACATGAGCAGAAACTTGAACCAAAGAGCCTATCTGTTTATCAACATCTTTAAATTTATCCACAACATCATGCGTAAAGGCACATAGAGCAGAGACAGTTGAAGTTAAACGCTTATCAATTCCTTGAATCGCAGTCCATATGTCCGCAAGCGTGACCTCTCCCGAAGGGAGAGGGAGAGCCTGGTCAACTACAACTGGACTAACAGCTTTCAAGGAAGGAGCTACAACATCCGGAAGGACGTCAAGAAACGTAGACGAAGAAAGTGGCTGAGGAAAAGGAGGTGGCAGCCGAGAATCAGGACTCAAAGAGACCTCATCTGGCGAAGTTGCAGGCAGTAACAACGTCACATGCTTGTCCATGAGACCAACCAACTTACTACCTTGTACACCATCACCGGTCCCAGGCTTCACACCCGATTTCACCTTGAGCTTTCCCATGGGCACTGCAATGCAATGAACAGCGCTCAGAGAAATCCTCAAGAGAACCGAAGGAGCACAAAAGGAGCAAGTCCTGCCCCTTGTGACGCGACCACGCAGGCCGTGACTCGCAGCCGCAAGTGAGTCCACAGTACTTTATGTGTAGTGAAGGAGGGGTCCTCGGAGTCAGGAATGTCTACACAGTGCCTGCAACTCAGCACTGCGACTCAGACTCCCTCCTACTGCACCGCTCCGCGCAGCTGATCAAAACGTGGCAGCTCCCAGGCAAAGATGACTTCTCCCACTGCTGTACAACATCCACAGCACTTTATGTGGAGCGAAGGGGGGGTCCTCAGAGGCAGAAGCATCTAAACAGTGCCTGCAACTCAGCACCGCGGCTCAGATTCCCTCCTACTGCACCGCTCCGCGCAGCTGATCAAAACGCGGCAGCTCCCAGGCAAAGATGACTTCTCCCACTGCTGTACAACATCCACAGCACTTTATGTGGAGTGAAAGGGGGGTCCTCGGAAGCAGGAGCGTCTACACAGTGCCTGCAACTCAGCACCGCGGCTCAGACTCCCTCCTACTGCACCGCTCTGCGCAGCTGATCAAAACGCGGCAGCTCCCAGGCAAAGATGACTTCTCCCCATCATCTGAGCTGCTAAAGAAAGCTTAGGTTTGATCTCCTCTAGTACTGACTGGTTTGTTCTTCAGGCAGTCCATGGTATACACAGTATTCGCCGCCAGCACCATAATTCAAAGGCATCAATTTTCTTCCGGTCTATCCCTCACTTGGTTTGCAACTTGTCATGCTGTGAGAGCTTGTGTGCATCAGTGATGATGAGAGCTAAGCTATCAATACTTTAACTACTGGCAGGGTCTCTCAAGATGGACAGGTCTCAGATGAGGTGCCAGATCAAGACAAACCACCAATCTGGGCAGCAGCAGAATGGGATAGCGGAGGATCACATTTCTGTGACAACGGCAGCAACACTAAACTTAAACTCCACGGAGGAAAGGCCCAGCAGTCTAGTATCTTGCCATGAAAACCCATATGGGCAGCAGCAGAATGGGATGGTGTTGGTGGCGGAGGATCACATTTCTGTGATAACGGCAACAACACTAAACTTAAACTGTGGGGAGGAAAGGTCTGGCAATCTACTTCTGCATCTTGCCATGAAAACCCAATGTACACCATGGACCTATGCAATATGGTCACTGCCTCACCAAAGGCCATACAATATCTGGCCACAGTGGACATACACACACATCACACAGGCTGACAGGTGGCACATGTAGCACACCATGTCACCTGCAATGAGGCCCTCAACATCAGCCAGTTGTAACATTTGCAGACATTGCAGCTGCATCATACCATGCACACATGTGTCCACATGCCAGGAGCCCACTGCAGATTCCTACCCCATGCGTTCCATGTGTGTGTGTAGAGATGACAAGTATGAACACTCACCAGCCTGCCACCGTGCCATCTCATCGAGGACCTGGGTGAGTAGCCCCGGCTGCCAGCGCCTCAACTCCTGGGCCTTCTTCCAGACTTCTTCGAGCTGTCAATAGGAGAGAGATGAAATACATGACATCATCCTCAGGGAAGTCACATCCCAGAAAACACACACTGACATGACCCCACATGGCCTGCAGGTCACACAATGTGCAGGTCACACAATGTGCAAAGGGGCTGTGTTAAAGCTGAAATGTCATACATAGAGAGTATGTCATACATAGAGAGTACAGTAAGATGGACTGCCAGCACAGTGGCCACCCCATGTCCCCCAGTGCCCTCAGGGAACAGCATATGTGCACAGATATCCTGCAGCCTAGTGATGCTGTAAGACATGCATGCACAAGTTGCTAGACCAACAGTTTTGGGACACACACCTGCCAATGCAGGAATACATCAGGTCTATAGCCCTGGGAGAAGGGACCTCATGATGTGACACAATTCAGCATGGCTAACAACAATTCCTAGATTGGCAGTTGGTCACCACAAGCACAACCACTATCACAAATAACACTACAAATCTCCAATACTATCCCCCAAGGTGTACACATCACTGTGCTGACACATCTGAAAGATAGCGCATGCTCATCTGAGCTCAGAAAGCTAGTCAAGCAAGGCTACACAATAGCTGAGGGCAAGGAGATGCCTAGGGGAATGGTATGGTGACACATAGGGGAACAAGTGGCAAAGTAACTGCAAGTGGTCTCGCTGAGAGGTGTTTATCTGCTGCATGTGAAAAGGGCCAGAGATGATGCCTGATGCAATTACCCAGGGAGTATGTTATTGAGCAGCAAGGTGGAAGGGCCCAAGGCCAGATGTGGCAGGAAAAGACAAAGGCAGAACAATCGCACTGAGAGGTCAATAGGAGACATTGGCTAGTGGTATGGGAATGGAGACAGAGTAATCTCACCGCCATCTGAAACTGAACATGGCCAAAACTGAGTTCCTTATCTTTCCCCCTAAACCCTCCTCTCCCCTTCCCTGATTCTATATTTCTGTATATAATACTACACGTCTCCTTGTTTCCTCAGCTCGCAACCTTGGGGTCATCTTTGACTCTACTCTCTCTTGCTCTGCACATATCTACGAGACAGATAGCTAAAACCTACCACTTCTTTCTCTCTAACATTGACAAAATTCATCCTTTCCTTTCTACACACACTACTAAGACACTTATCCACTCTTTAGTCACTTCCAGTCTAGACTATTGCGACCTCCTCCTTGCTGATCTCCATCTGAATCATCTCTCTCCCCTTCAATCTGTTCAAAATTCAGCTGCACAGCTTATCTTCTGCCAGCTTTTACACAATCATATAACCCTCCTTCTCAAGTCACTTAACTGACTCCCTATCCATTTCCATATCCAGTTCAAACTTCTCCTATTGACCTGTAAGTGCACTCATTTTGCTTTTGCTCACTACCTTCCCTCTCTTATCTCTCTCTACACCCCTCCTTGGGTGCTCCACTCTACTGGCAGATCCCTTCTATCTGTGCCCTTCTTTTCTACTGCCAACTCCAGACTTTGATCCTTCCACCTTGCTGCTCCTTATGCCTGAAACAAACTACCTGAGTCTGTGCGTCAGGCTTCATCTCTGGCCCTTTTGAAATCCAGACCAAAAGCTCTTCAAGTCTGCTTTTGGATCCTGATCCTCTTGGTCTCCTTTGTGTTTCCTTACCACTCCCCTAGATGTGTCCTTGTCTTAAGGTGCTGTGTTGTCTGTCATGACTAGATTATAAGCTCTGAGGAGCAGGGACCGTCTTTTACATGTGTCTGTACAGAGCAGCATATGCCTTGTAGTGCTATACAAATAGCAAGTAGTAGTAGCAGTAGTAGTTATAAGGATGGAAGGAATGAAGGGGGAAGTGGCTGTAGGATGATAGGACATGAGCACCATTGTCACCATGTCCATATCCAGAGGGCATTGAAAGATCCAGTCAGCAATGTTGGATAAGCTGCCAGGGACCCAGGCCTGGCTTCATGGAGACATGTCAGCAGTGCCGACCCAAGGGTTTCTGTTGCCCTTGGCAGAAAAAAAAACAGCCTCGATGCCCCCACCAGCTGCCTCTGCCGCCTCCCCTGCTGCCGCCAATTCAGTTTCAGGAGGGGGAGGTGAGCAGCAGCAATGTTTCCAAAAGCAGCAACTTTTTGCTCCACTTTTGAAAATAGCGCTGCTGCCAACCTCCCACCCCCCATGGAATTGGCAGCAGCTGGGTGGTAGCATGGCCACCCATATGTGTCGCCTCTGTCCATGTGTGCTACTACTGCTGCTGCCCATCAGGGCTGGCTGCCACCTAGCTCCTTAGTGGATGGACTGGCCCTGCATGTCAGGCATGGATAGGTCCATCAGAGATGTGCCAGTATGTAGAATGTCATAACAACCATCTGGGGAAATAAGTGCACCGAGGAACTGAGTGTAGGGAGGGAGGGGCTCAGAGAGGTCTCAAGACTATGACCAGAGAACACCAATTGAAAGGGAAATGGCAGCAGTAATGGAAACAATGGAACAAAGACAGGACGTGTGATGCCAGAGCTAAGAGGACAACCAGAACCTAAATGAGACCTGACATGCAAATGAGGACAGGGTAGGTAGCATAGGGTACTCATCCACAGTGGCAGAAGCAGCAGAGGATGATGGGATCTGGGTACAGGTGCCCGGATCTGCAATAAATACACATTTGCACGTGACCTGGTCATGAGCCAAGTCTGAACTGTAGAGGAAGAAGGCCTGATTGCAGTGCAGCCACAAGATGTAAAGCGGTAGGAATGTCCTGATAGCAAAGGTGAACTGCTCAGGCACGTTTTCTGGAAGCCCCAGGAGAGGAGAGAAATAAGTCAAGCACAGGAGGGAAATGTAGGATCATGTGCAGTCTCCTGGAGTAGAGGTGGAAGCACAGCATGTGTCAGTGACATGGGAACAATTGAAGTGTACAGCGATATGTTCAGGAAAGCCTTGTTTTCATAAAGTAACTTTTATCTGTAATACAGAGAGATGCTTTAAAGTAATTTATATATACGGTATACTGTATATATACTGGTGGCTTTACTGTACTTTTTCAGATGTGAAAATATATTATCACAGGCTGGAAGACATTTCCTGTATTTTAAATCCTGTTTTATGAATGTAAAAGGACTTTTATAAAAAATATTTCAGGGATCCGTGCATAAAAATATGTGTGGTGACAAGATGCTGCCTACTTTTATTTGACCCACATGTAGGTGTGCTTTGAGGCAGAGTTTGGGCAGAGCATATGGGGTGTCGTGTTTTTAATAGATACTCATATATGCATGCACTTTACACACTAATATTTATGTTTGCTTCCAAACAGGCATAAATGTCTGTGGTTTCAATCTAGCCATGATTTATGCTGGCTTATGCCAATATTTTATAAAGAAACATAGGTGCAACTATGTCTTTATATAATAGACCCAAAATTGGCATCCACTTGCCCTCTCCACCTCAGCAACCTGTTATAAAATTACCCCCTAAAAGGCACAATGGGACCTTCAGCTGCAATTATTATTTCTTTTTATTTGAATAAATCTGTATTATAAAAATAAAGTAGGAATACAAAATCAAGTCCACATCAAGAGGACAATCACCTGATCCAAAGACAAAATAGAAAGCAAAAGGATCCAACTCCACATTTTAGCCCAATTATACATGGAAAGAAAAGAATAAAGAAAACAAAACACTTCACGAAGATTCCTTACTAATCAAGAACGCCTCACATTGCCCAACATCAAAGAAAACATACTAAATATCCTCTAACACCACAATACATTTACAGGGGTGTTTCCAGCTGTCCCTGCCAAGGTAGGGAAAACGGTTGGCCCTATGGATCGACACCTTCTAGGAACCGGAATATCATCTTCAGAGAAAGAACTTTCGGAGGAGTCCATGAGTACTGTGTTTGATGTCTCCTCACATACGTTGGGGACTGTCCACCCCGGAAAGGAAGTGGTTGTTGGTGAGGATGTTTCTGCCAGGAAGAGTGTTCCTGGTGGAAGTCCTTTAAGTGAACAAGACGCCCCACCTTTAATGGCATTGGGAGAACATAAAGTTAAAATGCCTTCCCCGGTGGTTTTTTCCTCTGGTCTATCAGAAGTGACTGTACCACCCGAGGTTTCTTTACGGGATATTTGGGAGTTGGTTGCGCGTATTGAAGGTTCCTTTCGCGCTTCCTTCTCCCAAGTGGAGCAGTTTTCTTCACAGGTGGTACAAAAACTTTCAGAACATGAGGCGTTGCATGTTAAAAATAACAAATTCTTGTCTAAGTTGGAGGGTCGTTTTTCCGTAATGGAAGCTGCAGTTTCATCATCTATTAAAGATAGTACCTCTGTTCATTATCAGTTAGAAGCCCTTGAAAATGTTAATCGTTCAAAAAATTTGTGTTTCTTGAATTTCCCCCGTACTCATTATTTGGCTCCCTTGATACTGTTACAAAAATATTTTAAGGAGGTGCTGTTAATTAAGGATGTGGATTCTATTAAGATTTCCTCAGTATATTATGGCCTTTGCGTTCTCCTGGTATGACCTCTTCTCCAGATAGTGTACAGAAAGGGAACCCCAATGGTGCTGAGTCTTTAGATCTTTCACTGTTTTTGGAGTCCTCTACTGATAAGATTTTTCAGCGTGCTACTTTGGTAGTTTCATTTTTGTCACTTCAGGATAAAAGTTTGATCTTGCGATCATATTTTTCAAAAAAGGATCAGGTTTTTTGTGGAGATTCTATACAAATTTTTCTGGATGTAAGTAGGACTATTCAGATTCATCGGAAGGCATTTCTGGCTTTGAAGGATCGGATTTTGGCCATTGGGGCTTCCTTCTTTTTAAAATATCCCTGTAGCTGCAATTATTTAATACACATATTCCCTACATCTTTCATTAAACAATAGCCTTGAAGGCCATTGGATGTTGTAGATTGGGGCTCATTGGAAGGTGGGGAAGTAGGGTGCACCGGCTGTTAAGAGACTGCAGCAAAGTGTGAGGAGTTCTGTAACATCTGGTCATATTAGCTGTGGTGGAGCCCCCTCAAATGGATGGGAGAATGATGGAGAAGGGTTTCTCTCATGGGTGTAATATCTCTGAATGGGTTAACTTTGCACATCCCATGACAGGAATGAATCTTACTCCTGTGTCAGGATATGTTGGAGATTATCACAATCTCTCAGATTTGTTGCGAGTGTTCATCTCAGCACTTGCTTTGTGCCAAAGAGACCCTTCATATACTGTATCAAGGTGTTCTTGGAAATTCTTTGTAATCAAGCTTGTGATGCTCAGTGCAATTGGGACAATCTCTGCATTACATTTGTTGGTAATTGAAGATCTTCATTTTCTTCCGATACAGCACAAAATAGTTACTTGAAACTAACACTTCAATTCCTAATGCTGTTCTTGTACCTCTTCTCCTTTACAATGACCATTTTCCTTGTATTGTGCAGTTTATCAGTGGAAATAGGAATATTCTAAGCAACAACTCTTCTTTATTTTGCAAAATTCTGTCAGGGTCCTGATGCCAGTTTATCTTCTGGCACAACAATGTTATTGTATTTACAAATTCTCCGGTGCATGAAATGTATTACCTTAATGGATTTTTCAGTGTACGGACCTTCAGACATCAGTGCATCACACCCAGCAATGAGATGTATAGTTCTTTCCATTCTAGAGAATCTGAATTTGCTGTTTTATTTCATACTGAGTGTAAACCATCTTGCCTGAAGTTTATTTGTCTGTACTGAAATTATTTCTCTCATATTTCCATTTAGGTTCACACTACACCTAGGGCCAGCGCTACCATCAGGTGAACCAGGCCTTCTCTCATCATTGAGTCTAGCATTCCCCATCCATAGTCACAGCCTCTGCCATGGCTGTTATCTCCTGCGACTCAGATTCATTCTTTCTTAAATTGTTCATCTGAACAGAACCACATGCTTTCACCGTACCGCATGTCCTGTATATTTAACCTATTTCATCCTGGCCTCAATCTAAGCAGGTCACTGCTGGTCCCCTATAGACATGCTTCTTAAGATCAACCCAAATAAACTGAAGTCAGTATTTGACAGGATGAAAAGAAATAGGAACTGGGGGCCCGAAATTCAAAGGCATGCCACTAAGTATGATGTTCAGCGGCATCAACGCAGATAGTGCCACTGAATATCCATGGGTGCCCCGCTACATGCCCCAAGACTTACCAGTTAGTATCAGCGATTGCCAGGGGCATTCTTGGGTGGCACCGGTTGCTAACTGGGTAGTGGTGATGTTGAGCCGCTGCCCAGTTAGCGACATATGGTGAAAGCCTGATGCAGGAAAGGCTGGCCTAACTTTCACCACAGAAGCTAGCCGGGCAGAAGCTGAATATTACTGCTGCTGCCCAGTTAGCTTGGCAGAAAACAGGGCAACCTGGATATTCAATTCCAGAGCCCAGATATGCCCCTGGTATTGAATATCCAGGTTTAAAGTTTATTGTCAGCGTCTAACCACTGTAGGAATGCTAGCCATTGACACTCAATATCAGGCCCTGGGACCTCTGTGGCTCTCTGTTAAGAAAAATGGTTGGATCCCTTCTGGCAGGTTCATAGCCCTAACTATCTAGTGATCTATTAATGGTAATCGCCATTTATTTTTATGCTAGAAATTGTAGTATTTTGTACTAATCAAGCCATATTTTATCTAGCACATTTTTCAAACAATAATTCCTACCCAATTCTAGAAATGTTTACAAGTTACGTGGTTTCAAAGAGGCACAGCCTGGGCATCAGTAATCCGCTGGCTTAACCACATGACCTTTTCTTATGTGGCAGTTCTTGCTTCACAGCATGCTCCATTAAGTTATTTGATTGTGGCTATCGCAGTGTGATCTAGTTGGAAGGACATGTTTCATCATAAACCACACCTAAGGACCCTTTTACTAAAGCACTGGCAAAGATCCATACTTACTGTGCAAGAGAGTCAGAAGCAACACATGATAAGTGCAACAGTTTGGACTGTCAAGGGCATGCCTGTCATATCCCTAGCAGTTATTGCAAAGGACTGTACCCTAAAGCACAGCAGTAAAATTTACAGATAACAAGGATGCACCTAACACCACCCATAGAGGGAGAAAAACATCTACAAATAATCAGATCAGCAGACAAGGAAAAACAATTGGCAAAAGTATAAATACAATGGGAAATGCAAAGTGTTACTCCAGGAACCACGATCTACCAAGACCAAGCATATGAATGGTTAAGGAGAGGTAAACTGAAACCTGAAGTTCAGAGAATGATAATTGCTGCCCAGGATAGTGGATTATGGATAAGATGGTTTACAGCGAGCATAAAGAAAATTGGTAAAATAGACAGATGCAGATTATGTAAGAAAGCTCTGGAAACATGTACTCATCTCATATCTAGCTGGAAACTTTGTAAACACAATAACATCTCTTTTATGGAAAAGCACTGGGAGCATGATCCTAAGAGAATTACAGAGAATGAAAAAGTTATGATCACATGGGGTATTTCTATTCCCATGGATAAGAAGCTTGATGTGAGAAAACCTGACAGTGATAAAAGAGAAAAACACCAGAACAACATTGATAACAGAGATGTTAGTTCCAAGTTCAGCCCCAACACTACTAGATAGCACTGGGACATTTAACTCAGTTAGTTTGGGAAATTCAGCAGCACTAAACAGGATAATGCTGCTGAATATCCTGGACAGCCGGGTTTATGTGGTTTGCAAGTCTACAAACCACATAAAAGCTTCTGAAGATGTGCTCGCCTGTAAATTATAAAATTCTGTAATTTATGCATGTTCTTGAAAACATCTACGTGCTGGGATTTACACCCAGGGTTGGCATAAATGTTACTAATTGGACAACACAGGATCTGGATTAGGCTTGGTAAATGTCTCTGATAGCATATTTAGACATGGTTTCAGAAAATTTCTGGCATAAGAACACGGCAAAAGAAAAATCTCTGGAGTAAATCTCTACAGCAGGAGTCAATAGATTCAGAAGGCAAAAAAATCTAGTTTGCATTTTACATGGAGCTCCAGACCAGACACACTTTGAGACAGTCAGGAAACAGCAATAACCACCTGCACTACAAAGATATAGTTAAGAGCAGTCAGTCACAAGAAGACCCAATAGCTTATTTGCAAGATGCTTGCCTTTTAACCTAAAGGTCACTCATTCAAGGCCAGCCTCTGATTGCGAGAAAAAAAGTAGCTGGGATTTTTATTTTCCTGAAACCTCTAATAACGTTTCAACTATGTTTTTGTTTTGTTTTGTTTGGGCAGCAATGACAGCACTTCTTTAATTAACAAAATTACCTTGAAATGAGCATTTATAAAAACAAAATGAGAACTTATTAAAACAAAATGAGAACTTATTAAAACAAAGCAAAACAAAATGAAACAAACCTTCAAACAACACAGGAAACTAAACAGTGAAAATGTTTTGCCTGCCCACCCATAGGAGAAATGAATATAGTCACAATGTAGGGGATGAAGGGTTTGCAGATATTGACAAGATCCAACTGAGATAGGAGAAGACAATCCTTCCTGTGTTATATGGTGTCTCCTCTTAGATGCTACAGATCTATCAACTTCTTGGATACGAGCTCTTTCAGATTACTTTTGCAGAGTAATCCTAAAGGATTAGAACCAGATGTTTCTGGAAGATAAATCCTAACTTCTGGAGTTACTACTGCAGAATCATGGTCTTGTAAACAAAATTATGTACCTGAGGAATTGTGATGCAGGGCCAGTGCGCCCTCTCTTCACACCACTCCAGATTATGCAATCTCTCTATTCAGAGCTGCCCTAAAGCCTCTGGCAAAGAGAGCTTGGATGGCAACCAATGCTCCATAAAAGCCCACCAATTCAGGCTCAGCTAGGCTCTCTAGCAGCCAACAAATCTAAAGCTGTTTCATCAAGACCTGCCCTTCAGGTCTTACAGCTTAGCCTCATACTTGGAAACAGAGGTCCCCATTGCAGTCAGCCCATTCAGGGCCCCGCTCAATGAGTCCACCACGTCTCCAATGCAATCATACAAATAATAAACTAAAAATAAATGCAGACATATGTCATCATCTGATCACCAAGCTTGGCAAAATGAGCATCCAACTCTTGAACCACAACATCGGTAAGCTGCTAAATTACAATTGGGTTATAACCTTGTTCATCATCCCCTGTGGCCACTATCCTAGAATTTGCAGAGGAGCAGCTTATCTTTTATCCTTTTTGGAAGTTTTTTGCAATTATTTTAACAACCAAGTGCCCAAAGAAATATTGAAGATGAAGAGCCCAGAAATGCAAGTTAGGAAAAGGATGGGGAAGAGCTGGGAGCAAGGGAAAAACATAGCTCCCTTACTCACTGCATCACCTGATCCTAGGCTAGTATTGTATAAAGATAAGCAGGTTCCTACTTGTTTTTATAAAATAGGCTTAATATAGGTGCCTTTAAAAGTGCTTTAACTAGGCACCCCTTTATAAAGTTATCTTCTAAGAGCATTATATATCTACTCTTAATGTCACCTATTGAGGTGGCATTAAATACTCTGCAATGATTAACACATATTCTGCAAGCCTTTTGTTTTTTTTTAAATGCTTTATTTTTGTTTTATAACAACAAAGGAAAGGAAGACATACAGCTAAAAGACAAATACATACAGAGAATGTAATACATACACCAAAGTAAACCCCTACCACCCCCCTGCTTCTTCTCTAGAAACTAATCATTCCCGAAAACGGGCGTGTACTGACATTATTGTGGTACAAACCTAACGGTGAGATAAAACATGATAAGTATGCATTAAACAGACATGTTGGAACAATGGGCAGAGTGTACATAATCATTGAGCATCCGCCATTTAGACAAGCGAAAGTGAGTTTGGATATGAGGAATAGCCCTCCGAGATATCTGCTCATATTTACTATATAAGCAGACAAGGTTCCACCATTCATTGGCAGTAATTCGAGAGCTATCCTTCCAATTCCTCGTGATTAAACATATGGCTATACCCAGCAGGAAGTCAAGGAGAAAGCGACCCTTCTTAGGAAGAGAGGGGACCTCCGCCACTGAGCGGAGTCCCACAATCTTCCAGGATAGAGGCTCGTGGAGGTGTAAGATAGATTGAATATGACCCCAGACCCGCCCCCAGTAAACCTGCAGTTGAGGACATTCATAAAGAACATGAGCGAGGGTTCCCACAGCAGTATGGCAAGACCAACACTGGTCCCTAGTAGTGGTGTTCCATTTGGCAATTCTTTCTGGAGTATAAAAGCATCTATGTGCAAAAAAGAAGAGAGTTTGGGTGACAGAGGCAGATCTGGAAACCCGCACCACCTTGCTCCAGAAAACGCTCCATTGTACAGGGGTTAAAGTGATTTGCAGTTCGCGTTCCCAGGCTTGTTGAGCTCTACAAGTAGCAGCGTCAGTACCCTGACATAATAGTTTATAAAAGTTAGAGGCTACCCCATGTGTACTACTAATAGAATGAATTAGTTCTAATAGCCCGTTCTCAGTAGGGGCAGAGGGCGGCAGGATTTGAGCTCTTTTGAGGCAGTGTTGAAGCTGCATCAATTGAAAGTAATGTTTCGCTGGTAACGCAAATTCCTTTTGTAAGTCGGAAAAAGTCTTCCAGCGAGCTGCAGAGAAGAGTTGTTGGGGTGTCCAGATCCCCCTAGAGTACCAGGATTTCCATGCAATCGTTTTATGTAGGACTTGAATTCTGGAGTTATTCCACAGCGGGAGTCTGTCCTGAGGACATACGTTTGAACCCAGTGATAGAATGAGAGTGTTAAAGGCCGCAAGAGTATCAACAATCATTGGGGGATGGCGTAGGTCAACTTGATGGGACATGCCGGGGAGATGGATCAACGGAATTGGGTTACTTAGCTCCTCTTCAATGTCAAGCCAAACTGGTCTGTTGTCTGTTGAGGCAGCTAGCCATCGGGCACCTTGTTTAAGTAGGAAGGCTTGATGATACCTAAGAAAATCAGGAAAGCGGGTACCCCCTAATTCCTTCGCAGACTGTAGTTTGTGTTTAGCTACTCTTGGTGGTTTTCCCTGCCAGAGATAACGGACGAGAAGGCCCTCGATGTCTTTGTAGGTGTGTAGCGGGAGGAAGCAGGGCAGCATTTCTAAAATGTAATTCACTTTAGGGACTATCATCATTTTGACGGTTTCTAGGCGGCCCCACCATGTAAGGGATAGGGGAGACCACCGATTTGTGAGCTCACGGACTTTGGAGACTACCTCCTTGGCATTAAAGCTAATAGTGTCTTCTAAAGGAGAACAGTAGTGGACGCCAAGATATTTCACCATGCGGGATTGCCAAAGGAAAGGAAAGGCCCGCATGTCAGCCTCATGTACCCAGCGATTTAGTGGGAATGCTACGGATTTGGTCCAGTTTATTTTATAGCCCGATAATTGCGAGTATCCATCAATCAGGTCTAAGACAGCCGGAACCGAATCAAGGGATACAAAGAGCATAAGGTCAGCTGCATATGCAGAGAGTTTAATCTCTCTGTGACTAAAGGGGATACCTCGGATACGTGCGGACTGTCTAATAAGGAGGGCGAGGGGTTCAAGAGCTAGATCAAAGAGCATTGGTGATAGGGGGCAACCTTGACGCGTGCCTCTTTGAAGCTTAAAAGGCCGAGACTTTATGGCATTTACACAAATACTAGCAACAGGTTGAGAATACATGACTTGGAGGTATCGGAGGAAGCCCTCCCCAAAGCCATACCATCGGAGAACTGCAAATAAGAAGGGCCATTCTAGGCGATCAAAAGCTTTTTCAGCATCTAGGGAAAGACCCACCCATGGGTGGTCCAAATTGGCAGCACGGGATAGCACATGGCACAAAGTCCGAGCGTTGTCAGCGGTGGAGCGGCCGGGTATAAAACCACATTGGTCGGGATGGACTAAAGTGGCCATCCTGTCTGATAGCCGGGTGGCCAAGATCGTTGCGAAGATCTTATAATCGGCATTAAGTAGGGAGATTGGACGATAGTTGGCGGTTAGCAGCGGGTCTCTGCCTTCTTTCTCAAAAACTACCACATTAGCTGCAGAAAAGGATCCCAAAGAGGATGTATCTACCGCAAGGGCAGTAAAGTAAAGTTTTAAGTAGGGAACTAAATCCGCACTGAACGTTCTGTAGAATTCTGTCGGGAGACCATCAGGCCCAGCGGCTCGACCCGAGGCTGTTCGTTTTAGGGCAGAATGGATCTCTGAAGTAGAGAAGGGTTCATCCAAGGCATCCCTATCAGCTTCAGAAAGGGTCGGCCGCTGAATACCAGAAAACAAGCGCTCAAAGGTCTCAGAGGAGAACTCACATTCAGATTGATATAGACGGGTATAAAAATCCCGAAAAAGTTCTACGATATCAGAGTCTGTGGTCAGTATGCCCCCTCCCTGTGGGGTGCGAAGGGCCGCAACGCGTTTGGCTTCTTTTTGACCTTTCAAGGCATTAGCTAAAAGTCGACCGGCTCGGTTGCTTTCACGGTAATATGTCCCTTGCTGAAGTGCAATACTCTGAGAAGCTGCAGTTGAGAGGATTGCATTATATTGAAAACGGAGACGCTGTAAGCGAACTAAAACGCATGGATCAGTACGTAAAGTTAGAACGCGTTCGCCTGCTTTGATTTGTTGGTCTAGTATGAGGAGCTGCTGCTTGCGTTGTTTCCGCAGGTGAATTTGATAACTAGTGATCGTTGCGCGAATGGCCGCTTTAAAACCCTCCCACCAAGCCCAGGTTGCAGTGTCCTGGGGTAGATTAAAGCGAAAGTAGTCCTGTATGGCTGCTCGAAGTTCTAACTGGAACTCTGGTTGAGTTAATAGGGCTCTATCAAAAAACCAGGCCCCCGAATTCCCTTGGGGCGCAGTGGTATGTAATTGAAAAGAAATAGCAGCGTGATCCGAGATATGTTGGGAGTGAATCTTTGCATCGTTTACCTGAGGAACTAACAGTTTTGATATTAAAAAGAAGTCTATACGAGACTGGGATTTATGAGGGGAAGAGAAGAAGGTAAAGTCAAGCTCATTGGGATGCAGCAACCTCCATAGATCAACTAAAGCAAGATCTTTAATCATAGAGGTAAGCGTAGTGTGACTCTTGGGGGGACCACTCGTCCTAGGCGGCTGTTTGTCAATCAGGGGATCAAGAACTAAATTGAAATCCCCCCCAATTATCAATGAAGTATTAGCAGAGGCCTGCGCAACCTGAGCAATGGTAGCAAAAAAGGCAGGGTCATCTACATTAGGAGCATAGAGGCATATACATGTAAATTCAAGGTCACCTATCTTGAGATGAACCCTGGACCATCTGCCTGCAGTATCCGAGCTAGTCGCAATAATAGTGGCATGCAGAGATTTCCTAACCAGTATGGCAACCCCACATTTCTTAGAAACAGCTGGAGAATAGGCGGCCACCATGTAAGGTTTAATATTGAGTTTAAGAGTTTCCTTCGAATTTAAATGCGTTTCTTGGAGGAAAATCAGATCAGCTGCTTCATGACTTAGATAGCTCAGGATTTTCTTCCGTTTTATCGGGTTATTGATGCCTTTTACGTTCAATGATAAAATCTTACATGGTGCCATCAATCGATAATAGACATTTTAGATAATGGCGCTTGAAGATATACAATATAAACAGAATCTGTACAGCAATGACATAATCACCAAGTATACTAGCCAATACACCCCATATTGAAAAACATGTACCAAAGTAACTTAGAGAAGAAGCAAAACCCCCAATGAATATGGCGACCATATATCTGCGGGAGGAGGCCCCAGAGAGGAGGATAAAGACATGAAAAGAGAAGAAACACCAGAGTCCATAATTAACACTGTCTCTGATATTCATCGAGGCAACTCTGGGTAGATGGAATCGGGTCACAAATATCATCAAAAGAAGGCTACAAACCGCCCTCGACGGCCTCCTTGCTGAGCCGTGGCAAATCCAAAATGGCGGGTACAGCGGATATGAGAACACTAGTAGGAACACTCTAGAAGTCAGCGCATCAAGTCGGCTTCTTTAGCATCCAAAAACTCCACTAGTAGATCAGGGTCCTCAAATGTTCTTGTCTGATTGTGCAGCGTGACTCGGAGCTTGGCCGGGTACATCAGGCCATAGCGTGCTTGTAATTGTTGAAGCCTCGGCCAGAATTCCAGAAAGCGCTTTCGGCGGTCAACCGTGGGTTTAGCCAAGTCAGGATAGAAGGAGATTTTATGGCTCTCAAACTCCATAGGGCCCTTCGCCCGAGAGGCGCTGAGAATTTGCTCCACATGTTGATATCTCAAAAGTCGAAAGATAATAGGCCGCGGGGTCTTCCTGTTGAGCGTTATGTTCGTGGGCACACGATGAGCGCGATCGATCTCCAATTCCTTGGTAAAGGTGATTTGGAGCAGAGAAGGGAGGATTTTATATAAAAACTCCTTCATGTCTCACGATTCCGCTCCCTCCGGTATGCCCACTAATCGTAGGTTGTTACGGCGCGCTCTATTATTGCTATCTTCCACTTCTTTCTGCAAGGCCCGCACCTGACGTTCCACTTTGTCGAGTTTGGACAGCCGGACCACATGGGAGTCTAATATGCTCTCCATTTTGTCCTGACGCGAGGAGAGTCCCTCTAGTCTGCCTTGCAATACACCAAGGTCTTCCCGCAGCGCTCGGAGTGCTTCCCCGTTGGACTGCACGAGGTCTTTAACCCCTCTGATCTCTGCGAGGATCTCCTGCTGCATTTCGGGGCCCTCGTGTAGAGCCAGCCCCTTCTGCGGGGACGGGGGTTCGGTTTTAGAGCGTTTGCCGTGAGAAGCCGCTGGAGATCCAAATTCCAGGCGCGTAGGTTTGGTCCCCGCCATCTCATCAATGTGCCCAAGTAAAATCAGAGCATAAATTCAAGAATGTCCGGTGTTAATTCAGGATTCTGAGTAGGCCTCTCGGGAGCCTCAGCGTTATGCGACCATCCCGCTGGACATCAGGCTCCGCCCCCCTCCTGCAAGCCTTTTGTAAAATACCTTGCTCATTTTGAACATCTCAACTAGAATCTTCCTCTTTCTACCTAGACAGCTTATGCAAAATGGTATTTCTTCTTTGATAAATTGAAAGCAGAATGACTTAATACAGTATTAAGACAATTTGAACATGCAAATACTAGGTTTATATGTATTAATGTCTACAGCATGCACACTTTTCTAAGGGGCTTTCATGGCAACTCTTCTTAGAAATCAATGGGGCCGCGGCTCCGATAACGATCGGAAACCGCTACCACGGCTTTGTAAACAAGCCCGTAAGAGATGCATTCTGGGCATGGTTTAGGTGGGCTCGAGAATAAACATATATTTTCTATTTTTGGAAAGGAAATACATGTCTACATCATAAAATATAAATGATGGCATTTAGACCAGCCCTGAGGCATGTGTGTCAACTGAATACTCATTTGGAATCTGAAATCTGGAGAAGTGATGGGATGTTTCTGACACTGAAAACTACCTAAAAATTATGTACTTACTCCAATATGGCAACTAAGTGGCTGCAGCTTTATTCAAAACTTTCAACACTTATACTTTATAACAATATACAAACAAACATTTTTGGGTCATCTTACAGTTAAGATGCTTGGCATTAAACCCCCATTCTTCTTCCCCTCTCCTCCCCACTGTCACACTCAGGCACCTCACTAGTCCCACTGAACCCTACGGAATTCCAATCCTTTTTCCTTGTCCCCCTCCCCCCCCCCCCCCCGTGTCCACAGCTGGCAGTGATGCACGCAGTTTTCATCATTCCCACTCCTCTCCTGCCCAACACCCCCTACTCTGACCAATCCAATAGCAACTGACTCCTGCTCCTGCTAGCTGCAATGAAACTCCCCCCCTCCACCCAATCTCAACCAAAGGTGGGCAGGATAGGAGACAGTGTCCCTGCTCCCACCTCCTCCTCTCTGACCCCCAGAATGACTGCCAAAATCCTGACCCTGCCTCTTCTTCCTTTGCTTCACCTAACCCCATTGGAACTGCCAGTCCCAGATGTATGCCCAGTCTGGACTCTACAGTTCTCTTTTGGTCCCAAAAGCTGAAGGAATGCCCACACATCCAAATGCAAACCTCTGGGGACGCCTGGAATAGAATTTGGCAAGAAAACAAAAGTGAGCAAACAAACTTTGCCTCAGTGCACATAACATTGGAACGCCAGCAACCCACCTTCCAAATAAAGGCAGGAAAGTCCCCCTGAGTGGCTATGAACAATGCTGCTCCAATGCAGAATAAATGGGCCCCATATTCCGCAATGTTAAACCCAGCCCAGTCCATACTCTTTTTCAGCATTGCTGCAAACTGAATCCTATTCAGTGGGGCACAAGTCAGTACAGCCCACCTGCTGGATAATTTCCGAAATATGCTCAGGGTTGACTCACTGGGTATGTCACTAGATCTGGATAACTATGTAGCACCACCTAACCCCCTTCTCTTTCTGGCCAGTCTTAGACCATTTAATGTGCAAACACTCCTTCCTGTCTTCTTCTCTCCACAACCAGTGACACCACTGGCATGCCTTGCCTGGGTGACAAATTCCCTCATCCACAAGACCACATAAAACATCAGCACAAATGTCATATGTAATAGCATCACTTCAGATGGTGTGTCACATATATACTGTAGTGCCTCAAGGAGACATTTCAGAATGGCAAGCATTATACACAAGTGTGTAGTTAGCTCCTGGGTGGACACTTGGCGAGCGTAACCCCACATCAACCCCTCATCATGAAAAATGCCGTTGGGTCATAAGAACATAAGATATGCCATACTGGGTCAGATCAAGGTCCATCAAGCCCAGTATCCTGTTTCCAACAGTGGCCAATCTAGGTCATACGTACCTAGCAGTATCCCCAAACCACAAGACACATCAACAGCACTGGACAGCCCTTGAAATTACAAACAAAAGCAATGCTTACCAGCAACTTGGTGAGCACCCCAGCAGAGGTGCCTGCCTGTTTCGCTACAACATAGGTTTTCAACCCAGTCCTCGGGGAACCCTAGGCCAGAAAGATTTTCAGGATTCCCACAATGAATATGCATAAGATAGATTTGCATACAATGAAGGCAGAACATGCAAATCTCTCTCATGCATATTCATTCTGGGAATCCTGAAAACCTGACTGGCCTAGGGTTCCCCGAGGACTGGGATGAAAACCCCTGCACTACAATCTACTCTTTGACAGGCAGGAGCACTCAGATGTTGTGCCACCACAGGAATTCTACAAATCTTATCTAGCCTGTTGCATACACTTTCCATGTATTTGCTACCAATTAACTCCTTAGAAACCTCTCAATGACTCCCATCAAGGCCTACCATAGGTCCTCCTGCAAGAGCTTGCTTCATGGGGGGGGGGGGGGGCAATGCCCGGAAATGTGCCTACTGGAAATATAAAAGAGAATCCACAATATCAATACAAATGCTAGGTACATATTTTTCAAAGTGATGTTAAACAGCAAGCAAAGTAGCACCACCAGACACATCAACAGCACTGGACAATGATCCCCCCTGCTGATTAATTGTTTGCACAACAATCATGTTGTCAGAGTACTACCCAATGGTGCTCAAAGCACTGTCCATACAGATACAATGCCACCCAAATTTGGAATAGCTCCAAAAAGGATGTGTTGCTGCACCACCCCCTCACTTGATAGGTCTTTGATCATTCCTGGGCACACCAGATTCCCCTAAAAAAGATCCCCAAAACCATGACCCACAGATGCATTGGAGAAAAACTTCAAATCATGGTTGAAGACTTGGGGAGGGGGGCTGCCACACATGAGCACCATTAAACAGCTTCCAAAAGGAGCCCCATACTTCCAGATCCTCCTGGACTCTATAAGACACTCACACCAGAAGATGCTCCCTCGATAAACCAGAAAGATGTACTTCAAGTATTTGATAAATTGAAGAGTATTAAATCATCTGGATTGTATGGTAAACATCAGAGGGTGTTGAAAGAACTGAAATATGAGATTGTAGATCTACTATTAGTAATCTGTGAACTATCATTAAAATGATCTCTAGTACCTGATGATTTTAAAATGGCCAATGTAACAACAATTTTTAAAAAGGGTGCCAGAGGGTGATCCAAGAAACTACAGATCGATGAGCCTGACATCAGCACCAGGCTAAATAGTAGAAACCATTATAAAGAATAAAATTACTGAACATGTAGATAGTCATGGTTTAATGGGAGAAAGCCAACATGGATTTAGCCAAGGAAAGATTTGTCTTCCTAATCTGTTTTGTTTTTTAGAAGATAAGCTAATTCCACAAAGGTAACCACATTAGACTACTTGTCTCATAGATATGAAAACATATTTTTAACAGGTAGACCAAGGTGAGCCATTTGATACAGTGTATCTGAATTTTCAGAAAGCCTTTGACAAGGTCCATCATGAGAGACTCTTGGCCAAATTGAAAAGTCATGGGGTTGGAGGCAGTGTACTATTGTGGATCAGGAACTGGTTAAAAAAATTAGAAAACAGAGAGTAGAGCTAAATGGGCAATTTTCTCAATGGTGAGAGGTGAATAGTGGAGCACCTCAGGGATCTGTGGGAGGCCTGCTGCTTTTTAACATATTCATTTATGACCTGGGAAATGGAATAACAAGTGGCAGATGACACAAAATTATTCAAAGTTGTGAAAATACAAGAGGATTGTCAAAAATTGCAAGAGGACTTTGACAAACTGGGAGACGGGGCATCCAAAGGGCAGATAAAATTTAATGTGGACAAGTGCAAAGTTTTGCAATTAGTGAAGAAGAATCCAAACTATGGTTACATGATGCAAGGTTCTACATTAGGAATCACCACCCAGGAAAAGGCTCTGGGCATCAACATAGATAATGCATTGAAACCCTCTGCCCAGTGTGCAGCAGCAGTCAAGAAAGCAAATAGAATGCTAGGAATCATAAGGAAAGGAATGGAGAATAAAACAAAGGTTATTATAATGCCTCTGTATTGCTTCATGATGCAAACACACCTTGAATATTGTGTGCATTTCCATATCTTAAAAAGGATATAGCGGAATTAGAAAAGGTACAGAGAAGAGTGACCAAAATGATAAAAGGGATGGAAGGATAGCCATATGAGGAAAGGCTTTAAAGGTTACAACTCTTCAATTTGGAAAAGAAATGACTGGCGGGAGATATGATAGAGGTCTATAAAAAATGAATGGAGTAGAACGAGTAAACATTTAATCCTTCAAAAAGTAGAAAGACTGGGGGACATACAATGAAGCTCAAATGTAGCACATTTAAGACTAATTGGAAAAAAATGTTTTTCATTGAACATGTAATTAAACTCTGGAATTTATTACCACAGGATGTTGTGAACGCTTTTAGTGTAGCTGGGTTTAAGAGAGGTTTTGACAGGTTTCTGTAGGAAAAGTCCATAAACCATTATAAAAGTAGACTTGGGAAATTCACTGTTTATCCGTGGAATAAGCATCATGGAATTTGTCTGCCTTTTGTGAATCTGTCAGGTGCTTGTGATCTGGAATGGCCACTGTTGAAACAAGATACTAGGCTTAACATAATATAAGCACATAAGAAATGCCATACTGGGTCAGACCAAGGTCCATCAAGCCTAGTATCCTGTTTCCAACAGTGGCCAATCCAGATCACAAGTACCTGGCAGGTTACCAAAAAAAGTACAAAGGTTTCACAATGCTTGTCCAGGGGTAAGCAGTAGATTTCCTGGGTCCTCTTTAATAATGGTATTTTCAGAAAGGACAGGGTAGGAAGAAGGGGAGGAGGAGTGGCACTATATGTAAAAAAATATTAAAACTTTGGAACTACAGAGCTTAAAAGGGAGAGAGGAAGCATTGTGGATTAAACTAGAAAGAGGGAAAGAGTTCCAAGATGATTGCACTTCCATTCACTGCAGGGTTTCCAACATAGGATGATAACCTGGTTCTGCTTTATTTATTTATTTATTATTTATTTATTACAGGCTCTTATATACCGCTCTATTCAGCATCAGGAGATGACCTGTATTCCTGCATTGATGTTTGAAATAGATCTTTTGAAAAGGTCTATTTCAATGCAGTCACAAAAGCCGTCGCTCTGATGCAACCCTAGGTTCAAAAGCCAACACTGAGTTTCTGTGAGTTTCACATGGAAGTGTGGAGAGTCTCTCTTTGAACTCTGAAGTTTTTACTCAGATAAGTGTTTGGCCTTGTGAAGACCATAATGTTTGAAACATATGCCTGAGAGCGCTATGCTCCATTAAATGGAACTTAAGTAGATTACTAAGTCTTGCAATTCTTTCACATGGTGTCATATCTTTGGACAGTGCTAGTATATATAAAGAAATTGGTATACACATTTCCATGCCTATATTTATGAAAGCTATTGGCAAACCATGCATGTCACTGATAGTACATATCACTATCTTATATTCACTACCATAGCTCATCTCCCCCTACAGCTGCACCTCTGTGCTGAGAATGCTTTGTATACCGGTGTTATGCATGCTAATGATCCATTGCTAAGGCGTGTGGCAAACATCTCATCCTTTCATGGATAGTTAAATCAGACCCTGCACAAAAACCAGGGTGCTACCACAATGCCCACTGTCCAACAGCATTACTGATGGGTGAGACAAATCCAACCTTCATACGTGCATTCAGTATGTCCTGCTGTTGCCAGTGATGGAAGCTGCAACCCAATGGATTGAGGCAAAATGTGCTCCTAGAACTGTGTGCAACATATGTTATTGTGGAGGGCTGAGGTCTATGGGCCCGATATTTGAAGGCCTTTACACAGGTAACTTCCTTAGTTACCCATGTAAAGGCCTTAACTGGGATTTTCCAAGGGCACATACACGGGTAGTGCCCTTCGAAAATCCTGGCTAAGTCCCTAATGAGCCTTGATGATATCCGCATAGTATCAGGGAGTGTTAGGGGAGTTCCAGGGCAGAGTAGGGTTGGAGGAAGGGGCTACACAGGTAGCAGCGATTTTCATTGCTACCTGCATAGGCCTCTGTGCCTTAAAGATAGGCAAGGAAAAATCTTGCCTATCTTTAAGATGCAGAAGCTATGCAGTAAAAATGATAATTGCTGCTACCCATGTAACTTCTGCGGCTGCTGGGGGTCTCCGGGCTAAACCAGATTTTCACTTCCACCGATGCGTATGTGAAAATCCAGGTTAGGAGGGTCAGCGGATAGGCTATGTGCCGCCATGGCGCATAGCCTGCCCAATTCAATATTGGGCCCTGTGTGCTTTATAAATGCTGTCATGATAGTCAATAAGAGGGCACGTGCTGGAGTGTTATGTCAGAATTCAACAAACAACATCTCCTATCTTTAATATAAAATGTGCTGCCTTGTATTCATCTGTACAGTGCTGATGCACTACCCAAAGTGGTACTGTGTAGGTAAGGGTCAAGCTCCTAGAGCACTATGCAAGGGACACAGAGTAGAAGCCACACATTGTGATGGCCTTGTGTAGATGACAGCTATCTCTTATAGAAAAGTCATGTACTGCCTATGTGTCCATTTGCAGGATAGCAGCACAGAGGACTGCGGTGTAAACAGTTCTAATGGACATGATGCACCCTCATAACAAAAGTGGCCTGCCCAGGGTTTAGGTAATGGTGCTCCATATAGTTTATAAATGCTGGTCTAATAGGGGGTCACTCACTCCCACTGGAGTATGTCACCATGCCTTTATTTGGATCACTCAGTCTGCTGAAATTGGCAATATACAGCCAAATAGAAATAGAAACATAGAAACATGATAGCATAAAAAGACCATATTGCCTATCTAGTCTGCCCTTCCATATCATCTACTATAATGTTTGGTTGTAGATGCAGTATATGCATGAGTATGTAGTTATATGAATACCCTGGCCATTGTTCTGTCTTTAGCACCTGCTGACTAGGCCTATAGTGCAGATTCAAAGAACAATGTCAACACAGCTCCATTAGCATGACTGACTATTTAGGAGTGGTTTCACCAGCTTCATGTTCTGAGTATTTTCATAGTGACACTGCTGCCAGAGAGGGGAATGCTACATGGCCTGGCGCCTGCATGTAATGGCCATACTCACTAGTTCTCCCATCATGAGTTATGCCCAAAGGGAATGACCTTGGACATAGCACTGTCACCACCTTCTTTCCCTCCACATATTGGCCCTCCAGCCTCAGGCATCTCATCCACAGCAGGTCTCTGAAGTACTATATCTCTGTCATGGGTTGGGGGACTGTTGCACTACTCCCATGTGGCAATGGTCTGTCAAGTGTCAATATCCAGACATATCAACTGACCAGTACTACTACACAGTTGAGTATGAGATGTAGCAGGCAGCCAGCTAAGATTGCACACTATGAGGAAACATGTATGCACAATTTGTTATGTGGATGCATGAGGCTCTTAGCAAACCCTGTCAGCATAGATATGGTAATCACAGATGTGAAACCAGCCCTGCTCTTTGTATGTGATTTTTGCAGCTCAATGTGTGTGTGGAATCACAAGGCACCATGTGATGATGTTAGAAGGTGACTCATGTGTGATACAAGATATAAGATTTAGGCTGAGACAGCAATGTATTACCTACAGCCAGACCTGTCACAACACTTACATGTAGGTGTGTACCTCCCACTTCTCTTGGGTTGAACTGGCTAGATAGACCTGTATCCTGGCTTATGCCTGTCACAGAGGAGGGTTGTTGGTTGTTTGTTGCCTCTGTGGCGTGGATCCTGAGAGAAGCCACTGGGAACACTGTTCCACACATGTTATAACACAGAATGGACAGCAGGGAAAACCATCACTCTAAACACAGAGCTGAGGGTTTGTAGCAGCAGAGCGCAGACAAACCAATGATACCAGGAGTCTGTTCAGAAGGTCCAAATCATTTATTTGTGCACAAGTCTCAAGCAAGACAATTTCAAAATGGCTGAGCAATGTTCTCTGACAATACAACAACTTTTATAGATTTTTGCTCCATTCTAGGTATAGGAAAACATTTCATTGGTCCCGGTAACCTCCCGTACCTCCCGTACCCCTTCTATTGGTCCCGGTACTGATAAGATTATCCAATTATGTTCTTTAAGTGGGCTCAGCACCTGCTCACCCCCCTTCTAGTCTCAATTACAATGGCCAGTTCACCAACTTGTTACTTTCCTTCTTTCAAGGCCATTGAGCTAGTTTGTACGTGTAGGGAAGCAGGGCTTTGTAATTTCTCTGTCAGCAATTTTAAACATATTTTTCTGTATTTTTCCATCTGTTCTGCTTGTCTAAGCTAATCCAATACTTTTGCTGAGTTCTAATTCTATAGCAGCATATTGGGGAATGTGCACTTCCTATGGGCCTCTCCACATGCTTCATTTACAGGTCAAGCTAATTTAGGCCTGCTTGCTTATGTCAGACACTGTGGATCACAGGCCTTCACCTGCCACAGGTTAATGGTCAGTGCCCTGTGTCTGAAATTGCTATGTTCTGATGGATTATGTAGGAGGCAACAGAGTTACTATATGCTGATCCACACATCTGAGCTCTGCTGATGGGGCCTGGCATTATGGCAGCAGTGCTGTGATGACATAGACCTATTCTCAGACTTGACCTGCCACTACATGTATGCAGAAAATATATAAATGGTTCACTGTACCTGTTAGAAACAAGGCAAAATTTGAGTGCTTGCAGCTATAGAAATTAACTCACTCTATGCTATAGCACCATAGACTAAGAGCGGAGCATCAGATATGTTCCCATAGGTATGCCACCATGTCTGTGACAATGTCATACATTCACATGGTACCTAGACCATGATCAGGCAGCTTGGAGGTGTGTCACAAACCTGTTGGTGACAGGTGGGGTAAGGTAGAAGGGGACCCATCAAAGACCCATATCTGTGGCAAAACATGAGAGGAACATGACTAAAGATGCAGCAAGATTTGGAAATGTAGAAAATGACAAATGTACACAGAAGTGCCTGCATACTATGCATCTAATGAACTCACCATGGCAACAGAACTGTAACATAACTATTGTCACCTGCCCTTAGGATAGAATCATGGCTCTCAGTACCCTCTAGATAACACATTCAGTTGCTGTCTGGCTAGTGCTTCCATGTAAATGCATGATATTGACAAGCTACTGAGAAGAAGGTCATCTAATATGATGAGGCATCCCCAGATTCATTCATGCATCTGTGGGCAATGATTGCAAGGGGTTTGTGTTCCCTTCCAGTGCCAATGTCTGGAGAGCAGGTATCCTGTTGATGTTTACTCTCATAGGTAATGATTAAGGGCATTATGCCATTAATGATGTGGCTGGCAGATTACCAGGGTAGCTCATGGATAAGGGGCAAAAAACATATTCACAGAGTGAACGTACATTCAAGCAGTGCTATGAGCTGTATATGGAAGGACATGGTTTGTATGCATCTGACAATGTGAACCACATACATGCAATGAGTAGTGCTCCTGTGACACCTGAGTGTCATGACTGTTGCATGGGAGATGACATCGTCCAATGGGTGACACCGAAACATAGCGCTAAGGTGTCCATTACCTACATGCCTAGCATGCACTGACATGTGGAGCGGAAGCCTTCAATAGCTGGTATGTGTCACAATACCACACATAAAAGCCATGCCTCTGTTGGTATGGAAGTGATGTAGTGCCATCTGTACTGGGCTCCACATGATCCCTATGGCTAGCAGCTGTAAGAGTCCTGACAGGTTCTTGGGGAATGGTTCTAGGGGTGGGATGAACAGCTACATAAGGTCACGACAGTGTGGTTGCTCATCTAATACATGTGTGCCATGTGCAGCAATGTGCTGGGTGCTTGGCCACTAAGTTTAGAAACCAAAATCAACCAGAGGTGGCTGCACTTACACATAATGGCTGTATACGGATCATGAGGTTGCAAGTACAGGTTGTTGTCATTGGAAGACTGTGCACCTTGTGCCAGATACAGTGCAGGACCTGCCATTATCAGTATTTGATAAGGCTCCTGTGTTGACCAGCAGGTCTAGATTGATCCAGTGGTGCTGCTGAAAAACCCAGGTATCAGCAACATACACACAAATCAGAGTAAAATGTTTTGATTATGGGTGTGGTGCTGACAGGTGTTATCTGTTGTAAGTGTTGTCTGTGACAGTCAGTGTCTGCTGCCATTGAAGAGAGTGGAACCTAGTGGGCACATTAATGCACATTGTATCAATATTTACACAGACATAAGAGAGTAGAGGTAAGGAGAAGTAATATCTGTACCCAATATGACTGGTACTGCTCATGCATGTGCCACCGGTCCTGGTATCTAAATACTATATGACTGTCTACATAGCTGTGGTTGAGTCTGCATAGTGTTATGATATCCCTGAAAAGCTCTGCTCCAACAGTGGGGGAGGGGAACAATGCTGCTGAGCTGAGACCAAAGAAAGGCCAGCATTGCAAGATGTCTAAAGCCACTGTACAGAGGTCAGGACATACTGCATATTGAGTCTCGTTTGGTGAACACACTATACTGAGAGTCACATGAGAGGAGCATGATGGCATTCATCCACCTCTCCTATTGCAATGCTCATAGTGCAATAGATTGTCTGCCCACAGACATGATTGCGAAATATAAGAGATAGTTAAGTTTATTTTGATTTTATCCTGTTGCTATAAAGGGATCCACTGTGTCTGTCCCATGCTATGGTGAATTCTGTTACTGTATATTCCCCAACCACTTCCATCGGGAGGGCATTCCAAGCATCCACCAGCCTTTAAGTGAAAAAAAGAATTTCCTGACATTGCTTTTCAGTTTACCCCATTGTAGTTTCATGTTATGCCCTCTAGTTTTACAGTTTCCCCGTATTTGAAAAAGGTTTGTTTCTTCATATCATATCTCCCCTATCACTCCTCTCCTCTAGCGTATACATATTTAGGTCTTCAAGTCTCTTCTCATACGTCTTCTGCTGCAGGCTCCAAATCATTTTGGTCATCTTCCTCCAAACCGTTTCAAGTCTTTTTATATCCTATGTGAGATATGATCTCCAAAACTGAACACAGTATTCCAAGTGAGGCCTCACCATGTGACTTGTACAGTGGCATTAGAACCTCCTTTTTCTGCTACCAATTCCTCTCTGTATGCAATCCAGCATCCTTCTGGCTTTGGCCACCACCTTGTCACACCTCTTGGCCATCTTGAGATCCTCAAAAACAATCACTCTAAGATCCTTCTCCTGGTCAGTGCACACCAACTTCTCATCCCATATTGTATACAATTCCCTTGGATTTCTGCTTCCCAAGAGCATGACAGTGTACTTCACATTAAATCTTAACTTCCTTTCAGTCGAGTGGGTTCCATTTACATCACCTTTTGTCATTTATTTATTTATTTATTTATTTAACATCTTTTATATACCGTGCTATTTGTTGTCAGTGCGGTTTACATATAACAATGGTTGCACATTCGGAGGACAATTGTGTGCTTACATTATAACAGGAAACTTAAACTTGGAACAACAGGGTAAAACTGTAACTATGTACAAAACATCTGTCAGTCAACCAAATTCTGATCCAAGTTCACCACCTTGTGACCCATCCCCAGGCTGTTCAGTTTATTGATAAGCCTCTTATGAAGAACAGTATCAAAGGCGTTTCTGACATCAAAGTAGATCACATCCATCACATGCCCTTGATCTAGTTCTCTGGTCACGTAGTCAAAGAAATCAATCAGATTTGCTTGGCATGATCATTCTTTGGTAAAAACCATGTTGCCTCGGATCATGCAACCTATTAGTTTTGAAAAAGTCCACTATTCTCTCTTTTAGGAGCACCTCCATTACTTTTCCTGCCACCGAGGCAAGGCTTACTGGCCTGTGGTTTGTCACTCTTCCCTATTACCAATTTTGTGAAGAGGTACAACATCAGCTCTTCTCCAGTCCTTTAGAACATCTCCTGTCTCCAATGATCTATTAAAGACATCCTTTAAAGGCCCTACAAGAACCTCTCTGAGCTCTTTCAGTATCCTAGGATATATCCCATCTGGTCCCATGACCTTGTCCACTTTCAGTATTGCAAGCTGTTCTAACACATCATCTTCTGTGAATGAGGTATCTACACCATTTCCATTTGTATATTTGTCAATCATAGGTGGTCCTTCTCCAGGATTTTCTTTAGTAAAAATTGAACAGAAGTATTTGTTTAGCATTTTCGCTTTTTTAAATGTCACTTTCCATGAATTCATTCTCGGCATGTTTGAGTCTTGCAATTGAACCTCTGATCTTCCTCTTCTTCTGAATATACCTGAAAAACATTGTGTGCCATCTTTTCTTCTGCCTTTGCTTTTGCTATCCTTTTTTCTATTTTTGTCTCTTTTAGCTTTATCCTGTATTCTTTTCTGTGTTCCTCTTTTTGTGAACTTCTGAATTTTGTAAAAGCTGTGTTTTTTTGCCTTTATTTGTGTAGCCACTTCTTTGGAGAACCAAATAGGTTTCCTTTTCCTCTTGTTTTTATTTACTTTCCTTACGTATGTATCTGTTGCCCCTTTAATTGCCTCCTTTAGTTTAGGTCCAAAAGAGAATAGACCTCTCTTGCAAAAAAACACAGCAGACACACAGCGGAGAGTAGATGGCAGCAGATTCAATCTTTATTGCAGTATTACCCCAATGTGTTGCAGTATTACCCCAATGTGTACCCCGATGTGTTTCGGCATGTGCCTTTCTCAGGGGGTGTAGCTTCATAAAAACATAAATAATGTTATATCAATGAGTATAAAATAAATCAAATGACAATGAAGTATTTAAATTACAGTAAAATACAAACAAATGCAAAGATTCAAAATATATAAATAAAAAATAATAAGTAAAACAAGCAATACTCAACCCAAATTAAAACCTTAAAAACTAAAAAAAGGGCTAATTAATATCAAATGATAATAAAGACTAACATAGAAAACAGAACAGCAGATATTGACTAGCACCAGCATACTGAAAAATTAGTGCAGGGGAATCAAGGTTGGACAGTCTTGTCAAGTATCATAGACCCACCTACAATATACACCAGGTAAAAAAAATGGTGGATGATGAGGACACCAATATGTAACCCTTAGGAACAGTTAAAGTACACAACATATATCATAGAGATTGGGGCATGAATATCACCCTATTCATTGTATATTCCTAAATAACATTCCTTGCTATCTTTAAGTTTTCCGTAAAAAGAACAGCAATACCTAACTAAAGAATGGTTAAAATAAGCAGCCAAAATAAAAGACACTTACTCTTTTGAGAAAAAGAGTGCTCTTGCTCAGGAATCACTATAGTGTCATAACCTCGAGTATATAAAACTGCATATGAGGACCTTCAATGTATGAACCTTATATGATTGTCAAATGGCATGCAATTGTGCATAATAATAAGGAATATAGACCTGCCTTGGAGAAAGAAATCCTTGAAAGCTGTGAAACAAAGGGTATAGAAGATAAATAATGAACAATAAAATGGCCAGATATACAAACCCTATTAAGAGTTCATCCAAAACCGGGTATATGAGCAAAACAAGACTATAAGGAAAAAGTAAAACAAATAAGTTACGGCTCAAAAGTAAAAGCAAGGCAGGTGTCCTATGACTTAAAAATCACATGAGCCATTTAAAATAAATAAATAAATAAATAAATAAAGGAATAAAAGAAAGCTCCATGTATCCATAAGAAAGATAAAAAGCAATAAAAGACATTCAAGAACAATAAAAAGGATATGGATAAACCACTCATGTAAACCCAAAAAGATAAAAAATAAATAATAAAAATAGTCAGATTCAAAGGTCCTAATGAGTAAATGTAAATTTAAATTAAGGGGGGGGGGGGGGATGCCATGATGTGCCATTGGTAAAAAGCTACTCAAATCCAAACAACCTCTGCTCTGAAAATCATGAAACAACAAAAAGAGAGCAGTACTAGTCGAGCACTATAATATTGATCATATTGATGGTTGTTAGAAGATTTGTCTTGAGGAAAACTCCTCTCGTGACCACTCTTCCGTTTTGTTCAGTTAAAGGTTTACTCAGTTTTAAACAGTGAACCCATGTTAAAATTGTGTGAAAAACACAATTATGCACCTCACACAAAATTAACCCAAAATTTATTTGAAAAAACATCCGTGTTGGTAAATAACTCAATACTCTTATCTGAAGAAATAACTCCATGAACAGCGATCCTTTGCTGAAAATACAGAGTAAACAGCGCCATAACACAATGCACTCATCTGAAAAGATGACGCCGCAAACAATAATCCTTTGCAGAAAATGCAGTGCAAACAGCGGACGCAGCACTGCATTTATGGAACAACAACTATGAACGTCCTGTTTCAATGCTCCAGAGACCACAATAATGACATCCTGCAAATGGCAACCAAACTTTGTGGATGCCTTGCAAAACTCAGCTGATATTTAAACCACATGACTAGTTAGATGAATGAATGAAGACCAAGATGAACCAATCAGCCTCTAATACTTCACAGAAGACTCACCCAATCCAGTTCTTGATTCAAACCTCTGGGGGATACTGTTGATAATTTAAAAATTCAAGACTGGGGGCGGAGCCTGATGTCCAACGGGGTAGACGCCTGGTGCTGAAGCTCCCGAGAGGCCTACACAGAATCCTGACTAAACTCCTGCAAAACTTCACTATTTTGCTTTAAAATCGCCGGGGCGCATCGGAGGGATGGCGGGACCTAAACCACAGCGCCTAGATTTCGGCTCCCCCACTTCGTCGCACGGCAAACGCTCCAAAACGGAACTGCCTTCCCCGCATAAGATGGCGCCGCTCTGTGAGAGCCCTGAAATGCAGCGGGTGATACTCGAGGAGATTCGTGGTGTAAAGGAACTGGTACAATCCAACGGAGAAGCGATCCGCGCCATGCGTGAGGACCTTACCATGATGCAGGAAAGGCTCGAGGGCCTCTCGTTGCGCCAAGACAAAATGGCGGAGACTCTTGAATCGCACGCGGTGCGAATGGGGAAGATCGATAAAGCTGAACGCCAGATTTTGCTCCTTCAAAAGGAACTTGAAGATAGCAATAATAGAGCTCGTCGCAATAACATTCGACTCATTGGAGCTCCAGAGGGCGTAGAAGCAGGAGATCTGCGGGAATATCTGGGCAATATTCTACCCTCTCTATTGAAGACGACGTTTCTTAAGGACCTGGAGATAGATCGGGCACATCGTGTCCCCACTAATATGGTGCTCAACCGGACGACTCCCAGGCCCATCATTTTTCGGCTACTGCGCTATCAACAAGCTGAGCAAATTCTGGCTGCTGCCCGGGCTAATCATCACCTCGAGATAGATGGGCATAAAGTGTCTTTCTTCCCTGATCTCTCTAAGCCCACGATGGACCGCCGAAAGAAGCTTCTTGCTTATCGCCCTCGCCTTCAGCAACTGCAGGCCCGATTTGGTCTCCTGTATCCGGCAAAGCTACGCGTTACGCTGCATAACCATACCAGGACCTTCGAGGATCCTGACCTCCTCGCTGCATTTTTGGACTCTAAAGAAGCTGAACTGATGCGTTGATGTTACCATCAAGCTGTGTTGCTGTTCAAAGCTCTCTTAAATCTCTACCTCATTGGGGCCTATCGCAGTGATTTCGCTGCGGACGCGGTTGGACTGCTCTCCTGACCTACTTCTTTGAACCGCCATCCTGCTTTTCTGCACCCTTCGGTGGCTCCCGGGACTTGTTCCTGCTGCAGGGAGTATGGCCAGTATCGGGCCTTCTCTGGGGCTTCCCCCCGCAGACTCATGGTCGCCAGTAATAGTTGGGGTTTTGCTTCTTCTCTAGTGCACTTCGGTGCCTGTCTCTTTTTTTTTTGGGGTTATTTATGCTTTCTACCAAAAGTTTATTATTTCATGTCGTGTGTACAGTCATTTGCTACCAATATGCATAGTTTAGGGAATAATGTGCAACTTCATGTTCTCTCAAAATTTTGTATATTACTAGATGGCTTTCTGTAAGCTCTTATCATTGAATGTCAAAGGTATCAATAGTCCAATCAAAAGGAAGAAAATTCTTAGCTATTTGAATACTGAGCATGCTGATTTAGTACTGCTTCAAGAAACGCATTTAAATGCTAAAGAAACACTAAAGCTTAATGTCAAGCCTTATGCTGTTGTGGCGTATTCTCCCGCTGTTGCTAAACGCTGTGGTGTTGCCATACTTGTTAAGAAATCCCTGCAGGCCACCGTGCTAGATATTAGCTCAGATAATGAGGGTAGATGGGCTCGCGCTCATCTCAAAGTGGGGGATCTAGAATTCACGTGTATTTGTATTTATGCTCCAAATGTTGACAATCCTGGTTTTTTTGCTAAAATTGCACAAGCTGCGCAAGCCTCCGCTCATACCCCACTAATACTGGGAGGAGACTTTAATCAGGTCCTCGACCCTTTGGTGGATCGGCAGCCGCCTAGAACCTGTGGTCCACCCAAGAGTCTCTCCATACTTACAGCTATGATCGCTGATTTGGCTTTGGTGGACATATGGAGGTTATTGAATCCTTCTGATTTGGATTTTACCTTTTTCTCCGCTCCTCACCAATCACAATCCCGAATAGATTTTTTTCTTTTATCTAAAACATTGGTATCGCAGATTGGTATGGCTAAGATTCACCCCTTGCACATTTCAGACCATGCTGCCATATCTTTTACGATACACACTGCTGCGCAAAATGCAAGTCCCCGAGCATGGTCTTTTGATAGGTCTCTCCTAGACCAACAGGATTTTCAAACTGTAATACGGGCTGCCATACAAGATTACTTTCATTTTAACTCTCCCCTTGACACAACGAACTGGGCCTGGTGGGAGGGTTTTAAGGCGTCTATTCGAGCCACGGTGACTAGTTATCAAATCCGTCTTGGGAAACAAAGAAGGCAACAATTGGTGATCCTTGAACAACAGATACAGGCTGGTGAACGTATTCTTACGTCCCGAACAGACCCATGTGTTCTGCTTCGTTTGCAACGTCTCCGTTTTCAGTACAACAAGATTTTGCATAATGCCGCTGTTAGAAATATAGCATCCCAGCAGGGATTGTATTACCGGGAAAATAATCGCGCTGGTAAACTACTAGCTAATGCTTTGAAGGGGAAAAAAGAAGCCAAACGGGTAGCAGCTCTCCGAAGCCCATCTGGGAATGGCCTTGTCACAAAAGATCATGAGATTTTAGAGCTTTTTCGCGATTTTTATGCTAGCTTGTATAAATCTGAATGTGAGTTTGTTCCTGAACATTTCGACCGCTTGTTAGCTGGTGTACAGCGTCCTACTCTCTCGGCTGAGGAATGCACGGCCCTTGATCATTCGTTTACTCTTGTGGAAATACAGGATGCAATTAAAAGATGTGCCTCCGGCCGTGCTGCGGGTCCAGACAGCCTTCCGGCTGAGTTCTTCAAAACTTTCAGCTCTGATCTGGCCCCGTTTTTGCAGCAATACTTTACTACCCTAGTAGCCGACGGATCCTCCCTTGGTTCCTTTTCAGAGGCCAACATAGTGGTCTTTGAGAAGGAGGGGAGAGACCCACACCTGACAGCCAATTACCGACCCATCTCCCTGCTTAACGCAGATTATAAAATCTTCGCCACTATTCTTTCTACTCGGCTCTCTCACAAAATGACCACTTTAATACATCCAGATCAATGTGGATTTATTCCCGGCAGATCAACTGCTGATAATGCCAGGACTCTTTGTCATGTACTAACTAATATGGCCTCCCACGATCGTCCATTGGTTGGCCTTTCCCTAGATGCCGAAAAAAGCCTTTGACCGGCTAGAATGGCCATTCCTATTTGCGACCCTCCGTTGGTTTGGTTTCGGCGATAATTTTCTCCGTTGCCTTCAAGTGCTATACTCTCAACCAACTGCTAGTGTCTGTGCCAACACATTGAAGTCCCAGCCATTTTTACTGCAAAGAGGCACCCGTCAGGGGTGCCCACTTTCCCCCTTACTTTTTGATCTTGCGTTAGAACCCCTAATCCTGTTAATCCGTCAGTCTCCACATATCCACGGCGCTCCCTTTCCCCGTCGGGATATAAAAGTCTCAGCGTATGCAGATGATCTTATGCTTTTTGTTTCCTTAGACTCCGTATCTGTTGTTCTGGATCTAATTGACCGCTATTCTCAACTTTCAGGTTACAAAATTAATTGGACCAAATCAGTCGCCTTTCCCCTAAACCACCAGGTTCACCAAGCAGACTTGCAAACCTTTCCTTTTGTATGGCAGCCCCGTATGGTAAAATATTTAGGGGTACATTACTGTTATCCTCTCGAAGAAACCGTCGCTTTTAATGTCAAAAATTTAATCACCAAGGTCCGTGAGCTCACCCAACGTTGGTCTCCACTTACTCTTACGTGGTGGGGCCGTATGGATACCATAAAGATGATGATTGTTCCCAAGGTTAATTATGTCTTAGAAATGTTACCGTGCCTTCTCCCTCGACATACCTACAAAGATATCGAGGGCCTGTTGATCAGATTTTTGTGGCAGAACAAACCGCCTAGAATAGCGAAACATAAACTTCAGTCAGATAAGGAACATGGTGGGATAAGATTTCCTGATTTTTTCAACTATCACCTCTCTTTTCTTCTCAAACAGGGTGCCCGTTGGTTGGACGCTTCTTTCCCGTCCAGACCAATATGGTTAGATATAGAAGAAGACCTCTGTAAGCCCATTCCACTTAGCTATCTCCCTGGAATGACTTTCCCACTGGATGCCCACTATCCACCAATGCTCCTGGATACACTTCGCTCCTTCAATGTTCTCATCAGCTCCCTAGATTCCCTAGCTTGCCCACTAGATAGGCTTCCAATTTGGCATAACGCTCGATTCCAAATTCAACATAAGCCGGTGGCCTGGAGTCCCTGGTATTCCAGAGGCATCTGGACTCCCAATCAACTGTTTCACAATGCTCGCTGGAAGTCCATTAATGAGCTCCATTGTGAGTTTGGCCTTCCTTCTAAATACTATTTTCAACTGCTTCAGTTGCAGCACTGTCTCAAGAGTGCTGGGGTTTTTCCCCCACTAACTCCTCATGACCAAGGGATAACTGAGGTGGTCTCCTTTATTGGGGCTCAGTCCGGTGTTGCTTCCACCTTTTATAAAACTCTTTGTGCTCCTCAGAATGCTGTCCCCCCTTCTGCACAGCAGACTTGGGAGCGAGAATTGGGTGTAACTCTAACCCCTGAACATTGGAACCTCTTCTGGAGCAAAGTGGTTCGTGTTTCCCACTCGGCTTCCTTAACCCAGACGCTTTTCTTCTTTGCCCATCGCTGTTTCTATACCCCTGATAGACTGGCCAAATGGACTTCCACTCTGAGTAATCAATGTTGGACTTGCCATGCAGCTACAGGCACCCTCACTCATGTCATGTACGAATGCCCCGCACTACAACACTACTGGAGCCGGGTCTGGGGTCGTATTCAATCTATCTTACACTTTACTGAACCACTCTCCTGGAAAATAGTGGGACTCCGTTCTGCAGCGGGCATCCCCTCTCTCCCGAAGTCTGCTTACTTCCTCCTTGACTTTCTAATGGGTATTGCCATATCGTTAATCATGAAATATTGGAAAAATAGCTCTTCACTGAGTCCTCTAGAATGGTGGAATTGTGTCTGTCTATATAGTAAGTTTGAACAAATTCCTCGTAGGGCTACCCCTTCCCTTCAGGCCCGCTACCAGGTGTCTAAATGGAAATTACTCACAGATTTCGTGCAGTCGGCCAAATGCTCGCACTTGACTGTCTAGTTATATCTCTCTCTTGATCCATAGTATATCATGACTGTTATGTTTATGTTCTAACATAATTGCTATGGACCCCATGCCTGGGTCAATATCTTTTCTTTTCTTTTTTTTTTTATTATCTAGAGAAGAAGCATAGGGGGGGAGGGTTGATGGGGTTATTTTCCGGTTTATTCCATTTTATTTTGATGCAATCATCCTTGTTTTATTACTGTGTGTATTGTTATTGTTATAAAATGAAAATAAAAGTTTAAAAAAAAAAAAAAAAAAAATTCAAGACTTCTCCAAAAATTGAAGTTTCTGTTCCCAATTACCACCTCGAGAATTTAATGGAACATAGTCCAGCACCCTCCACTTTAACTCACAAAAAAGTATGACGATGGTGCAGACAGTGCTGTACAAGGGAGTGTTTGCATGTTCCCGGAAACGCATCTGAACTGGACATATGGTGTGTCCTACGTAAATTAGCAAGCATGGACAAAGCAACATGCAAACCACAAAAGCAGTGGAAGAAGTAGTATGCCATCTATGTATGTTGCTTGTCTATGTATGTTGTTTTGTCCATGCTACCCTGGAAGTTCTGGATTTCAACTTCCTACCTAAAAGCCTGCATTTAGTCTCCGGAACCTCCCCACCACACTTTCCTATGTCATTGATACTGACATGTACCAAGACAGCAGACTCCTCTCCAGCACTATCTAAGACCTTGTCTAGGTGGCACGTGAGGTCTGCTACCTTTGCACTAGGCAGGCATGTTACCAGGTTATCCTCACATCAACCAGCCACCTTGCTATCTATATGCCTAATAATCGAATCATCAACTATAACGGCTGTCCTAACCCTTCCCTCATGGGCACATGGTCCTGGAGAAACCTTCTCATTGTGAGAGGGTTTTACATCACCCGGAGGACAACTTCCTGCCACACCAGGGTGATACTCTCCTGTCACGTGACCTCTCTCCTCCATGGCAACAAGGATGCTACCTGACTGGAGGTGGGACTTCAGTACTATATCTCTGTAGGTTTCATCTATGTACCTCTTTGTCTTCCTTATGTCTTCAAAGCCTGCTACTCTAGCCTCTTGAGACTGGACTGCTTCCCTGAGAGCAAAGAGCTCCTTGCACCTAGTGCACAAGTAAGACCCCTCACCAACTGGGAGAAAATCATACATGTGACACTCAATGCAAAAGAATGGAAAGATCCCATCTTGCTGCTGGACTGCTGTCTGCATCTTAGTTTTAAGATTGTGTTTAGGTATTTAAATTGTTTACTTACTAAGGTTTGCTGGGGATACTTATACTAATAAAACTATACCTAATGGGCCCGATTTTGTCCCACACGTACATCTCCTTTGTATGTCTGGGCTGATCCGGACGCACAAAAATATTGTGATTCTGATCCCGCGGGGCACGTCTGGCCCTGCAGGATCAGAATCACAAACAGGCAAGTATGTGCAGGCTGGGACTGCGATTCAGTCCTGACCTGCATATACAGCCAGAGCCCAGCTAACTCAGCCAGGGCTTTTGAATGGAGCACGGTGCCAAGCCACGATGCTGGCCACCTGCAAACAGAATTAATTCCCTGCAGCCCAACCCCTGATCCAGCCTCCTAAGGCTAGGATCGGGCTGTGGGGAATTAACTCTGCCCCCCTCAGCCCCTTCTGCACCCCAGGCCACTTAAAAAACATGACCAGAGGTGGAATAACTTCCCCGGCCATTTTGCTGGCCCTGGACATACAGGGCCGACATTAGAATTGGCCCTGTACGTCCAGGGCCAGCGACCACCCACTGCCTGCCTACTCTCCGCCCCCGAGCCACCTCTTCCCAGCCCCAGGGGGGGAGAGTTATTCAGGGGTTGCCATAGGCATGAATAGTGTGGATGGATGACCCAACGGGATGTCCATCCCCACTATTTGTGTCTCAGAATAGCCCCCAATACGTTTAATGGACTTTGTTCACCTCAAGCTTAATTAATCTCAGGTCCTTAATGTATGAAGAGGTACCACATCAGCCCTTCTCCAGTTCTGAAGAATGTCTTCTGTCTCCAAGGATCTATTAAAGACATCCTTTAAAGGCCCTGCAATAACCTTTCTGAGCTCTTTCAGTATCCTGGGGTGTATCCCATCTGTTCCCATGGCCTTGTCCATTTTCAGTTCTGCAAGCTATTCAAACGCATCATCTTCTGTGAATGGTATAGTATCTACTCCATTCCCATTTGTACATTTGTCAATCACAGGTGGTCCTTCTCCAGGATTTTCTTTAGTAAAAACAGAATGGAAGTATTTGTTTAGCATTTTTGTTTTTTCAATATCACTTTCCACTAATTCGTTTTTGGCAGTTTTGAGCTTGCAATTCCACCTCTGATCTTCCTCCTCCTGAATATACCTGAAAAACATTTTGTCTCCATGTTTTAGATCTTTTCTTTTTATTATATACAGTATTTATGAATTTTACAAAAAATAATCAAGCAAAGTTTGTACAGAAAAGATAATTCATCCAGAAACGAATATATCACACACAATCCTGAAGAAAACAAAAGTCACAGAAGTATCTGTAGTCCACATAATGAAAGGGTATGGAACAAAGAAAACATACAGTTGGCAAGAGGAAAAACCAAATACAAATAGTCAAAATACAAAAAGAAAAAACTAGAAGACTGTGAGGCCACGAGGTATAAATATCCAGAGCATGGTCACATAATTCTAAGCTTAACCTTTAAGCACCTCAGTGGGAGTAGATATAAGAGATATTCTAGCACTAATAAAGGCAGAAAAATGTTCTGGTTTATAAAATATAAATCTTTCTGTTTTAAGCACAACAATACTTTTACATTTTTGGGAAACGTAAGTAATAAGATGCCCCTAACTGCAGGACTCCAGCTTTTAACAAAAAAACCTGCCTATGCCTTTTTTGAGTTTCCCTTGAGACGTCAGGAAACATAGAAACCTTAATCCCCTGGAACAAAGAAGCCCATTTTTTATAATACAACTTGAGCAGCCAATCTCTATCCGAGACCAGGGCTAGTGTAACCAACAAAGCAGAGATTTTAAGAGTCTGAAGTAGGCGAAGAAAGTAAGTCAGAAACATTTAAAACATCCATTGCAACGTCCCCATGAGCAGCTCCCAGCTCCTTAGCCGATGGTAAATAAAAGGCCTTAGTAATAGGTAGTAACAAATCTTGAAATACCAATAAAGTACCTACCAAAAATTTCTTAAACAAATCTATCAGTGTAAAACCCGGTATCACAGGGAAGTTCAGCAACCTCAAATTACAGGCACGAGTAGAATTTTCCAGCACTTCAAGTTTAGCCCGAAGGGTAGTGTTCTCTTTAACCAGAGCCAGTGTAGTATCAGAAACTTGATTCAACTTTAATTCATTCACTTCGACTTTCAGTTTAATCTGATCCACCACATCAGTATAAACCTACATCATTTCCTCCACTTGAATTACTTTCACTGAAATCTTGGTCGTTTGTAGGGCAACTGCTTCAGCTAGGTGAGTAATACTCTCCAACGTGATTGTCTTTGGACAAGTCAGTCCCAGAACAGGTGCAGGCAAAAAAGCTGTTGACCCTGCCAAGTCAGGAGTTTGCAGTCCACTGAGGGAGCAATCCCAATGCCAACTTCCCTCCAGCAAGATTTTCAAAACCTCCTAATGCAAACTCTCCATGCTCCACTTCCTTGACACCCCACCCCAGAGCTGTGAGCTCGCTGGCATCTGACGTTCCGACAGAACTGGCCACAGAAGGGAGAGGAGAGGAAGCCAAAGACTGTGGTGGGGACCTCGCTTCAGGAGATAAGGTGGTATCCAGGCACAAAGGAGAAACGGCATCCTCGTTCCGTTCTCCAATGCCTACACGAATCTCCCGTATCATGTCCTTGGAGAGCTGCACAAACGTATCCATGGGACCTGTCTGGGGCTTGGGTGGGAAAGTCCTAGCCTTATCCTTACGCTTAGGCATCTATGAAGGAAACAAGCTCAAACCTCGTCAGCCATCTTAGGTAAGACACACACACCCTTGTCACGCTTCAGATCTTTAGCCATCTTTTCTTCTGCCTTTGCTTTTGCTATCCTTATTTCTCTTGTTGTCTCTTTTAGCTTGATCCTGTATTCTTTTCTGTGTTCCTCCGTTTGCGAACTTCTGAATTTTGTGAAAATTGTGATTTTTGCCTTTATTTGTGCAGCCACTTCTTTGGAGAATCAAATAGGTTTCCTTTTCCTCTTGTTTTTATTTATTTTTCTTACATATGTATCTGTTGCCCCTTTTATTGCCTCCTTTAGTTTAGCCCATTGTAATTCCACGTCCCTTATTGCCTCCCACCCTGCCAACTCCTCCTTCAGGTACTTGGCCATTTTACTGAAGTCAGTGTTTTTGAAGTCTAGGACTTTGAGCTTGCTGTGATTGTACTCTGCCTTGGCTTTTATCTCAAACTATACCATGTGATGATCGCTGTTGCTCACATGGATACTCACCTGGACATTTGACATGCTATCTCTGTTGGCAAATACTAAATCCAGCATCGATGGTCAATGGCCATTCTTGCTGGCGACAAATTACTCAACTTGCCGTACCCATTCCGTCATCAGCAGCCCACTTCTTCATATTTATGTCGAGTCCCTGAGAATTTCAGTTTTCAAGATGATGTTGCAAAAAAACTTCTTAACATCCAAAGTGGCTGTTAGCAAAGGAGTGTTTGGCAGTAACAGCCACTTTGGAATTTAAGATCAGTTATTTCAAAGCATCGTCACAAAAGCTGAAATGCTTGGGGAATCCATATAAATATAACAAATTGGGGTTCTGATGGCGGAATGGGTAAGGCAGGTAGAGTATTGTGTTATTAGTAAGACATCCCATTCAGCCCCTACATATATTGCTTTGGGACTTTGTTTATATAGTGGTATGGTTTTTGCCTTGCTACATATATCCGATGTTTGCAGTATATTTGAAACTAATATAAAATACAATGAAGCAGTGAGTAACCCAGGAACTGTTTGTAAGAAGATATTGACACATGTTTTCTCAGCACATTTTGACTGTGACATTGGTCAAGATTTCTGGGCTGGACTTGTTGTATAGACCGTCTATATTGGGGGAGAAAGCATTAGAGGATCAGGCAGGATGGATGTGTTGCGAGACTATTGCCTGCTGTGCTTGGCCTGGTGGCTAAAACCTGATTCAGGAAGAGTCACATCCAGGCCGTCTGGATGGTCCCAAGGAGGATGGGCCCGTTTGAATCCGATTCTGAAACATGGGAGCATTCAAAATCAGGTTTGTAAACATCAGCTATCTGTGGTGCAACTCTGCCTGCCTTCCCACAGTCTGCTTTGTGGCAATGGTCTCCTGGTCAGGCCAGTGTGGGCATGGGAGGCGGGATCCTTCTGCCATCATTCCAGGTAGCCAGCCTCCAGATATATCATCACTCTCACAGCTTGCATAGATCCTGGACTGAGTAAGGATGTAGGCCTCATGGAATAATCCAGGGATTGTTGGTACAACTCCCAGTGCTTGGCACAGCTGATGTATGGCTGCCCTATCACAGTGGAACCTGATAACACGGGAGTCATCCGTTTGGTCCAGGTACTGGCCAGGCATTCATATCCTCACTGAATTGCAGATCAGCACACTAGATCCTTCCATGCAACCCTCAAACAAACACAAATACTAGCACTTGCTGGGATGAATTGTAGAACACAGCAGTAAATTTTATAAGTCCTGGCCTTATTCCACATCTCTGGCAGGAATAATAAGCAGGTCTCCAGGAAAGGTCATAAATGTGCATGGAGTTTTTGAGAATATACTATACATGTCTCCGTGTCTGGCCAAGCCCCATTCTGTGCCTCAGGAAGTGTGCAGACATTCAAATTCTAGTGAGATAAACTTGTGTGGGCACCGTGCGGGCACTGGAATATATTTTTGAAGACGTTTTCAGCACATAAACGTCCCCAGCACATGTCCAAACGCTTATTCGGCTTCTGGAATGACCCTATATATGGATAAGTCATTTGTGTTCAGCAGGAGGAGGTGGAAATTTAAAGCCAGCACTTTATCAGGTATGAAGGGGAGCTGATAAGTCTCTGGCCTTGTAACAAAACAGAAAGCTACAGGCAGTCCGAATGATCATTACAAGACCAGAGACTTATCAGCCCCTCTCCCCTTGTAACTCCCAAAGTAACCCAGATAAAGTGCTTTGAATACTGTATCAGCTCCTAAATTATGAAAGCTTCCCAATGTCAAAATATGAAACAAATAGAGGAAAATATGTTTTCCTAAAGAACAAATCTGAATTCAAAGGGTTTTATTGATCTTTCTATAAAATAAACTACTTTAGCACTTAATTAACATTTTTGTAGTAATGACAAAGGGCTATAAAACATTTTGTCCTCAATAAAAAAAATATGTCAATAATAGGAAATGAGCAACACATGTAGAACATATTGGCAGACTCTGTAGTCCTGTGCTTAATGAAGCATCATTAATTCACTGATTAGGTGCTGTAATTAGCACCATAGTAGCATATTCCTCACTACTGTAGTAGATCAGCATAAGGAATTTCTAGTTCAATTACAATAGTGTCAGTTGCATAAGGGTAACCAGGACATGCAAGGCCTGATATTGAAAGCAAGTTATACATTTGCTGGCAGGTGAAGGCATCTATTTTCAATGCTTCTATGGATAAAATTGGGCCATTTAACTACCTAAATGACCAAATGTTATTCTTTGAAAAGAAGTTAGCATGAGGAGGCAAAGATACATATTTTCAGCCATAATTCTGAATAAATAATTGCCAGCATGTTCACAGGTCAGGTATATATTCAAAAGCACTAGTTAAATAAAGAATGTTGTTTAATACTGTATATGAATGCAGTTAAGTGCCAATGAAACTAACAGTTTTTGTAATAGTAGCTATGCCAATAATGTGTGATAGTGACCCTTGCCTCCCATTAGTGCTGCGTCTCTCTTCCTCCAAGAGTCAAGAACACCTCCATTCAATTACTACAGATGTTTTATACTTAATGCACCTTCACTTTGACTGTTAACATGGTTTAATGAAGTCCTTTTTTTGTCTTTTTTTAATATTTATTTGTATTGGTCAGCTGTGTTTTAATATTCACAGCATCAATACTACAAAGATCAAGCAAGTACAGCAATTGACCATTATCAAATGTTGATCATAATATACAGTGGTTACTCACAGCTTTTTGATTTTGCCTATCATAACCTCTCAACAACATTCATTCTCCCATACATTCTCAGTCACCTATCTTATTAGCAATCATCCGCTCTATCCCTGCTTCCCTTTCTCAAAGGCCCATCCAATATCCTTGCAGTCTAGGTACTGTATATGAACTCTATGGATTATCTTGTACAGAATTTCTTGAAGCACTGCATGTGTGACTTTAGGAATATCTACGACGGTTTTTGATATTACTGCTAACTACTACTACTAATCATTTCTATAGCGTTATAAGGCATATGCATCTAAACTCTCTTCAGGTGTCACTTCCTGCCCTACATCTCCTGTCCATACCACTGCTAGAGGGCTAAGGTACTGGTCACCCAATTGCCTTCACTCTACTTGATACCACCTGGACAGGACAGTCTTCACCTAAGTTTTATCTAATTGATTGAGACAAAAACCTTTGCCAGACTTTCATTTCAGTGTATCATAGAAATGTTTCACTTGAAAATATTGCAGCAAATGAGTATTTGGGAGCTGCCATTGATTCCACAGGTACACTACCAAAAAACTGCCTCCAGTTTTGCAACTGATTCCCATAGATTTTGGGGTGCTGAATCCAGGAAAAATAGCCAAAATGTTCCATCACGTCACGTTTTCTTGCAAAATTAGATTTCTTACCCATATAAGGAATGTTCACATAATTTCTTTTTAGCCGACTGCAGTTTATTTTCTTGGCCCAAAATAGAGGTTGTAATGGTTAACTAACTAGAAACACTCCCTCATGATATTTTAGAGTGTTTTGTATTCATTTTATACATTAACAGGACAATTGGGAGGCGGGGGGCTAAATCCAGTACTCGCGCTGGCGCATGTTCTTTCCTGTTCGCCTCGCCTCGTTCGCTCGTTCAAACACGGTGGTTGCGACATGAACGTTCCTGTCAAATTCCAGTTTCTTGCAAGTTCATTATTACCTTTTGTTTGCTCAGTCGTAATCCAGCTTTATTCCGAAGTGGTTCACTACAGTTGTAGTTTGCAGTGCTGTGTATTTGTGATGGCTCACAGAGCCAGAGGTTGCGTCAACTCTCCGGACAGTTTTTGTTTTATTTGTGGGGAATATACCGTGAAAAAGCGGCAGAGGAACATTTCTGCATTTATTAAAAAGTATATTTCGCCTATTTCGGTTTGAAGTTAGGCGATCAAGACAAACCGTGGGCTCCTCACAAAGTGTGCAAGACATGTGAGGAAGATCTACGCTTATGGATGAAAGGTAAAAAACAAGCATTTCGTTTCGGAATACCTATGATGTGGTGTGAACAAAGAGACCACAGCAGTGACTGCTATTTTTGCTCTTGCATTGTGAAGGGATACAACTTAAAAAATAAGAACGTAATAAGTTACCCCAACCTTCCCTCAGCCAATTAGGCCTATGCCTCATAGCAACGAAGTACCTGTGCCTGAACCACCAAAATCTTTGGATCATATTTGTGTGGATGGTTCTGATCATGATGAGACTCATCAGATGGCTTTTCCCGATGAGTCCAGTACTTCCGAGTTTGAAACTGAACCAGATCCGAAACCTGAACTTTTCTCTCAAGCTGAATTGAATGATTTAGTCCGGGATTTAGGACTCCCAAAAGATGCTGCCCAACTGCTAGGTTCTCGGCTTAAACAGAAAAATCTATTGTCACCAGGAACAACTTTTTATTGGTACCGCAACCGCGAGACACAATTTTGAAGTATTTCAGCAAAGAGGAAGATTTGGTATTTTGCAACGATATATATGGAGTGATGGAAAAGTTTAAACTCAAGTATGATCCTGCTGAATGGCGGTTGTTCATTGATTCGTCAAAAGACAGCATAAAAGGTGTTCTTCTTCATAATGGCAACACATTCGCTTCAGTTCCTATTGCTCACTCTGTTATTCTCCAAGAAAAATACGAGAATTTGGCCCTGATTCTTCAGAAGATTCGTTATGATGAGCGTAAGTGGATGATTTGTGGAGACTTTAAAATTCTATCCATGCTATTAGGGCAGCAATCCGGTTTCACCAAATATCCCTGCTTCCTTTGCTTGTGGGATAGCCGGGCCCGCAACCTACACTGGGGGAAAAAAGACTGGCCAATTCGGGAGTATTTGAGACCCGGTGAGAAAAATGTTCTTCATGAGAGCTTGGTACCTCGTGATAAAATTCTATTACCACCTCTCCACATTAAGTTGGGTCTCATTAAGCAATTCATCAAGTCCCTTCCAAAAGATGGTGAGTGCTTTCAGTACCTTTGCTCAAAGTTCCCCCGACTTTCTGAAGCAAAGCTAAAGGAAGGAGTGTTTGTTGGCCCTGATATAAGGAAACTCATTTCAGATGGAGCATTCGCTGAAACGATGTCTGAGAAGGAAAAAGAAGCCTGGGATTCCTTCAAGGATGTTGTTCTCAAATTCTTGGGGAACAGGCGGGATGAGAACTATAAGGATATTGTTGCCAGGATGCTCAATGCCTTCAAAGAACAAGGCTGTAACATGAGCCTGAAAGTCCATTTCTTGCACTCCCATGTGAACTACTTTCCCGAAAACTTGGGGGCGTACAGTGAAGAACAAGGTGAAAGGTTTCACCAGGACATCAAGGACGCAGAGAGAAGGTACCAAGGAAGATGGAACACCACTATGATGGCTGATTTCTGCTGGTTGCTGCTGCGGGAAACCCCAGATGAAAAATACGCCAAGCAGCGCACCAAGAGAAGCATTCGGGGGAAGAAGAAACGGGCCCACCAGGAGATTGATTGACCCAAGAATGACTTTAAAATCTAAACTGTGTTGACAAATATCGTGTTTTTACTAAACTTTGAAATAAAAATTTGCTAGTTATTACCACAGTGTCGGATCTCATTTATTAGAATTTTATTTTCACACCATCGGGTGTTTGTCTTCATGTATTGCAATGGTGTGGTTTGCATTTTCTATTCTTACATACATACCTGTACAACATTTTTTGCACATTTCTTTGCTTTGCTTTGTGTCTAACCTTGCTCTTATATGCTCAATGTTTGTGCACATGTATGTGGCTGTTTTAAGTGCAGACAATTTTGCTACCATCACAGTGTGTTTTGTTGACATTACTCTATTCTTATGTGCTGCCTTGTTGCAATTTTCTTTATTCTTATTTGAATAACTACTAAACAATTAGTATAAAGAATTCATCCAAGAAACTTTTATCTCGATCGCACTCAATCTGAAACGTTCACCTCAAACTGCTAACCAATGTAGCAAAAAATCTGTACGTGATGGAGCAAATTGGTTACCAGATTTGGATTCAGCGCACCAAAAAACGTAAAAATCAATCGAAACAATAGAGGCAGTTTAAAAAAAAAATTTTTTAGTGTACCTGTGTTCTTAATCTGCTCAAACAATGTAAAGTCCCCTTTATTTATCATGAGTAGCTGTCCAATCAATCTGCATCCCCTCTTCTCCCAATCTTTAAATCAGGGAAAATCTGGATGTCCTCCCATTTGTAGAAAGGACAACACACCTGGTGTATTTCCCCTGTGGTTTCTCCACCATCCCCATGCCATCCTGAATGGATCTAGAAGATGCAACTTCCCCCCTTAACTGTTCCTGCTGTATATTACACAAATGAAGAACATTAATGAATGCATAAGGTACGCACCAAATCTCCAAAAGAGCCACTGGGAAGAATTTAGTCCCTTCACACTATTTATCATGTATCCAGTAGCGCAATGCCAGTGTGTTATATAGATGTAAATTATGATAAATCTAACCCACACTTGTCCTTCTCCAAGATCAGTATTGAATATCTGAGGCTCTTAGAATTCTATATAAACTTCCCAGTAATCTTTTATAAGCCAATTCATCTACCCACTTAACCCAAATGGACATTGTTTGAAGAAGGTTATAAAAATTTGGGTCGTTGTTGTTAAGTGCTGTCGAGTTGGTGTCGACTCATGGAGACCCTCTGGATAGTTGTCCTAAATTGTGTTCGGTCTTCAGTCAGGCGGCTCAGTGTTGATAGAATGGCACTCATAGCTGCTGTTATTGTATTGATCCATCTCATTGCTGGCCTTCCTCTTTTGCATTGACCTTCTATCTTGCCAAGCATGATGTCTTTCTCTAATGATCTCTCTCTTCGCATGATGTCTCCAAAGTATGATAGTTGAAGTATTGTCATTATTAAAGCTATGTGTCCATAAAGCAAAAAGCATAGATCCTTCCATTTGTTGCATAGAATTTTGATAATGTCTAGTTTGTCATGCTGTGTGCATAACAAAAGAATGTTTATGAAAGTATATGCCCAGGAATTTCAGGCTACCCTTCAGCCACTTTAAGGGGAATTCTGATTCATCCTGGATCTCTTGTCGCTGTTAAGCACAAAGCCTCAGATTTACTCTATATTTATATATTGCAGCTCCTCCATTACTTACTATTCTGTCCTTCTTGAAAAAATTGTAGCCCAGTATAAGTTTAACCAGTCATTGTTCTTCATGCAAGATGACTTCTGTATCTTCCATGTTAGCTAAATCCAAGTCATTATTTCTCATAATATGGGTATTAATTTTCTATCTATAGCTTTCCAGATGGTCCATATTTTTCCAGTTTCTATATGTGTTTAATGTTATACTTATCTGAAGACTTTTAATTAACCGAGGGCCCACTTTCTCTGTCTATTTTTATTCAAAGCTCTCCTTAGTAAGTTAGTCAGTCAGTCAGTGGTGTAAATTCTGATCGAACAGTCCCAGAAATGGAGGGCCAGGGCAGAAGGGGACCAACACGGCAGGGCATCAAAGTTACTTTTATCTGTTTGCCGCACTGCCTTCATTCCAGGCCAAAGTCTTTTGATAACAGAAGTAGCATGGCAAACAGATTAAAGCAAGTTTCCCCCATATTGTCACCACCACCAGAGCAAGGGGGATAGGTTGCCAGGGGAGCCACACTGACCCTGACGCCGATGCCATTGCTGTCACCAGGGGGGGGGGGGGGGAGTCACCACGGGAGGGCCGAAATAGGGGGACCCTCAGCAAAATTGTGCATACAGGCCCCCCACTAGAATTTAGATCACTGTAATCGTTCTTTTCTGGACAATAATTCACTAATTCTTTGACAGATGGACATGATCTCTGTTTAGCAGTGCTGAGAAATTCCTCCCATGGTACAGAAAGCCTAAACACTATTGTTGGCCCCGAATACACAACCATTCATTCATCTACAGAATGCGGGTTTCTCTGTCTTAGCCTTCATCCTCAACTAGGAGGATTGAGGACAATACCACCCACATACCTATCTGCTGCACTATCTCTTCCAGAGCCACGATGTTACTTTTGAAACACTTAGGTAAATACATATCATTTTCATTTATGCAAACAATGATGAGCAGTTTTGGATTATAGCCAGTAGGCTTGATGAGTCTCAGCAATCTCTCGCAATGTTTTGTATCTTGGCACCTGATGGACAGAACATATCCAGGGACATCACTTCTGGCTAGTTGGCAGATGGATACCACTGTGCTCCTTAGAAGGAAACCACAAATTGCTTATATATTTTGCATCTTATGAACTCCAGAAGGAGGCTGTCTTTGGCACAATGCAAGTACTATGACAGACATTAGATGTAAACTTGAGAGATTGAGATTATACTCCACATAACATAGTCCTTGATATATATTGTTATAGTAATTAAAATGAGGGCAGATCTTTGCCTGAAGTACCGATCAGAAATCTTGACATGATAGGAGCGGTCTTAGCTGCTGCACCATCCTAAGTTTGCTGTAAATTGGCCTGATGGTTAGTTTGATCTGTGTAGAAAGGCTGAGGGTTCTATCAAACGTTAACTCTGAGATATTTTATTTTATTCTTTACTTCAAGACAGGCTTCTTTGACCTGTAGGTTGGATGGGGGGATAAATTGTTGGTTCTTAGTGACATACAATACTTCCTTTTTCTTGGGTGGTATGTGGGTAGTATTGTCCTGGTCTGTAGGTTATGTGAGATAAGCCATTGTGAGGTCTCACTGAAACATGATAGATGTGATATCCTATTTTGAACTTTTGGAAAATATTGCAGATTGGCTGCAAATAGATATTAAACAGTAACACTAGCAAGGCTGAACCCTGGGGAATACCTTGCATTTGATTATATGTGTTGGATGATGAGTGTCCGATTTTGACTTGTTGGATGTGGTCTGTTGGGTAAGATTGAAACCAAAGAAGGGTTGTCATGGATTCCAAATAGTTGAAGCCTCTGTAGTAAAGTATTATGACTAATTGTGTCAAAGGCAGATGCATTATCTAAGATGATCAGCTATGAATGATTGCTTGCAGTTTTCGAGTCCTTTTAAGAGTGTGTCAAAAAGACATATTAAAAGTATCTCAACTCCATGGTTTGGCCTGAAACCACTTAGCTCCTCCAAGTCTTCTACTCTAGCCTCCAGAGATTGGACTCGTTCCCTGAAAGCAAAGAGCACATGTAACATCTCTTACCAACTGGGAGAAAATCGTACATGTGACACTAAATGCAAAAGATTGGATAGCCTCCATCTTGCTACTGCACTGCTATGTGCATCTTAGTTTTAAGGATTTGTTTAGATATTTAAGTTGTTTACATACTTAAAGTTGCTAGGGATTCTTGTATCAATACAACTATACCCAATATACCACAAGATTAATTAAGTTCAGAGCCTTAATTAATTTCAGGGCCTTAATTAAACAATTTTTGATGAGGATAACCAGCTCAACCTGAAAGTGTATTTGACCCCTTCTTCCCTTTAATAGGTTTAAGAGCCTATAAATCTAAGAGGCTTGTTTACTAAACTATGGTAAAGGAGCATGTGTGCTGATAGCACATGCTAATGGCACACCTGCACCCTTAGTGCATCCAAAATGCCACTTTAACGTGCACTAGTGGCACCAGCAGCATTACATACCCTGTGGGCGGAGAGAAGGCATGCATGGGGTGGAGAGGGAGGATCAATGGGTGGGGAGTGGGCAGGAACAAGGTTTGCTCCCTTAACAAAGGCACCTTAACACCAGAAACCCTAACATAACTCAAAATCTCACAGAATGGGTGTTTTATGAGGGGATAGCCTATTTTATGTCTGCAATGTGCTGTTCAGACAGGGAAACCCAAGAAAGTGATAATAGTGCTCCATTAGCAGCAACAGCATAGTGCCCCAATATGAAAGGACACTATGTTGATGGTGCACATGGGGCAAAGGAGGTGGCACATGGGTCATGAAGTGGGGGCTGCTGGTGCACTGGGAACATAAGACTACAAAATAAGCCAAACTGTGTCAGACCAAGTTCCATCATGCCCAGTATCCTGTGTCCAGCAGTGGCCAATCTAGGTCACAAGTACCTAGCAGTTTCCCCAAAAGACACACAGGATCCAACTGTAGTGGGGCAAGCATAGTCTGGTTCCTCTTTAAAAATGGTGTATGCACCGTTACCCAGGAACCCGTCCACACTTTTTTAAACCCAGCTACACTGACAGCTTTTACCACATCCTCCGGTAATGGATTGCAGGGTTTGATTACTCATTGACTGGAAAAATATTTCCACCTAGAAGACCCAAATGGGTTACACTATAGCCACATTGCATGTTCCCTAGTCCTACTACATTTTGATGGTGTAAGCAATCGATCTACGTTTACCAAATCCACTCCAGGCAATATTATATAGACCTCTAACATAACACCCCTCAGCCATCTCTTCCCCAGGTTGAAGAGATATAACATTGGCAGGTGGTGATGGTGTCCCTGGAGAGGCAGATGGGTGTTGGGGGGGGGGATATGTGGCCAACCATGTATGCCTCAGCCACCCCCCCTCCCCCCCGGACTCACTGCCCTAGGCACCTGCCAAACCGCATGTTGGATGGGCTGGGACTGCGCACCAACAACATTGACAGCACATGGGCATGTCAGCATAACATTGGGGGTATTGGTGGAAGGTGCAGCAGCACCCGCCTACAGCAGACCAAAGCCATGCCCTGGTCAAGTGTGCCATGCCCAGTATAACATGTGCCAAGGTCTGTCCGATGGGAAGCATGACATCCCCAGAACCATTATAGCCATTTGGCAGCACTGTGGTGCACTGCACACAGTTGATGTATATGTGAGTAGAGGGTCATAGGTTCAGGTCCTGGCTGTGATATGCTAGTCATTGGTCTGTGGTTATGTTTTGGCCCACAATGCAGGTACAACACCAACATGTGCAACCCCCAATGATTCAGCCATCAAGGGTAAAAGCAGCCACACATACAGGCTGGATGGAGAGTCAGGCTGACAGCACTGGCTCAGTGAGCATGCATTAACATCAGGCGCACTGCTAGCTCTTGCACAATGAACACACCTTAACAATGCTTGAGCTGAGATAGGGACCAGAGTGTCAGACAGGAATGCTGACCATTCCCCTTTTTGCACAGTGTGTCGATATGAGTGTGTGTGTGTGTAATGTCTATACATCATTTTGTGGCTTTCCACACCTTATAGAGCCTCGCAGTGCCTAAGCTGTTTCCAGCTTTAGTCTGCAATTGTGCATGGTGAGCAGCAAAGACTTGTGGATATCGGCTGAAACAGGGCAGATTGGCCAGGGTGTGACTGCATCAGGGGTAGGGGTAATAGCTGAGATGCCGCTGGTAGGGCACTCTCCCCCTGACCGAGCAGTGACCATGGCATGGGTATGTATCCACATAGTGCTAGATAGTGTTTGGTACCAGTGATGCGAGTGCACTCACTGTCTTTGTGGCTCAATCACTAAACCACATGCTGGGTGCACATGGTTGCTTTGTGCACATGCAATGTGGACTGTCTGCAGTTCATATGTGCCTGGCTGTAAAACCCAGTGGTGGGCAGCAGGTGCAGTCTGAGCTTGCTGTAGATGAATGTTAGAAACAGGTGGTTGGGATGAGAGGTGTTCCAGGCCTACTCCTCGTGGTACTGGTAGGACCAGCAGGACCTTAGTAACTCCCACCTGCTGGCATAGATGCTTTCCCTCCCTTTCCCTCCCCCCTCACCTCTTTCTTCCTGCTCTCACTTTTCACCCAAGCATCCTTCTAGCTTTTGCTGTCACCTTTTCTACCTGTTTAGCCATCTTAAGACCATTAGAAACAAGCACATCCAGTTCCCACTCTTCTTTCATGGACAGAAGTAGTAGTAGTAACAGAAGTACTTCATTTCCTATACTGCACCACTCTCTTGGATTTTTGCAATCTAAATCCATGATCCTGAATCTTTTAGCATTAAATCTCAGCTTCAAAATTCTTGACCATTCTTCAAGCTTCCTGAGATACCTCCTCATGTTATCTACACATTCCTGGGTGTATATTTAACTTCTGAGTAAAAACCAAAATGCAATTTCCCTTTTTATTCATTGGCAAAATATCTTGAAACAGACAAGTGAGACACTCAAGTTGAACCTGCTGACCTACATATTCATGCTGTATTAAAATATCAGTTATGATATATCAAAAAAGCTAATGTGCTAAACTGCAATTTTATTTCATAGAGGAAGACTGCACATTGTAAAACAGGCAAAAATAACACACTACAGGGCCTATTTTAAGTTGTGTTAGCTCTTTAACATGGGGATTAATACATATAAAGTACTTAACACATAATAAAAAATGTCTTGCACATAGTAAATACAGTTAGTAGATGTTAATTCCTGCCTTAAATAGCTAACACAGAATTTAATTGAAATTCTGGGTAAGGGGTAGTAAAGGGGTAGGCAAGGAGCAGAGGGGAGGCACAACAGTTCATACATATTAATTTTAGTATGTGCTAACTACAAAGCAGATAGATACTATAGAAATTTACCTGCCCCTGGAGGGCCAAGATGGCTTCTCTGTAGGACGGTGTTGAGTGAGCCCTCCATGCTATATTCATTGCACTGTGTGGAGACCTTCCTACCTGACTTTATGGCCAGGAAGAGGAAAGGTAGGGCCGAACAAGATCCCTCCATAAGAGGGTTCCGTTTGAAGGGTCAGACAATGCTGGATGACTGCGGTGGTATCTCCTGTTTGAGTGAAGCTGTAGCTTTCACTGGTGGAGGAGCTTTGAATGCCGAATGGATGCTGAAGGGGTTCTGTTGTTGGGCTCTGAATAGAGAGCAATTACCCCACAGCCTGGAAGTAATTTTCTCACTGGAGCAACTGTGGACTTGCTGCAATTTGATTTGTATCCATGATCTGGAGGGACAGCTTGAGATGACCTTCTCATCCATGGACTCCAGAACATCCAAGAGGTACTATGGGTAAGAAGAGAGGGGAGGGGAGATTGGGGCTCCCATTATGGATAATGGACTCATGGAAAAGCCTGCTGTTGTCAAAATGGACTCTCAATGGGAAGCCCTCAAAACTTTGGAGTCCTCATTTACAAACCTCCTTAAGACATTTAAAACTGATTTGGATGCTTTTTCAGCAGAATCACAGGTCCAGGTTCAGTGTTTCAGACAGGCTGAATCCAGATTGTTTGAAAAGGATGTACATCATAAGGAGACCATGGATGACATTTTGGCACAGATAAAAGACAGAGAGATCTTACAACACAGAATAGATTTTTTGGATTACTAGGCAAGGAAAAATAGCTTGCGATTTTTAAACGTTCCTAAGTGTCCTTTGTTTTGTCCTATGGACATGGTTAAGAAATATCTAATGGAGGTGCTGAGTATTCCATCTGATAGAATACTGAGTATTTCATCTACGTTTGATCTTGTGGATCACAGAACTCTTCTTTCTCGCCTCTATGATGCTGGTTTACGTGGCACGGTGTTACAGTGGTTTTGTTCATTTCTCAGTTCACGTACTTTCTCTGTTTATTCTGGAAACCAATCATCCTCCCCTGTCCCTTTATCCTGTGGGGTTCTGCAAGGCTCTGTCCTCTCCCCTCTATTGTTCATTATTTTCCTTGCTCCTTTGCCCCTCTTGATTCAGCAATTTCCGGTCTCCACTTACCTGTATGCGGATGATATTGTTCTTCTTTTTCACTCATCTCTAGTTAACATAGATATTTCTCCTCTTAATGACTGCCTCTCTCAAATTAGGTCCTGGCTTTTCTCCAATTTCCTGCATGTAAATCCTTCAAAATCAACTGCAATGTGGGTATCCCTAAGTACTCCATAGTCCTACCATTGCTCTGCAACTTGAGTCCACTTCCATTCCTCTAGTATCTTCCTTCCAGTATCTGGGTGTCACTTTAGACTCCTCTCTCTCTTTTCATGAACACTTATCTCTTCTTATACAGCATTCATTCTCAGCTCTGACAGATTAGAGAAGTCTGTTCATTTTTGCCTCCATCATCCATTGTCACTTTATTGCTTGCACTAGTTATTAGTAGATTAGATTATTGTAACGTAATACTGACTAATCTACTTCTTTATCAACTTCTACGTTTACAACTACTCCAAAATACAGCTGCACGGCTTGTTTCAAATGCTCGACGATCAGATCATGTTATTCCACTTTTGTTTAGTCTTCACTGGTTGCCACTTCGCTTTCGGGTCCAATATAATATCTTAATTTTAGCCCACCGGGCACTCTATTCGTCAACTCCGTTATACCTGTCTGATCTCATCTCTTTACATACTCCCTACCGCCAATTGCATTCCCTTCATGCCAATCACCTCAATCTCCCATCTCCCTCTCAGGCACACCTAGAACAGACTCGACATGCTGCATTCTTTTTTCTCAGCCCAGTACTTTGGAATTCCCTGCCATCTTCACTCCGTTTAGAATCTGTTTACTTAACATTCAAGAACTTGCTCAAAACCCACCTGTTTCAACAAGCTTTTGACCTTAAAGAATGACCTCCATAGCCTATTGTCTATGTTTCGCTATTTTCTCTGTTCCTTTCCTGTCTCAAATATGGTGTTCCTTTCTCCTTCCGCAGCAATATTTTATTGTAAACTGTCCTAATGTCTTGACGTGGGCGGCATATCAAATGTAAATAAAGATAAAGATAAAGATAGCTTCTCTTATTACAGTATCTATCATTGCCCGGGCAAGGGAGGAGCGCTATACCTGGGGCTAAAGAAGAGAATATGATGAATTTGACTGGCTTCTTACATTCATCCCTGGAGAGAGAAACATAGAAAAATGATGACAGAAAAAGACCACATGGCCTATCTAGTCTGTCCTTCCATATCAACAACTACAACAGTCACCTTTTTTCCTTTAGAGATCCTCTGTGTTTGTCCCATGCTTTTTTGAATTCAGATACTGTCCTCATCTCTACCACCTCCACTGGGAGACTATTCCACGGGCCCATTACTCTTTCCGTAAAGAAATATTTCTGCATATCACTCCTGAATCTAACCCCTTTCACCCTCATCCCATGTCCCCTCATAGCAGAACTTGCTTTCAATTGAAAGAGGCTCTCCCCCTGTGCATTTATGCCACGGAGATATTTAAACGTCTCAATCATATCACCTCTATCCCACCTTTTCTCTAAGGTGTACATATTAAAATCCTTAAATCTGTCCTCATATGCTTTATAATGAAGACCACAAACCATTTTAGGAGCCACCCTCTGTACTGACTCCAACTTGTTTATATTCTTTTGAAGGTGCGGTCTCCAGAATTGTACACAATACTCCAAATGAGGTCACACCAAAGACTTATACAGAGGCACTATCACCTCCTTTCTTCTGCTGGCTATTCCTCTCCCTATGCACCCAAGCATCCTTCTGGCTTTTGCTGTCTCCTTTTCTACCTGTTTAGCTACTTTAAGATCATCAGACACAACCATGTCTAGGTCCCGCTCTTCTTTAGTTGGCAAAAGTACTTCACCCCCAATACTATATTGCTCCCTTGGATTGCTGCAGGCTAAATGCATGACCTTGCATTTTTTAACATTAAATCACAGTTGCCAAATTCTAGACCATTCTTCAAGCTTAGCTAGATCCCTCTTCATGCTATCTATACCTTTTTAGGTGTCTCCTCTATTGCAGATTTTGGTACCACCCGCAAAGAAGCAAACCTTACCCGAAAGCCCTTCCGCTATATCACTAACAAAGATGTTAAAAGGAATCAGACCAAGCACAGATCACTGGGGCACACCACTGGTAACTTCCTTCTCCTCAGAGCTCCATTTATTTGTACCCTTTGTCGCCTCCCTCTCAACCAATTTCTAACCCAAGCAGTAACTTTAGGGATCCATCCCTAGGGTGCTCAGTTTGTTTATAAGTCATCTGTGAGGAACAGTGTCAAAGGCTTTACTGAAATCTAAATACAGCACATCTAGGGTTCTCCCTCAGTCCAAATCCCTGGTCACCCAGTCAAAGAAATCAATCAGATTTGTCTGACAATACCTGCTTCTGGTGAATCCATGCTTCCTCGGACCCTGTAATCCACTGGACTCCAGAAACCTCACTATTTTCTCTTTCAGCAGCGTTTCCAATAATTTACTCACCGCCGAAGTTGAACTAACCAGCCTGTAGTTTTCAACCACATCCTTACTTCTGCTTTTATATAAAGGGATCACATGAGCCTCTCTCCAGTCCTTTGGCACCACTCCCGACTCCAACGAGGCATTGAGAAGGTCTGTCAGTGGGGCTGCTAGACCGTCCCCAGGTTCCTTCAGTATTCTAGAGTGTATCCCATCCAGTACCATCGCTTTATCTACTTTAAGTTTAGCTAGTTTCTCACAAACACAGTCTTCTGAAAATTGTTCAAGATGCCCCTCACTTCTGTTCCTGTTCGTGGGTGTTTTCTGAGGTCCTGTTCCTGGTTCTTCATTTGTGAACACAGAACAGAAATATTTGTTAAGCAATTACACTTTATCCTCATCAGCTTCTACATATTCCTCCCCTTCACCCTTGAGTCTGACAATACCACTTTTGCCCTTCCTCTTTTGACTAACATATCTGAAAAATGTCTTATCCCCCCATTTTATTGCATTGGCTATTTCCTCTTTTTTTTGAATGATGACTGAGAGAACACCTTTAGTCATCTCATTTACAAGATCATGATTCTATATTGAAGCTTTATTTCTGTGATATTAATGTTGCTTTCATGGGTCAAATATTAGAGGTTTTCCTGGCTTTTCACAAAATACTCAGACTTTTTGACTATGCTTCTGAGAGCCTTGGCCTGGGGGCAGGGGTTTCTTTCAGATTTCCTCATGAATGTGTTTTAACTTAGGGGGGTAATGTGCCTTTTCTTACCCCAGTCAACTTAATGATATAGAGTAGAGACAAAGGTTGTTGTTAGAGTAGAGACAAAGGTTGTTGTTAGAAAAACCATGGAGTAAGTGCAAGCTAGCTGCCGCTTCTTTCTCTATAACATCAGCAAAATATGTCCCTTCCTTTCTACACACACTACTAAGACCCTTATACACTTCAAGTCACCTCCAGCCTTGACTAGTAACCTGCTCCTCACTGGTCTCCCTCTGAATCATCTCTCTCCCCTTCAATCTGTTCAAAACTCATCTGCACGGCTTATCCTCAGTGTCACTATGCTCTCTTTTCAACTCACTTCACTTCACTGGCTCCCTATCACTTTCCACATCCAGTTCAGACTTCTCCTACTGACCTACAAGTGCATTCATTCTGTGGCTCCTCACTACCTTACCTCTCTTATCTTACCCTACACCCCTCCTCGGGAACTCTGCTCCTCTAGCAGATCCCTTTTATCGGTGCCGTTCTCTGCAACTGCCAAACCCAGACTTCTTTCATTCCATCTTGCTGTTCCATATGCCTGGAACAAACTACCTGAGTCTGTGTGTTGGGCCTCTTCTCTAGTCCTATTCAAATCCAGGCTAAAACCCGCCTCTTTGATGCTGCTTTTGGATCCTGATGCTCCTCACTCTCTTGTCCACTACATATGTGTATCTCAATATATTCTAGTCCCCAGTTTCACTATGAGGGTCACTTTAAAAGGTTTAGTCATGATTTGGATGTCTGAAGACATGCACGTGGATATAGAAATCAAGAACATGTCTCTGTAGCCATTGCACAAATGACATTTGCAGGCATCTCCGGTGCTGTCCATGTAGGCACAGGGGTGTGGTGTGGTGGAGGTATGTCTGGGGAGTGGCGATGCCCTTACACAACCTTGTTTGATCTCAGAAAGGTTGGTGATGTTTGCAGACATGTCAATGTTTATAACTGCTCCAGGAATGAATAGGCATCAGGAAAGTGTTTGTTTTTACCTTAAAACATCCAGAAAGTATAAAGAAGATGGAGAATTAAGTGACTAGGCTTAGATCACAAAGGCCCACACTGGGATTTAAACCCCGATTACTCTGCTTTTAATTATTACTCTAACCATTGTGCTATTAAACATTTTGGTCCTGAAATGCTTTCCTGGGGACATCTATATGAACGTTTGATACATGTACATATAGGGCATGTCCACATTTCCAAAATCATACCTGAACTTGCATGCGCCTGCTTTTTTTCAGATGTTCTAGGTTTGATGTCCTAGATTGCACTTGGACGTCCAATTGTGAAATGTACCTCTATGTATTTTGTCTTGATTATATTGTAAGCTCTGATGAGAAGGGACTTATCTAATTTTACAACATACAGGGATGTCCCACAAGGAGCGGTGGGATTATCCCCTAAAACAGACATGAAGAGGGGTGGCCTGCATGGAGCGGCAGATGCACCTACTCTTGCCATCTTACTGGGCAGACTAGATGGACTATACTGGTCTTTATCTGCCGTCATTTACTATGTTACTATGTTACTATGACTGTGCCTTACATCTATATGTACAGTGCTGCATACGCCTTGTAGCGCTATACAAATGATTAGTAGTAGGAGTAGTACTGCCCCATCCTCACTTAGCTTTCTGTAGCTTTTCTGTAAGTTTCCTATTTTTATTTATTTATTTAGCTGCATTTATATACTGCCTTTCACTGGGTCAAAGTGGTTTACAATAAAACAATATCAAACAGGGGAGTTTACAGTCAATAAAAGGGGGGATGGGGAGGCAGTCATACTTTGTAGGAGGGGACCCAGCACCAGGGGAAGGGAGATATTTACATATGTGCAATCTTGTTGTTTTAGCAATTCTTATATGTTTATGGATTGCTTCGTTGTGGTTTCAGTGCTTATCTTGGGAGGAGTATCATTGGTTGTTGTCCTGTTCAATGCCAAGGTGTTCTCTGAATAGGTGGGTCTTGAGCTGTTTTATGAATGTAGATAGTTATTTGATGCATCGGAGTTTAGCTGGCAGAGAGTTCCATAATGTAGATGCATAAAGTTCAAAGGTGTGGTTGCAGGTTTGCTGATAATTTGGTCCTACTATGTGGCACAATAAGCACATTACTTGTAATCTGACGTGTTGTTTTTCCTGAGTTTGTTTTTTACAGCAAGGTGTGGAGGTGTGATGGTTGTTTGAAATGAAACACCTGGTGGATCAGTACTAGGGTTTTGCACTTGATCCGTACTTCTACTGGAAGAATGTGTAGGTTCTTCAGAACTGGAGTGATGTGGTTAAATTTTCTAACTCTTTGGATGGTCCTAGCTGTAGTGTTAAGCACTGTTCAAAGCAGGTTGAGCATGGTAGTTGGGAGTCCATGGTATATTGAGTTACAATAATCCAGGTGAGGGAGTGTCATCACCTGCATTACAGATCGTAAGTCCTTGTCTTTCAGGAGTGGTCTAAGATGCTGAACCATTCTGGCTTTGAAAAATATTGTCTTTGAGGTTCTTGCTATTTGTTGTTTGAATGACAATGACTGATCTAGGATGATTCCTAGATATTTTATTTGCCGTTTAACCCTTATTTGGATTGGCCTGAGGGTAAGATGCATTGGCGGGGTGAATGTTTCGTCTTTTGTGACAAATAAGGCTTTTGTTTTCTTGAGGTTTATTGTAAGGTTGTTCGCTGGTAGCCATCTGGAAACATCGTCAAAGCAGCTTATTAATTTGGGGGTTTGTCAGGTCTGAGGTGGTTTTGGGCCCAAAAAGCATAATGTCATCTGCACATATGTGAAAACTGATTTTGTGTGACCTTATTATGGAGCACAGTCGTTGCAGGTAGATGTTGGATAGCATGGCTGAGAGTGCAGAACCTTGTGGTATTCCTTGGGTTTGTTGTTAAGGTATTGGAGTGGTAGTGCTAGAAACACAGAAACATAGAAATATGATGACAGAAAAAGACCACATGGCCTATCTAGTCTGTCCTTCCATATCAACAACTACAACAGTCCCCTTTTTACCTTTAGAGATCCTCTGTGTTTGTCCCATGCTTTTTTGAATTCAGTTACTGTCCTCATCTCTACCACCTCCACTGGGAGACTATTCCATGGATCCACCACTCTTTCCATAAAGAAATATTTCCACATATCACTCCTGAATCTATCTCCCTTCACCCTCATCCCATGTCCCCTCATAGCAGAACTTGCTTTCAATTGAAAGAGGCTCTCTCCCTGAACATTTATGCCACGGAGGTATTTAAACATCTCAATCATATCACCTCTATCCCGCCTTTCCTCTAAGGTGTACATATTAAGATCCTTCAGTCTGTCCTCATATGCTTTATAATGAAGACCACTAATCATTTTAGTAGCCACCCTCTGCACTGACTCCATCTTGTTCACATCCTTTTGAAGGTGCGGTCTCCAGAATTGCACACTATACTCCAAATGAGGTTGCACCAAAGACTTATACAGAGGCATTATCACCTCCTTTTTTCTGCTAGCCATTCCTCTCCGTATGCACCTAAGCATTCTTTTAGCTTTTGCCATCACCTTTTCTACCTGTTTAGCTACTTTAAGATCATCAGAGACAACCACGCCTAGGTCCCGCTCTTCTTTAGTGGACAAAAGTACTTCACCCCCTATACTATATTGCTCCCTTGGATTGCTGCAGCCCAAATGCATGACCTTACATTTTTTAACATTAAATCCCAGCTGCCAAATTCTAGACCATTCTTCAAGCTTAGCTAGATCCCTCCTCATGTTATCTACACCTTCCTGGGTGTCTTCTCTATTGCAAATTTTGGTATCATCTGCAAAGAGGCAAACCTTTCCCGACATCCCTTCCGCTATATCACTAACAAAGATGTTAAAAAGAATTGGACCAAGGACAGACGTGCTGGTTCAAATTTGTTGATATCTGTCCGTTAAATAGGACCGAAACTGTTGTAGGACATTACTATGTATGTGATTTCCTTTAGTCTGTGCAGGAGGATACTGTGGGAGATGGTGTCGAATGCAGCAGATACATCCAGGAAGATTAATGCATAGCCAGAGTGCTTTATTTGAGTTCCTTTTGTTAGTGTGTTTATTAATAATATAATGAGTTTTTTGACGCCATGGGCTTGGCAAAAACCGTATTGCTGTGTGTCGAAAGTGTTGTTTTCATCTAGGTGGTCCTGAAATTGCTGCTGTATTATCTTCTCGATGATTTTCTCTGTGAATGGAAGGCTTGCTACTGGCCTGAATGAGGTTGGATCCAGTGGGTCAGAGTCTGTTTTTTTGATGGTTGGGTGTATGATGGATATTTTGAGGGTAGCTCGCATCTGACCCTGTTTGAGTGATTTGTTCACAATAGAATCAAGTGTTGGGCGTAGTTCTATTTGGCTTAGTTCTTGTCTTGTTGTTTTGATCCATTCAACCGGGTATGGGTCCGGTGGGGAGGTGGTAGTATTGAGCCCTGAAACTGCAGTTTCAATTCGTTCCTTGGAAATAGATTCAAAGGTGTCCCATGTGGATATGGGGTCTGTGTTGTGGACTGTTGTGGTTGCTGTGGGTTGAGCAATGGTCGTCTGTTAGAGCTGCTTATATTGTGCTGCAAGGTGATGTGGTGGTATGTTGGGGAGTTGGTTTGTGTGATTAGGTGCTTTTGTCAGTTGCTTGAAAATGTTGAATAGCTCCTGTGGTCAGTTTAGAGCTACATTGATGATCTTGGAATGGTAGTCTTTCCGTGTGTCATTGATTTTGGTTCGGTAGTTCTTTAGAGCATCCACGTATGATGTTCGGTCATCTTCATTTTTTGTCTTTCTCCATTTCCTTTAGCCCCCAATACAGTGTTCTTACATTATATATATATATGTTGCAATTGGGGTGTTGTTTTATTACTTTTGAGTTATTGCAATATTTCTCTTCTTTCAATGTTTTTTTACTACTACTACTATTGCTATTATTTATCATTTTTATAGCATATGTATTGATACTCACTTGGATACATAAAAAATAATAATAAAAAAGAAATTGAAGTGCCCATTTAAATGTATTGTTTAACTGCTTCTGAATTATCTACTGCTCCATTAATGCATGACATTCATGTCTGGTTCTCCCGTCATGCCATTAAGGCTTCCTTTTAATGCTTACAACTATCATGAAGAGTTTGCAAACAGCATGAGTTAATGAATCTTAACAGCAAAACCTTATCATGGTTTAAAAAATATGCCTTAAAGTGTGTACAATTTCCAGCAAAGGATTCTGGAATTGTCAAATGTGTGTTGACTTGTACAGTGCTTATTACTCAATAAACGGGCCATTTTTTCTTTGCAATTGAAGAAGGTGAGACACAACTTAATGGCATTCTCATGACCTCACTAAAATACTGCATCACCATATGAAGTTCCAACTCAATAATGAATAGTAGTCTTTCCAAAAATATTCTTGAAGCTGACCCTTCTTGATGGGAGATGTCTTGCTAATAACTTTTGAATTATGTCTGGTATCCATGTGCAGTGATTTAGCTAATCATACAATTGGCTTTTGTATACACATAAGAAATGATAAGAAGAAGTTTAAGACTTTTTTACACCTTTACTCTAAACTCCAAGATTTATGCCATGAAATCTACCTTGAGCTTTAACTTTGAGTGTGGGCTTCTACTTTGAAGTTTCCGACTTTTTGCTAGATTTGTATATTTGCAGTTGCTGTCAAAGAGCTCCTGAAACATATCTAGCTCTGTATGCCAGCACGAAGGACACCTGGTATCTTGCCCTCAGACTGATGTGCACTATGAGCCTTGTAAGCTGCCCTGCATCCAAGCCACCAAAGTGACTCAGCAGTGTGCCTTCTAAAGGACCATGGTCTTAGATTGGCAGAAACAGCAACATTTCCACACTGGCACACCATAACCTGGTGGCAAGAAGCATAATATCCTGATCCACAAAGGGGTTAGGCAGCCAATGAAATATTTTGTGTACCTTTTGGTTATCTGACAGGTACTTGTGTCCTGGATTGGTCACTGTTGGAAACATGATACTGGGCTTGATAGATCCTTGGTCTGATCCAGTATGGCATTTCTTATGTTCTTATATTCAAAGACTGCTACCCAGACAGACAGACATCCTGCTATAAACAGTAAGGCTGCACTCATTCTTTCATTTATATCAGGCTATTTAGTTCAAGAATTTTTATCTTTAAGGTGCAAGTTTTAGCCAGTATAGGGAATGCAAGTACTTTATGTGACTGCAATTGTTCATGTTGGGATTTACAGCTGTTCCTTAGTATGTTCATGTTTTTAAAAAGTGTTCCTTTTGGCTAACCCTTTACAGGAGGGATTAGGGAGGTTATCCTCCTTTATTCCCCATTGTTTATGTCCCCAACCAAACTGAAATTAAATAAAGGAAGCAGCTTCTGCACACATAGGTTTCCAAGATGGCTGATTTTCTGTGCACATGATACATACAAAGTGATTCCCTTGCCTATTAATTATAAAATGAAGAGAATTGATAAATGAATGTAATTTGTCTTGAACTTTTGAGAAAGGCATGAGCTAAATCCAATTCACTATACCCCCCCCCCAAAAAAAAAAAAAGCACCAAACGTCTTCATTCTTAGCAGAAAATATAACTTCATATTTATTTATTTATTTATTTATTTAGACAGATTTGTATACCACCTTATCCTACAATCAAAGTGGTTACATCACGTTATATCACAATTGGAGGGTACATTTAACATCACAATTGGAGGGTTATATTTAACATGTGGGTACTTTACAAGATTTAATATGAGGGTATTTAACAACATTTAGATATCACAATTGGTGTTACATTTAGCATGAGGGTACTTAACAACATTATACAATGAACTCGTGGGTCTAGTTGGGATGATTGGGATGTTGGAGGGGGTAGTTACACTACCGTTCGGGTGGGGACTGTTGTCTGTCTGCTCATAGGATTCTGTAAAGAGCAGAGTTTTAAGGGCCTTGCGGAATTCTGTGATGTCTTGTATTGCCCTCAGGCTCGTTGGGAGGGAGTTCCATAGTAGAAAAATCCTTGTATCTTTAAATATATATGGTAGGTTCACACCTTCCATTTTATAATAGATCCATTTTATGCTTTTTTAGTGAATACAATATTTACAGATAGTAAATTTACAAATTAGATGTCTTAGTTCATTTTAATTGCTCTCTATAATAGATAAGGGATCTAATAGATAATTATCTTAATGGATTCACCTTAAAATAAATATCTATCCTTCTTGAAAAAGTCACAAACTCCAATTACTTAATGAGCATGCACACCACTTCTTCTCCAATTTTAATCAGTCTATTCATTTAAAATAACTAGCATCCAAAGATAAATCCTGTCCACAAGCATACAGAAAAGATACTAAGAACTGCTCGATTCCCAGAGAAATGCTCTACCATAAATGACAAACCTATCATACTCTCAAACTGAATAAGTGAATTCTTTTAATGGGAAAAATATTATGCAGTGTAATTTAAGCTAGCTGTCATTTCAAGGTTTAATAAGCCGCACAATTCAAAAGACCCAGAAGATATTTAATTCTATGAAACTTGCTTAACCCAGAACCTTTAAAACTGCAAAGAGAAAAAAATTGCTGAAAAAACTGAAGAATGATTTCATTCTACAATAAAATTTACGGGAGGCATATTCAGAGGTGGTGGTTAGGCAATTACCAGAATCTGGATAGGTGGTAGTGGTGGTGGCAATTACTAGAATCTGGATAGATGGTGGTGGTTAGGCAATTACGGGAATCTGGATAAGTACTGGTACTGAATATCTGGCTTTAAATAAAGCGGCTGACAGCAGCATCGCTAGCCAGTTAGCATCAATATCCAGATAGAACTAACCAGTTAAAGTTAGGACAGCCATTCAGATGACCTTCTTTAATAGGTTAAACTATCCAGTAAGTTGCTTTTGAATAGCTACAACTCTGAATCAGGTAATATATTATCAGCATTATGTCTCTGTATCCTCAAGAATGACTTTGTAAACAAGTGAAATAAGGCATAAGAACCATACATGGAGGGTAAATTTATAAAGAGTGTATTTCGATTTCAGTAAAGCCTTTAATACCTTTCTGCACAGGTGACTTATAAACAAACTGAGCACCCTAGGAATGAACCCTAAAGTTACTGCTTGGGTTAGAAATTGATTGAATGGGAGGTGAAAAACGGTACAGATAAATGTAGCTCACTCTGAGGAGAATGAGGTTACCAGTGGTGTGCTGCAGGTATCTGTCCTTGGTCTGAAGGACTACAAAAGGGGACTGCTACTTCTGGAGAGAGATCTGCAATAGTGATTATATACTTCTGGGAATATTTCTTAAGGGAATTCTTTGGATTAAAGCTGATTAATCTGTGAACCCAGTATATTTGTTAAATCAGTCAGGGCCTAGTAGCAGCAGTTTAAGCTTAAATTTAAAACACAGAAGAGAGCTTTCTGGTTAAATTTAGAACTCAGCAGAGAGCCTGTAGTTTAAATTTAATACTCACTCAGAGCCTAGCAGCAGCAAAGAGCTTTAATTTAAATCAAATCAGAATATAACTTAGCATAAAAGCAAAACAGGGTCAGTATTCTTTGAGCAATAAATAAAGTCTTCTAGAGACTTTTACAAAGACGCTTTCTACCTAGGGGGCAAGAGACCTGTGAAACTTTTTAAATAGGCGTTAAAGCCAGGTGGCAGATCAAAAGGCCATTTTGAAAGACTCCTTCTATCCAAGCAAGGACTGTTAATCACCCAGGAAGTTGGTCACAGCTTAACTTAGAAGCACAGGACAGGGCACTGTGTAGCAGCCCTCTTTTAATAAGTCTTATTTCCCTCCCTCCCTCCCTCCCCAACACCCACCCACCGCTGGGACAATTGTAGCTTTATAGGTACTTACACATCTGAAAGGAAAGGAGCTGCTCTCAGGTGCAGCTCTTTATCCAAATCAGTCATACATTAAGGGCCTGAGATTAATTAAGCTTTTAGGTAAACAAGGTATATTAAATGTATTGGGTACACTTTTATTAGTATAAGTATCCACAGCAACCCTTAGAAAGTAAAGAACTAAAAGATCTAAACACAAGCTTAAAACTAAGACATAAACAGCAGTCCAGCAGCAAGATGGGGGCTTTCCAGTCTTTTGCATTGAGTGTCACATGTATGATTTTCTCACAGTTGGTGAGAGGTCTTATATGTGCACTAGGTGCAAGGAGCTCTTTGCTCTCAGGGAACGAGTCCGTTCTCTAGAGGCTAGAGTAGCAGACTTGTAAGACATAAGAAAGACAGAGAGGTACATAGACGAGACCTACAGGGATATAGTCCTGAAGTCCCACCTCCAGTCTGGCAGAATCCCTGCTGCCATGGAGGAGAGAGGTCATGTGACAGGAGAGCATCACCCTGGTGTGGCAGGAAGTGATCCTGTCACTAGGACCTGTCCTTCAGGTAATGTAAAACCCTCTCACACCGAGGAAGTTTCTCCAGGGCCATGTGCCCATGAGGGAAAGGTTAGGACAGCCGTTATAGTTGGTGATTTAATCATTAGGCATGTAGATAGCTGGATGGCTGGTGGACGTGAGGTAACATGCCTATCTGGTGTGAAGGTAGCAGACCTCACGCGCCACCTAGATAAGATCTTAGATAGTGCTGGGGAGGAGTCTGCTGTCTTGGTGCATGTCAGTACCAGTGACATAGGAAAATGTGGTAGGGAGGTTCTGGAGGCTAAATTTAGGCTTTTAGATAGGAAGTTGAAATCCAGAACTTCCAGTGTAGCATTCTCCGAAATGCTTCCTGTTCCACACATAGGATACAAAAGGCATGCAGAGCTCTGGAGTTTCAATGTGTGGATGAGACAATGGTGCAGAGAAGAGGGATTTGGATTTGTTAGGAACTGGGGAACATTCTGGGAAAAGAAGAGGCTCTTCCGAAGCAATGTGCTTCACCTTAACCAGGATGGAACCAGGCTGCTGGCATTAATCTTTAAAAAGGAGATAGAGCAGCTTTTAAACTAGATAATAGGGGAAAGTCGACAGTCACCCAGAGCGCATGGTTCTGAAGAATGTATCCTTGAAGGATACTACCAAACTCAGAGAGATTCCAAAAAAGAATAAAGTAGCCCAAATGCCCTTGAGCAGACAGAGCTAAAATATTCCAAATTAACCATGCCTACCAATAGCCAGATTAATATGAATAAAATACAGTTTCTAAAATGCTTGTATGCAAATGCTAGAAGTCTAAAAAATAAGATGGGAGAGTTAGAATGTATAGCACTAAATGAGAGGTTAGATATGATTGGAATCTCAGAGACATTGTGGAAGGAGGACAACCAGTAGGGCACTGTGATACCTGGGTACAAACTATATCATAATGATATAGCTGAACAAATTGGTGGAGGGATTGCGCTCTATGTTAGAAAGGATTAAAGTTTTCCAGGAAACAAAGTTTGCTGTGGAATCTCTATGGATTGAAATTCCATGTAAATAGGGGAAGGCGATGGCAGTGGGGGTGTACTATCGACTGCCTGGCCAGAATGAACAAGTGGATGATGAAATGCTCAAGAAATCAAGGAAGCTAACAAACGTTACAGCACAGTAATAATAATGGGTGATTTCAATTACCCCGGTATCGACTGGGTCAGTGTCACGGCAGGACATGCTAGGGAGATACAGTTCCTAGATGAAATAAATGACTGCTTCTTGAAGCAGCTGGTTCATGAACCGACCAGAGGGGACAACATATTAGACCTAGTCCTTAGTGGAACACCAGATATGGTGCAAGAGATAAAGGTGTTGGGGTCACTTGGGAATTGTGATCATAGCATGATCGTGTTTGATTTAATTAGTGGAGGATGGATAGTAAGGAAATCCACAGTACTACCTTTTAACTTTCGAAAGGGAGACTATGATAAAATGAGGAAAATACTTGAGAAAAAACTAAAAGGAGCAGTTGCAAAGGTTAAAGACTTACATCAAGCTTGGGTGTTGTTTAAAAATACTATCTTGGAAGCAAAGACTAGCTGTATTCCATGCTTTAAGTAAAGTAGAAAGAAGTCCAAAAAACTGCCAGCATGGTTTAAAGATGAGGTCAGAGAGGCTGGTGTTGCCAAAAAAGCATCTTTCAGGAAAAGGAAAAAAGAGCCAAATGATGAAAACGGGAAACAGCACAAGCACTGGCAAGATAAATGCAAGGCATTGATAAGGCAGGCAAAGGGAGAATTTGAGAAGAAGCTTGCTGCGGAAGCAAAAATGTATAATAAAGACTTTTTCAAGTACATTCATAGTAAAAAAAAACCTGTGAGAAAGTCAGTTGGTCCATTAGATGATAGGGGGGATAAAAGGGGCACTAACAGGCGACAAGGCGATAGCGGAGAGACTGAATGAATTCTTTGCTTTGGTCTTTACTGAGGAAGATGTAGGGATGTTACCCATGACTGAAGTGTAATTAAAAGGTGCGGAAGAATTGAAGGAAGTATCGATACATCGGGAATATATATTCCAACTATTTGATAAACTTAAGAGTAGCAAATCACCTGGACCAGATGATATACATCCAAATGTATTGAAAGAACTGAAATATGAAATTGCAGACCTGCTATTAGTAATCTGTGAACTATCATTAAAATCATCTGTAATACCTGAAGACTGGAGGATGGCCAATGTAACACCAATTTTTAAAAATGACATAAGACATAAGATATTGTTAGTGATATTTCAAGGGCTAGCAGGTTAGGTTTGCCTCTGTGGATGATACCAAAATATGCAACAGATTAGACAACTAGGAAGGTGTAGATAACATAAGGAGGGATCTAGCTAAGCTTGAAGAATGGTCTAGAATTTTGCAGCTGGGATTTAATGTTAAAAAATGCAAGGTCATGCATTTGGGCTGCAGCAATCCAAGGTAGCAATATAGTATAGGGGTTGAAGTTCTTCTGTTCACAAAAAAAGAGTGAGACCTAGGAATGATTGTGTCTGATGATCTTAAAGTAGCTAAAGATGATGACAAAAGCTAGAAAAATGCTTGGGTGCATGGGGAGAGGAATGGCCAGCAGAAGAAATGAGGTGATAGTGCCTCTGTATAAGTCTTTGGTGCGACTTCATTTGGACTACTGTGTGCAATTCTGGAGACCACACCTTCAAAGGATATAAACAGTTTGGAGTCACTACAGAGGGTTGTTGCTAAAATGGTTAGTGGTGTTCATTATAAAGCATATTAGGACAGATGAAGTATCTTAATATGTACACCTTAGAGGAAAGGCAGGATAGAGGTGATATGGCTGAGATGTTTAAATACCTCCAAGGCATAAATGCACAGGAGGAGAGCCTCTTTCATTTGAAAACAAGCTCTGCTATGAGGGGACATAGGATAAGGGTGAAAGTAGATAGACTCAGGAGTAATATGTAGAAATATTTCTTTATAGAAAGAGTGGTAGATGCGTTGAATAGTCTCCCAGTGGAGATGGTAGAGTTGAGGATAGTGTCTGAATTTAAAAAAGCATGGGACAAATTCAGAGTATCTCAAAAGGAAAACAGGTGACTATAGTAGTAGTTGATATGGAAGGGCAGACTAGATAGGCTATGTGGTCTTTTTCTGCCATCAAGTTTCTATGTTTCTATGTAAATTTGCAGGCACACCCAGAAATGTCTGCACCCAAATCTGAACACTGATTCAGCTATGCACGCATAACTGTGCACATACCATTCAAAATAGTTGTGCAGGCATAGAGAAAGGTATGCACTGAGTTACCACTGGGGCACATGGAAATCTCATCCATATGTGTCTCCATATGCACAAGTAGGTAGTGCATATGGCAACATCACAGGTGCAGGGAAATTCACAAAATGGCATTGAGAGCATTTGAACCAAACTTTGGGAGGCAGGCCCCCTCCTCTTGGCTAGGCTCATGCCAGTGAGAATGGGCAGGGCCTGGGGGAGACTGGCCAAGTGCTTTAATCACTATGCAGCCAATCTCAGAGGCAAGTGCACACAGGAGGTGGCAGAGGCAAGCTACAGATAGAGATATGTGCACACATGGTGAGCTGTCTCATACAGAACAGATTAGGCAGACACTATGCATCATAGAAGTTATGTATATGTGGCACATAGTCACACATCAAGCACATATAATCATCATGACCCCAGTTAGGATGCTGTGATGATGGGCATTGCATAGGAGCAAAGGACACCCCATGAATGTGCATGCAACAATACCATAGGAGTCTCACACCCAGATCATGGAATACCATGATGCTGCCCATGCAATGAGCACAGATATTTGCTAGTACAGCCTATGAATGCATGTGAGCAGAGGGCAACCAAAGCACACAGGGCAGATATGATGCTGGCACACTGTCTGCCACAAAATTGCACCTGTCCCAGCTGCAGCAGTGCCCAAGGGCTGAGGGCATAAGGAAATAGTGAACCCACAGAAGGAGGAGCAGTGTGAGCAAAGGGGGCAGCCAATAGGGCACAGATCTGAGTGAGTTTCATAGTACAGTAAAAATGAGGTAGCAACAGCTGGTGGCCCGATTGGTGGTCAGCACAGGGACCGGGCCTGAAGCTCCTCCCATTCCCTGCATTGCCAGCCAATCAGACCCAGGCCCGGTGAGCGGGCCTGAATCTCTTCCCACTCCCTGTACCGCCAGCCAATCTGACCCAGACCCAACGATTTAAACATCCAGCACCAGAAGGTGTGCCCGCACCTGACAGGCCCACGCCTGGTGGGCCTGAGCCGGAGGGCCATGCCAGAGGGCCTTTAGGTGTAGCCCTTGAGCAGAGCACTGAGCAACACAAGAAAGTGCCACCTTCATATACTGACAACGCACTGATCAACAGAAATCGAGAAAAATCTCTGACTGCAACTTAAAGAGAAATAGCAGGCAACACAGCCATAACTCCACAAGTGAATATCAGCTATATTTCCTTTGAGACAACACTTCAGACACACAAGCTACAGGAAAACCCTGCACCCTAATCAAAACCACAGGACAACAGATCACCTGGCATACCATTCCCTGCTGTTCTGGTAAGCTACCACAACTGAACTAAACATGATGCCTTACACTTTAATACATCACATGGTGATAACCCTTGCTCTCCTTATCCTCATAATATCTGCACAAATGTGTATGATGCACGGTAACACCATCCCAATTCTATATAGACCAATTTCCCTACACAACATAACACCTCATAGAATACTGCCCCCTCAAAAACATCACGGAGACTCAGTTATATCAATGCACCCCAATTCCAACTCTTCAGCACTGGAACCAAACAACATGACTACCCTCTCAAATGTTCCCTTATCAATGCACACTCAGTCCGTAATAAAATCCAAACCCTCACAGGTCATATGCAAAACACAGACATTGACTTAATGCTTATCACTGAATGCTGAATCACTAGCTCGGAAAACATTCTGCTTAACCAGATGCTCACACCCAACTACAGGTTGTTCAACCAGCCCAGAACAGACAGAAGAGGAGGGAAGGGTACTAATTCTGGCAAAGAAACACCTGAACCTCTCCCTGGTAACCTCCCAGTCCCTACAAACAATGGACTATCTAATCATTTCCAGCCATGAACACAGTATATGTCTAACCTACAGAAAACCCACCGCTAACACAGAAGACCTTTATATCCTGTTTTAAGTGACATGCACACACACAACATCAAAAAACCACTTCACTCTCATGGGCAACCTTATCCTCCCAGCTACTACAGCAAAGCAAGCAATTGCATTCCTAAATGCAATGGAATCCCTGCAATTAGCCCAGATAATTGATGTACCAACTGACTGCAAAGTTTCCTTCCTTGACCTCAAATTTTATACCCAAGACATTGCATAAAACGGACCTCAATATACAAATTGATCCTGTGACCTGGTCAGACCACACCATGATATCTTTCACTCTCCCAAACAATATCCAAACACCCAAACTAACACATCAAAAGCAACATAGATGCTGGTTCAAAGCATTCAGTCCACAACTGTTTCTAGATGAGGTCTCTTTGATTCTAGATGATGACATACATGACTTGGAGAGTTTCATCAGTACATGGAACTTTGTAATTAATGATGCAGCAGCATACAATGGAATACCATTAATAAATCACACAAAATCCATATCACTCCCCTGGTACTCCAGGAATCTTCTTCAGCTGAGATGAAAGCTCAGATTGCTTGAAAGGAAATGGAAGCAATCACAAGATTCATCTACCAAACTACAGCTATGTACCATGCAGACAGAAAACAACAACCTATGCAAGAAGTCCCGAAAGGAATATTATATGAACATTCTCACAAAGTCTCTCAATCACCAGAGAAAACGATTCTCAATTGTGTCCCAGTTGACCAATGACCCCAACTCAACCGATGAAACAAACATGACAAACCAACGCGACCTCCAGGAGATGGCTGACTTTCTCTCTAACAAGAACAGATCTACAATTTCACAACTCCAGAACACACCAGAACAACAAGACAACAATGATAAAACTCATCTATGGCACAGATTCAACCTAATCTCCAAGAGAGAACTCTCAGATATCATCAACTGGATCAGTACCACAACATCATCATTGGACCCCTGCTCAGTCCCATGGTTAAAAACTCTCTGTAATGAGTTAAATCAGACAATCTTAAAGATTGTACAAACATCCCTCTCACAAGGATACCAACCACCAGAGCTAAAACAAGCATTGATTTGACCCACATTAAAGAAGACTTCATCAGACAGAACTCTCCCCAGCTCTTACAGACCAATCACTATCCTCCCATTCCTTGCCAAAATAATTGAGAAAGCTGTACAAATTCAACTTCAAGACCATGTCGACTCCTTTGCCCCATTGGACCCCCAACAGCATGGCTTTCTCCCCAGCATGGCATTGACAGATCTCTTCAACCGTCTCATCATCGGCCTTGACAAATCTTGACAAGGATTTGTATTGGTCATTCTAGACATCAGTGCAGCGCTTGACTAAGTAGTACAGCATACCATGATAGACAGACTCAAAAGCATAGGTCTGAAAGACATCACTTTAAAATGGTTTACATCTTACCTCTTGGACAGAACTTTGCAAGTAAAAGTCGGACCCTGCACCTGAAAACAATTCAACCTAACACAAGATATCCCACAAGGTTCGACTGTCTGGACTAACATTCAACATTTACATACAGCCCATTTGCAATCTATTAAGAAAATTGAACATGCACTTTCACTTGTATGCAGATGATATCATGTTCTACATGCCATTTAATACCTGCAATCCAGACTTCACTACCATTTTGGAAGTCTTCTCTGCTGTTACAAATCTCCTTGTTAACCTCAATCTTGCAGTGAACAAAGACAAAACAGAAGCTCTACTGATATTCAGAGAAATAAATTTCAAGCCAGCAGACAAACTCACTTTACATAAGACTGAAATTACCATTAAAAAGGAAATCAAGACTCAAGATGGCTGTTGTAGTTTGAGCTCGTTACCTTAATTGATGCCTAAGCAGAAGGGTAAGGCTAAGGCTTACCCACCCAGCCCCAGCCTTGTCCCATGGACAAGTTTGTGCAGCTGACCAAGGAACTGATATGGGAGATTTGAGCAGGCATTTGAGAATGGAAGGAGGATGCCATTTCTCTTTTGTGCCTGGATACCACCTTATCTCTCGAGGAGGTGTCCCCACCGCAGCCCCACGCTTCCTCTGCTCTTTCTTCGGTGGCTAGTTCTGTTGGTACGTCAGACGCCAGCAAAGCTCACAGTTCTGGGGCAGGGAGCCAAGCAAGTAGAGAGCAGAGAGTTGGCCCTGGGAAGCTCTGAAGATCTTGCTGGTGGGAAGGTGGCGGTTGGATTGCTTCTTCAGTGTGGAGTGCAAGCTCCTGACTCAGCGGGGCTGACGGCTTTTTTGCCTGCGTGTGCCTTGGGATTGACTCGTCCAAAAATAATTACACTGGAGAGCATCTGGGACACTATTACTCATTTAGCTGAAGCAGTTGCCAACAAACGACTGGGATTTTGGTGCAGGTAACACAATGAGCACTAACTTTTTAATATAAACAAAAATTTCAAAAATAGTATAACAATTGACAAAGAATTGAAAAATAAGGGGTCATTGATGCAATTTGGAGCGAGTTGGTAGAAAAATACAATTACCATAGCTCTTTGAAGTCTGAGACCCAATGATAAATTAATACCTATATGGCTGTGTTAACAAGTCTCTTTTAAAAGTTGGAAACTATTTAAAAATAATTCTCACATCACTGGAGTAATCTTTATATTTATTGATTTAACGGCACTATTACTCTATAAGACAGGACCATTTTTTGTTTGTTGTATACTAGCTATTCCTTGTCTGTCTCCTCCTGTCCCTGATTTAAGTGCAAACAGAGGCAAAGGACATTGCTTCTCCTGCATATCCTTCTAATGTAGTCTTCTCAATTCTGGCAGGAGAAGATATAAAATTAATTTCTTTTCTGAAAAAAGAGATAAAGAATTTTAGAAATATACAGAATATTTATCTATATGTATAAACTAAAGTTTAACATCACAAAAAAAGACCAGCAAAAAGAGCACCACAAATCTATGAATTAACAATTTTTTTTTTTGGACTGCTCATAGAGAGGAAGATTCACTCTTCAAATGAAATGATTTTAATCACAATTTTAAGCAGTAAAAGAGCAGGCAGAGGTGCTTAGCCGCACGATTGCTGATCCAGACAATTCCCACCATTCAAACTTCAGGCAAAAACAGACCAGCAAAACTCTTCCTGCAAATGCAGGTAAAGAAGACCAGCAAGATAAGCAAGATTTCTTCAAACAGATATGATGCAGTACCGCGTTTAGGGTCTATCCAACTTTCAAGACCCTGTATCAGGTACTCTGTCACTCGCGAACCATGCTGAATGAAACATGCTGTCAGCCATACGTTGTTTGCTCAACTCAGAGTTTGCTCGTTTTTATTTGTTTACCTGGTGACTGGGCGCACTGGGTTCTATTTTTTTAAATAAAGTTGAAGCATATATTTATGTATGTGCTCTTATAGCTTGAGAGCGGCTGCTGCTGTCTTTTGAAAACTTTTGAAATTACTGAATGCTACCTAGACTGGTCATTTTGAAAAATATGGGGAAAAAATGTGCAAGGAGGGAGGACCCCTACCCCTCCTCGGCCCTGCCAAGATCTACGCTCCATAAATCTGGTAACCCTAGACAAAGCAGGATATAGGTTGGGCACTGAGCCCTTCATGGAGTGCTTCATTGCAACTTTTGCATGCTTCCTTCCTCTTCCTCTTTCACATACCCTCCTTTTTAGCTCCAGAGGGCACAGGGCAGACATTTACCACACAGTAAATACATTAGCAAATGGGACAGTAAATGCATTCTGCTGCATAAGAAATTTAAAAAAAGATCCCTCACTCAGCATCCCAACCCTACTCCTGTCATCATCTGTACCCATGTTGCACTACCCCTGTCAGTATCCTGAATCTACCCATTAACTCTGATCAGCATATAGTGACCCCCCCCCCCATCAGTATTCCCAACCTATCCTCTAAAGCCTATCAGAATGTAGTAAATCTTCCACCTGCCATCAACCCCCACCTGCCATCAATCTCCCCAGCCCACCATTCAACCCACCACCACCATAGCATTTACCAGGGATAGCCCTGGTGGCATAGAGGTAGGGCAGAAACAATCACTAGATGCTCTTGCTCCATTGTCACCCATGTTCATAATGGTGGCTCTAACCCCTAGTGGATCCCCAAACCAACTGAATTGGAACAGAAAGGGATTGCTGTCCTACAGCCCCCCCCCCCCCCCGGGTAGGGCTGGGGGGTGGAGATGGGGGAGGGTTAGGATTAGGTCTTCCTGGGGGATCTTTTTGGAGGGAGCTTTCTCATAGAACAGCTGAGCTTTAAGGTCCACAAAAGCAGAGTGGAGTACTTTGAAGGTTATTATTGCTGGAGTAAAGGTGTTCACTCTGTGGGCAAGTAGGTTCTGGAGGTGAGGGAGGGAGAGGTGCATTGGGGAGGTGATTCTGAAGATTGAGGGATTGGATTTGGGGGGCTTAAGTGGGGGAGAGTAATCCACTGGGGAGTCTTCCAGGAAAGGGAGGGGGCGGATCAGGAGGGGATTTCCAGCTGGCATTTTTTTTTTAACTGGTGCATCAGGCAGCATCCAAGCTACCATTAGCACGGCTGTACCTGAGGTGTTATTATGTGCAGCTGCGCTATCAGCCATCGTGACAGCTAACACATGGCACCAGTCACCATGCCCACTCTCCTCCTATAACCCACCCAATTCCTGCCCCATATCACAGCATGTGCAAGAATCAGGGTATGCCAATTGCCATGCCAGAATGGAAACAGTTACCACAGGTTTGTGCTAACAGTGCGCTCTATTTCACATCCTAACTGCTTAGTGTATTTTAGTAAAACGGCCCCATGTGTCTTTTTAAGGTAGGTAAAAAATAGGTGCTTTTCTGCCCAATTACCTGACTTGTTTATAAAATGACCCTCTTGATGTTATGGGTCATAGTTGTCTTTCCTTTTTTTTTCATTTTTAGTATAATCTTGTTCTTGCATAGACAGAAGGCCATGCAATATGATAAAAGCATACAAAAATAATCATAAAAAAGACTACTCTGTTTGTGAGCAATCCTGTCCCTCTCCAAATTCTCTACCATTATTCCTTACCCACAATATATGTGACCTTAAAGCATCTATAAAAAATGTTCTTAAATAATATAAATTTTAGCAAACCCCAAGCAGATAGCCTCATTGAACCAATCAATAACTCAGTTGCCTGCTCTCTTACACATACTCGCTCCTCCTTTAACCCTGCCACTCAGTTTTTCCTTTCCAAAGTGTTTTTTAAAATAAAATGTCCACTAACACCAGCTAACAATTTCTCAGCCTCACTCATAAAAAAACAATATTCTGGCCTTACTCCACTCTTACTAGTCACAATCAACACTAGTCTGTCTTCTACAGTAGTACCTTTCCCTCTTTCTGGAAGCATGCAATTGTAAGACCACTTCTTAAACAATCTTCACTAGACCCTCTAACAGAATCTACTTATAGACCAATTTCCAACCTTCTTTTACTTCCAAAGTAACTTCTTTCCTTGAACAAATGCACTCACTTCACCGTAGGCATGCTGAATTTAGGCTGGGGCACAACAGAGACACTTCTATTATGATTAATAAATGAAATCAAATACAAATTGGAAACCAATTAAACAGCAATCATACTTTCACTACATCTAAGTGACACATTTGACCTAGTAGACCCAGCATCACTTCTGCACTGCCTAATCAATATTAAAATAAAAGATACAGTTCTCTCCAAAAGTAGTTCTCAAACTATTCTTAGGTATTGAAGACAGGTGATTCTACATCCAGAGCACATTCACTCATCACAGGAAACAATCCTTGCCCCGGTACTATTTAATCTCTACCTTTCACCATTGACTATGGGGCATGTTTACTAAACCATCTTAACGTAGCAGCGGCAACATTATCGCGCGATATGTAACGTTATTGCATGATAATGGCGCTTTACCGTGCAAGAACATCACATATCACGCGATAATGTCTGCGGAGGCGTTAAGGTGCACAGAGGGTGGAGTAAGGCTTCCCAGAGGGCGGAGTAAGGATCCCCAGGGACGGAGAGAAGGGGTCAATGGGCAGAGAGTGGGTGGGTAGTGGATCCATGCACACTAACGCCGTGAAATGAAGGTCTGAAAATTAGCGCCAGTGAAAATCTCGCGCTAGGCACATTTGCAGGACAGAGAAACCATTTCAGTCAGCAATGCACAGCAAAGGCAGGGAGACCTTGAAAAGTGATAGTAGTGATACATGTGCAGCAACCAAAAAGGCATAAACCATAAATAATGACCAGTACCAAAATTGAAATCCAAAACACCGAGCTGGCCAAAAGAACAAATAATGACAAGTGGTAATGAACACAACCTATAAAGAGGAAAAAGGACGAGTGCACATTTGGAAGGGTCAATTCACAGTCCCCCCACAAAGTGAATGTGCCAACATAGAAATAGTGCTGATGAAGGTTTTCTGTGGTGTGCATGGGTAGCTTGCCTTTGTGGCTTACACATGTGTAGCAACAGCAGAGTGGGCACGTGGGAAAGGGCACTATGGTGATGGTGTAACTGGGGTACAGGGGGCTGCAGGTGGCATATGCAGTGGGACAGCTGGGGCACAGTGTGGACTAGTCAGATGCCTACCTGGCACATAGGAATGCAGAAAATGAAAAGCAGCAGGACAGCAACTGACCAGGACCCAATATGGCTACGAGTGTGCGTCCCACAGTGTCCCAGGGGATAGCACCCAGCAGGTACCCACAAGGGCACAGATTGGCAGGTGGTGCCAGGGGGATGTGCTGATGTTCATGTCAGTACCCCTACCCCAAACCCCACACCATAGGCACCCACCTAGTGGCACACTGGATGGCATGGGACTGCGCAGCACCAGCAGAACGGAATGTCAGCATGGTGGTGGAGGGGGTGCTGGTGCCGGAGGAGGCAGTGGCAGCTGCCCACAGCAGAGCAAGGCCAAGCCCTGTACAGGTGGGTGGCATGCAGTGCAACAGATAAGGTCTGTCTGAGGAACAGTCATGGGATCCCCAGGGAACAACCTGCCTGTGTGGTGCAGTACACACTGCCAGTGTGCCCAAAGGCAGAAATTCACAGGTTCAGATCCCAGCTAGGGCCCCTGCAGACCATGCCCCACTATTTTACCCTACAGTGTGCAAACACCATAAACATGTCCACTGCCTAGAGCAGAGGTTCCCAACCCCAGTCCTGGAGGTGCAAACACCATTCAGGTTGTCAGGGTGTTCCTAAGAAATATCCATGAGATGCATTTACATGCACTGCCACCATTGTATGCAAATGTATCCATGCATATTCATTAGTGACATCCAGGAATCATGTTTGGCCCATCAGAACCAGAGTCTGGACCCTCTGCACCAGAGCTGCGGCCAACAGATGTACAAACACCCACACCCACGGGCACCACTATACAAAGCCCCATGGAGAGTCAGGTTGTTGGGCCATGCACGGAGAAGCAGCTACCACCACCTGCACACCTTAGCAATGCGGTCAGATGCATGGAAATACGTTCCATATATGTATCAAAAGCTTGCTATGATTAATGTGAGATCACAAAACCTAACTTAAAACAATTTTGTAACATAGATTCATCATACCAACCTTTCTGATATCTGTGGAGTGTGCTGCATATGTGCTTACAACACTGTCTATCACCCTGGAGAGTGACCCTAATAGTATTGCGTACCTTCGCACTGCCTGCACAGTGCCCAGGACTGGTGCCACCGTTCACCGTGTACTGGCCGTGGCACGGGCACGTAGCTAGTGCACCGTAGTGATGCGTAGCAGCTTGCGTTGATGCATCGCAGCACGTGTTGATGTGTGGCAGCGCACAAATGCAATGTGCATGCATGCGTCAGTAAGGCATCAGAGAAAATGGCGACGCGGTCAAGGAAGCCTGCCTTCACCCATCGGGAGCTGCGACACCTTGCAGGATTAATCTGCGCTAGGCAGCACAAATTATTCCCCGGCTCCTCCCAACGCCAGGACCACTGCCGCATCAAGAGGGCATGGGGGAGCGTCACGAGGCGATACGATCATCTTGCCAACTACCCACGTGAGGTAAGTGTATGGGGACAGGTCACACAATGCAAGTTGTGCAACACATTATCCAGCAATGAACACACATCATACCTGTACAACATGGTAGAGACACCAGTCTTTGGGCCATCCAGTGCTGAATGTAGCTGCTTATGCTGATGTGTGTAGGTATGCCCTATCCCCATGAGGCTAAGTACCTGATCACAGAGGTCCAGTTGTCAGCCTGGTGTTATGGTACCTGCTGCTGTTGATGTGTTAAAATCCACCCTAACCCCAGGAGCACTTAGATCTGCCTAAAGAGGTCTGGTAAACAGCATGCTGACAAGGTAGGTTCTGCAGTTGCAGGTTCACAGATCTACCCTACCCCCAGGAGTCCTGAGACCTGATTACACAGGTGTGTAATAAATCCAGATATTGTGGTAGTTTATGCAGGGTCAGGTCACACATCTGCCCTACTCCCAGGAGTCCCAGACCTGATTACACAGGTCTGTAATAAATCCTGTTAGTATGGTAGTGTATGTAGTTGCAGGTTCACACATCTGCCCACCCCCAGAAGTCCTGTGACCTGATCAAAGTGGTCTGTTATTCATCCTGGTGCTATGGTCGGTTATGCATTTGCAGGTTAAAACATCTACCCTACCCCCAGGAGTCCTGAGACCTGATCAAAGTGATCTGTCAGTCACCCTGGTGTTATGGTATGTGCTGCTGTCGATATGTTCTAATTCACCCTACCCCCAGGAGCCCTGAGACCTGATCATAGTGGTCTGTTATCCATCCTGGTGGTATGGTCATTTATGCATTTGCAAGTTAAAATATCTGCCCTACCCCCAGTAGTCTTGAGACATGATCAGAGTGATCTGTCAGTCACCCTGGTATTATGGTATGTGCTGCTGTTGATGTGGTCTAATCCACCCTACCCCCAGGAGACCTCAGACCTGATTACAAAGGTCTGTATGAAATCCAGATATTGTGGTAGATTATGCAGGGTTAGGTCACACATCTGCCCTATTCCCAGGAGGCCCAGACCTGATTACAAAGGTCAATTATGGATCCTGATGGTATGGCAGGTGCAGCTGTGGTTGTATTCCAATCCACCCCACCCCCGGGAGCCCTGAGACCTGATTACAAAGATCTGTAATAAATCCAGATATTATGGTAGTGTATGCAGTTTCAGGTCACACATCTGCCCTCTCCCCAGGAGGCCCGTACCTGATCGCAGAGGACCATTATAGATGCTGGTGTTAGGGTACCAATATACAAAAAACTCACTCTATATAATTCCACAAAATTTGCTTCTCAAAAACTGCTTCAATGTTCATTTTCTTTAAACAAATAAATCCTACACGGAGAGTCTCAGTAACCACGGGCTCAATACAACAATACAAAGAGTGTAAGATAACATGTATCAAACACCAGCCCTCTTAACATCAATGACCGTTTGTGTAAGCCTGGGCTGACCACCATACACCTACAATGGCAGGCTACTTAAATTTACAAAGAATGTTGTTTCTCAAATCAGTGACCATCCCATTCCCAAAAAGACGCCGCACAGTTCTGTTTAAGATGATTTGGAGACATTGTGGTCCTATGTTTGCCGTCGGCTGTGCCAATCAGTGTTGTGATTGGTGTTTCCCCTGATGAAGCAAGGGTCATCGCGAAACACTTTGTGGGCTCTGATTTGAAGCGTCGGGGAATGGGATGGTCACCTATTTGAGAAACAACATTATTTGGAAAGTTAAGTAGCGTGCCCTGTATGTGTGCAGCATATCTACTAAGCATTTATAAGGCACTACCAGGTGCACGCAGCGCTGTAAAAGTGAAAACACACAAAGACTGTCCCTGCTCAATGGAGCTTACAATCTAAAAAGACAAAGCAATAAAAGGTGTAGAGAATAGTTAGGAACAAGAGCAAAGAGAAAAGAGCAGGAGAGAAAGGACAAGGAAAGAGGTAGGAACAAGTGTGAGAGGAAGACAGAAAGGTGATATAACAGAGGGGAAGGAAGGAGAACAGCAAACTCATGAGCCAAAGACAGAGGCGAAAAGATGAGATTTTAACTTGAGTTTGAAGAGGGGCAAAGAAGATGCCTGATGTATAGACAAAGGACGTTTATTCCAAGGGTAGGGAGCAGTAGGGTGAGAGGTGCCGACCTACCTGCCTGTGGATGGGTGGTATCCAGTGCTTCTAGCAGTCCACGCAGGTAAATGGGGCCCAGACGGTCTGCGAGCTCCTGTTCCAGGGGTGTGAGGGTTGCGGCAATGGGGGCACCCCCACCAGTGCCCATGGCATGTTGCCTCTCCGCTACCATGTGTGCTCGGACACCATGCTTAATGTCATTGAATCTCTTTCTCAGGCTGTCCAGGTCCCTGGTTGGTCCCCCTGCCTGGGCTATGGCCTCCTGCACCTCCCCCCACACGTGTACGTGTGGCCACAGTGGTGCTGTTGCTCAGCCGGCCATAGAGCACCTCATACCGCTCCAACACACTGGCCAGCAGGATGTGGTTTTCTTGCTGATTGAATCTCACAGCCCTCCTCTGTTCCTCAGCTGGCACCAGTATACGCCTCCGTTTGGCACTAGGTTGCCCTAGTCCCCCCCAGAGACAGAGAGGTAGTGTTCCACAACCGCAAACACTACCATTCCCTGAATGTTCAGGTTGTATGTGATGCAAATATGCATATTCTGAATGTGGTCCCTAGGTTTGCAGGGCCTACCCATGACTCCTATATCCTGCATCACTCGGCACTATTCAGACAATTTGAGGCAGGCCAGTATGAGGACTGTATACTGCTGGGTGTGTATTTCTCATCTCTGACATGCACACGGTGATCCTCTGAATAATGATATATGCACATGTCTGTCTTTGAGGTGTATCCCTAGTTGTGTGTGTGTCTCATCTGTCTGTGTGTGATCTAACGTTGGGGGGGGGGGGGAGTGCCCTCCAGCTCTACCTTGCTACGATGCTGTGTGTTGATGGTAGAATGGATGCTAGCATTTGTGTCGTGGTTACAGATTATGTTGATTGCAATCCTTACACCTACCCTTTGTTTTGTGTGTCATAACTTCACACGCTGATGCATAGTTGTGGTGTCCCATCATGTGATGTCATATGTTTGTGTCAGGATGTTTTCTGCATTTGGTTTGCATGTACATACTTGTGTCCATTTGAGTGGACATGAGCTCCTGCTTTAACGTTCAACATTTCTTTCTGAAGGTGATTCAGGATATGGGTGTCGCCCCTGGTTTCTGACCCCTGTGCGTCAACCACGGACATGTGCAGAGAGGAGTTACAATGAGGCCCATGCCTCCAGCCACTCAATCATACGGCGCACCTTTGGCGTCTTAAAGAGTCGCTTCAGGTGTCTGGATAGGACAGGCGGGGCCTTACAATACAAAGCACAAACTGTGGCAGAGATCATTATAGCCTGTTGCATCCTGCACAACATTGCTCTCAGGCACCATATCCCTGTCCAAATTAATGAGGATCTGGAGGATGATCCTACGTGCCCTCCTGTATGTGGCTGTGGTGATACACATGAGGGCACAGCAGTCAGGCGGCAGATGATTGAGGAGGTCTTCTCTTGTAAATACTGCATATGTTGGCACATACATTTGTTTAGATATGTGTGTACTACTACTACTAGTGAACATTTGTATCCCAATAGCAGTAAGATGCAACACTGCACTGACATATAACATACACTGCCTGCCCATCCGAGCTTACAATCTAGTCATGACTGAAACACAGAAGATGTGAGCAGGGCACAACAGCGGGTGGCGGTGGATTATTTGTGTCAGGATTAGTAGGCTTGGGGGAGGTGGTAAGCTGTCAAACATGATTTGTGGCTGAATGGGAAATGGGCTGCTGTACAGCAACAGGAAGTTAGTTTGAGGCTTTGGGTGCAGTAAGATGAAAGGCGTATAGTCCGGGGTCAACAGTAGGAGAGCGGCCCATAGATGGGACCAGTTGCCTTGATGTGTGTGCTTCACATTTTGGAATATGAGTTGATTGATTGGTTTGTATGCTCTGATGAGCAGGGACTGTGTGTTACTTGTTTCTGTATAACGCTACATATGACAAGTAGCACTATATACATGCTCAGTAGTTGTTGTATTAGTGATAGTTGAGATCAGTAAGGGAAGTTACTGCAACAGCACAGTGTGCCTGCATGTATAGGTCAGCAGGAGAGCCATGTCATGGATGTGGAGACGGATAGGGAATCTGTGAGGTGTCCTGACAGGGGGAATATAATTGCCATTATGTGTGTGGCTATAGATTGGCCATGCAGTGCAGTATTGCATATTTCAAAGCAGATAGAGATGATGCAAAGGCAGATCAGCAAGGTGTAGGTTATAGTAGGCAAGCTGGGAGCTGATTAGGGGGTGGATTGGGGTTTTAGTTGTGTGTCCAGGGAGGACTGGGGAAATATAGCTGATGTCATCTAGAAAGAAACCACAAGCCTCAGCTACAAGCTGGGTATGTGTGTAGAGGAGGAGAGTGGAGTCCAAGACAACACCTACATTGAGGACCCTGGAGAAGGGAAGGTATGGCCACACACATACAGACATGGGAGGGGAGGGTTTAAGGTGCACATATGGGATATCCATGCTTTGCCATTGTCAATTTCACACAGTGGGATGACATGCAACCATCAATGTCAGGTGGCAAGCCGACATCAGGCTATGTTTTGGCAGACATAGCTCAGGCGTGGAGAGATATATTTGCAACTCATCAGCACACAGCTGGTAATGTAAGTCAAGGGATGTGATAGCCACACCAAGGAAATGGATATTGACAGAGGATAAGGAAGAAGACCCTGGATATTTCCCTGTGGTACAGGAACTGACAGCGGGGTAGCAGAGGACATTAAGACACCAGAACACACACTGAAGGGGCAGTGGGAGCGATATGTGGGGGCGCAGGAAAGTACTGCGGCCTTAGAGCCGAGCAGGGACATAGTAGCGAGGAGATGGTTCTGTTCAACAGTTTTGAAGGCAGAAGAGAGGTGAGGAAGGGGACAGACAGAGTATGGGCCCTTGTATTTTTCCACACACACTTCAGTGATAACTTTAGCATGAAGCAAGTCTGAACAGTGTGATGGGGAACAGTCAGTCTGTAAAGGATCTTGGGGGGTCTGCAAGCTGAGGACATGAAGGTGCAGTGTGTGTTGTACAGCTCCAACATGACATATATATGTTTCTCTTGTGTTCCACAATCCACAGGACATACTTGGTGACCCTCCTGGTGCTGTGGTGCAGTGGCAGCTGACTGTACATCATCCAACATGCAGTAGTCTGGGGTAGGTGGTCCTACAGCTACTTTGTCTGTGACAACAATCAGGGGGAGCACATGTCTGCAGTGATCTGTCATATTGTATATATGTTGTTGTTCATCTCTTTGCCCTGCAACCCCATACCCCATATGTTGCTGTTGGCACACATATCCACATGTGTTCTTGGCCAGTTTGTCTTCTACAACACTGTCTCTGGGACACATCCAACCGAGCTGCATGTGTCTTCAGGTCCTAGGTGTTCGGGTGGTGGGCTGCATGTACACCCTTCCCTGACATTGTAGCATCAGCCAACAGCAGTGTATCATTGCATTTGACAAGCCTTTATCTCCACTAATCTCCAATTGTACACATACAGGCCGTATGCTACTGCTGGCATGCTCAACTTGGCATACTGTGTGGGTGTGTGTTTTGGGGTTGGCTGTGTGATGATACAGCGTGCAGGCATTTTGCATTATCATGTGGTGTGAGGGGTCTGTACACCTGGGGAGCAGTGGTGACTATGCTACCTTACTGCTGTTTACCTTGTGAACATTGTGGCCATGTGTGTTGTATGTTGTGAGCTGACCTATCTCTTGTGTGCTGACAGACCACTGCGCAACAGCATTTATGTATCACAGATATCGCCATAATGTGGACATGCATCAACAGTGGCTGGACATGGGGACATGGTGATTCTACACATTTCAATGACATCTTCTCCCTTCACTGTGACGTGTTGTGGCCTTGGAGAGCCTCAGGGGATCCCAAACAGACACTTGCTGCAAACACATGGTAGGTTGCACCTTTGGTCTTTTGGGAATGACATCAACCTTTACATGTTAATGGTTTACTGTTTGTTTCATGGACCTTTCATGTTGAGTCTCTGTACACCAACGCTGATGCACATGGGGTGGAGCTGTGAAACAACTGTGTAACATGGGCATGGACATGACCATATACATGTGACACCCTCGTCTGTGGTTCCAATTTCAAATGTCCACAACATGCACTGTGTTCTGCGCTGTGATCATGTTATGTTTGCCTGTGTGACGTTTCATTACGTACATATTGATGTTTGACTCTGCAATTTGGGCTGATGTTGCATGCAGCATACCAATACATTGCTTATCCTCTTCTGACACAGGGCAGAGGACACACACAGCACATCTATTACAGTGCATCTGGCGTCACCATCACCCACCTGTTGGAGGACACAACAACACCATGGAACTATCCCTGGGAAATGGTGCCATAGGATGTTTGACCTCCGCGAGTGGGACACATGCCTAGGATGGACATTATTGTTGGACTGCTACTTTGAGCATGACAGGCCTGTCCAACACACCATTGCTGCCGTGCTCTGGCTGGGTTTCATGTTCATTGCAGGAGACACACATGACATTTCCAGTACTGTCGCATATTGAGATGTCACACTTAACTATGCCTGCCCAGGGTTTCAAGGACAGTCTTAACGGGACTTGTTGGGTTGCTGACACCCTTTGCACTGTGGACACTGTGTACTGGTCCCTACATGTGCAGCAGGGACTGACATTGTCGCTGTATGTTGTACATTGTTCTTACATTGTGTTGTTGTGTTTTGCCCATGTGTGTGACCTGAAACGCAGGATACGCTCATCTGTTTAGTTCAACACGAGCATACAGCCATGCGTGTGGCACAGGGGGAACATTGGAGAGGTCCTCTTGTCCATGTCCGCCTACCATCCACTTGGACATGACCCAGTATTTGCCACCACACCACTTTACTGCACACCAACATCTTGTGTTGATGTTTGCACTCACCAAGGGTGTTGCAGTGCATGTGTGACATCACTGTATCATGTTTCAACGTACACGGTGCATGTGCATGTGACTGACTATGTTGTGCAACACAGCATGTGGCAATATGGCTTCTATGTGGGTTACTGTAACATGTTTTTACTTTCCTTCACTCTCTATATACAGGTTATTGTGTTTGTTTACTGTACCGACGTGACGCTCTACATTGATTTACAAACCTAGCATTGCATGTCTGCACAGTCCTATTTATTCCCTGAGATTCCAACACTCACATTGCCCCATTATATTTGGAGTGTAGCAGTGTGGGTGTCCATTTTCTTCCTTCATTTGTGCATTCCATGTACCGTGATATATGAGTACAGACACAGTATCCACACCAACCAGTGCAGGGGGACCTTCTGCATAGTGTTATCTCTGCATGTTTCTGCGGTTTGTTTAATTTGAATTCTCTGTGTTCATGTGCCTCTGCTACCTGTTAGCATATCCTCATTTTGCATTTGACAATTGTTTTGGGTTACATTGGTGCTGCTTTGATTCCTATATCAGGTATTATGTGACAGCTGTAACATATATTTCGATATCTGTGTTTACACTTTCTTACTTTTAACAACATATGCTGTTTCATTTTTGTGCCTCCTGTGTTGGCAGACAGATCTATTTTTATGAACAGATCATGAATGATGTGTGTTGGGCCCTCATCATGCACCGCCTACTGTCTGCATGCACACTTATATAACTAACACATTTGGGGTGTGCAGCAGCATGTGGGGGTGGGGGGGGGGGCTAATGCATACTGCACACCATGCACCTAATGCACATTATCTCTCCTGCCCATCATCTGTTGATGGGGCAGTGACTTTTCTGTAACATGTGGGTTGCTGTCCTGAAAAATGTGTTTTCAAATTTTTTCCCCTGTTATCCAATCACCTTGATATTATGAAAGGCAGTATCTACGCTATCTCTGATGATTAACCAAAATAAAAATATGTGTTTGATGTACATTTGTCTCTGCTGCTGCTTGACCACACTGACACACATATTTAGTGATTTCCTGGTCATGTACATGGTCCACCTGTGCTCACATCCTTGTACGGTGCCAGCTATCTGCCATCCGTCTGCCACATCACTGGGTGTTACGGGTTCCCCTACACACATTCCCTTTGAGGTAATATCTTTGCATTGTGCTTGCTGTGGTTGTTTGGGATAGTGGTTACAGACATGTGTTGGAACACCATAGGTTGCAGTTTTGATTCCTATATGGGGTTTTATTATTTTATTGTGTTGTGCTAACCTGACCATGGGCTGCCTGCAGGTTCATCACCTATCCACACACCCTTCCATCTCTTCACTGTACACCAAAGTGTGCCCTCTGTGCTGCCTATCCATCACATATTAGCTGTTACATATGTTTCTTTCTTTGCAGTGTTCACATAGGCAGGCCGCTTGGGGGACTGGCATTGCTGTGGTACAGCTAGTCTGTGCCACACTTGTTTGCAGGTTCAATTCTCACATATTTCTGTTCTGTTCCATATTTTGCCCTGCTCCACAGAGCATCCCTGCCGCCCTTTGGGTTTAGGTTCTTTCCTCTTTTGCAAGCTGTATCCACTGCATAACATTTCATTGTGTGTATGCATGTAGTTATATGTGGCTGTGGTCCCAATTACAGACTGTGATCTGAGCTGTACACACCAGATCTGCATGTGCATTCCATCATGGTTACTGTTGGAGGTTTGCCTATCCTTGGCAGACAGCAGGCTTCTTGTGTGATACCCTGCAGTATTCTTGTATGCAGCCTTTGCTAATGACCTCATGTTGGTGGTGTAGCCTACCGGTTTGTGCATTGACATTTGTGCTAATGGTCATAGGTTTGATTCCTCTCTGTTCTTTTTCATTTGTATGCCTGTCCTGCACAGCTACCTTTCATTCCTGTAACAGTCATATCTGTGCAGATCTGTGCTGTTGGCACATTGTACCCTTATCACAGTTGCCAACCATCCTTCTATCCATTTATGTGTGTCTGCCAGCTGTGTGCTGTCCTGCCCTGATGTGCAGGCTGCTACCCCATGTCCTGCACTGGTACACGTTTCTACATTGCAGCTCTTCCTGGTTGGCTCTCCTGTGTGTGCTCTGAATGGCACTGCTACTCCTCTGTCCTCCTGTCATTGCACCTATCCTGCCACCTCTACCTCCTCTGCTGGACACTTCTTCCCATCCTCTGCCATACAATTATCATTGTTGCATGGTACATTACCATCACCCTGTGCATCGCTATAGCTGTCCCTGATATGTTTGTCCATTTTTCCAGCTGCCACATGGGCTGGACGCAGATTTGTCTGGTCCATCAGCTCTGATCTACTTCCTTCCATCACTTGTGCATTGCCTTTCCTTGGTGCTCTGTGCAGTGTTAGGGTTACATCTGTGTTTGGGCCATACCTTTCTTGCTTTTCAACTTGGGGGACCTTACTGTCCTTGGGCAATATTTCCTGAGTCACCTATACATCCTTGGGGCATCTTTAGCCACACCTTAGATTTAGCCAGCTTATGGGGCACCTAATATGGTGCCTTCGGGGTTGCCAACCTTTCCTCACGCCCTCTGGGGCACATTATGACCCGCCTTGGCTGATGTGGTGGTTTATGATGTGCCTTCTGGTGCACCCTAAAAGGTGCATTAGGTTATGGCACTGGGGTATTTTTAGCTGGCAGCACAGATTGTTGCAATGTTTCTGACTGTTACAAGCAGGAAATGGAATTGTCTTGGTCACCCTTATTCATTACGCCCACTGGGGTATCAAACTCATGAACCCTGTCTTAGCAGTCATTGTATTAACCAGTGTGCTACACCTCTGTTGTGGTGATTGCAGGTCAGCGCACGAAGTTAAGGTTGATGCGCGGTAACGTGCACGGCTCCCTCTATCGCGCGACAATAAATACGGCACACTTTATCACTCGATAACCCGTGATTGCTACCTTAAGACCAGAATGCCCACTACCTTATTATAGTATTCCTCACAGTAACGCTGCAACTAGCGCCAGTAACATTAAGATGGTTTAGTAAACATACCCCCTATGCTTATACAATTCTTGGGCCTCCCAGATATTTCTTTGCTCACAATATCCACATTATTTACTTCACAGACTGTAATAATTGAAACCTCAAAAATTTGAATAAGTCCCTTACCAAAATTTCCAGTGGCTCATTTACCATAGCAAGAAGTTAAACCCTACCAAATGCTCATTATCTTCCCTTGCCAAAATTATGCCTTACTATAAATAACCACCCAGTTCCACTAGCTGAAGGCATCACAATTTTAGGATATAAAATTGACTTGTGCCTTACCTTCCAACCACAAATTGCCACATATATTAAATCATCTTTTTTTTTATTTTCGCATTACAACAAATATACTTAATGAAATCAAACTTTGATCAACAAAACTTTTAGATCATCAGACATAATTACGCCCAGCTCCTGCTCTTCTTTTGTGGACAGAAATACCTCACCCCCTACACTGTACAGCTCCTTTGGCTTTTGTAGTCTAAATTCAAGACCCTGCATTTTTTAGCATTAAATTTCAGCTGTCATATTCTAGACCATTCTAAAAGTTTAGCTAGATCCTTCCTCATGTTGTTGACTCCTTCCTGTGTGTCTATTCTATTGCAGATGTTGGTATCATCTGCAAACAAGCAAACCTTACCCGACAGTCCTTCTGCAATATCACTAACAAAGATGTTAAACAGAATTGGACCAAGGACGGATCCCTGCAGCACACCACTGGCAACATCTTTCTCCTCAGAGCGAGCTCTATTTACATTTAACTTTGGCGCCTCCCACTCAATCAATTTCTAACCCAGTCAGTAACTTTAGGGTCCATCCCTAGGGTGCTTAGTTTGTTTATAAATCGCTGTGCAGAATGGTGTCAAAGGCTTTACTGAAATCTAAATTCACCACATCTAGGGCTCTCCCTCAATCCAATTCCCTGGTCACCCAGTCAAAGAAAATCAATCAGATTTGTCTGACAAGACCTACCTCTGGTAAATACATGCTGCCTCGGATCTTGCAATCCATTGGACTCCAGACACCTCACTATTGTCTTCTTTAGTTGCCTTTCCAATAATTTATTAATCACAGAGGTTAGACTAACCTGCCTGTAGTTCTCAATGTCATCCTCACATCTGCTTTTGTATAAAGGGACCACATGTGCATCTCATCACCGGAACCAGAAAATGAGACCATATAACTTTAGCCCTAAAAACTTTATATTGGTTCCCACTCAAATACAGAATTTGCTAAGACTCTAAACATAATCCATAAGGTACTTCACTCTGGTATACCCTATTATCTCACAGATCTTATTATCCTCTACTATTCTCCATGGACAAATTACTCTCCATCAGCAATATTGAAATCAGCTTACCCTTCTCACCCCCTTAAAAATTTAATTAGAGACAAGATAATCATCTTTTAGCCTCTATGGCCTCTTCCAATGGAACACTCTATCCCAGATTTAAGGGGTGAATTAAACAGGAATAAACTGAAAGCAAATTTTAAAACATGCATCTACACCTAAATATTTGGAGTCTAAACTAGGATCCCTAACGACAGGAAACCTTTTTCCCTTGACCCATCACTCTTTCGTTCTTTGTTGCAAATTACTATTGTATTTACCAGGCATCTCTAGCTTCTTCTATATCTCTTTATGAATCATTTGATTTACGAGGTGTGACAAAAAAGAAACGAGACTGTCCCATAAATGTTTTATTACAAATCTACAGAGAAATCACACATTGTCCCCTTCAAAGTAAGCCCCCCAGAGTTAATGCACTTCTGCATTCGCTTCTGCCACATACGGAAGCACTCAGTAAAGTCCTCCTCCTTGAGGTCCCCCAGCTCCCTCATCACAGTGGCCTTGATCTCTTCTACAGAGGCAAAATGAGTTCCTTTGAGCACAGTCTTCAGCCTGGGGAAGAGCCAGAAGTCGCACAGTGCAAGATCTGGGGAATAAGGAGGGTGGTCGAGAGCTATGATCTGTTTGTTGGCCAAGAACTGCCTCACACTGAGCACGGTGTGTGCAGATGTGCTGTCGTGGTGGAGCATCCACAACTTGTCTCTCCACAGAGTCCGCCTGCTGCGCCAAACCCTGTCATGGAGGCGATTGAAGACCTGCTGATAGATGTTCTGGTTGACTGTCTGACCCTCAGGCACAAACTCATGATGGACCTCTCCCTTCTGGTTGAAGAATGCAATCAGCATGACCTTGGTCCTTGATTTGGACATGCGTGCCTTCTTGGGTCTTCCACTGCAGACTCTGTCTCTTGCTTTCATAAGACTCACGGCCTTGACATTGCATCTTCTCCATAAGCCTTTTGGAGAAGTTGGAGACACTCAGTTGGGCCCTTCTCCAACTTAGCCAGAAATTTCAAGTTGATTCTTTGCTCCATATTTCTGCCACCTCCAGTTGCGTGCCAAAGCGATGGAGCAGTGTGCTACAAAAAAACCTGAAAAAGAAAAAGTGAGAGAGATGAAAAATATTATAGCAGAATAGTGGCGAGATGTTGCACAACACAGTGACATAAGCGGTTAGCCAATTGGCATTGAATCATGGGCGTGGCTGCCACAGTTTCATTTCTTTTTTGTTGCACCTCTTATTTTCCTTCTCTCTTACTATATTTGCTTTGTAAACTGGTTTGCTGGGCCCCCAAAAGCCCTAGAGGTGGTATATAAAAAAACAACTAAATTTAACTTGTTTAATGCATTATCATTTTCAAAAAGTGCAAATGCATAAATATAATTGACAAATTTACTGGATTTTATGTTCTTCTTGCAAACAGTTTCTAACAAATTCCAAGAATTCTACTCCTTATGCGATATGACAACATGAGAGCCTCCTTGAGAAGAAACTATTTTAACTTGACTCTTGGCAGCTGTGCTTTTAGATTTTTATTAACCAGTATACTTTCAGAATAGAGTGCTCTCTAGAGCTCTGGCTTGGCAAAGCAGAGGTTGCTAATTAGGCATACTGAGGTGTGAGACAAAAGAATTATGTCAGTACTTAGCACTACATGAGAAAATGCATTGCAGGTAAATCAGCAGGAGCTAACAAAGCACTCAAGATTATACATGCAAGCACATTAAGTTCATGATGGATTATTTTCCCTTCCAGCATTGCAAGTTTTTCACTCTTTGCTAACAAAGGAGCCAACACACTAAGCTATTGCTAAATCAGCCATTAATATGCATTAAAACATGTTTAGTGCATGCTAAAAATGTTTAATGTGCAACACCTTATTCCCACCCACCCAAGGTTACTTGTTTGCCTCTTCTCAATCACCCTGAATAACATGACGATTCTCCAGGTCATCTCATCCCACGACCTCGAGGTTCTCTTTAACTCCTATATTTCCTTCTCTGCACACATCCTAGCCAAGCCAAAACGTACAAATAATTTCTCTACAACCTCTGCAAAATACCTGACCATACTACCAGAATTCTTCATTTCCTTATAAATTACTGCAATATGTTCTTCAGGAATCTGTGGCTGAATGATCTCCACTGTAGTTTGTTCAATGTGATCATGAAATGCCCTCTCCTTGAACTACTTTGGCTCACCTTCCAGTTACACATTAAATTCAAACTGGTTATTCTTGCTTACAAGTGCATTCACTCTGCATCATCTCACAATCTTTCCTTTCTTATTTATGAATACACCCTTAATCTCAAACATCACTAAATGGGCAAACAGTAGCTCCATGGACTACTGTGCTTCCATGGCAACAGTGTGGTGCAGTAGACACAGCTAGTGTGTCTTGGAGTAGAAGGTCACAGGTTCAGGTCCCAGCTGTGAATCTTGCAGAGCATGTCCCTAGATTGCAGATACAACATCAACATGTGCAATCCCCAAAGCATTGGCCAACAGGGGTACAAACACCCACACACACAGGCTCCACTATCCACAGCTTCATGGCAAGTCAGGCTGTCGGCTCCAGCACAGAGCAACAGTCATCACTAGAGCACTACTACTAGCTCCTGCACACCTTAGTAATGCCTGCACAGTGATTGGGGCCAGTGTGGCGTTCCACCATTGGTGTCCTCGCCATGTGTCTCCCTCTCCTGACTTTCCCTGTCAGACATATTGCTACATATGCTATGTTGTCCAACAAACAAGCACAATTCCACGTGCCAATTAACTGACCCAGTCCAAGACGTGGAGGCAAGGAAGGAACTATTTATTTATTGATCACTCTTGTTTCACAAAGCCAGGCCCGACACAGGCCGTGTTTCGTTTATGCCTTCATCAGGGGCTTCGGCATTTACGGAACGGAAATATTTATCACAGTATAAAGGCCATTATCAATGTGGAAAATGTTCCATGTGTGTGCATGCCCTATCAATAAGGAATCAATATACACATCCCATTACTGGAAAAGCGTTCCGGCTGGATGATTATACCAACTGCGAAACTAGTCACGTTGTTTATGTGATTCATTGTCCATGTCAGAAGATGTATGTGGGTATGACTTCCCGCCCTGTTCGCAAGAGGATAATAGAGCACAGAAGTTGCATTAATAGAAGGCTGGAAGATAAGCTGTTGGTAGTCCATTGGATTGAACATAACCATAAGATATCGGACCTAAAAGTTTTCATTATAAAGAAGGTGAAGTTAAACTGGCGAGGGGGTGATATGGAGAGAACTATAGTGCGTTTGGAGCAGCGCTACATTTTTCAACTTAATAGTTTACACCCCGATGGATTGAACATGGAGGAAGATCTGTCAGTATTTCTCTAAGCAATAGGATTTTAGGGTAGTTTATGATTATGTGTAAATGAATAGCTGGTTATACGGATCTGCAAGGAAGGTAGTAAGTTGGAAGGGATTTAATAATAGGTGTGGTATCAATATTGGCACAAGGTATTGTGTGGTAAAATGGTGAGTAGGTTATCCCTTAGTTGAGTGTAATTCATGTATGGTATTTTAAGATTTAGATCCTGGTTTTATGGGTTATTTTTGATGGATTCCTCTCATCCCCTCCTCCTTTTCCCCCCTTGTCCTTCCCCCCCTCTTGTTTTCTCTTCCTTTCCCTTTGCCCCCCCCTTTTTTCCTTCCTTCCCTTCCCCTCCCTCCCCTCCCTCCCCCCTATTTTTCCCTCCTTCCCCCTTCCCCCTCCCTTCCCCCTTCCCCCTCTCCTTCCCCCCCTCCCCCCTTCCCCTCTATAGAGTATGAAAAGTTTAGCCTGTGTACAATAATGGTTGGTCCATATAGTATATAATCAGTCTCAGATCCTGTATTCCAGTGATGCAGGATTCATTAGATTTACAGTTCCTAAGGGTAGATAGGTCAGAAATGTGTGTCGAATGATGATGTCATTTTTCCCGCGGTCTAGCAGTTTTTAAATCTTCATGCAGCCGCGGGTAGTAATCGATGCATTTGTAGAAAGAATGTAGCAGCGAGTAGATGCTTTACTGCGATCACCTCTATTGGTTCTGGCACGCACATCTTTAGTGAGCAGCGCTGTTTGAAAATTTGGTGTGAATGGCGATTTGACGTTAGAGCCCCGAACATGCCGCAGTGACAGGAATTTTTAGGTCATGAGGAGTGCATAGCAAATGATGATGTCATTTTTCCCACGTTGCTTGCAGTTTTTAAATCACCACGCAGCCGCGGGCGTCATTAGATGCATTTGCATGAAAGAAAGATTGTAGCGGCAAGTGGATTCTCTATTGCAATTGTTTTTTTGTTTTTTTAAATTCTTTATTTTCGTTTTATAACAACAAAGGAAAGGAAGACATACAGCTAAAAGACAAATACATAACGTGTAATACATACACCAAAGTAAACCCCTACCACCCCCCTCCCCCCTGCTTCTTCTCTAGAAAACTAAGCATTCCCGAAGCGGGCGTGTACTTACATTATTGTATTACAAAACCTAACGGTGATCTAAAACATGATGAGTGCACATTATACAGGCATGTTGGAGCAATGAGCAGATTGTACATAATCATTAAGCATCTGCCATTTAGATAAGCAAGAGCGAGTTTGGACATGGGGAATAGCTCTCCGAGGTATCTGCTCATATTTACTATATAAGCAGACGAGGTTCCACCATTCATTGACAGTAAGTCGAGAGCTATCCTTCCAATTCCTCGTGATTAAGCATATAGCTATACCCAGCATGAAATCAAGGAGAAAGCGACCCTTCTTAGGAAGAGAGGGGACCTCCGCCACAGAGCGGAGTCCCACGACCTTCCAAGAGAGAGGTTCATGAAAGTGTAAGATAGATTGAATACGACCCCAGACCCGCCCCCAATAGACCTGCAGTTGAGGACATTCATAAATAACATGAGCGAAGGTTCCCACAGCAGTATGGCAAGACCAACACAGGTCCCTAGCATTTGGGTTCCATTTGGCTATTTTTTCTGGGGTATAAAAGCATCTGTGTGCAAAAAAGAAGAGAGTTTGGGTAACAGAGGCAGACCGGGAAACCCGCACTACTTTACTCCAAAAAACGCTCCATTGCACAGGGGTTATGGTAGTTTGCAGTTCGCGCTCCCAGGCTTGTTGAGCTCTAAAAGTGTCCGTATCTGTACCCTGACAAATTATTTTATAAAAGTTAGAGGCTACCCCATGTGTACTACTAATGGAGTGAACTGTCTCTAATAGCCCATCCTCAGTAGGGGCAGAGGGCGGCATGATTCGAGCACTTTTGAGGCAGTGTTGAAGCTGCATCAATTGAAAGTAGTGTTTCGCTGGTAACGCAAATTCCTTTTGTAAATCAGAAAAGGTTTTCCAATGAGCTGCAGAGAAAAGCTGTTGGGGTGTCCAGATCCCCCTGGAGTACCAGGGTTTCCAGGCTATTGTTCTATTTAGGACTTGAATTCTGGGGTTATTCCATAGCGGGAGTCCGTCCTGAGGACATACATTCGGGCCCAGTGATAGAATGAGAGTGTTAAAGGCCGCAAGAGTATCGACAATCATTGGTGGATGGCGGGTGTCTACTTGATAGGACATACCGGGGAGATGGGTCAACGGAATTGGGCTACTAAGCTCCTCTTCTATGTCAAGCCAAACTGGTCGGCGGTCTGTTGAGGTATCTAGCCATCGGGCACCTTGCTTAAGTAGAAAGGCTTGATGATATCTAAGAAAATCAGGAAATCTGGTACCCCCTCGTTCCTTTGCAGACTGCAGTTTATGTTTAGCTATCCTTGGTGGTTTGCCCTGCCAGAGATAACGGACGAGAAGGCCCTCAATATCTTTATAAGTATGTAACGGAAGTAAGCATGGCAGCATTTCTAAAATGTAGTTCACTTTGGGGACTATCATCATTTTCACAGTTTCTAAGCGGCCCCACCATGTGAGAGATAAGGGAGACCAACGATTTGTGAGTTCACGGACTTTGGAGACTACCTCTTTGGCATTAAAACTGATAGTGTCTTCTAAAGGAGAACAGTAATGGACCCCGAGATACTTCACCATGCGGGATTGCCAAAGGAAGGGAAAGGCCTGCATGTCAGCCTCATGTACCCAGCGGTTCAGTGGGAATGCTACAGATTTGGTCCAGTTAATTTTATAGCCCGATAATTGTGAGTATCCGTCAATCAGATCCAAGACGGCTGGAACCGAATCGAGGGAAACGAAGAGCATGAGGTCATCTGCATATGCAGAAAGTTTAATCTCCCTATGACTAAAGGGGACACCTCGAATACGTGCAGACTGTCTAATAAGGAGGGCTAGGGGTTCAAGAGCGAGATCAAAAAGCATTGGTGATAGGGGGCAACCTTGACGCGTGCCTCTTTGGAGGTTAAATGGCTGAGATTTGATGGCGTTTACACAAATACTGGCAACGGGTTGAGTGTACATGACTTGGAGATATCGGAGGAAGCCCTCTCCAAAGCCATACCATCGGAGAACTGCAAATAAGAAGGGCCATTCTAGACGATCAAAGGCTTTTTCGGCATCCAGGGAAAGACCCACCCATGGATGAGCGAGATTGGCAGCACTAGATAACACATGGCACAAGGTCCGAGCATTGTCAGCAGTTGATCTGCCGGGTATAAAACCGCATTGGTCGGGGTGAATTAGGGTAGCCATCATGTCAGATAGCCGGGTGGCCAAGACCGTTGCGAAGATCTTATAGTCGGCATTAAGTAGGGAGATTGGACGGTAGTTGGCGGTCAGTAGCGGGTCTCTGCCTTCTTTCTCAAATACAACCACATTAGCTGCAGAAAAGGATCCCAAAGAGGATGTATCTACCGCAAGGGCAGTAAAATAGAGTTTTAAATAGGGAACTAAATCTGCACTGAACGTTCTGTAGAATTCGGTCGGGAGACCATCAGGCCCCGCGGCACGGCCCGAGGCTGTTCGTTTTAGGGCAGATTGGATCTCTGAAGTAGAGAAGGGTTCATCCATTGCATCCCTATCATCTTCAGAGAGGGTCGGCCGCTGAATGCCAGAAAGCAATCGCTCGAATGTCTCTGACGAGAACTCACATTCAGATTGATATAGGCGAGTATAGAAATCCCGAAAGAGCTCTACAATGTCGGAGTCTGTGGTCACTATGCCCCCTCCCTGTGGAGCTCGGAGGGCCGCAACGCGTTTGGCTTCTTTTTGACCTTTCAAGGCATTGGCTAGGAGTCGACCGGCTCGGTTACTTTCACGATAATATGTCCCTCGCTGAAGCTCAATACTCTTAGAAGCTGCAGTTGAGAGGATTGAATTATATTGAAAACGGAGACGCTGTAATCGAATTAATACACATGGGTCAGTGCGTGAAGTTAAAACTCGTTCGCCTGCTTTTATTTGTTGGTCTAGTATGAGCAGCTGCTGTTTACGTTGTTTCCGCAGGCAGATTTGATAGCTAGTGATCGTTGCCCGAATGACCGCTTTGAAGCCCTCCCACCAAGCCCAATTCGCAGTATCTTGGGGTAGATTAAAATGGAAGTAATCCTGTATGGCTACTCGAATTTCTGACTGGAACTCTGGCTGAGTTAACAGGGCTCTATCAAAGAACCAGGCTCCCGAGTTTCCCTGGGGTACAGTAGTGTGTAATTGAAAGGAAATGGCAGCATGATCTGAAATATGTTGGGAGTGAATCTTTGCAGTGTCCACCTGAGGAACTAACAGTTTTGAGACTAGAAAGAAGTCTATACGAGACTGAGATTTATGAGGGGAGGAGAAGAAGGTGAAGTCAAGCTCATTGGGGTGTAGTAACCTCCATAGATCAACTAAAGCAAGATCCTTGATCAGGGAGGTAAGCGTGGCGTGACTCTTGGGGGGACCACTCGTCCTAGGCGGCTGTTTATCAATCAGGGGATCAAGGACTAAATTGAAATCCCCCCCAATGATCAATGAAGTATTAGCAGAAGCCTGCGCAACCTGAGCAATGGTAGCAAAAAAGGCAGGGTCATCAACATTAGGAGCGTAAAGGCATATACATGTAACTTCTAGGCTACCTATCTTGAGGTGAACTCTAGACCATCTACCTTCTGTATCTGAGCTAGTCGCAATAACAGTAGCATGCAAAGATTTCCTAACCAGTATGGCAACCCCACATTTCTTAGAAACGGCTGGGGAATAAGCGGCCACCATGTAAGGTTTAATATTGAGTTTAAGAGTTTCCTTCGAATTTAAATGCGTTTCTTGGAGAAAAATCAGATCCGCTGCTTCCTGACTGAGGTAGCTTAGGATTTTCTTCCGTTTTATCGGATTATTGATGCCTTTTACGTTCAATGAAAAAATCTTACATGGTGCCATCAATCGGTAATAGACATTTTAGGGAAGGGCGCTTGATAACATAAAACATAAGCAGAATCTGTACAACAATGTCATAATCACCGAGTATTCTGGCTAATACACCCCATATTGAAAAGTATGTACCAACGTATCTTAGAGAAGAAGCAAAACCCCCAAAGAATATGGCGACCATGTGTCTGCGGGAGGAGGCACTAGAGAGGAAATAGAAGACATGTAAAAAAGGAAAAGAAACACCAGAGTCCATAATAACACTGTCTCTGATACTCATCGAGGCTACTGTGGGTAGATGGAGTCGGGTCACAGATACCATCAAGAGTAAGGCAACAGACTGCCCACGCCAGACTCTTTGCTAGGCTGCGGCAGATCCAATATGGCAGATACAGCGGGTATGAGGAGGCTTGCAGGAATATTCTGGAAGTCAGCGCATCAAGTCGGCTTCTTTGGAATCCAAAAACTCCGCTAGTAGATCAGGGTCCTCGAATGTTCTTGTCTGATTGTGAAGCGTGACTCGGAGCTTGGCCGGGTACATCAGGCCATAGCGTGCTTGTAGTTGTTGAAGCCTCGGCCGGAATTCCAGAAAGCGCTTTCGGCGGTCGACTGTGGGTTTAGACAAGTCGGGATAGAAGGAGATCTTGTGGCTCTCAAACTCCATATGGCCCTTTGCCCGGGAGGCACTTAGAATTTGCTCCACGTGTTGATATCTCAATAGTCGAAAAATGATAGGCCGCGGGGTCTTCCTGTTGAGCGTTATGCTTGTGGGTACACGATGAGCGCGATCAATCTCCAAATCTTTGGTAAAGGTGATTTGGAGCAGGGAAGGGAGGATTTTGCATAAAAACTCTTTCATGTCTCCCGATTCCGCTCCCTCCGGGATGCCCACGAGTCGTATGTTGTTACGGCGCGCTCTATTATTGCCATCTTCCACCTCTTTCTGCAAGGCCCGCACCTGTCATTCAACTTTGTCGAGCTGGGATAACCGGGCCGCATGGGAGTCCAATATGCTCTCCATTTTGTCTTGACGCGAAGAAAGCCCTTCTAGCTTGCTTTGCAGCACACCAAAATTGTCCCGCAGCGCTCGGAGTGCTTCCCCGTTTGCCTGCACAAGGTTTTTGACCCCTCTAATCTCTACGAGGATTTCCTGCTGCATTTCGGGGCCCTCGCACAAGGCCGGCCCCTTCTGCGGGGACGGAGGTTCAGTTTTGGAACGTTTGCCGTGAGACGCCGCTGGAGACCCAAATTCCAGGCGCGTTGGTTTGGTCCCCGCCATCTCACCAATGTGCCCCGGCAAGATCAGAGTAGAAGTTCCAGGTATATGAGGTGTTAATTCAGGATTCTGAGTAGGCCTCTCGGGAGCCTCAGCGTTATGCGACCATCCCGCTGGACATCAGGCTCCGCCCCCTGCAATTGTTTACATACGTACAATTTTGGTCAGTTGCGTTATTTTGAGAAATTTGATGTGAATGCCGAACTGATATTAGAGCCCCGATTATGCCGTTATGACAGGAATTATGGGAGGGGAGTAATGAATAGCCAAGATCCTAGCCAAAATTCTTTCCTCATACGATTCATAGCTTTGAAGATCATGGTGGTAATCTGCAGTTTCAAGTCTTGTAGATAGTTTAGAGTGTGTAGATAAATGGATTTAGAGTATTAATGTGGTATTATTCTAGGGGTTGTTATTGAGAACACTTGGGGTATGGTTTGTTTAATTATTTTAAAAAGATGTTTTATTTGGACAGTTGTATGTATGAGAGTTATAATTCGCTGCTCGCACATGGACTGCAGCAGAGGATAGGTAAAGTACGAGATGGGTAATAAAAAGTTTTTGATTTTAACGAAGCAAGACTTAGCATTTACAACATGAAAGAAAGATATTTAAAGCAAATTGATGGTGTTATTTTTCCCGCGCTTTTACATACTCTAGCGTACCACGCAGCCGTGAGCAATTTTAGAGGCTTTGTGCAGGAAGAGAATAACAACGAGCAGATGCTCTGCTCAGCTTGGCACGAAATATTTCCAAAATTTTGGTGAGTTACAAAGGCTTAGTATCGTTAATCGTATTAGGTCCATGAGATGAGCCATGTTTGATATAATATAACTGAAGGAGGTATTATTGGTTTTGGACATTGCTCGGAATTGTTAAGATAAACAGCAATTTACTGAAGCGCAAGAATGCGTGTAGGATCGCTGCATGTATTAGGATTGTTGAGTGTAGTAAAAGAAATATTTTTAAATAAATTCATTTTAGTGTAGTGGGTTTTAGAATTGTTGGTTTTGGAAGAAAATTTGAGCAGAGTTAATGAACTGCATGACAGTTATGATTCTTTGTTGGAAACTGCTATTAGGAATAAGAGTTTTTTCAAACAAAAAGAAGTATGGTGGTTTTTATACCAACCTGTTGTTTGCGTTGCAGCTGATAGTGGTTTGAAGTATTATAAGTGTAACAGCAAGGTACACTGAGTATAGGTTTTGGAAACGTCAGGTGCAGAGGTAAGCATATACACAATTATAGTTGAAAGGTGGGAAGACTATAAGTAGATTAGTCAAGTTTAACCTGTTGCGCTTTTTCTGGCTTCTGGTGGTTCTTCTTCTTCTTCCTTTTTTCTTTTGTTCTAATAAAATGAAATTTTTATAATTATGGGTTTATTTATCGTTTTAATCCATGAGTTATTTGATGATTACTTATTGTATATATGAGGGATTTTAATGAGAATGGTCCCATTTCCTTCCGTCCCCCCTTTTTCCCTTTTTTCCCTTTTTCTTTTTTCTTTTTTCCTCTAGTAATTATAGTGTGGTAGAAACATTAAATAGGTAAGAGTAATGGGAGTAACTCTTGTAACATGAAAATGCAGGTTAAGTTTTTCTCGATTTGTTTTATACTCCGATGGTTATTTATTAATATGATTAGTTCATATTTTAAGTTTATTTTTATATATGTATGGTTTGATATTTTTATACATATTATGGTTTATTTTATACATGTGTATTTATATGTATTATGGATTATTTTAAACATGTATATTTATTTATTTATGCTTTTAGTTGACAGACAAGTTTGCTGTACTGTGGTATTTCATATCGACTTATTCATTAGTAATTTTATTAATGATTTCATAGGCGCTGTATTTGTGTTGTCATTATGTTTATGTTTATGATTTGTTTTTAGAATTTAAAAATGTTTTTAATGGTGTTGTTTATATGTTATTATAGCCGAAGCCCCTGATGAAGGCATAAATGAAACACAGCCTGTGTCGGGCCTGGCTTTGTGAAACGAGAGTGATAAATAAATAAATAGTTCCTTCCTTGCCTCTACATATGCTATGTTGGCAGTCCACTTACTATACACCCTCGCAATTTGGCGCATATGTGACCCGCCTTATGCATGTGCATGGCGCGGTCTTACACGCACTGTGCGTATTGTCAGACGGCTGCCTGGGTGAGAATCTTCACAGTCTTGGCAATGCATATATCTATATGATTTGCAAGGGATTGTGGGCAATGTAGTTCATTCACACCAGACACAGCTGCTGACAATAATTTAGTTGTGCTCTTGGGTAAAGCCAATAAGATTTTTATTTATGGGGTTATTTCTCCCAACACAGATATGCTTGGTAGCACATAAATTAGGTTACTTGCTTTCAGTGTTAACTTGGAAAAACAAAGTCAAAATCAGGAAAACAACAAATGAAAAGCCACAAAGCAAGAAACAAACTGTTCTTTTCAGGTTAACTTCTGATTACTTCCCACATAGATTCAGAAGTGATTCTCTCCTAGCTCACAAGCAATTAGGTAAGGCTTAATTGCTAGCAGTCACCAGCTGAAACCCCTTAGCTGGCTTGCTTTCTACTGTGTGGGTCAAATCCTGCTTCAGGAGCTTTTCTGATTAGAATAAAGAACAAGTTTGTATTTTCTTTGTGATGGTTGCTATACTTTGAAACAGAAAGTTACCAACAGAGTTTGGATAGAGAGCAGTCCATGTAAACAGAATCTTCATCTGCTAATATTCCCCCTTCATCAACAAGCATGGGTTCAATATCATGAATTGGCACAGATGAATCTCTCAATGGAGCACTTTCAGGAGAATACTGGTTTCCCTGCTGTCCTTCAAGGTTATAGCTAGGGCATAGATCAGTGTTCATACCTGAGCTTCCATTTCTGCTAGAGTTCCTCTCTATATAGCCTGGCCAGTATGTAGTCCAGTTCTTATGTCCAGCCTTCCAATCTAGATCCCTGGACACTGGATCTCTCTTCACATACCTTCTGGCACAGGTCTTAGGGTCCCTTCCACGTGCAGCCGTCTCCCTCACAGGTAGCCTCTGGTGATTCCTAGCTCTGCAGCACCATTCCTCTGGCTTTCCCCAGTCCAATGGTGTATGCTGGCCCTTGGAATACCTCCCAGTATACGTACTGCCTTGGACTCTTCTAGACCTCTCAAAGGCCTTTCTCCTCTTTCTTCCAGAGGGTTTCCTTGCCTCTCTGTCTGTCCGGTTTGGCTTCTGCTTCTGATGATCCTTCAGATGAAACTGATGATCATTCTCTGGATATCCAAGGTGATCATGAAGATGGTCATCTGTAGAATAAACTCTACTCTTATTCTGCTTAGATGAGTGCTCCTCCCTAACACAGCGCAGCTGTGCTGAATCAGGCCCTGCCCTTTGAGATGAGTGCTTAGGGATTACCTCATAGCCCTCCTGATTGAACACACGTTTCCCCACTTCAGCTCCTCTAATGGCTGTTGGAAACCTGGTGCATTCTGGGACTGGTAGTCTTTTATGGGAAAATTCTGTTTTCTTATTTCTACCAGAACTGACAGGTTGCTTGTTCAGAGTCACTTCACCTTTTCTATAACTCCTTCCTGAGCTATGATAAGCTTCCTTATCACAGTATGCATGCGCAATGTGCATTTCGCAGCAAGGCGCGTAAGACCACACCATGCGCAGTGCACGTAAGACCATGCCACCTCACAGGGTTCTATGGGTTTCCATACACACATTCCCTTTGTTGGAACATATTTGCATTGTGGTTGTTTGGCATAGTGGTTACAAACTTGTTTTGTGCCACCATAGGCTGTCCCAGAGGAGGAAAGGTCTAGTGGTTAGGACAAGGTACTTCAGGCTAGAGGGCTGGGGGTTCAAGTCCCACCTGGGGACAGCAATCTCAGGCCAGAGGGACTGGGATTTCTAGTCCTATAGGCACTCCTTGTGGTCTTGGGCAAGCCACTTAACCCTCCATTGCCCATGTTCCCTGTAAGTATTAGCATATGTGTCTCATATCCCCTCATGTTAAATGTATCCCCCAATTGACCACCCTGACCCAGTGAAAAGCAGGATATAAATAAATAGGTTGTGGGTTTGATTCCCACACTTTCCTTATCTTTTCTTTTCTTGTGTTCTGCTAACCTTACCATACAATGGCTCTGGCTTCATCACTTCTCTGCACACCCTTCTTCTCTTCACTGTACAGTGTAGAGTCCCCTCCGTGCAGCCTATCCATCACATGCTAGCTGTTACATATGGCCACTTTCTTTGGGCTGTTGGGTTGGGCAGTTGGCTCAGTGGTTTGGTATTGGTGTCAACAAGCTGTGTTTGGGTTCTTCAGTGTACCTGTTCAATTCTCTCTTACTCCTTTTTGGTTCTCTTGCCTATTTTGGCACCTGGGGACAGCAATCTCAGGCCGGAGGGACTGGGATTTCTAGTCCTATAGACACTCCTTGTGGTCTTGGGCAAGCCACTTAACCCTCCATTGCCCATGTTCCCTGTAAGTATTAGTGTATGTGTGTCATATCCCCTCGTGTTAAATGTATCTCCCAATTGACCACTTTGACCCGGTGAAAAGTGGGATATAAATACAGCTAAATAAATAAATAAATATTTTGCCCTTGTACACACACCATCCACACAGCCGGCCCTTCAGTGCGACCCCTGATGCCTTGTTGTTACGCTCCATAATCTGACCACATATTCTAAGGCGCTTAGACGTATCTCATATGGCATGTCACGCATGTTCTTGTGCAAGCTGCACATCAGACGTCCTGCTATGTGCATTCTCAGCAATGCATGTAAGACGCAACATGTGTACGCCACACTACTGCATGATAATCTAGCAGACACAATGGCCACTTGGTGGAACATATTTGCAATGTGCTTGTTGTGGTTATTTTGGATAGTGGTTGCAGATGTGCATGGAGGCAACATAGGTTGTGGGTTTGGGTCCTTCAGGTTCCCTTTACTTTTGTTTGTTCTGCTCTCCTTACCAGACAATGGCTCCAGCTTTGTCCCTTCTCCACACACCCTTCCCTTTCTTCACTGTACACTGCAGTGTCCCCTCCATGCAGCCTATCCGTCACATGCTAGCTGTTACATATGCTCCCTTTCTTTGTGTTGGCAGGTGGCTCAGTGGTTTGGTATTGGTGTCAGTGAGCTGTGTTTGGGCTTTTCCGTGTACCAGTTCAATTCCCTCTTACTCCTTTTTGAATTCCCTGCCCATTTTGCCCTTATACACACACCATCCACACAGCTGGCCCTTCAGACCAAACCCTGACGCCCTTTCCATTACCGTTGTTTACTCCTCTGCATGCTGGGTTCACTGCACACCATTTCATGGTGTGTGTGCATGTGTTAACTGTGGCTCACATCCCCATTACAGACTGTGATATCAGCTGCCTGTGGTGTACGGCCTTACACCTACGGTTCCATTTCTCATGTGGCACCATGTCTGCACATCCCTCAGTGTGTCTTCTACTGTCAGTGCGCCTTAGATTGCAACCCCTTTGGACGTGCTGCTGCTTCCCATCGACTGTGGTGTTCAAACGTGGTGGGTCCATGGCGCACTATACCACGCATTACGCACCTTGTAACGTGTGTTACCTGACATGGCTTGCTTTACCAATGCACCGCCCACTCCTTTATATGGGCATCCATGACATTACAGGGGAACTTAATGATGGTAACATTACCGGAGTTTAGTAAACATACCCCATAGTATTATAGATGCCTTTTGATATAATTAACCCTAACTTTGAAAGTATAATATCATGCCTCAATGATATTTCACAATGGCTAAAATCCTACAACTTAATGATAAACTTTAGTAAAACAGAGGTCCTATTTATTTCTAGACATCAAGGCTTCAATCCACCCCTAATCTTGATGTTAAAGAGGCCATCCTAGAAGTAAAGAACAAAGTCAAGTATCTAGGCATCTCCATTGACCAGGCCCTGAGCTTCACATCTCACATAAAATTATCTGCTAGAGCAATTTACAATAAATTGAGAATGTTACAACAGTTAAGACCTCAACTGTCTCATTCTGACTTCAGAACTGTATTGCAAGAAATGGTATTCCCCAATATAGATTATTGTAATAGCATATTACAGGGAATTCTTAAACAATCATTGCTTATCCTACAGATGGCTCAACACTGTGCAGCTTGCATTATTCAGAAAGCACTGCTATCCAACCACATAAACCCAATACTATACCACCTCCATTGTTTGCCTCTCCAGAGTAGAATCAAATTTAAACTGCTACTAATCATTTTCAAGCTCCTATGAAACATAGCACCATCAAATCCATCCAAACTTATACACACAAACCCAATTGATAGACTTAGAAGAGGTGCACTCAAAATACACTATGGGATCTATTCTGTCCCACAAATGTCCCCACTATTCATCCCCTTGACATCCCCGACTAAGCCTCCCCATACAAACAAGGAGTTTGTACAGGAAGGCTTGGACGGGGGCAGGAAGGGGCAGTGCAGAGGCAGAGTTGGAGTGGGCAGTGTGTGGTCCGTGGCTCTGGATGTACAGGGCCGATTCTAAAGACGTCGGGGACGGCAGGCCCAGCCAGCAGCGAAGAGGTGAGGGGTTGCAGGAGATTCCTTGCAACCCGACCCTGGCCATGGGAAGCCAGATTGGGGGTCAGGCTGCAGAGAAAGGAAAAAGTCATTGGTGGATGGGGATCGCGGCTCCTGAATTGGTCCGCAGTGCCATGGCAACTGGACGCCATGGCGCTGTGGCTCCATTCAGGAGCCTGCCTGAGCTAGCCGGGAAGAGGCCTTTATGTGCAGGCCAATGGGAACTGGGTCCTGGCCTGCACATACAGGCCTAGACATGATTCTTATCCTGCAGGGGCTTGATGTGCCCCGTGGGATCAGAATCACATCTACATCTCTGTGTCCAGTTCAGACTGGGCACACAGAGGCTGGGACGCACAGAATGGAATGTGCCTCTATGCGTTCCACTTGAGTATGGGAAAATGAACTATAACACAAATAATAGGGCTTTTTCACTTAATGCTCCTATTTTATGAAACTGTCTTCTAGAAAGATTGAAAGTTATCACTGTCTTAACTACATTCAAAAAAACCTCAAAATACACTTGTTTATTGAGCATTTTGGTGATCCACATGTACCCAGAAAACTCTATCCAACCTAGCCTTCGACCAACTATTCTTCCCAAACAATATCAGAGCAGTAACACCCACACTGTAAAAAGTTTCATACTGAGATGTTGAGGCATAAACTTCAACAATATATTTACATTACATTGTATATAAGTTAAAGTTTTGACCCAAGTAATCATTGTAATTATTTTGATTGTCATTGGTTCACTTTCCAATCATGTTATACTGTAATCATTTCTAATGTTATAATGTAATGGATTTTTTTCTGTTCATTGTAAACCGCTTTGATTACATGAAAGGTGGTATAGAAAACTCCTAAATAAATATTTTCTAAGTCCTAGCCTTATTCCATGTTTTAGCAGAAATAGCATGGACATTGCCAGGAAACACTTAAAACATACACTGGTCTTTCCTGAACATACTTTATACATATCCGCAGCTGACTACACCCCTGTTCCGCCCCTTCTGGGTATGTTCTGAGAACTCCATGCTGGCACCATCTATGATAGCAGTGTTTCAGAACACGGTCAGGGATGCTTTTGGCACATAAGCATCACTGCCACATTTACAGACCCCTTATTTGTATTCTGGAATGACCCCCATAGTGATAGAATGTATTTCATTTCCTACCTAAAGGTGAGACCATGGGCCATGATCCAGGTCAGGGCAGCAGTGTTGAAGCTGAAAGCCAAATCCTCAAAGGAGACCCTTCACAAATTCAGACATCCAGGACCGAGAGCATGGCACACACAGAGATGGAGGACGAGGTCCATCTACATGGACTTCCAAACCTCTCAACACCCCGATGTAATGCTAACACCACCCACTTGCAAATTTTGAGGCCTGGGCCCCATGGAAGGGGAGAGTCCCTCAAATTTTACTCATTCAATGAGGCTAGCCAACACATACTGCAAGTATGTCTTGGGGCAGTTTCTCCAAATGGGTTAGTTTTGCGCATACTGTGACAGTGATGAACCTCACTTCTAAGCCAGGGTATGTGGAATATGATCTCAGTCTCTCAAATTTACTGCTAATGCTCAGCATCATACTTGCATTGTGCCAGAGAGCTTCCTTCTGGAGTTCGTAAGATGTAACAAGTATGGATAGTTTGTCAAGATGTGCTTGGAAATTCTTCTTTATCAAGCCTGTGGCACCCAACAAAATGGGAAATATTTCTCTATCTTTCTGCCACATTTTCTTGGTCACTAAATACAAGTAGGCTGTACGATGTGTCTGAAAGCACTTTCAAGAGCAGTGATCATCATGCTTACTCATGCAGAGTTAGCAGAAGAGGGAGAGTAGAAAGAGCATACAAAAACTAAGACCATTACACAGCCACAACGATTTCCAAACAGTATGCCAAGCAACAATAACACCGCTTCTGGATTACTGTAATCTGAGATACCAAGGTCTCCCAAAGCACACAATACACCATGGCCCAAAATATAGCAGCACGTATAATAACAGGGACCACAAAGCAAAACCACATAACACCCATCCTAAAACAATTACACTGGCTCCCAATGCAGACACACATCAAATTCAAAACACTACTTACCATATTCAAGATCCTACACCAGACATCATCAGATACTCTCCAATCACTGATCCAAAAAAATCCACAAAACATACCAAGAAGAACCCTCAAAAAAACTCGCTAGTCATTCCCAACATTAAAACAAAAAGCAAGTAAATGGCATGCAACAGGACATTCTCCCTATTTGCACCATCACTATGGAACTCCCTCCCAGAAGACCTAAAATCCACGAAGGACATCCAGGACTCAGAAAGAGACTAAAAACATTCCTATTCACAGAACATTATGGAAGCAGTACATAACATAATATCAATATGCCAAGATCCACATCATGCAAAATGTTACCATAACCTGTTCACTGTAATCTGTCAAGTTAATGTATAATCCAAGTTATCACTGTCCCTGTTTAATGTACATAATCTAGTTTAAGTTACGATATAAACCGCTTTGACTAAATGATAAAGCAGTATTAAAAAAAACCCTCTTAAATAAATAAATAAATAAATAAATAAAATCATTCATGTCAGTGGACAGAGCATAGCAAGCACGATACTAGCTTGCTGATGTTGATGCTGATGTCATGGGAACTCCTCTCAAACCATCAGCAATGCACAAATCACAAGCCCTGGAAACAGATGGCAAACAAAGCTTTGTCAGCAGAAAACCAGTAATGTCCTCCACTGCTCACAGATCTGAACTTTTGAATTGACTTGTTGAGAATGTGGGATTTTAAAGGCCAACATCTTTTAGCCCCTATCTGCCAAGTGCTTTGTCCTGAAGATACTGGTCAAGAAGTGCTGAAAGATAGCAGGGTATTTTCATCAGAGTACAAAGGGTGGACAGGAGCTGTAAGAGAAGCAGAAAGCAACAGGAACACTGTTCACCAGCTCATTAAGGATGTTTGCACCATGTGGAATTCAGTTTATCTGATGCTGTAGAGGTTAGTGGAGCAATAGGCAGTCCTCCATCAGATGTCATTGGAGACTGAGATCTGTACTAAAAACCTTTTGGGCCTTTGGGATTGGACAAATATGACTGAGGTCATAGATGTCCTGAAACCCTTTAGGAGGAAATGGAGGAACTGAGTTCAGGAAGGACCACACTCTGTATGGTCACCCCAATATTGAATATCCTAGAGGTGAAGTTAGCGTTTTCGGTAGTGAGAGGGATTGACATCAGAGGTGTTGGATCTGGAAGACTCCTTGAATGTGCAAACAGGAAAATAATTGGATTGGATTTAGCGCATGCCTTTCTCATAAGTTCAAGGTGAGTTACATTCAGGTATAGTGGGTTGAAAACATGCATCAAGGAGGATGTTTACATGCTGGCCATCTTATGTGATGCACAGATGCTAATGCGTATCATCTCCTAGTGCTATGCACTGATGCACTGGAAGAAAAAGCTAGTGATTCAGGTGGAGGAAAGAGTGCCAGAGAGACAGAGGGCTAGTGGGGAAACAACAGAAAAAATATAGGCACATTGTCAAGAAGTATTGGCAGAAGGAGCACCACCACCACCATCCTGAAGTGGCAGAGACCAACATCAATCTGCTGCTACTGTGACCTCTACGGAGAAGGATTTGTGTGACATAGTACCATGCAGAACCCATTGAGTATAAGACCAAAGATTCAGTGTCATACTGGGCACACAAGTCTGCAATCTGACCATATATGACCAAGATCATGCAGAATTTCCTTTCCTGCCCATAAAACATCATGCCCAACGAACCAGACTTGGTGGAAAAACTGCTGTTCTTGAAATAAAACTCTCCTTGCAAGTTTCCTTGTGACATGGAAAAGCCTGAACGAACAGCTCCACTAAAACAATGCATGCACTGCTTCCCATACTCCTTTCCCTTAGGATTTTCCTGTTTTGTTTTGTTTTTTTAACAGTTATCATTCTGGTCCCTGCTGTCTGAGAAAAAAAGAAGACAAGAAAAGCCCCTTTTCATCCTCTGTGCCTCTCTGCTTCTGTTAGCAATGGTTGTATCACTGTCTGTTTGACATGCTCAAAATCCTGACACTTCCTGGTCTGCTATCTTGGTTCATTACCATGCCCTATTGTATTGTTGCTACAGCCACTCTAGTACTTCTCATGTATCATGAACAACTGCCCTGATATGCTCTTGTTTCTATTGAAGTGTTTTTTCTACCAAAAGAGAAAAAAAACCATGAACAGTAATACAATGAAAATATTCTTCTTCTCTAATGTTTGTAGTCCCTGCTTGTTGTGCTGTACCCTACATTTGGTGCCTTAGGCTGTTCATTCCTTCCCAAATTCTGCTTCCTAGTATGATCAACTGCCCTAACACTCTTATTTTCCTAGGATGCTTTGTTAATTATGGGATGGGGTGTTTATTAGGATCAGTCTGTCAAATGTTCAAATTCTAAGATGGAGGCAAGAGTCCTGAAAGTAAATTGTTGGATCATAAAACTGATAGTCAACTACTACCCATGCAATAACCCTACTTAAATAGTTACAATATGAATAATTCTGGATCACTATAAGAATGTGATGCAGTGCCCATGTAAGTACACAAAACACACTTGCTTAGTTAAATATTCTCAGTATGGACAATAATATACAGCTTTAGAAAACCTGATTCCAGTATCCAAAAAGATACAGGTAGAGTTTTTGTTTATCTATGCAAGCTTTTAAATGTACTTTGACTGATATTGCTGCTCCCCCAATTAGGTAGAGCACAGCAGCGGAAACATTCACTCTGCCCAGCTCACTGCTTCCAATCCAATCAGGGGCTCAAATGGACTACACAAAAAGCCGATCACCATCGGGCGTGCCCATGCCTGGTGGGCCTGCGCCTGAGGGCCTCATCAGAGGGCCCTTTGGCGTGGCCCTTAGACGGGAGACCTAAGGCAGTGACCGATACGCTCAACAAACAGATTCTAACTTCTGGGCAATCTTCTACAATCAGGGACAAACCACTCCTCCCACTGATCCAAATTATGCAAGAACTGTAATAACCTCTTCACGTCGCTATCCACAGTTCCAGCTCCACCGCTCCACCTTTAATACAGAAGCGTCCCATCTACTAGCATTTAAGAAGCTCACAAACGGTGAGTAAATTACCTCACATGGCGTATACCAACACAGAACCTCTGCCACAAATACTCTCCTCATACATAAAACTCACAAATCCCCGACCAAGCCTCAAAAGTACAAATGGATGTACTTCCATTAGATATATGCTATTATCTTAATTCTTATCCTTTGCTCTCACCTAACAAGCGCTACCTACTACTATACTGCCTTCATTACAGCCCTCCAAGCTCCACCTACCTATTTAACATTTCATTCTCCACCATATCTGACCAGCTGCAAGCTTGCTCCCTATAAACACCCCAACAGGAAACCTACCAGATATATTTAAATACAGCCTTCCTCACTTATATCCACACCTTTCTCACAACCCACGCATACCTCTCACATAACCATAGACCTAATGAATGCAAGATCAATACGTAACAAAACAAAAACCATTATTGATCACATACAAGACAACCACATTGATATCCTATGCATTACTGAATCATGGCTAAAGAGTTCCGACCAAATTATCCTGAATCAAGTAACAACCCCCACATTCACAGAATTCAACTACCCCCATACTCACAAATGAGGAGGCGGAGTACTTATCCTTGCCCGAACAGACCTTAAGCTCAAGACAGCCAGATCCATAAGCTCTGAATGCTGTGACATCATAAGCACAGAAAATAAATACCTATCCATCTGCCTGATCTACAGAGCCCCCAACGCCCCTACGGAGGACACATCCAACATTCTTGATTAAATATATTCAGCTAACTCCCACCACAATCCTCTTATAGTACTAGGAGACCTGAACCTCACATCTGCATCCATCAACAAGGAAACAGCTTTTCACAAAACAATAGAATCCATTCATCTTAAACAAATTCTCACAGGTCCTTCCCATCTCTCTGGCTCCACCCCAGATCTCATATTCGCCCCAACAAGCATACTAGATCATGGCCTCATAACATTACCCACAATCACACCCATACCCTGGTCGGATCACCATGACATACTCTTTGAATTCCATCTCAATAACCAACAGATATCACAGAGAACAGATAATCCCACCAGACACTTCAAAGCATCCAATAAAGAGCAATTCATCAGAGACACCCTGCAATTCCTACCCCAGGACTTTACTGATCTGGATGATGCTGTCAATGTCTGGAACACCACCATCAGTGCCGCATCAAAACGTCCAACTCGAGAAATTCACATCACAACAAAAACAAGCCAAGATCAGCAACATGGTACTCCACTACAATAAGAGAATCCAAAATAAAACTATGTCAACATGAACGTCAATGGAGACAGGACAAATCTGAAATCACATTAAAGCAATACCAAAAAATGCAACAAAAATACAATATCCTAATCAACAAACACAAACAACAATACCACTCCAATCTTATTCTAAAAGTCTGAAACAAACCCAAGGAGCTCTTCGACATCGTACACACTATCACGAAAGACCCAACCTTGAAGGATGAAGACAAGATACATCCACAAACCTTTGCTGACTTCCTTCTATCAAAGAACAAACCCCTTTAAACCACACCTTACAAGGACACCTCTATCATGGACACCCCATCCATCAATGCAAGTTCTATTACTACCAACCATTGGAAGAGCTTCAAAATCCTGTCAACTGAACAAATAGCCCAAACCATAACCGCCCTAAACACAACCACATCTCCGTCTGATCCCTACCCAGTGACATGGATCAAATCTGCCAAGGAAGACCTAATCACATACATCCAAAAGATAATAAGCACCTCTCTTACTCAGGGTCACATGCCCATGGCACTCAAGCAAGCTACCGTCTGCCCTATTTGTAAAAACACTTCAACCAATAGCATTGATCCATCAGCTTACCACCCAATATCCAACCTCCCATTCCTGGCCAAAATAATTGAAAAGATTGTTCAGAGACAGCTTCAGGTCCACATCGACCAACATGCCCCGCTGGATCCCCACCAACATGGATTCTGCCCAGATCACAGTGTGGAGACACTACTCACACATCTATTCGACAACTTATTCAAAGGAATAGACAACATAAAAGAGGGATTTCTGCTAATCTTTATTGAAATCTCATCCGCATTTGATAGTTTCCCATGACATCCTGCTGAAGTGGCTAGTGAAACACCATCATCAAGTGGTTCCAATCATACCTCAAAGACAGACAACAGAGAGTCAAATCTGGTCATCTCACCTCAGCTTCTTTCCACACAACTCAAGGAGTTCCTCAAGAATCCTCACTGTCTGCCCTTCTCTTTAACATTTACATATAGCCAGTATGCAAGATATTCAACAAATACAAGATACAATAAGCCATATATGCGGATGATATTATGGCCTATAGCCCAATCCATTTAGACACCTTGGACTTCACCACAATATCAACTTGCCTCCAAGAAATGACAACCTGGCTTACTAACAACAACCTCAACATCAACATCAAAAAATCTGAAACAATCATCATTACACGGATCTACGTTCACCCCTGCCACTTTGATCAATATTGCCAACACACCAATTACAATAAGAAACAAAGTCCGGTACCTCGGAGTTATACTTGACAAACATCTCACTCTTCAAGCGCACATCAATAAGACCTCCAAGGCCGCCTTCAACAAACTTGCAACGATCTGAAGACTAAAACCTCTCCTCAGTCAAGAACACTTCCATACAGTATGTCAGGCCATCATAATAACAGCATTGGACTACTGTAATACCCTTTTCCAAGAATTATCCAAACAAACCACCTGACCCCTGCAACTAGTTCAAAACACCGCTGCTTGAACCATCATTGGAGCATCACAACATGACCATATAATTCCCCTCCTGTATAAACTGCACTGGTTACCAATTACCTCACACGCTAAATACAAATCTGTTCTTACCATCTTTAAAATTAAACATGTCAGCAGGAATTCTACAGGACCTCATCTGCACCAAACCCAGCAAAAGACCTGAAAGAAGCAGCACCAAAAACACCATACCAACTCCCAGCTTATTTACAAAAGCCAAAAAATCCACCACTACGAGGGCTCTTTCACTTGTTGCCCCCACTATTTGGAATTCTCTCCCAAAAAGCTAAGGTCAACAACAGACTTAAAGGATTTCCAGAAACAACTCAAGACCCTCCTTTTCATTGAACACTTCAATGAACACTCCTAACACCACAGTCAACCTATGGTCTCATACCCACACATCATCACCAACTGTTTATATGTCATAGTGAACTTAAGTTGTGCTTTCAGCACTACCCATTTATCCCCTCCCTTTTGTTCCCCAAAGAAAATGTTCTGTTATTGTTTAAGCTTTATTGTTTTTACATGCAAGTTCTCTATAATAGTTAAAGTTTTAATATAAACTGCCTTGATTAAATGATAAGGCAGTATAGAAAAAATTGTTAAATAAATAAATATTCCTGTTAAAATGAAAGAAGTTATAAAATGGTTTGAAAGGGATGCTATAGACAGACCCATAAAGACAATTATTTATAGCTATGCTTTGGCTTATACTTGAATAATGGGTTTTACTTTTTATGCAGCTTCATGTTGATGTTACCACAGAGAGTTTCTAGCATAAAACCTCTGCTGTATTCTTCTTTATTCTCCAGCATTCCTTCCTTTTCCTAACATTGCATTCACATGACCAAACTGATTTGTCATTCTCCTCCTAACAACCAATGCCTTCCCTTTATAGCTTCTGCAATCAGTGTCTTTCTTTAAAGATTTATTTATTTATTTATTTATTTACAGTCTCTTTTATACCGCGCTATTCAACATCAGTGTGGTTTACATGAAACAGAATTATTAGCACAGTGCAGCAAGCTGATCTGTGTTTACAAAGAACAGGTACTACAACTTGGATAAAACTGGGGTAACTATTTACATCTAGGCGACACGTTATGTCCTGTCAAAAGTAATCGTAGTCATGGATGGCTTGCGGGGTATGTTGCTGTGGTTGTACTAGATGGGGAGGGGGCTATTGATTAAGTTGCTGTGGCTGTACTAGATGGGGGAGGGGGCTATTGGAGCGCTGTCTTCCAGGTAGTATTTGAGGAAGAGGTGGTGCTTCAATGTCTTCCTAAACTGGGTTAGGTCAGGGATTGCCCGGATGCTGGGTGGTAGGGTGTTCCAGCATCTGGGTGCATTGAATCTGAAAGCTCTTTTTGCTGTTGCATGGGTGCACTGGGTTATTTCCTTTGGGATTACCAGTGTGTTGACTGCTGCAGATCTTCTGGACCTATTGGGGGACATGGTTTGGATAAGCTCTGCTAGTGATGTGGAGGAGAGCCCATTGATGGCCTTGAAAGTCAGCAGTAGGGTTTTGAAAGTGAGTCTGCCATGTATAGGGAGCCAGTGGAGTTGCTTCAGGATGGGTGTAACATGATCGCCCCTAGAAGCCCCATGTAGGACTCTCACTGCGGCATTCATTGCGAGTTGGAGCGGGTTCAGGATGGATTGTGGGAGCCCTTGTAGGATTGCATTAGCGTAATCAAAGTGCGGTATAATCAACGCTTGATAGATTGTCCGGAAGTCGTCCGGCTCTAGTAGGAAGCGTAAGTGCCTGAATGTTCGGATTTTGTGGTAAATTGCTCTTGCTATGTTGCTTATGTGCACCTTCATGTCCAGTCGTTGGTCTAACGTGACTCCAAGGTATCGGATTGTGGATTTGGTTTGTAGCTCTGCTTCCTTAACCTTTAAGTGGGGTGGCGGGGTGAAGTTTTGGTTCCTCGTAATGAAAAGGACCTCTGTTTTCTTGTGCTGTATTCGGAGGTTTTGAGATTCGAGCCAGTTGGATACTGAGTCAAAGCAGTCTGTCAGTGGGGAGAGGTCCAGCTGCTCTGTTGAGAATGGCATGTAGAGCAGTACATCATCTGCATATATCAAGCAGTTGACATTGAATGATCGGATGAGGTTACAGATGGGCTGCATGTATATGTTGAACATCAGGGCAGAGAGGGAGGATCCTTGTGGCACGCCTTGCCTCTTCTGGAGAGGTTTTGATGTTGAGGCCCCGGATCGTACGTGCTGCCATCTGTCAGACAAGTATGACTTGCACCATTCTAGTGCTGTGTCACGGATACCCTTCTCCTTGAGGTGTCCCAGGAGAAGCTTGTGGCTTACTAAGTCAAAAGCAGCAGCTATATCCATGAAGATGAGGACAAACCCTTGACGGATGTTATCAATTCCAGCAATTAGGTTACTGTAGAGAGTGGTGAGGAGTGTTTCGACACCATAGGACTCTCTAAATCCATGTCGGCAGGGGTCCAGTCGAGCGGCGGTTTCGATGTGCTCTTATATTTATCTTTGGACTTCTTTTTCAATTATCTTGGCCAGAAGTGGTATACTGGATATAGGTCTGTATAAGTCCACCTTCTGGGGGTTGTGCTGGCTGTTTTTCAGCAGAGGCCTGATGGACGTTATGTTTGAGGCATTGGGGGAACGAGCTTGTTGCGAAGGATAGGTCCATGATGCTCATCTTCCTTCTCTGCAGTCTTTTTAGCTTTTCTATTGTCTTTGGTTTTCATTCTACTGTTGTTGGTGCTGCTTTACTCTTTCTGCAATACCATAAAGTATTTTTCCTTTCATGATTTAGAGTAGAAATTGATTGCTGTACATCCTATATCCCTCCAAGTGCTCTCCAGGATAACATTACATCCAAGGTTAACAAATTTGTGCAAATTATTATCGCAGAAGGCCTTGAATAACAGTGCACTCCTAGTGCTTACCTGCCCACTGAGCCCCAGTGACCAAATCTTTAGGTGTTTAATTCCCCACCCACTCCCATTGAACATTAGTGTCCAAACTTTTCATCCTCAGTGCACAGGCGTTTCTTTACAGCCTGTGTTGATGTTACTTTACCCCTCTCCCAGTACTTTTGGGCCTTCCTGCCCCTGTTTTTTTTTTTTTTTAATTTATTGATTTCACCATTACAACCATACTGCTCTAGAAGCTGTGTTTAGGACTGTGAGAATGTAGATAAACATTTGGGCTGTATTCCAATTTTCCTTTCAAAGAAGGGACTCTGTGTCCTTCCTATGAGATCTTTCTGGAAGGCTGATAAAAACTAAGGGCCCAATATTCAAAAGGCATTTACATAGTTTAAAGCCCAGTAAACCATGTAAATGCCTTATATCAGGATATGCAATGGCACTTACATGGCTTGTGCCATTGAATATCTCCTTCTAACCCGCTACATGCCCTGATGCTATGCAGTTAGCATCGGGGCATGTTGGGGCAGGGGTGGAGTGGAGGCGGAGACTGTCACTAACCAGATAGAAGCAATATTGCACTGCTACCTGGTTAGCGATAAGCAGGTAAAACCAAATGTAGCAAAAGCTGGCCTAGTTTTACCAGCAGAAGCTAACTAGGTAGTGGTACAATATTGCCGGCATCGGCGCGACATTGAATATCCAGGGTGAAGGGTCAGTGGGCAGTGCTATGTGCTATAGCGGTGCATAGCCTGCCCAATTCAATATCAGGCCCTATGTGCTTGCCATCAAATTCTCCCAGACAAATCTATGTATAGAGACACTCGAATGGTGAAATTAGGCCTTACCTGCTAATTGTCTTTCCTTGAGTCTACGTCCAGTTCAGACAAGTGAGTTTATCTCCCTCCACTAGCAGCTGTAGACAGAGTATGCTCAAAGTTGTGACGTTACCTTAGAAGAGGTCCCCTGTCTGCCTCTACCAACCAGTATCCTTTGACAGAGCAGACTTCAAGGAAAGTACACAATCATAATCAAGTATCAGAGTAAACAACCAAACATTTTGTCATTGTTTTTCTTAAATTTTCCCAGGCAACTATATGCATAGCTGAGGTGAGCAGGATCAGGAAACTGTTGCTCCACCACGGACCGACCACTCAGCAAGGTCCACTGCCAAAACCTCTTACCTCTGAAGCCTTCTAGCATGTAAATAATTTTCATGAAGGCTTCCAGAAAGACATCTGGGCTCGATCCTGAAAATAGAACATGGCTATATGACCAAATTGAGTGGGTCCTGGACTAGACTGGAAGGACTTCAGGAAAGACAATTAGCAGGTAAGGACTAATTTCACCTTCCTAATTTTCCCTCCAGTCCAGATCAGACAAGTGGGATATACCAGAGCAACACTCAATCCTAGGTGGTACCTGCAATCCCTGCCTGGAGCACACTGTAACCAAAGGTCACATCCCCCACTGCCTGCACATCCAGACGGTAATGCTATGTAAAAGTGTGAAGGGAGGCCCATGTCGCCATCCAGAAAATACCCCCTTGGCATGACCAGCCTATAATCTGCCCAAGAGACCGCCTGCGCCCTGGTCGAATGTGCTTTCAAGGTGGTGGGCGGAGTCTTACCCTTCAAGAGATATGCCGAGGTGATGGCTTCCCTGACCCAGTGAGCTATGGTCACCTTGGAGGCCACCTTACTCTTGTGCAGCCTGCCAAAGAGGACGAAAAGATGGTCCAATTTCCAGAACTCATGGGTTCTCTTCAAATAATGCCTCAATGCAAGACTCATGTCCAGAAGCCACAAGCTATGGTCCCCCAGGGTTCCCACTGAAGAGGAGGACACTGGAAGAGTGAGAGTCTGATTAAGATGGAACCCAGTGCCCACTTTAGGCAGAAAAGAGGGAAAGGGTCGCAGAATCACGTTTTCCTTCGAAAAATGCAGAGAAGGTTATTGGCATGACAGGGCTTACAATTCTGAGACTTGGCATACTGAACAAATCACCACCAAAAAGATCATCTTTAACGTCAGGTCCTTAACAGTAGCTCTGCTAAAAGACTCAAAGGGAGCATCAACCAATGCCGAAAGCACCAGATTGAGATCCCATGGTGGAATGCAAGGTCAAACCGGCAGACAGATGTGCTTCACCACCTGAAGGAACCAAACCACATCTGGATGCTCCGCTAGAGATACCACATGCAAGTGGCCTCAGTAACAAGCCAGGGCCACCACCTGAACTCTCAGAGAGTTAAAGGCCAGTCCTTTATCCAACCTGGCCTACAAAAATCCCAGAATATCTGGCAGAGAAGCCAAGAAGGCTCCAAAGCCCCTGTTCGCACACCAGTCCTTGAACACACATCACACTTAAATATACCGTGTCCACCACAGGCCCTGCATAACCCTTTCACCTCAGGCATGCCCTGTCAAGAGCCAGGCTGTAAGAAAAATTTACCTATTTGAGACATGATACGGTCCTGCGAGAGGCGGTCATGCCTGGCCAGTAGCCACCAAGGCTTTGCTATCAAAAACCGAAGAAGGTCTGTGTACCATGGTTGTCTCAGCTTTGTGCATGCTGGTAGAGGGAGATAACCTCACTTGTCTGGACTGGACTGGAGGGAGATTAGGGAACTCCTTCATTCATCCCTCAAATGGGCTTCTTTTTCCAGAAAACTGCAATCTTACCCTAACCCTCATGGTGCTTTTAGCACTATGCCAATAGTGTTTTGGGTCTTCCTGCTGATTTTAGTGCCCCTTTCCCATTACCCTGGGATGCTTGTGCTAATGCTAGTGCTGCTTTTCCACATCCTCATGGCTTTGAGACCTATGCCTAATCTGCTGCTACTTTAGCACTCTTATATTGCTTTGAGTTGTTCCTGCTTATCCTGTCACCACTTTACCCCTCTTCTAGTGACTTGCAGCAAGTTACATTCAGGTACAATAGATATCTCCCTGTCCACAGAAGCTTACAATCTAAGTTTGTACCTGAGACAATAGAGGGTTAAATAACTTGCCCAAAATTGCTATGTCAGGAAACTTTGAACCCTGTTTTCCCAGGTGTTTAGCCTGCTGACCTAACCATTAGGATACTCCTTTAGTGTTGCACCAACTAATATTGGTGCCTCTTTACCCCTCTGTCAGTGCCTTAGGTCTTCCTGCCAATGTTGGTGTTGTTTTTCCCTTCTACTGGTGCTTTGAGTTGTTCCTTCCAATATTGGTGCTGCTTTACCTCTTTCCTGGTGCCTTGGGATCTGCCAGTATTTTTGCTACTCCATCCATCTACAGGTGCCTAGGGATCTTTTTGCCAATGTAGAAACTGCATTGCCTCTCTTCTTGTACTCTGAGGTCTTTATTCCACTTGTGCTTCTTTTCCCTTCTTATTGGAGTCATCATGCCACTTGATGTCTCGAAGTGCTGTTGATTCTGTGCAGTGCATGTTTCCTAGCAAAAATGGTGCCAGTACCGATATGCAGGGCTCTTTCTTTAATATATGAGGACCATAGGTCAGTTATAGTAGGCAATGAAAAAGGTGCTGGCAATCAGTACCACCAAGTACCAAGTAAAGGAGTAGCCTAGTGGTTAGGGCAACAGCCTGAGATCCCAATGCTACTCCTGGTGGCCTTGGGCAAGTCACTTAACCCTCCACTGCCTCAGGTACAAACTTAGATAAGCCATTATGGACAGAGAAATACCTACTATACCTTGAACTACTACTGGAACTGTGTGAGCTAAATGCTAATAAATAAATAAGAAGCCCTTGTTCTGTGTCAGATGCCTGCCAGCACATTTGGTTCACATAGAAGAGATTACTGACAGTGCGACACTGTTTCTCCTATTGACTGTAATGGACCCAAATGATATGAATAATTTGAAGTCCAAAGAAAAACTGAATGGGTGCTGACCTGAAGATGAATCAAACGAAAAATGTTTACACGCAGACCCCTAATTTTTCATGTCTTCCCAGCTTGATAGCCGTGGTATCTAATGAAATTTGCTCATATAGTTTGAATTGTAATATCCTGAAATTTTATGCCATTTTCTTCTTTAAACAGAAACTCATAAAGGAAAAATCACACAGAACCCTACAAGATACCTGAATGCAAACTATACTGGAATATTGTACAACACCGTACATGGGACTTTCGAAATGAAGGGTTCTCATGTACACTATGAATTGTGCCTTGTTTTCACTGACTCAGATGTATTAAGTTATTCCAGTAAAAGGTTACCAGCTTCAACCTGTTGATGCTTTTTTGAACAATCTCAAATAAGAAAGTCTAATTGAAAATGATCAACAATATAACTCAGCTTTCTCAAAACCAATCTTTTTTTAAACAAAGCTATTAGGAAAAGTAATAACAACTCAGACGTGTCTCAATAAAAAAAAATGTATAAATCCCAACAGCAATAAATTACCAGTACTCTAAAGGTAGTCTTTGGTTAGCTGTGGATATTTTGAGTTCGCTGTGATGGCTCAAGAAATTGCAGTCAACTTAATGACAAGATTCACAGCTTGCTACATCTACTTGTTGGTTGCCTTGGATTCCTCATTGATTTAAGGGACTGTTACTATGCCATGACAAGTGAAAATATCTGAGCTGAGCTGAGCTGAGTGCAATGCATTTGATCTGGCCCAGAAAACCCTAGTGTTTCAAGCAAAGTAAAATCTGGCAGGTCAATACTCTAAAAAATAATCCCATACTCAGAGCAAGGCCAGCCTAATCTGAACTGTCACCTAAAACCCTGCTAGATGCTAAAGAACTAACCTGTGGGATATCTCATGGGTTAATGCACAAGCTCCTTACTCATGCAAATGAGCTAGGAGAAAACATACATGTGAACTGGACCTCTCAGGATACCTGGGAAAAAGGATCATACACCTCTTGAACAGTGGCAATCTTTTTTTTTTTTGCAAATTCTGCTACACGAGGACATCACATGACAATTTTTGCTGGAAATCTGAATTAATGATATATTTTGTATGTAATTGCATCACAGCAGTCCATTAACTGAAACTTTTAGCAAACATTTGCACGTGGTGGGCTAGACATGACTGTTTTCTATTTCTGAGGGGACTATTTTACAAATGGGGAGGTAGGCATAAAAGAATTTGCTGAATCACAGAACACCAATGCTTTAGCATATTTGGGGTAATTTTATACATTGTAAATATGCATAGACCTCTTAATGCAAAAAAAAGTGTCATTTAGAACATCATCTCCTTAGTTTGTTTAGCCCTAACAATTACAGATGTAAGTCTAGATGAGTCATATAATGTAATCTAAGGGTCTTTTCACATTCATATGCACACACTGAAGGGATGATTCTGTATAAGGTGTGTGGACAGTTATGTGAGTGAAGCACACACAAGTCCCTATTCTAAAGGACTTACACATGTGCATCGGCACTTACATGCCTACCTTGACCAGTTGCTCTTCTGCAAGTGTGCACATAAGTGCCACTGCACATAAGTCATGTTGGAGTGTAAGTGGGGGTGATGTTTGAGTGGAGTATAGGAAGGGCCAAAATCTATGCATATATTAGCTATAGAATTCTATGACGTATACACATCACTGTGCCAATTTAGATGTGGGCAGTTATGCCTACTTAAACAGGTGTAACTGTCTCAACTAGACTGTACACCTCTATTCTATTCTACCCAATCCCTTGGCACCCATATCTCTTCCCATGGCTTTCACTATCATCTCTATGCCGACAACTCTCAAATCTATCTTTCTGCACCTGTTATCTCTCCTGATATCCAGTCTAAGATCTCACTCTGCCTCTCTGACATTGCTGCCTGGATGTCCCACCGCCGCTTAAAACTGAACATGGCCAAAACTGAGTTTCTTATCTTTACCCCAAATGCTTCCCCTCCTCGTTCCCCTTTCTCTCTCTCTGTTGATAACTCTGTACTCCTTCCTGTTTCTTCAGCACGTAACCTTGGTGTTATCTTTGATTCCTCTCTCTCTTTCTCTTCACATATCCAACTCATTGCTAAAACTTGTCATTTCTTTCTATACAATATTTCCAAAATTTGCCCCTTCCTCTCTGTTGACACCACTAAATTGATTTTCCACTCCTTAATCACCTCCCATCTCGACTCATTTTCTGCCAGTCTCGTTTTTCCCACAACACTCCTCTCCTCATGTCGCTTCATTGCCTTCGCATCCATCTCCATATCCAATTTAAACTTCTCCTCCTGACCTATAAATGTATTCACTCTTCTGCCCCCCAGTACCTTTCATCTCTCATCTCTCCTTAAACCCCCTCTCAGTTGCTTCACTCTTCTAACAGTCTTCGTTTATCTGTGCCCTTTACTCGTACTGCCAATTCCAGACTTCGCTCCTTCCAACTGGCAGCACCCTTTGCTTGGAATAGTCTTCATATCTCTGTGCACCAGGCGTCCTGCCTGGCCATTTTCAAGTCCAGACTAAAATCCCACCTCATCACTATTGCTTTCTGTTCCTGTCTTACCCTATCTTGATCTATCAACATTTGCTTACTTTGTCCTGTAAATTTTTGTTATTTTGTTTTCTGTCTTATTAGATTGTGAGCTCTGATGAGCAGGGACTGTCTCTTTTCTATGTTTGTACAGCGCTTCGTATGTTGTGGTGCTTTATAAGTCTTTAATAATAATAATAATAATAATAATATTAATATTATTAATATTCTATAAAGTAAAGCAAGTTTCCTGCGCACGAGATTACAGACTTACATTCCATATACTGTACTTGTGGAAAAATCATTTCATGCTTTTAAAATAGTGAGCAACATGTGGCTTGATAACACCATATGGACACTTGTCGTTATTAATGCAGGGCGGAGCAAATTTAGTGGAAAGAATGGTTTAAGGAACAATAGCATAACATGGAAATGCAGCCATATTTTCTCGCAAATGTTCTTATTTTATTTTTAAATCTTAATGCATTTAGATTTATTTAAAAGCAAAGTCTTTATAGTCAATCTTGGCAAATACATTTTTGCTTCTTCTTTCACAAATTATCATATAACAATCCCACTCAAATATAGCAAAATTAGAGTTTTTGTTTAACTCATAAAAACAAGTCATTTTTTTCTTTCCTGACAACATTTTATGGACACTTTAGATAGGAACTTTTTGCTAAGTATTAGGTATCACATTATGCCCCTAGTGACTTAGATTAATAATGGCACAGTGATGTCATAAGAAGCCATTGGAATATTTGTCCTAATATTGACCAACATCAAATGATCACCAGTTCAGTATTAGCACAAAGGCTCAGATAATCCTAGACTTTAGGACACCTAACATTTGGGTCGATGCATGAAGACTAACATGGCCTTTGCATGCAGTTAATGCAACTTATATGCACAAGTTCTGACATGCCAAATGCAGAAAATAGATTGATGTGTGCATAAACAACAAAGGAAAAGTATGCACACACAGTAATGCCAAGCATATTTTAATTATATGCAAACGAGCTGCATGTATTAAAATGGAATGCTAATTTTGTCTGTACTCAATGCGGAGAAATGCATAGAGGATTACATGCCCAGCCGAAGCGCCAATATCTCTACACCTGGTCTGAGGTGGATTATACGTTTTGCACGTATAGGGAAAAAAAGATCCCTGGTGGCCCAGTGACCTTGATCCCACCCATCTACCCAATAACAAAAAGACCCTGTGACCCCTGAACCCCATCATCCCTTCCCAATACCTTTAAGTTGGAGTGGGAGAGTTGGCTACATGCCCCCAGCCCTGCGCTGCCATCCTCAAAACTGGCGCTTGGCCCCGCACCTGCATCGGGTGGGGTCAGACTGCCATATAAGGCATTTTCTACCTTATATGGCAGTCTGACCCCACCTGGTGCATCTCTTGGTGCCCTCATCTCTTCTCATGGCTTTCAGCATCACTTTTATGCTGATGACTCTCAAATCTACCTTTCTACATCTGACATTTGTGTCACACTCCAAGCCCATATCTCTGCCTACTTATCTGACATTGCTGCCTTGTTGTCTCACCGCTGTCTGAAATTGAACATGGCTAAAACGGAATTTCTTATCTTCCCCCCTAAACCTTCCTCTCCCCTTCCTCCTTTCTCTATCTGTGTTGCTAACACTCTTCTAATTCCTGTTTGCTCAGCCCGCAACCTTGGGATCATCTTTGACACCACCCTCTCCTTTTCCATGCATATTCAACAGATAGCTAAAATCTGCTGTTTCTTTCTCTATAATATTAACAAAATTTGCCACTTCCTCTCTGAACACACTACTAAAACTCTTATCCTCTCTTTAGTCACCTCCCATCTCGACTATTGCAACCTCCTCCTTGCTGGCCCCCCTCTAAGTCATCTCTCTCCTCTTCAATCTGTTCAGAACTCTGCTGCACTGCTAATCTTCTGCCAGTCTGGATACACTCATATAACCCCTCTTCTCAAATCACTTCATTGGCTCCCCTTCCATTTCATTATCCAAATCAAAATTCTTCTTCTGACCTATAAATGCATTTACTCTACTGCCCCTCACTATCTTTCCTCTCTCCTCTCTCACTACACCCTTCCTTGTGAACTCTGCTCTTCCTTTGGTTTTCTTCTCTCTATGCCCTTTTCTTCCAATACCAACTTCAGACTTCGATCTTTCCATCTTGCTGCTCCTTATGTCTGGAACAAACTTCCTGAATTTTTACATCAGGTCTCTTCTCGCCCCCTCTTCAAATCCATGCTTAAAGCTTACCTCTTTGAGGCGGCTTTTGGATTCTAATTCCTTTTTCTCCTTCCCTATTTGAACCCCTTGTTTCTCTTGTATTGGAGTATCTGTCTTGATTAGATTGTAAGCTCTACAAGCAGGGACTGTATTCTATATGTGTTTGTGCAGCATTATGTTTGCCTTTCAGCACTATATAAATTATTAAAAGTAATAGAAGTAGTAGTAGTGGGTGGGATCAAGGCCACTGGACCACCAGGGTTTTATTTTTATTGGGTGGGGGGATTGAGGCTGCTGGATCACCAAGGTTTTTTTTAAAGGTTGGGTTGGGGGATCAGGGCCACTGGACCACCAGGGATTTTTTTTTATCAGGCAGGCGGATGGGCATTTGGTTTCTGTCGAGGGGTCAAAGTTTGGGGGCACTGGCCCCCTGACAGTATTTTGATGGCATCAGGAGTATTCCCCAATGCCTGAATTATCTGACGGGAAGTGTCAAACTTCCCCTCAAATGACCCTGTTTCTCTGGGACAGCATGCAAAACTTGCGCAAACTTCTGTTTACATATGTTTGGCTTGCTCTTCCAGTTTAACTCTGACATTTTGTGGTGAAGTTCTACACGTGTCATTTGCATATGCACCCCTTTCTGCATTCTGGAGCTGAAGTCGCATATTATTGGCATGCTACATAGATGCGTACATAGCTAATAGCGTGTGACTTCAGTGCCAGCTTTCGGCATCGACCCTTTTGTCAAGATGGATCAATATGTCGAGGAGTTGTTTGCTGGATGAGAACAATTGGGGGATGAGGAAAAGTAGTGAGAAAAACGGAAAGGGGATATTTTAGGTGCAACAAAATGTTTTGTTAGTAAAGAAAATAAATGGAAATGGAAAAGGAAGCCATTACGGTTCTCAAACAAAATAGCTGAATGAGTGAGGAACAAGAAGGTGGCCTTCATAAAATACTGGAGATCACAGAACGAGGAAGACAAAAATCATAGACTGCTTTAATGCAGTATCTAACTGATTAGAAACCCGTAACCTGAAAGTAAACTATAAAAAAATGGAAGTTCTGTTCATCACAAAAGATCCAACTTTCATCCCACCATCCCACCTACAGGTTAAGAATGCTGATCTGAAGTCAAATCACAAGGTTAGGTATCTTGGTGTCACCCTGGACCAACATCTAAATATGGAAACCCACATAAGAAACATCACGAAGGCTGTCTACCTCAAAATAAGATTACTCCGCCAGCTCCGTCCCTTACTAGAACTGACTGACTTCCGCACTATATTCCAAGCCCTGGTCAATCCACTCTTTGATTAGACTAATATCATACTTCATGGTCTACCAGCATATGCACTCCATCCTTTACAAATGACTTTAAATACTGCTGCCCGAATCATCTATGGAGCATCCAGATATGATTATGCTAATACAGCTACATTGGTTAACAATTAACAATCAACTCAAATACAAAGCCCTCTTACTTTCATCTAAAATCCTTCACCAGATCTCAGCTTCATCGCTGGAAAACCTCTTACATTGGACACCCGAAACCAGATCCAGGAGAACAAATATGGCTAATAACCTTATCATTCCAACTATGGTGAGAAAAAGCTCTAAATTTGCCAGAAGCAGAGCCTTCTCCTATTTTGCCCCTCTGCTCTGGAACTCTCTTCCTCCTTCTATCCATCTTATCACTGACCTTTCAACCTTCCGCAAGGCAATTAAGACGCATCTTTTTCAGCTTTCATTCGACCATGTTTCAGCTTTCATTCGACCATCTTTTTCAGCTTTCATTCGACCATGCTTATTGCCTCCTTGCTAATGCATAGCTCTTTTCAGCCTATAAATAATTACCTACCTCAGGTCACATGTTAGCTATTCAGCTTTTGGAAAAGTTCTATTGTTATTTAAACATGTTCAATATATTGTATACCCTGTTCTGTGGAATGGAGGAGCAGCTTAGTGGTTAGAACACTGGCTTGGTAACCAAGCAACCAGGGTTCAATTCCCACTAGTGCTCCTTGTGGCCTTGGGCAAGTCACTTAACCCTCCATTGCCTCAGAAGAAAGGCCTGGCAATCTACTTCTGGTGACACTGCCAAGAAAACCCAGGAGCTTCTGGGTCACCAGGAGTCAGGACTGACTCAAAGGCACACATTGCATTTGTTCTGTGTATTATTTGTACCTGGTGAATGTATTGAGTTGTTCTTATGTAAAACGCGCGGTAAATAAAACCAAATAAATAAATAAAATAAATCAATATTTGGAAAAGCTAAGAGAAGCTAGGAAAGTAGCCAGGAGAGGAAAAATACAAATGGAAGAAAAAATAACCAATACATTAAAATGGGGTGACAAAACTTTTTTCAGACATGTTTGTGAGAGGAAAAAGTACAAAAGTGGTATTTTGTCAGACTCAAGGATGAAAGGGAGGGATATGTAGAAGCTGATGAGGATAAAGTGGAATTGTTTAACAAATATTTCTGTTTTCACAGATGAAGGGCCAGACTCAGGACCTTAGAAAACATCTATAAATAGAATCAGTAGTGAGGCAGATCTTGAACGGTTTTCAGAAGATTGTGCTCATGAGGAGCTAGCTAAGCAAAAAGTAGACAAAGCAATAGGTCCAATAAGAAATTCTGGCGGCTTCATGGTCTGACTTTCTCAATCTCACTTTAGAGTCTAGAGTGGTCCCAGAGGACTGTAAAAACATGCACAAATAAGCACAAATAAAGCACAAATAAGATGAGGTTGAGAACTACAGGCTGGTTAGCCTGATATCTGTGGTAAGTAAATTAATGAAAACACTGCTAAAACAGAGGATAGTGAGATTTCTGGAATCCAGTGGATTGCAGGATCTGCGTCAACACGGTTTTACTAGACACAGGTCTTGTCAGACAAATCTGCTTAATTTTGTTGGCTGATTGACCAGAGAGTTGGACGGAGGGAAAGCGTTAGATGAGGTATTCTTAGACTTCAGTAAAACCTTTGACACTATTCCACATAGGTAACTTAAAAATAAATTGAGAGATCTAGGGATAGACCTAAGGGGTCTGATATTCTTAGGGCATTTACATGGTTTACAGTCTGCAGAGGCCATCACAGAGGAATTTGCTTAGTGACCAGGAAGTCTGAATAGGCAAGGAAACCACCCTGGGCGAACACGCAAAGTGAAGTGGAGCAGTAGTACCAGGAACCCAGAAAGCCCTTACAAGTAACTAAAGAAAAAAGTATGGAACTTCCCAGAGGAGTCCCAAGATGTGCTCGCAGCTGCCACTGCACGCTGTAGCCCCTGCAAAGAACAAAGGTGACAAATGGTCCTCTAGCAGCTGTTTTGATTTTGTTGTTGATTTTGTTCCCTTTTTTTTAAATATAGAGGTTACAGATCAAACCAGAGGACCCTCTGGCCCCTCAAGACATGTGTGCCACTGGTAGACCCCCCCCCCTCAGTAGAGTCTAGGACACCAGCCAAAGACCAGCTCTCCGATAGCCAGCATTAGTCTAAGAAGAATACTCTCATTGCTTCACACGTCTAGTGAGGAGACGGACCCCAAACCGAAAGATTCCAAAACACCAAAAGAAGAAAAAGGACAAACAAGAAGAACTTCTACTTGTTCATCCCCTCCCCGTGCATATTCCTCTGATGTACCAGAGTCGCTAGTCCAGACACCATGTCATATTGCTTACACCGGCCCGGCAAAACCCTAGACAACTAAGACAAAACGTAAAAATAAAACCCCACAGACTCGCAAGACATGAAATGCATCAGCACTGAGATCCCTTATCGAGCCAGAGAGAAAAACAGAGGGAACCACCACTTCCAGGCCTTGCACTCGGGTCCTGAGATGGATGCTGCCTGAACAGGACAAACCAGAAACCAAGCACGAGAAACATCAACTGCAGGCCATTCCAAGTCATAAAAGATATGGCAAAAGAAAAAAAACTCAGAAGCAAAACATGAATAGAAGGCCTTTCTTGCTGCTAGAAAGGGTTGAAGCCGTTACATGGAGAAACCAAAGGTCAGGTTCTCCCTTAAGAGCTGGTCAGGCTTGTGCTTATGTAAGTGGAACGCATGCAGGGAGGCGTGCATAAAATGGAAGGAGGGAAAGCATGAGTCATGATCTGAATGGCTGCAGATACGGGCAGACTATATCATCCAAGCTGCAGAAGAAAGGCACCATTGCTTGGCCCATAAAATAGAGAATTATGCAGGAACAGACCTCTATGGTAACCCTCATGCTTCCCAGAAATGCTTGAATTTTTGTTTGGAGGATTTGTTGGTGGTGCAGAAGGATATAGTGAGAGAGGAAGGGGAAAATGAAGGGGGTTGGGAGAAATGTTAGTTTACCTGACCTTATTTCTCATTCCTCCAATTGTTGTCCTTAAAATAGACTTTCAAAAACCCCATTCTTTGTAGCTTCACTAAACTGAAGCCTCTGCCACAATGAATCTCCTTTAAAATCTCTTTCAAAACCCAGTGAGTTCCATTCTTTTCAATCCAGACCTCACTCAAAGTTATTATTTGGGTTGTCCACCCTGAAGAGGTTGTAAGCTTCAAGGAAGGGAGACTTTCATCTATGCGTCTCTTTAAAGCATTACTGTACCTACATTTATAGTGCTGTACAAATAATTACTCACATATATGTTGGGCAACCTTCTAATGCCTTTGCCCTTTATCCATGAAAGTGATTGTAGAAGAAGTTTCTGAATCAAGTATCTGAAATGAATATTTTCTAAAAGACAGTTATACTAGGCATATTGAGCTCTGGCATGAGAGAGGTATGCTTCCATACTCCTATTGTTCCGAGAGTGACAAGGACCAAAGGTAAGGACCCAGCCAAGTAAAGAAAAAGAAATGTGATTTTGTTTTTCTGCATAAATTTCAAAGGGTATCTCATGGGCCAGCCCAGTGACTCATTCGCTGTATGGAAAATCAGTGTCCAACAAAAGAGCACGGATCCATGTGCAACAAATTACCCACTAGAAACTGTGGCTTGCAAAGGAAGAATATATTTTATTTTATTGATCAACTCCAGCCATTGGCTCGACACAGGCCGTGTTTCGTTGAGCCTTCCTCAGGGGCTAAAATGGCAAAAAAAATACAATCATAAAAACATTCAATAAGAAATAAATAAATAATTGAACACTCAAATATAACATATAGGACCAAGACATGAACATCAATGACATATTTTAAATCATAAATCAATTTTTGTATGAATTTTCATGTACAGCAAAATTACTTAAATCAGAGAAAAACAAAAACAAATGTAATCATAATAAAAAATAAGTATACACATTAAATAAATAATAAAATCATTAAAACATATTAGCCCCTGAGGAAGGCTCAATGAAACACGGCCTGTGTTGGGCCAATGGCTGGATTTGATCAATAAAATAAAATATATTCTTCATTTGCAATCTATGGTTTGTACTGGGTACTGTGAAAAATCAGGCATAATGCTCTGGCCCAGTTTTCACCTTAGACTAGCTAGAGCTGCAGGTGTTACAGAAGTAGCATTCACTGCCCCTCTAAGGAAATGGTTTTCCAGCCATTGCTGGGAGTTAATAAACTAGGAGATGTAATGCCGAGGTCCAAAAAGAACTATGGTTTGTAGAAACCCAGCCAAGGATCACTGCTACAAAGGCAGGGATAGGAAGAATTATAAAAAAACAGGAAAATACTTCAGGTAGAACTGAATGAAGGAAAATGAGATGTTAAAACCAGAAGTCTACCGAACAGACAGAAATATCCAGTCTTGCCCTGAAAAACAAAACACCAGTCTCCTTAATGGTGTCTATGAAGGAGCTCCATTACCCAAAAGAGAGCTCCCGGGGGGCAGAGAAAAAACAGAACATTGTCTTAGAAGACCGAGCTCCAATCCAGAGCCTGAAACTCTAGCTCTGCTACCATGCCAGAGGAGTGGGCCCAACCGAGCACCAAAATTGTGAACCTTCTGTATTATCCCGGGCTCATCGGGACTGCCCAAGCTTCTTTTCTTTTCTTTTCTTTTTTTTTTAATATTTGTAAAAATAGAATTGGAAAATAAAGGCTAGATCTGAACTCTTTTCTCACAATATTGTTTGTCCCTAAGGCCAAACCTGTCCCTAAAAAACTCCACAGCAGAAGAATGACAAAGTGGGAAGGGTAAAGAAAACGGTGGTGTTTCCTACCCAAATTTCCTGCCAGGGTAAATGGTCCAGTCCTTTTTTTTTCTGGTGGAGCAATAACAGAAGAAAAACACTTAACGTAGGGACCTTGATTGCTAAAGAAGATTAACTCTATGGAAAAGAGAAAGAGATTTCATTGAATCACAGTGGGCTTAGCTGCCTTCCATGCCGGCTTTGCCACTATCAGGTTTATATTTATTTATTTATATTGTTGTTATTTTCTTTTTCGTTAAAGACATGACTGCTCTGGAAAATCTCCCATGACTCTGCCTCATGTGGACTGCTGCGGACTTAGGGTGCTACAAAGCCTTCCTTTATTTATTTATTTTTTCATAATGCACCCTGACCCGAACAAAAGAACACTGCTAATGAAAACAGCTGGATCACGTTTCATATCTGGTAAGGCTCTCGACTCTTCTTGGCGCCGGCATCATACACCAGCCTGGATTAACTGGGGCAGACTGAAGTAAGTAAGAACTGCTACTGACATTTGCTGCCCTTCTAACCTCGTCCACTTGTTAGTGACCTCTGACCTAGACTATTGCAACCTCCTCCTTGCTGCTCTCCCTCTGAATCATCTCTCCCCTTCAATCTGTTCAAAACTCAGCTGCGCAGCTAATCCCTTCCGCCAGCTTTGAGATGCTCATATAACCCCTCTTCTCAAATTGCTTCCCTGGCTTCCTATCAGTTTCCACTTCCAGTTCAAACTTCTCCTACTGACCTGCTGCTCCTCACTACCGTTCCTCTCTTACCTCTCTCTACATCCCTCCTCTTGAATTCTGCTCCTCTGGCAGATTGTTTCTGTCTGTGCCCTTCTCTTCTACTGCTAACTCCAGGCTTTGATCCTTTCACCTTGCTGCTCCTAATGCCTGGAATGAACTACCTGAGTCTGTCTGTCAGTCTTCATCTCTGGCCTTTTTCAAATCCAGGCTGAAAACTCGCCTCTTTGAGGCTTCTTTTGGATCCTGATCCACTTAGGGGCTTGTTTACTAAGCAGTGGTAGTGGCTTCTGACCGATATCGGAGCTGCGACCCCACTGAATTCAATTGGACCGCAGCTCCGATATCGGTCCAAAGCCACTACTGTTGCTTCATAAACATACCCCTTATTCTCTAATGTGTTTCCTTACCATTCCCATAGATATACCCTTATCCTCAGCTGTTGTGCTGTCTTGATTAGATTGTAAGCCCTGATGAGCAGGGGCGGTCTCTTACATGTGTCTGTACAATGCTGCATATGCCTTGTAGTGCTATTAGTAGTAGTAGTAGAGTAAACCATCTCGGCAGGAGCAAGATAGATAGATGCTCTCTGCTCTGCTGCTACCCCACTGAAGGAGGAAGCCAGCTGCAGCTGTGCCTCAGATGTGCACTCCAGCCATTAACAAATGTCCTGAAGAAATGCAACAGCCCTCATATGACAATCAAGCTAAGGGTCAACAGCTTTATATCTGCTCAGCATCCTTTTATAGTTTTTTTAAAAATTATTTTTATTTTGTCCCCCCCTCCCCCCCACACACACACTGCAAGCATGGAATGAGGAAGGGAGATGATCTCTCTCCTGGCTACACCAGAAACTAAAGGCACAGTACCCAGGAGGGCTCAATCTTAGAAATTCATGAAAGAGATTGCCATACCCTGCAAATAAGGAACTGGATTGTCTAGCTGGGGGGGAAAGGGACCCGGACCACTGGGTGTTTGATCCCTGCCCTTCACCCTACCCATTGAAGAGCTTGGTGTACAGGAGAGCATGCCCTGCTCCTTCCCTTTTCCAACAGTTAGTCTTGACAAGTGACCCAGCCAAACCCCAGGTATTCTCTGGGAACATTCACAAATGTCCCACTGATCCCTTGTCCTTTCTTTCCTTATATAGATTTCATTTCTTTTCAATCTGTAGGAAAAGATTGAAAGTCCATTTAATGGGGTTCAGCCAAGCGGGATCTTCAACCTAGCTGCTAAGAACTGAGATACTGATTTCTGGTGCCTGAGGAGGGAGTTCTTATACTGTGACATCAGAAAACTGACATGCTCAGTTCCTTGCTGCTGGTGGATGGAGATAACCCATATGTACTGGACTAGACTGGAGGGATGATTAGGAAGAGGAAAAATTTATTTATGGAAGAGTGGTAGATGTGAGGAATAGTCTCCCAGTGGAGGTAGTAGACTAGTAGAGACAAGTATTGTATCTGAATTTAAGAAAACATGGGACAAACACAAGGGATCTCTGAAAGAGTAGACTGGATAGACCATATGGTCTTTATCTGCCATCATTTTTCTATGGTTCTATGTTTCTGTCAATTGCAACATTGACAGTACACGGTAATTACCATGCAGTAACCACAATGTGCATTCCACGCCTATTCTCTGCCTGTAAGCTTCCCATTCTCTTCCTGTTCATGCATTAAGCAGTTCATTTGTGAATTAGTGTGCACTGTCTTACCAATATGGGAACAGTTACCAAACTTGTATACTAACAGTGCACACTAATTTGAGAATTAAATGCTAAGTGCACTTTAGTAAAAGGTCCACAAATTGTGAAATGTTTCAAATTTCATTAAAAAAGAAAAGCTGCTGCTGGCCTCACACTGTTCCTTCAGTTACATGTTTACCCAGAGTGGCAAATTAGAATAAGATGCAGAAGCACACATCTATATGCTGATACACGGAGCCAGTGGAGTCATTTTACAAATTTACACATGGAAATAATTAGTGGAGCAAATTCATCAACTTACACATGTAAATACTGATACTTAAATGCATATATGGGCCATTTGACTTCAGAACTGTTGCCCAAACACTAATAACACCTTATTTGGATTATTGATGGTATTCTTCAAGAACTTCTAAGAAAAACCTACACACTACAATTACCCCAAAATGTCACAGCAAGGATCATTTACAAAGCGAAAGTAACAGACCACATATCTCCTATTCTCTATGCCCTACACAGGCTACCGGTCTCGTGTAGAATTACCTATAAATCTTTAGTTACTACGTTCAAGATCTTTAGTAATTTAGCACCATCATTCCTGTTTATGCTTATCAATAGCCCACATGAAAACAGGTCAAGAGTGAATCTACACATGTTACTAGTTCCAGATGCCATTCGAAAGACAAGGCGGAAGACAAGCAACACTGCTTTCTCGTTCTTCGCTCCTACATTGTGGAACAAGCTCCCAGTTGAACTAAGAGAAATTAAAGACCTTGAATCATTTAGAAAGGAACTAAAATCTTATCTACTTACCCAGCACTATCACACCCTTCAACATGATGATGTTCAGAATTCACAGACCATACTCTAATCCTACTTAGACAAAGCACACACCCACACGTCTTACACAGCTATAATGCCATCTAGATCACCCAACTTCGAATATATTTGTTTGCCACTTATGTAAATAGTTACCTGATGTAATTTTGAATGTAATTAGTTATAGGGCGCGGCATTAATTTGCCACCAGTTGCTCCTGTTTTCATGTTAAGAGTTAAATTTTTTAAATGTTCTACAATCGTTCCCTGTAAAAATAATAGCTTGCTATTATTAACATTTTGTTACCTGTAAACCGTCTCTGATCTCTGGAAGAGGCGGTATAGAAAAATGTATAAATAAATAAATACAATAAATAAATAAATGTTGTAAATCTATGCATATAAATGCCACCAATTAACTTCAGAGGTTGCTCTCTTTAATCAGAATTTGGGAGTGGGAAGATAAACAATGAAGGATGACGGAGGATAATGAGACCTTTTTAAAAACCTATATGTGCCTGGGATCCGCAAGAAGGATACGAAACTAGGAATACACATGCAAATTATTGACACATTCTAACTGTGCTTTAACCATTTCCCGACACATCTCCTTGCAATTTTATGCATTATGGATATCTGCATGTAAATGCAGCCCTTTCTAAAATCACCATATACACATGAATGCCATTTCCATGAGCAAATGCCAGATTTTACACATCAAAACTGCAAAGAAAGTTTCTAAACTAATCCTCTATGAGTGCCTTTTGCTAATGAGTTTTCATTAGACTACCATTTTTACCACAATTGTTATAAAACAAGCCCTAAGTCATTCCAATCCAGTATAAGGTCAGATTCCTGAAGTTTTATGAGAAACTATAGAGTGTTTTCTTTATAATGTTGGAGAAATCAGTGAAGACATGTTTGCACATATCCACGCTTAATATCGCCAGACCCTCCAAACATGATTGTCTCATCTCCTTATTATTCATATGGAATTAATTGCAAGGCAGCAAGGCCTTTAAAGTGGACCCACATGTGTATATAGTGTAAATCAAAGCCCTTTTCTTTTAATGAATTTGAAAATGGAACCTGCTGAATTTGAACATCTGGGTGTCTTAAGGGATTCTGTAAGCTGATGCACTGTATCATAACCTGAACATCTGCCACCTCACATTGTACAGATTCATATCCATGAATTTTACATGAATTTCTATTTACTTCCAACTCAGCTTTCATTACCCCATGTGACTATCTATAAAGAACGAGTGGTAAAGTCAATATTTATATGGCTAGTCACATAGCCAAAATATAATATGTACTGGAGCACATACATTCTGTGAACAAACAAGAAGGAGTATGTATTTATGACTCCCACAATGAGAGAGAAAACAGTGGCTTAAATATTTTGCAGTATTAAATTGTAACAATATCATCAACAAAAGTGACAGTGCTAACAATTTATTTGTGGTACTTTGTAATCGTGAAGTTATGCACCTGTTTGCTCTGTTGTAAAAGAGACTTTTGTCAATCCAACCTCCTTGATTAAGAAATAAATATATTTAAAAAGGACTCAACTGTGTATAAAACTAGAAATATAACCTTCGGCTTTTAACTTTCAAATTCATAAAATAATAAGCAACACTAAACAGTGAGAATCCTCAGGAGATTGGATAACTTGGAGAAATAAATAAATAGCCTTGCATTAACACTAGAAGCTCCAAAAGGCATTTTACCTAGAAACCCCAAAGTGCGTCAATTGACGCATTATCACGATGACTGCGTTTAGCATGAAATGCAGATGTGAATTAATTTGAAGTTACTTATTTGTTAACTGACATGGATTTTGCAGTTACTTTTGAATGTGCAGTTACTTTTAAATTTAGTTAACGCTGTTCTTATGTTAGTCGTAGTAAGAAAACTTGTGAAAACCACTCAATATTCTTGGTTGCGTCAATTGACGTACTTTGGGGCTTCTAGGTATAAATTCATTTTCCCGCTAGGTGGCGCATCTGTCATTAATTTTCAATGCACATATTTGAAAATCTTGACCTCGCTAACAAAGTCATGGAACATAACTGACATGGTTCTGGCAGTGGCGCTGGTATACAACTTTGAAGAGGCATTTGCGTCAATTGACGTACTTTGGGGCTTCTAGTGTTAAATAAAACTAAGGATGCCTGTTTTCTGTGGTATATAATACTCATCTATCCACATAGCAAAATATACAAACAATAATGATATAAAACATAAACAATTAAAAGCGGCTTTAAAAACGAGATGTCAGCTTCTTCTAAATTAAGATATTCAAATTCTTGATGAACAGAAAGAGGTAATGAATTCCAATAGTTTGGGGCAGATATTTTGAAATCCCAGTTTATAGTCCCTTGTTTCAACAAGCAAAGTGGCAGTATTCTCAACAAACATTGTTCATTAGAGCTCAAATTTCTCCCAGAAACAGAACCAGAGTGAAAATTGTACCTTAAGTTCTACTGATACAACCTCCTTAAAGAATTGAAAAAGGGGCATGTTTACTAAACTGCAGTAGCCAGTAATGTGGGGTTTAGCATAGTGCTAACTTACCTTTCGGCCACAGGGTAGCTGGGAGTAGAATGCCAGAAAGCTCTTGTGCTGAAAACACTGTGCAACTTAAGAAGTGCATGAATATGCAGGGTCAGGGTGGAGTTGGGGCATACTTTGGGTGGTAGCAGCTGCACGCAGTTAGTGCTGACATGCTAGTGGCACACTAGAGGCACAAACATACCACTAGTACAAAGCATTACGATTCTGTAGAGTAAACCGCTGCTGATCGTAGGAAGCAGCGGTATACAAATGTTTACTAAATAAATAAATAAATAAATAGTGTGGGTGCAACTACTGCTAGCCTGCAACCAGGTGGAGTTGCACCCACCTGATTGCTAGTGCATCACGAACACATGGTCCAAATGTGAAACCAACAGTTTTAAGGCAAGATGCATCGCACACATATAGCAATAATGAGAATGCTTGATGGCAATGTTCACAAGTGAACCGGGTGATCACCTAGGGCACCTGCTGGATGGCGGCATGGTGCGATTGCCATGGCAGTAGAGCACTACAGCCTAATAGTCACAAAACTGGGGCCTGAAGCACATGAGTGTACCTGCTGGGAAAGTGGGCACACACCTACAAGCACAGCAATGGCTGTCTTTACAGAAGGCTGTTGATGTCTGCATTTACACTGGATAGATGTGGGAGGGCTGCTGGTATGGCGAGCTGTGGAAAAGATGAGGGATAGGGCCTGTGTTCAGTGAAAAAGCTGGTACTGGTAACATAGCAAGGGTTTGAGGCAGCAGAGTATAGCTGGGGGAGGGACATGCAAATGAGCTGTTGCAACAACTAGCAAAATGAAAGTTTGGCTCTAAACTGTGCTGTCAGATCACTTCCACCCTTGCATGCGGAGCCATGTAGCATTGCAAATGTACCTGGGGGGCTATGCCAAAGCCATGGGCCCTGTTCCTGTGGGCAGATGGCCCCTCACTCTGATCAGCAGAGGATGTGTCTTTAGCCTACTGGCTCAGAACAGCTAGAGAAGGAGAAGTTGGGGGTCCCCCCCATAGTGTTCTTATTTATGTTGGGTTTTTTAATCCAATTGAGTGACTCTTTTTCCCTGCTTGTGTGAAAAATTTCTGGGTTGTTTGTTTTGGGGGTGATTTTCCCTGCTACTTTGGGTGACAGAACTGTGGGGAAAAAAAGCTGGCTTTGGCTTCAAAAACTGGTCAAAGCCATTTAGCTACATCTCATTATTTAGGATCCAGATCAGCTGACCAATGAGATGTGACAGGATGAAAATAATTGACTACAAAATTCCAGCCAATAAGGAAAGGGAGAAATGTGGTGTGTGGCAATACCTGCCAATCAGGGAAGGTAAGGGTGGGGACAAGGGTGAATCATGGCTTTGGGCTAATTTTTAACCCAGTTTGATTTGGAACTACCCAGATTATCTGGCAACCCTGATTTCCTGCACTGAACACTCTACCAGCCCGCAGTGCTCAGCAGCTCCCCCGATCGGGGTAGAGTGCCTGAGCGGGAAGTCCTCCCACTCAGAAGCTCCTGCCCAATCGGGGCAGTGGGAGCAACTCAGCAGCCAGCCCGGACAGCATTAAAGTGGCGCCACAACACAAAGGGAGCCGCTTTAACACTCTACCAGCCCGCAGTGCTCAGCAGCTCCCCCGATCGGGGTAGAGCACCTGAGCGGGAAGTCCTCCCGCTCAGAAGCTCCTGCCCAATAGGGGAAGTGGGAGCAACTCAGCAGCCAACCCGGACAGAATTAAAGCTGTGCCCCAACAGGGTGCGCCCGCGCCTGGCGGGCCCACGCCTGAGGGCCTCGCCAGAGGGCCCTTTGGCATGGCCCTTAGGTGCGGCACAGAGGTGCACACAAGCAGAACCAAAATAAAAATGGACAGACCCCGCGACAGAACCCACCGGAACCACATAGAAACTCCAAAAGGCAATGAAAAGCAACAAAAGAACCCCAAAAAACACGGAAATCACCTCAGCGAACAACACACCAAGAAACCAGACACACCTACAACCTACATCAAGGTACGCCTACAAACCATGCCACCATTCCTAGCTACGATATACCTCCTATCACCCCTCCTGACCATCTACCCCCCCCCCCCCGCAGTCACACTCACCAACCTACCCAGACCAAACACCACAACCATCCAAACCACCAATATCTACAACCCCACCCCACACAGAACAACACCCAAACAACACTCACAACAACCTACATCCCCAACCCCCCAAACAGCACCCCCTCTCCATTTCACTAATTAATGCTCGATCGGTCAGAAACAAATACCACATGGAGACAGTTACCTGCTACAGCTGCTTTTGGATCCCGGTGTGGTGTTTTGGGTGGAGGAGGAGTTTGGAGACCCCGCCCCCCTCCGGGCTGCTATTTCAACGTCGGCCTGCCACTGACTGGTGAGACAGTTACCTGCTACAGCTGCTTTTGGATCCCGGTGCGGTGTTTTGGGTAGAGGAGGAGATTGGAGACCCCGCCCCCCTACGGGCCGCTATTTCAACGCTGGCCCGCCACTGACTGGTGAGACAGTTACCTGCTACAGCTGCCTTTGGATCCCAGTGCGGTGTTTTGGGTGGAGGAGGAGTTTTGAGATCCCACCCCCCTCCGGGCCGCTATTTCAATGTCAGCCCACGCCCATTTGGAGCCCCTTCGGAGTCTTGAGGAGTTTTTTGCACGGTCTCATGGGTAGACGGAGGAAAAAGGTGTTTCCAGCTATCCCTGCCAAGGTTGGTAAAACTGTTGGCCCTATGGATCGGCATCTTCTGGGACCTGGAACTTCTTCCTCGGAGAAAGTGTTTTTGGCTTTGAAAGATCGGATTTTAGCCATTGGGGCTCCCTTTTTTCTAAAATATCCCTGTAAATGTATCTTGGTGCTAGAAGGTATTAAGTATGTTTTTCTCGATGTCGGACAACTTGAGGCATTTCTGATTAGTAAGGAATCTTCATGAGATATTATTTTCCCCTTTTTCTTTCCATGTATAATTGAGCTAAATGATTGTGATCCTGTTGCCTTGATTTTTGCTTGTTTCTTCAGGTGACTGTCTTCTTGATGTGGACTTTGATTTTGTATTCTTACTTTATTTTTTAATAAAGATTGTTTAAAAACTTTAAAAAAAAAAGAAACAAATACCACATGCTACACGACCTGATCGAAACCCAAAATATTGACATCCTATGCATAACAGAAACTTGGCTAACAGACGCAGTGATCATGAACCAACTGACACCAACAGGATACAGACTTCAACATTGCTCCCGAACACACACCAGAGGAGGAGGCGTAGCTATTATGCAAAAACCAACCTTCACCTCAGGCATCACGCATCAGAAACAACCAATGAAGTGGACATACTCACCCTCACCAATAAGCACCTCTCACTCTGCCTAGTCTACTGAGCACCCACCCAAAGCACCGATCTAACAAGGATACTTCAACACATATCTGAGCACACCATCTCCACAAAAGAGCAAATAATCCTAGGAGACTTTAATCTCCCATCTCTCCAAGACAAGCAAGCATAAACCTTCATCAATGCTATGGAAGTAATGAACCTATCACATGAACCAACGCACGAAAAAGGAAATACATTGGACCTCATATTCCTAAATTCCCACACCGCCATCTCAGACAAGAACCCAGAGATCACACGCGTACCATGGTCTGACCACTACCTTATCAGCATATCTCACACCTACCGCCACATGAACAGCAAGGAGAACAAACAACACACAAGAAGATTTAAAACGTTCATCAAAGAATATTTCCTCGCACAAACCCTACCTGAACTCCAAACAAGTTCCAGCAATATTGACGACCTGGTCCGCAACTGGAACACTACAATCTCCGCTGCGGCCAGCACAACAAACAAGACTAAAACCAGACACACCTCTGCAAAAGCCCGATGGTTCACACCAAACCTCCAGAAGCTAAAGACCAAACTCAGAAGAGCAGAAAGAAAATGGAGAAAAACCAAAAAAGAGGATGACAAAAAGAATTACATATGCGAATTGGACGCATACCACACAGAAACAGACAAAGCAAAAAAGGCCTTCCATACAAAGATCATAAATACGTCAATAAACAAATCATGAGAACTCTTCAACATTGTCAAACAACTCACAAAAGCGCCCAACCACTCCGACCAACTACCAAACATCCCACCTGAACTACTAGCACGACATTACAAGCAGCTTCAACAACCACAGAATCCACAACTAAACACAGAGACAACAACAACAAGCCACCCCATCACCACAGACAGAGACTGGAACACATTTGAAACAGTCACAAAAGAGGAAGTATCATCCACCATCTCTCGCCTAAATACCACCACCTCCCCACTAGACCCCTGTCCTACAGAATAGATAAAGAAAACAAAAGATGACCTGAGCACACCATTAACCCACATTGTTAACGAATCCCTCAGCCAAGGATGCATGCCAGATCTCCTTAAAACCTCAGTCATCCGACCAACCCTAAAATACACAACCTGGATTCCCTCGAACCCACCTCCTACAGACCTATAGCAAGCCTCCCGTTTACCGCCAAACTCATTGAGAAGGTAGTCCAGAGACAGCTCCAAGAACATTTAGATGCTAACAACATATTGGACCCACAACAACATGGCTTTCGTCTACTACACGGAGTCGAGACCCTCATAACCTCGCTAATGAACACCCTTGTCATGGGAACTCAAGCCAAGCACTCTGGATATGCCATGAACTTCCTAGACATATCAGCTGCCTTTGACACCATCTCCCACAACATCCTCATACACAGACTACAAACAATCGGCATCAAAGATAACGTACTCCAATGGTTCCGTTCATACCTGACCAACAGACAACAATTGATCCGCACGAACATATCAACCTCCCCCCCTTTCCAGCAACACCAAGGAGTACCCCAAGGATCCACATTATCTGCCATGCTCTTCAACATCTACCTGCAACCACTCTGCTCAATCATATGCACATACAACATTAACTACCATATCTATGCGGACGACATAATGCTCTATGCTCCAATCACAACATCCAACCCAACCAATAAACACTTATCGGAATGCTTCACCGAAGTATCCAGCTGGCTACAAAAGAACAACCTATCCATCAACATAAAGAAAACTGAAGCCCTCATAGTAACAAAGGACCCAGAGTTCACACCACCTACGCACCTTGACATTGGAACCACAAAAATACAAATACAACCACAAATAAGATACCTAGGAATCATCATAGACCAAGCACTCACACTCAATCAACAGATCAAAAAAAAACACCGCAACAATCTACCACAAGGCTAAAACAGTACAATGCCTCAGACCCCTCCTTGAACCACAGGACTTCAGAACAGTAATGCAAGCCTTGACACTCCCCCACCTGGACTACTGCAATATAATATACCATGGACTTCCAGCCACTCATACCAACCCACTTCGTACTGCCTTAAACACCACAATAAGAATTATCAAGAATGCAAAAAAACAGGACCACATCACCCCAGTCCTGAGGGAGCTACACATACACCCTCTAGAAGCAAGAATCAAATACAAATCCGCCCTACTCACCCACAAAGCTCTCTACCAAACTCAAACTTCCCAGCTCCACACTCTACTGCATCAACCAGCCCACAACAGAACAACCAGACAAACCACCAACAACTCCCTCACCATCCCTCACAAAAGAATGATATACAGTCAACGGACCTGCAACAGAGCCTTCTAACTATATGCACCATCCCTCTGGAACTCCCTACCGAATCACATCAGAAGTGACACAGACCCATCATCTTTCAGGAAACAACTTAAAACTGCACTATTCCAAGAATTCCTCAGATAAGAAACGAGCACCCACCACTGACTCCCTCCCAACCACCATATCTCATAGCTACTCTTGACTTGGCATGGAAATTGGTCCCTTATGAAACTTTACTAGGAATGCCTTCTAGTCGTCATCGTAGAGCCATAGATGACTCTAGTGCTGATATACGTGTAGCAAGGAAATTACTAGAGGATACCACTATGTTAACTCAACAAGAAGTAAGCACCTTTACGGGAACAGTGTGGCTAAGTACCTTTGTTGCCATATGCCCTACACAACGCTATGGTGAGCAATTATTGTGAATTTATGCTTTAATAGAAGTTACAGCCCAAGATTTGACTGATGCTCTTACAGTCATGCAAGGTACAGTAGACAAGCTGACTGCTTACTCTGCACAGAATAGGATGGCCTTAGATTATTTGCTAGCCAAAGAAGGAGGAGTCTGTAATATTGTACATGAGCACTGCTGTACACTCATCGATTCACAAAGTAAGGTGGTCTCTGGTATCCTAGAACAGGTGAGAAAAGAAACTCACTTCTCCAAAGAAAGTATAGAAGGAACCTCTGATTCTGTATGGCCTTGGTTTGATAACATATGGAGTGGCTTGTCAGGCCCAGTAAAAGCTTTACTGACAGGCCTGTTTGGCTTCTTAGTAGCCCTCCTACTCTTAGGAATATGTCTTGCTTGCATTATGAAGTGTTGTACTACATACTTGTCCAAAACTACGAATACTATTGCAGTTTTGAAATTGCGGAGTGTTCCTAGTACTTGCTTCGTGAAATGCCCTTTTATGAAGAATGTGGTTCTGGGCAGAACCAAAGGGAGGACTGTAGACAAGGGCTAACTAGGCTAGGCCCCAAAAGTAAATTGGATATAATCAGTGAAGTGGATGAAACAGCTGCTGACAAACAAATTTATACAACTGTGATTCACCCAGGATATGCAGATTTGGAGTTGTCAGATTCAGAGACAGACAGAGGATCAGGATCTATAATATCTATAGGGATAGAAAGCAGGCCATCTATACATGAAACCGGAATGTAGAACCTAACTTAGCTATAGGCCCAGAAAGTACAGGTCTGAATTGCAGTAAAACTATCTCTTTAAATGCACTTCTGCTTCTTCTAGGACATTGGACTTAGTAAACAGGCTTGTGTGATTAGCAAACAGAGTTTGTGTAGAAATAGATATTAGGTCAGATTGAACTTCTCTAAATAAATAGAACATAGGGTACAGTTGCTTATTCTGCAATCTTATAGGCTAAAGAGGTTACTAGGTCGGGATGCGCTGCTCTTTTGAAACTGGGCTTTGAGTCAATTAGCAAATATAACGAATATAGCTTGCATAAATAGTAGAAAATCAGCAAATATAATAAGTAACTAATTAGCTTCTGTTGAAAAGTAAAATCACAGTGACACCTGCTGAATTTAGTGAACATAGTCATGAGATGTAACTTCTTCTTTCTATATGATAATGTTGCCTATGTTAGCAAATTTTATGTACACGTTGTAATTTGGAAAGTACCAGATGTTAATTAAAGATGAACTGAATCAGCTGATATTTTCTAATAAAATCAGGAGCCCTGTGAAGCCATCTTTGAAGAAACTCAATGGATATGTCTGATTTAGACTCCATGTGTTTCCTCCCTATAGAGCTCCATAGTGATTGATTAATTAATTGTGTCTCGTCTTTTCTTCCTATTGAGAGGTATAGAAATATAAAGAATCCAGGGATTGTTGTGTGTAGGATTCCAGACCCACAGAGTCTACACCATGAACATATGTCCTATGTAACCATAACACAATGTCTATGTCTATGTCCCGATTCATTGTCAAAAATCATTATTGTTGGCCACCTGGTGACAGCCCCATACCCTTGTAATTGATTATTGTATGTTCCACCACTTTGACCCGGTGAAAAGCGGGATATAAATACAGCTAAATAAATAAATAAATAAACATGGGTTAGCTTGGTTGGAACTCCCTAATCAGTGTTCCTGCCTCTGGGCCCTTGTCTAGTGGATGTGGTGTTTCACAGACCTGGGGTGCTTTTGTGGGTTCCCAAGAGCCTGTGGGCCTTCCTTTCCCTGAGAGCTGTGTGCTCCAGCTGGGAGTCTCTTGGGGTTGCCTTCTGTCCCAGGGGGTGTATAGGGTATCCTATGATGTCTCCCCAGAGCTCTCTTCATTGTGGATCTGCCTCTCCCTCAGCAGAGGTTAGGCCACAGGAAGTGGGTGTACCAAGGAGGCACATCAGGACACTGTAGATCCATATGGTGGAAGGCTCCACAGGAGTCAGGATACCCCAGCTATCTATTGGTCAAGCCACTAAACTTCCTCATCTGTGTAGTTACTGCACTAAACCTGCCATCCCACAGGCTCTAGGACCAGTTTTTCTGCCACTTGTGGACATCACACCACAATAACAAGGATAATAGCCCAGATATACAAGGGTGAAAGAGAAAAAGAAAGCCCACTATTTCTCTTACAATAGTAGCCTGTCCACTGCAGCTTAATCAGGCACCCTAAGTGCTTCAAGGTTAGAGGGGATCATATAGCCATTCCAAATGGCAGCCAGTGCTGCCTCTCTGCCTGTACCCATATGGTGTATTCTACTCATTTAGATGCTGAATGTGTGCGCTATCTCTGCCAGAAAAGACTGCAACAGGGTCTTTATGTATATGTTTGCTTCCTTTATTTGCATGCCCTGCCCTTTGTTCATGTCTACATATGCACTGGAAAGTTGTCAGAAGGCTGCTGGTGTTGTGCAATTTGGAGATGTCAGGAGATAGGGCCTGTGCTCTGTGACCCATCTGGTACTGGCCACGTAGCCAGAAATGGAGCCAGCAGAGTACAGCAGGGAGTGGGGCAGGCAAATGAGGTGTTGCACATACTAGCTACATGACAGTGTGATATCAAAAGGTGTGGTCCGACCCCTACCTCCCCTGCATGGGGTGGGGGATATGTAGCAGTGCATACATGTTTCTGGAGGTCCATGCCACTGACATGGTCATGTTTCTGTGGGCAGATGGCTTCTCAATAGGATCAAGGGAGAATGGGGTGAAGTCTACTGCTCTGAGAAGCTGCTTAAAATGTTTAGTGCTGAATATGGATTTCCTATTTTGGAGCTCATTACTCTGTTGAAGCATTCTGTGCACCTGGTTAGTTCTTGTGGTCTCCCAAGATCCTATGGGCTTTTGCTTCTCTGACAGCTGGGGTGCTCAGCCTTGTTTGACCACCACCATGAGGCTTTTCCCTGTGGTGTAAGTATGGATGCATTCTGTGCCATGCTCTCTCTCACTTAAAGATATCAGGATACAGGGTTGGGTGTTCTATGACATGGACCATGAGAGTACTTTTTGACCCTGTGTGGTAGAGTTCATGGCTGGCAGGCCGCTGTATGTTTTTCTCCTTTCCCCCCTGCATTTATTTGTTCCTTGTGTTTGGCCTCCTGATTTACATGTTCCTACACTTCCATTCCCCCCCCCCCCCCAACATGGGAGACATAACCCACAATGGCTAGGGGTTGTAAGGAATCGGACCCAAGCTGGGACAGGCTAGGACAGGGCCTCTGAAGCTAGGGCTGTGAGGCAGGCCTAGATACAGGCCACAGGCCTGCCTGGACCCTTGACCACAGTTAGGCCAATAGAAAAATCAGGGGAAAAGAAAAGGATGAATTGCTGACAGCATGAAATCCTATGAGTGAAACAACATATTACTGACCTGGTGTGCTTTCCTAAGAAAAGCAGGTAACACAAAATGAAACAAAAAAGAGACATGAGGGGGAACCAGGGAGTGAGATCTGACTAGGCACTGGCCTTTGGAAGGTGACATAATGTCTTCATGCTACTTGAACCTTGGGAAAGTGAAATTATGCTACTCCTATGCAGAAAAAGTATCTTTAGTGTGGTAGGCGATGGCCTATGATCCATGCTAATTGAACTAAGCAGACAGGCCTGAGCAGCTTGACCTGTAACTGAAGACTGTAGTTAGGCCCAGAGGAATGAAAACCCCCCTGAATGATGACACCATAGAATTGAAACTTAACTCAGTTTAACTGAACATAGCTAAGCAGAAACGAAACTTAGAAAATATAGAAAAACAAGTTTAATTGGTACTGATAAGGTGTGCTATGCTTCTATGGAATTAATTAACTCTGCAAAAAGCAAGGTTACAGTGCCCTGCTTCCCATATGTTTTAACAAGCTAAGTGACCTTGGAGGAGAGATGTAACAAGTTAGAGACACTGACCATTGTAATTGGAACTAGAAGGGGGGCAACCAGGTGCTGAGCCCAGACCAGAGTCCCGATTGGGTAGCCATATCAGTACCGGGACCAATAGATGGGTGAGAGGGGTACTGGGACCAATGAAAAGTTTGCCTATGCTTAGAATGGACAAGAAAGCTATAAAAGTTGTTGTTTTGCTAGAAACCATTTTGCTCAGCCATTTTGAAATTGCTTATTGCTTGAGCCATGTGCACATTAAACTGGCTTGGATCCTTGAAAAGACTCCTGGATTTATTTATTGCATGCTTATCTGCTGCTACATTAGAACCCCAGCTGCAAAGAAAGAACTAACCATTGTTATTCTGCCAACCTTTCAGAAGAAAACTGTATAAAACCAGACTGGGACAGCAGAGAAATGGGGGGGGGGGAGTTTATTGAGCTCTCTCACAGAGGTGACAGAGTGCTGAATTGCCCCATTAACCTTTCTCTTCTGTCTATCCCTATACAGTTGGTACCTTGTACCTGTAAGTAGAATTTGTGTATGAAGAATTTATGCTGAGAAAAGGATCCTGTACAATAAAGATTTTGTCAGTTTTGCTGAGAAATTGGTCTCTGTGTACTTCCTCTGTGTAGGGTGAGATAGTGGGCCCAGTAGGCTTCTTACATTTGGTGAACCCCAGCCAGGAGTGATTGCAGCACCCCTGCCACCCCACGATGCACAATCAGACAGCCATGGACTGACACATCACCCGGATTTGAAACATCAGGACCAGAAGACTTCGGACAATGTAGGTTTTAGTTTGTTTTCTCCTGTTATCTTGAATTTCTTGTGCTAGGAAAAACGTTGCAAGCCCCAAATCTCACAGGACCCTTAGAATTTATGGGTAAGACTTTCCTGCAGGAAAGCTTCTTAGAAAGTGTCTTGACAAATGGGATACAGGTACCAAAATTTTGACTATCCTGTGGCCCAAACAAGGGACTTATTCCCTAGCCACTTTAGCAGCTGTGCAAATGAGACAAAATTTAGACAGAAACATTTAGGGGGATGTTTACTAAAAACCGGAAATGTGCGCGCCGCAAAATAGCGCACGGAAACGCGGCACTGAAACGCTAATAAACGCGTTTAAACGCCACGCACACGTGCGTGTCACCCCCGCAAAGGTGCGTGGCACACTAACGGCCCCGTACAAGTGCGGGCCCGCAAATGTCCGATAGAGGCGTGGAACGGCTAAAGGAGGGCGGAGGAAGGCTCCGGAGGGGCGGAGGGACGGGGTCAATGGGTGGAGAGTGGGAGGGGAGAGGCTCCCCGCACAGTATCGTGCCCGAATTTGCATGTAAAAACTACCGCGAGGGAAACCCTCGCGGTAGAAAGCATTTAAAGGGAAGAGAAACCATTTCCGTCAGCAATGTACAGGAAAACCGGGGAAACCAGCAAAACGTGAGCAGTGTGATACATGTGCACAGCACAAAAGTGCAAATAAAAATAGAAAATGACCACAACAGAACTATTAAAAATAGTAATTCAGCTGTGGAACAGTTATAGTGATGGGCAAATACAGAAAACACACCCAGCAAAGCTCCAGAAAAAAGAAATGAATTTTGGAAGGGTTTACGGAGCGGAGACTCTTCCAAAAAACATTTCCTTTTGTGGAGCTTTCCTGGGAGTGTTTGCTATGGTTGCCCATTAATATCACTGTTGCCCAGCGTGGTGATATTTTGTCCCCCATTTCCTGTGGTCATTTCCGTGGTTTATGTGCACGTTTGTCACCAGACAGGGTGCATATGCCCACAGTAAATTTGCGTAGAGCAGGGTTTGTGACTCCATCCTGCCAGGCTTACTACCTCCAGGGGCTGCACTGTCTATGTGGCCATAGTGTGGTGCAGTGGACAGAGTCAGTACCTCTAGGGTCAGAGGTTCAAAGCCCAGCTGGGGCACTTGCCAGCCCAGTCCCTATATTTTACCCACCACTAAACACAGATAGCGCAGACACCCCTGTATTGCAGGGGACATAAGCATGGGGAAAACACCCATATTTTACCCAACAACGCACACACACCACAACAATGGGCATTACCCACAGCCAAGTACCCCAAATGCAGTCCCGTACTGCCACATTCCAATCAGGTCACCTGCCTTTTATGGGAGAAGCTCATGCCAGCTTGTTGGCGGACGAGTACATGTGGTGCAGGGGGCAGTGGCTGCTAGTGACAGAAGACAGAGGCCTAGCCATGTGCAGGCTGGCACAGTCCACAGCAACAGACAGGCCCTGCCGGATCCACAGTCATGGACTATCCAGGGAATTCAGCCAAGCTGTGGCTACATGGTGGTGCAGTGCACACAGACAGTGCATGCAAGAACAGAAGGTCACAGGTTCAAAGACCAGCTGGGGCTACCGGCAATCCTGCCTACATATTTTCCCCACAAATAAACAGTGACAGTAAGGACACACCTTTTGTGACGAGGACATATGCAATGGTAATACGTCTATCTTTTACCCCACTGAGCACAGACACCATGAACAGGGGCAGAACCTACAGCAGAATCCCCCAAATGCAGTCCTGGTGGGCCACACACCAGTCAGGTTCCATGCTGCCACTCATACAAATGCCTGTGCTGTATATCTATGCACGGCATGTAGATGTAGCTCATGCATATTCATGAGGGACAGCAGGAAGACCCGAACAGTGTGATGCAAAACTGGGCTGGAGTGGGGAAGCGCTGCCGTAAAGCAGCAGCCAACAGGGGCAGACACACCCACACCCACAGGCCCCATTGGCCAATGTCTCCTGTAGAGGCAGAACATTGGACCCTGTGTGCATCTCCTAATACCAGCACCTGCATACCTTAGCAATGTCACCCTACACCTGAGGTACACAGCTCTGAAACGTTTGCTAAGAGTACAGGCTGATAGATATCCCTACGTTACGCACATACTGCTAGTTGACCCCATCCGAACAATCTGTTTGGTGTCTGCGGTGCGTGCTCCAGGCCTGGCCTCTGATGGTGTTCACCACCCTGGGGAGTGACCCCCAGAAGTACTGCATAACATATCCATGCCTGTGCCGTGCCCAGGACCGGTGTGGTGGCCAAGGCTAATCACCCCCTCAATAGTAGCACAATGCTGGCATAGGTGTGGGAGTGTGTGTCTGTCTATACAGTGTGTGTTGGCTGCAAACACCTTCCCCAACCCACACTGCCAGCACTACTGCCAGTATTGGCCTGCCAATGTGCATAATGAGCAGCAAGGTACCATGGGTATAGGTCAGACATGGTGGGCTGGCCAGGATGCATCTGCACAGGGCATAGGGCACTGGCTGTGACATTGTAGTGCCAGGCCACCACCTACACAGACAGGGTTACCTCTGTATGTGCTGCTGGGGGAGCACTCTCACCCTGAGTGTGCAGTGATGACAGCATGGCTAGGCACCCCCATAGTGCTGTATTGTGTTTCTCTCTTGTGATATATATGGGTTTCCTGTTGGGGCCTCCTCATAGAACTCTCTGCTTGTGTGTGCTGCCACCCCAGTTTTGGGTGCATGCATGTCCATCAGGGCTAACCAGCAGACTGTTCACAGCTGGTATGTGTCTTGATGGAGTGCCTTTCAGGGTGCAGCGGCTGATGGCTTGCTGCAGGTGAATATCAGATAGTGCTGGGGTGCATCTTTGGATATCCAGGCCTAAAGTCTGTCTGATATTCTGTTATGGATGTGTGTGGAGCTGCTTGGACTGCCATGTAGGATGGTCCACTCTACTGCCATGTTGCCGGGGGGGGCCCTGTTTGCCACCCTGAGGGGTCCATGGGGGGTTTCCACTAACTGAGACAGACAGAGAAATCTAACATGTTTCTGCAGCACCTTCCTATCTCACAGGTCAGTACTGTTTTGGAGCTCTGTCATGGCCTCATCCAGCCATGGCTGGTGTTGTGGACCTGGTCCTGGCCGCCACATCACACCCTCAGGGTGAGCACAGTACCCGCGCAATGTGACGGTGTGTAGCTACTCTTTGCTGGTAGTCCACCCGCTCAGGACCCCCTACCAGGCCGAGGTGCTGTGTGGGTGCACATGGACAATTCCCCCTACCAGGCCGGGTAGCTGTTGGGGTGCATTCCCCATCTTGTGTGCATCTGTGGACAGCTGATTTGCATGTGCAGTGCATCATGGGTACGGGTGGCCTAACCCTATCCTGTCTACAACAGCAGACTGTCTGTGGGGTGACGTGCAGGCTCTATGCAGCCAGCCAGGGGCTTGCTATCAGCTATAGAGCTGTAGCCCAATGGTTACGTCACTCCCTGTACAGCCAGAGGTCATGGGTTCAAACCCACAGTGGGGCCCTTTGATAGGGCTGTCCACAGCTTTATTTTTATTTACTGTACATATGTCTATGCCGGCAAAACCACACACAGCTTACTATACCCATTAGGTGCCTCTGACGGTGCTTTATAGGGCGCCCTATAGGCCACCTTATGGTTGCCATCCATATAGGGTGCACTATACATTATCCTGTGTCGCAACATACATGGTGCCCTATAGGGGACATTCTAGGGTGCCTTGGTGGACAGGGTGCATATGCCCACAGTAAATTTGCGTAGAGCAGGGTTTGTGACTCCATCCTGCCAGGCTTACTACCTCCAGCAACACAGAAGCTCTCCTGGGTTTTTTTGGCAGTGTCACCAGAAGCAGATTGCCAGGCCTTTCTTCTGAGGCAATGGAGGGTTAAGTGACTTGCCCAAGGTGTGCTAGTGGGAATTGAACGCTGGTTGCTTGGTTACCAAGCCAGTGTTCTAACCACTAGGCTATTCCTCCCGTCCAGTAAATGGATTAGGGAGGTCTAATTTAATGAATATGGAAAGGGAGATGAGATTCTATGATGGATTTTGCAGTATTAATATACTTGGACAGCTAGTGGGGGGGGGGGTTCTATCTATATGAGCTTGTACTGTAGTATGGGATGGATTTTCTGAGTCAATGGATTAGGATCGGAATGTATTGTACAGTAAAGTAAGAACCTAAGAAGTAGACAGTACAGACAAGCTTGGCAGAGTTTGGTATGCATTTGTAGCAACTTTGTAACAAGAGATATTGTCAGTTACCTGGCGAAGGGACCTTGAATGCAAGTTTTATTTAGGAAGGAAAAAACACCTCAGTAACTGCTGATATGTGTAGGATCACCAACTTTGCCAATTTTCGTGGACTTCAATAGTGAGTCAGCCTTTTGCTCTCTGTTTAACTATTACTTATTGAGTATATTCGGAATAATTGTTATTATTATTGCCTACCGATAACACATATCATTTATTAATTGTGACCAACACTTCTGCTTAATTTGCCTTATAATATATTAATATCATAGTATACTACATCAATTGCTATTGGTATATATCATAGTATACTTATTCTACTTGATACATTGAATATATATATTACTTGTTACATTGAATTTATACTATTTGTTACTATACTATTTGTTACATTGAATCTCCCTAATTCAATAGCCTTAAAACCTCTCCTGCTAACTAACAATGGAACTTAGAAGATTGTTAACAATCACTCTAAACATTCTAATGTGTACACTAGTATGCTTACTTACCAACACCCCCCCCCATTCTCTCTCTAACCCCAGCTATAAATAATCCTAAATCGACACACATTCACATCATCCCTTACAGTGCCAGACATGATACCCAGAAATATGATCTCAGACATCCATCAATGGGTAGTCCACACACTCACCAGTGCACTCATATTCGAAGGTTGATCCATTTGAATCCAACTCCAATTGACTACCCCAAAAAAAGCACTACACAGTCAACACAACTAAAATGCATACTCATCAATGCCAGGTCAATTAGAAATAAAATCCCGATTCTAATTGACCTCATTCTTGACAAAGAACCCCATTTCCTTTGCATAACGGAAACCTGGCTAAATGAATCTGATGCAGTTCTTCTTAATCATCTAAGAATGCATGACTATACTATTCTCAGCTGTAATAGGGACAGAAAAAGAGGTGGAGGTGTACTTGTAATAACTAAAGCTAACCTCAATCTCTCATCCAAGTTACTTGATAAGCATGATGGAATAGATATCCTCAAAATAGAAAGTCACACCATGGCTATATACCTTATATATAGACCACCAACAAATGATATGCAGACCCTAGACACTATCCTTGAGGTTGCATGTAACTCTTCTTTGAGGAAACCTTATGTTATCTTAGGAGATCTTAACCTTGCTTCCCTATCAAACATTCAGGAACAATCCTTCCTTGAAGGAATGGATGAAATGGGTTTTAGACAAATAACACAGGTACACTACCAAAAAACTGCCTCCAGTTTTGCAACTGATTCCTATAGATTTTGGGGTGCTGAATCCAGGAAAAATAGCCAAAATGTTCCATCATGTCACGTTTTCTTGCAAAATTAGATTTCTTACCCATATAAGGAATGTTCACATAATTTCTTTTTAGCCGACTGCAGTTTATTTTCTTGGCCCAAAATAGAGGTTGTAATGGTTAACTAACTAGAAACACTCCCTCATGATATTTTAGAGTGTTTTGTATTCATTTTATACATTAACAGGACAATTGGGAGGCGGGGGGCTAAATCCAGTACTCGCGCTGGCGCATGTTCTTTCCTGTTCGCCTCGCCTCGTTCGCTCGCTCAAACACGGTGGTTGCGACATGAACGTTCCTGTCAAATTTCAGTTTCTTGCAAGTTCATTATTACCTTTTGTTTGCTCAGTCGTAATCCAGCTTTATTCCGAAGTGGTTCACTACAGTTGTAGTTTGCAGTGCTGTGTATTTGTGATAGCTCACAGAGCCAGAGGTTGCGTCAACTCTCCGGACAGTTTTTGTTTTATTTGTGGGGAATATACCGTGAAAAAGCGGCAGAGGAACATTTCTGCATTTATTAAAAAAGTATATTTCGCCTATTTCGGTTTGAAGTTAGGCGATCAAGACAAACCGTGGGCTCCTCACAAAGTGTGCAAGACATGTGAGGAAGATCTACGCTTATGGATGAAAGGTAAAAAACAAGCATTTCGTTTCAGAATACCTATGATGTGGCGTGAACAAAGAGACCACAGCAGTGACTGCTATTTTTGCTCTTGCATTGTGAAGGGATACAACTTAAAAAATAAGAACGTAATAAGTTACCCCAACCTTCCCTCAGCAATTAGGCCTATGCCTCATAGCAACGAAGTACCTGTGCCTGAACCACCAAAATCTTTGGATCATATTTGTGTGGACGGTTCTGATCATGATGAGACTTATCAGATGGTTTTTCCCGATGAGTCCAGTACTTCCGAGTTTGAAACTGAACCAGATCCGAAACCTGAACTTTTCTCTCAAGCTGAATTGAATGATTTAGTCCGGGATTTAGGACTCCCAAAAGATGCTGCCCAACTGCTAGGTTCTCGGCTTAAACAGAAAAATCTATTGTCACCAGGAACAACTTTTTATTGGTACCGCAACCGCGAGACACAATTTTTGAAGTATTTCAGCAAAGAGGAAGATTTGGTATTTTGCAACGATATATACGGAGTGATGGAAAAGTTTAAACTCAAGTATGATCCTGCTGAATGGCGGCTGTTCATTGATTCATCAAAAGACAGCATAAAAGGTGTTCTTCTTCATAATGGCAACACATTCGCTTCAGTTCCTATTGCTCACTCTGTTATTCTCCAAGAAAAATACGAGAATTTGGCCCTGATTCTTCAGAAGATTCGTTATGATGAGCATAAGTGGATGATTTGTGGAGACTTTAAAATTCTATCCATGCTATTAGGGCAGCAATCTGGTTTCACCAAATATCCCTGCTTCCTTTGCTTGTGGGATAGCCGGGCCCGCGACCTACACTGGGGGAAAAAAGACTGGCCAATTCAGGAGTATTTGAGACCCGGTGAGAAAAATGTTCTTCATGAGAGCTTGGTACCTCGTGATAAAATTCTATTACCACCTCTCCACATTAAGTTGGGTCTCATTAAGCAATTCATCAAGTCCCTTCCAAAAGATGGTGAGTGCTTTCGGTACCTTTGCTCAAAGTTCCCCCGACTTTCTGAAGCAAAGCTAAAGGAAGGAGTGTTTGTTGGCCCTGATATAAGGAAACTCATTTCAGATGGAGCATTCGCTGAAACGATGTCTGAGAAGGAAAAAGAAGCCTGGGATTCCTTCAAGGATGTTGTTCTCAAATTCTTGGGGAACAGGCGGGATGAGAACTATAAGGATATTGTTGCAAGGATGCTCAATGCCTTCAAAGAACAAGGCTGTAACATGAGCCTGAAAGTCCATTTCTTGCACTCCCATGTGAACTACTTTCCCGAAAACTTGTGGGCGTACAGTGAAGAACAAGGTGAAAGGTTTCACCAGGACATCAAGGACGCAGAGAGAAGGTACCAAGGAAGATGGAACACCACTATGATGGCTGATTTCTGCTGGTTGCTGCTGCGGGAAACCCCAGATGAAAAATACGCCAAGCAGCGCACCAACTGAAGCATTCGGGGGAAGAAGAAACGTGCCCACCAGGAGATTGATTGACCCAAGAATGACTTTAAAATCTAAACTGTGTTGACAAATATCGTGTTTTTACTAAACTTTGAAATAAAAATTTGCTAGTTATTACCACAGTGTCGGATCTCATTTATTAGAATTTTATTTTCACACCATCGGGTGTTTGTCTTCATGTATTGCAATGGTGCGGTTTGCGTTTTCTATTCTTACATACATATCTGTACAACATTTTTTGCACATTTCTTTGCTTTGCTTTGTGTCTAACCTCGCTCTTATATGCTCAATGTTTGTGCACATGTATGTGGCTGTTTTAAGTGCAGACAATTTTGCTACCATCACAGTGTGTTTTGTTGACATTACTCTATTCTTATGTGCTGCCTTATTACAATTTTCTTTATTCTTATTTGAATAACTACTAAACAATTAGTATAAAGAATTCATCCAAGAAACCTTTATCTCGATCGCACTCAATCTGAAACGTTCACCTCAAACTGCTAACCCAATGTAGCAAAAAATCTGTACGTGATGGAGCAAATTGGTTACCAGATTTGGATTCAGCGCACCAAAAAACGTAAAAATCAATCGAAACATTAGAGGCAGTTTAAAAAAAAATTTTTTTAGTGTACCTGTGTAATTACCCACCCTACGCACTGCAAAGGTAACATTCTAGATCTAATATTCCTCCCTTCAAACTATACACAATTACCACAATTTATTCCACCTACCATGACTCAAGTTCCATGGTCCGATCATTTCATGATACACTTCTTTCTCCCGTTCCAACACACCATCACAGCACATACTAATAACAAATCCATAGAGCAAAGATTCCGTCAGTTTAACAAGGAAAACTTTACTGAATCACTCTTTACAAAGCTAGACAATGACTCAAACAATCTCAATGATCTAGTATCAACTTGGAACTCTGTTATAGGGGCAGAAGCTAAATCTTTGCCATCAAATAAAAGACTAAGAAGAAACTTATCTGAGAAATGGTTCACTTCAGAACTTGCTACGCTAAAAAAAGATCTCAGGAAATTGGAAGCTAAATGGCGCAAATCAAAAACACCTGAACTCAGAGCACAATACTTCACAAACCTCAAAACCTATAAGGAAGCTATAAATACCGCTAAAAGGCTACACCACACAAGAACATTATAAAAAGCTATCAACCGGCCAAGAGAGTTTTTCCAGATTATTAAATCACTATCCAAAGTTCCTGATCCCACCGTGAACAAAACACTAATAGACCCCCAACTCCTAGCAAACCATTTTGCTAGCAAGCTTAAACACGATATTCGTCCAGGTTCTACCATGATACCTACCACAGCAAATATCACCAAATGGAGTTCTTTCCATCTAATCTCAAGCAAACAACTTCTAGAGATAATATCAAATCTCAATACTACCACCTCACTACTTGATCCTTGCCCAGTACCTTCGATTAATGCAGCAAAGTCTGAACTTGCTCCATACATTCTTAAAATAGTAAACCAATCTCTATTACAAGGCCTCATGCCAGACGACCTTAAATACACAGCAATTCGCCCTCTTCTAAAAAATAAATCTCTTAACATCAACGACCCCTCTTCCTACCGTCCTATAGCCAGTATATCTTTCCTAGCTAAAATCATTGAGAAAGTAATTCAAATATAGTTGCAAGACCATATTGACACTAACTTTCCTTTAGATGAACATCAGTACGGTTTCCGCCCTTATCATGGGGTAGAAACGTTACTTGTATCCTTATTTGACTCACTAATCCAGTGCATGGATGATTCCAAGCAGGCTTTCTTGCTAATTTTCCTTGACATTTCTTCAGCTTTTGACAGTGTGAATCACAACATCCTCTTATCCAGGTTATCGCAATTAGGTTTAAAAGATAAAACACTTGGCTAGTTTAAATCCTACATCTCTAACCATTTCCAATATGTCCAAATTGATCATTCCCCTTCTCTACTATTCCCACAAGAGCGAGGTATCCCACAAGGATCATCTCTCTCGGCTTTACTTTTTAACATTTATCTCCAACCCATCTGCTCAATCTTCAAATGCTACAATCTAAAATATTTCATCTATGCAGATGATATCATGTTGTTCACCCCCTGTGACGTAGCTAACCCTAATTACAATGTAATCGCAATTTGTATTACTGAAGCTGAACAATGGCTGCGCTCAATTCATATGGATATAAATTTCAAAAAGACTGAAGCACTTTTTGTATCCAGAAACTCTAATTTTACCCCCCCCCCCCATCTGTTCTCAATCTATTAGACATTACCCTCCCAGTCAAGTCCGAAGTAAAATACCTAGGAGTTACTCTGGACAAAACCCTAAGCATGACATAGCACATAAAACAGACTGCCAAAACTATATTCTTTAAACTCAGAACTATCCAACATCTCAGACCACTTATCGACATTAGTGACTTCTGATCAGTTGTCCAGGCCTTGATAATGCCACACATAGATTTCTGTAATGGCTTACTACAGGGTACATCTAAGAAGAATCTACTTATCCTTCAAAGGGCCCAGAATGTTACTACTCAGATTATTTTTAAAGCCAAACTATCTGACCACATCTCTTCCAAATTTATACACCCTCCACTGGCTACCTATCCACAGCAGGATACAATACAAAACACTAGTCACCATTTTTAAGCTCATCAATGATATAGCCCCTTCACATCTATCAACATTAATTAAGTCCCCTTCAGAAACTAGACTAAGAAGAAGAGCAAACCTCAATACATTGCTAATTCCCGACTCTGTGAAAAAGCTTAAACAGATAACAACTAATACTGCCTTTTCTTTCTACGCCCCCTGTCAATGGAACAAATTACCCTGCAATCTGAGAGAGATTAAAGACCTTAGTTCCTTCAGGAAGGAACTAAAAACATACCTGTTCACCTAACACTTTCATGACTTACAACCTACACTCGAGCAAAGGGCACAAGATTGTTGTTAAGTGCCGTCGAGTCGGAGTCGACTCATGGCGACCCTCTAGATAGCTATCCTAAATTGTGTTCGGTCTTCAGTCAGGCGGCTCATAGTTGACAGACTGGTACCTGTAGCTGCTGTTATTGTATTGATCCCCTCATTGCTGTCCTTCCTCTTTTGCATTGACCTTCTATCTTGCCAAGCATAATGTCTTTCTCTAATGATCTCTCTCTACGCATGATGTGTCCAAAGTATGAAAGTCGAAGTCTTGTCATCTGAGCTTCTAAAGAAAGCTTAGGTTTGATCTCCTCTAGTACCGACTGGTTTGTTCTTCTGGCAGTCCATGGTATACACAGTATTCGCCGCCAGCACCATAATTCAAAGGCATCAATGTTCTTCCTATCTGTCTTTTTCACTGTCCAGCTTTCACATCCATATGATGTTATTGAAAATACCATGTCCTGAACAAGTTGAATCTTTGTATGGAGAGAGACATCTCTGCTCTTGAGAATCTTATCTAGGTCTTTCATAGGCATTCTGTCAAGAGCAATGCGTCGTCTGATTTCTTGACTGCTTGTTGCTTCTTTATTGATAGTTGATCCAAGTAGGTTAAAGTTGTTCACAATTTCAATTTCTTCTCCTTCAATGATGAACCTGTTGATTATGCCAGTTGTCATGATCTTTGTCTTCTTTACATTAAGGTGCAGGCCCATTTTGAGACTATGTTCTTTGTTTGTGAGAAGCAAATGTTTCAGATCATCTTCACTTTCAGCCAGTAATGTGGTATCATCAGCATAGCGAAGGTTGTTGATGAGTCTTCCACCAATCTTCACACCTCTGTTGTCTTCATACAATCCTGCTTCTCTGATGATTTGTTCTGCATATAAATTAAACAGGTAGGGGGAAAGTATGCAGCCTTGTCTTACACCTTTGCTTATTTTAAACCATTCTGTTTCTCCTTGTTCCGTTCGAACTGTTGCTTCTTGATCAATGTACAGATTGCGCAAGAGAATGATCAGGTGTTCTGGTATACCCATGCTTCTTAATGTGGCCCAGAGTTTCTCATGGTTTACACAGTCAAAAACCTTGCTATAGTCGATAAAGCACAAATAGATATCCTTTTGGTATTCTTTAGTCTTTTCAAGGATCCATCACACATCTGCAATGATGTCTCTCGTTCCTCGCCCTTTCCTGAACCCTGCTTGCACTTCAGGTAGTTCTTGTTCCAGGTATGGTTGTAGTCTCTTTTGAATAATCTTCAGTAGAATCTTGCTGGCATGTGGGATCAGAGCAATTGTGCGATAATTTCCACAGTCAGTTGAATCACCTTTCTTTAGTATTGGTATAAACACAGATCTTTTCCAGTCAGTTGGCCATGATGTTGTCTTCCATATTTCTTGGCAGAGCATTGTGAGTACGGTAACAGCTGCATCAGATTGCTGCCATACTTCTATGGGAATGCTATCAATGCCTGGTGCTTTGTTCTTTGATAAGGCTTTCAATACTGCTTCAACTTCTTCTTTCATCACCAATGGTTCCCGATCATAAGGTACAGGTTGAAACGGCTGTTGGTCCACTTGATCTTTATCATATAAAAACTCTGCATATTCCTTCCACCTTTTCTTGATCTTCTCAGCATCATTCAACATAGAACCTTGAGCATCTTGTAACATTCCAATTCGAGGCTGGAACTTTTTCTTTAACTCTCGTAGCTTTAGGAAAGCCGATCTTGGTCTTCCTCTAATAGTTTCTGCTTCTATTTCCTTGCAAGTGTCATTGTAGTACTTTTCCTTGTCCTGTCTTGCTGAATGTTGGAAATCTCTGTTAAGTTCTGCGACTGTCTTTCTTTCTCCTCTGGCTTTAGCTTCTCTGCGTTTCTGGGCAATTTTCAGAGTTTCTTCCGTCATCCATTTTGGCCGTTTTTGCTTTTTCACCTTTTGTAGAGACTTCTCGCTTTCTTCCAACACAACCTTCTTGATGTCATTCCATAACTCTTCTGGAGCTCTGTCATTTGTATCTAAAGCAGCAAATCGATTTTGCAGGCAGTCTTTAAATTCCAGTGGTATATTCTCAAGGTCATATTTTGCTGCATTCATGAGTGGTTTGCTCTTTTTCAACTTTAGCTTGAGTTTGCATACTAGTAGTTGATGATCTGTATGACAGTCAACTCCAGGTTTTGTCTTTGTTGATGTTACAGAGCTTTTCCATCGTTGACTTCCACAGATGTAGTCAATTTTATTTTTATACAATCCATTGGGTGAAGTCCATGTGTACAGTCGCCGCTTGTGTTGCTTGAAGGAGCTGTTTGAGATGAATAGATCATTGGTCTTGCAAAATTCTATCAGTCTTTCTCCAGCTTCATTTCTGTTGCCAAGTCCATATTTTCCAACTACTTTGCCTTCTTCTTTGTTGCCAACTTTTGCATTCCAGTCACCCATGACTATCAGGATATCCTGTTTGCATGTTCTGTCAATTTCAGCTTGTACTTGTTCATAGAACTCTTCAATTTCATTCTCTTCTGCAGCTGTTGTTGGGGCATATACTTGAATTATAGTTGTGTTGATAGGCAATCCTCGTAGACGAATAGAGATTAAGCATTCGCTGACTGCATTGTATTTTATTACAGTTCTTGCAAGTTTCTTCTTTATTATAAATGCAACACCATTTCTTCTTTGTCTTTCATTTCCAGCATAGTAGACCATGTGATCATCTGATGCAAAGTGCCCAATGCCAGTCCATTTCAGTTCGCTGACACCCAGCAGATCAAGTTGTACACGTTCCATTTCATTCTTGACCACCTCCAACTTTCCTTGGTTCATGCTTCGTACGTTCCATGTTCCAATGTGTAAGACATCTTTACAGCTTCTGACTCTCATTTCATGCGCAGCTACATCAGCAGTCAGACTTCCCGAGGGCTTTGATCCAACCACATCATAAATGCTGACTTTACTCTGAAAAGTCTTCAGCTCTTCCCCAGTAGCTAGTTGAGTGCCTCAAATATCACAAGCATACCCAACTCAAATATCACAAGCATACCCAACCTAACTCAAAACACACTTTCCCATACGTCACTCATACTGAATGTTAGTCAATCCTAGAATGACTGTTGTAAATAATCTCTTTGTTGTTGAATTACATACTTCAGTATGATTAATTTCTCTCAATCAATTGTAAATAGTTAATGCAGATAATCTCTATGGCTGTCATTGAATTACATACATCAGTATGATTAATCTCTCTCAACCAATGTAAATAGTTAATATGTTTATAATTATATTTTTAGGTTCCTATGTAACTAATTTGCCACTGTTAATGTTCCATGTAATGTTAATGTTAATTTTTTGACATGTTCTCTGTAAACCGCTCCTGACCTCCGGAAGGGGCGGTATAAAAAAATGCACAAATAAATAAATGCTCAGTCACAGAATGCCTCTGATTGTGTAATCTGTAGTCATCGTTTCCAAGCCTCTTCTATGACAACGTTTTTCTTAACAGAGGAAGTAGATTAATCTCCAAGTTCCTTGTGCTCTCCTTATGGGTGCTTGTGCTCAACGTTTTTGGACACAGATCCGTGCATTCACACTCACCTTTAAGAATGGCTCAAGGGTATATGACCAAATACAACTTTCACGTCTCTCCTCTTCAACTAATACTAATTCTGGCTTTGCCAATGTTTCTTTGTTTGTTTCTAAACACTGTGCTTCAGGCCCCCAACATGGTACATGGGATCCTGAAGGCCCAGCTTCCTGTAATACTACCTTTCCTCCTCCTTCCTTAGTGCTCACCTGTCCCTTTGCTTCACCTAATACTCCTGAACTTGCCTCTCGTCTTCTCACTGCCCCCCAGAGTTCATGCCGCACAATTGGCACTTCCCATCAACTTAGCTTTAATACCTGTTTGCTAGGCCCTTGTGGTGGTCCATTTGTAGGTAATAATATGCATTGTAAGTTCATTAATTCTCCGACCAACTCTACTATTCCTCATGTAGCATTTGGGATGCCATTCATGGATCTTTTTTATCAATGTGGTACAACTGTTTATTCTTGTCTGCCAGTTAATTGGACAGGTATAATATTCCTTTGTTTTCTTAACTTCTCCTATTGCTGTTTTTCCCCTCACAGAACTTTTCCTTTTTTTTATCTACCCACCCCTATCATCATCAGGCTCGTTACACACATTCTCTGCATGCTAAGTGTCCTTATTATTTAAAAAAAAAATACTGTGCCCTATGAATTTTGTCTTTTCTCTAACTCTGAGACATGGTCTGTCTCTTTCTTTACCCCAGGTGTACAAGCTGCTACAAGTTGCGAGGGAAGAGTAGCCTAGTGGTTGGGGCAAGGTACTTCTCGCTGGAAGGTTGGGGGTTCAAATCCCACTAGAGGACAGCAACCTTGGGCTAGAAGTGAAAGTAAGCTTGTCTGTACAGGGTGGTGTACACAACCAGACTGTCTAATAAAACCTGAGAAAGAGTTGCAATTGTTCAGAACTTTGCTTAGAAATAAATTTCATATATTTGCTTACTAAATAGGTGAAGAGGTACAAGTCCAGTAAGCTATGTTTATGTTTATGTTTATTGTCTTGATTGACCGCCCTTCATTGGTAAGCAGAGCGGTTTACAAAATATATCTTCATTACAGTGGGCACAAGGCCGGAAAAGGAAAAAGAAGTTACAACTCAGTAAAAGTAAAGAAACAAGGACAGGAGAAGAGGGTCAGTAAAGGAAAAAGGAGAGGCTAGGAGGGAGAGAGGTTGAAGGCAAGGGAGAAGAGGTGGGTTTTCAAGGCGTGCTTGAAGGTAGGGTGGTGGGGCTCCAGGCGGAGAGTGGAGGGAAGGGAGTTCCAGAGGGCCGGACCTATAAAGAAGAAGGCAGAGGAGCGGGTGGATTGGAGATGAGCATGTGAGGGGGGGGGGAGAGTGAGACGGTTGAGGTGAAAGGAGCGAGGAGTGTGCCAAGGGATGTGAAAGTAGATGAGGTCTGCAAGGTACTGTGGCGTGGTGGTGTGAAGAACTTTATGAACGAGTGTGAGAAGCTTGAATTGAATCCGGAAGGTAACGGGAAGCCAGTGGAGATGGAGGAGGAGGGGTGTGACATGATCCCTGTGGGAGGCGGAAGAAGCGAGATGAGCAGCGGTGTTTTGGATGCGTTGTAGACGAGAGAGGTGGAGCTTTGATAGGCCAGAAAGAATAGAGTTAGCAAAATCGATCTGGGAGATGACGAGGGCTAGAAGCAGGGTGGCAAGAGCGGAGGGTGAGAGGAAGGGGCGAACAGCACGGATCTGCCTAAGATAAAAAAAGGAAGATTTAGACACGTGAGAGATATGGGAAGAGAAGGAGAGATCAGAGTCGAAAATTACCCCAAGGTATCGAAAGGTGGAGACCAGAGAGATGGGGGCGGCGGGGAACGAGGGGGCAAGTGACGGGGGCTGGTGACTGTGGGGGAACCAGATAGCTGTGGTTTTTGAGGGATTAAGATGCAGGCAATTATGGGTCATCCAGTCAGAGATGGCGGCAAGGCAGGAGTTGAGGGGAGTGATATCAGGACAGGCTGGGGACGTGTGATAGAGAAGGAGGATGTCGTCAGCGTAGTAGAAGGCTGAGATACCAGATTGTTGGATAAGAAGTGTGAGAGGAGTCAGGAAGAGATTGAAGAGGAGGAGAGCCAGTACAGAACCCTGAGGGACCCCACAGGGGATGGGAAAGGGGTCAGAGGAGGGATAAGAAGGGGAGGAGGACAGAACAGCACCCGACCAGGAGGAAAGGAAGGAGTGGAACCACCGAAAAACAGTGCTACGGAGGCCAGCATCATGCAGCCGGGAGAGAAGGGAGTGATCTACAAGGTCTAAAGCAGCGGAAAGATCGAGGGCCACCGCCACCGAGATTTCACCACGGTCGTGAGCAACATGCAGGGCGTTGGTGAAGGCAAGAAGAGTAGTCTCAACACTGTGCTCAGGAGGGAAACCAGACTGACGGGGGTGAAGGAAGTTGGTGGAGTCAAGGTGATGGGATAGCTGGGCAAAGACAACCTTCTCAAGAAGTTTAGATAGAAAGGGAAGGTTGGAGACTGGGCGGTAGTTATTGGGGTCAAGAGGATCAAGAGAGGGTTTCTTAAGAAGGGGGCGAATGAGAGCGTGTTTCCAGGGGGAGGGAAAAGTTCCAGTGGAGAGACTGCTGTTCAGGATGGTTTGGATGTAGGGGAGGAAAGACTGAGAGGGTGTCAGTAACCAGGAGGAAGGGACAGGGTCAAGGGAGCAGAAGGTTTTGTTGGATGCAGATATAAGGTGATGAAGCTCTGTGGTAGTGGTCAGAGCAAAGGAGGACCATGTGTGGGACAGTTGTGTAACAGGGGGAGGGGAGGCAATTGGGGGGGGAGAGGAAATGGGTGGGGGATGCGAGGGCAGGGAAGCTCGTAAGGTAGAGACTTTGTTGCTGAAGGCAGAGGCAAGAAGAGAAGGGGCAGGGATAGGGTGGGAAGGTACGGAGGGGGCAGAGGGGTGAAGGGAGGTAAGAAATTTAAGGGTAGAGTAAAGATGGCGGGTCTGGTTGGGGGCAGAGGCAATGGCGTTAGAGAAAAAGGAAGACTTGGCAAGATGGATCTGGGAGCGATAGTGGGAGTGCTGGGCCTTAAAGAAGGATAAGGTAACCGGAGAGGGGGACCTACGCCATTGCCTTTCGGCTTTGCGAAGTTGGGAACGAAGGAGGAGTAGACCAGGATGGTACCAGGGGTGAGAAGGGCGACGAGGAGGGGGGCGCGGGCGGAGGGGGGCAATGTGATCAAGAGCGACTGAGAGGGAAGAGAACCAGGTAGAGGCCTGTGAGTTTGGAGATAAGGAGGCAAAATTGGCAGGGAGCAGATCTGAGGCTGGAGGGAGTTGCTGGGCCAGTGATGGGGTAATGGAACGTGAGAGACGTGGGGTGGAGGGAGGGACGAGAGAAGGGAGGGAGGGGATAGGATGGCAGCAGGAGGCTGAGATGCAGAGATGATCTGACCAGGGAAGGGAAAGTGAGGACAAGTTAGAGAAGGAGAGTGGAGAGGAGGAGGGGGACAGGAGAAGATCAAGAGTGTGGCCGGTGGAGTGGGTGGGAAAAGAAACATGCTGTAGGAGAGCCAAGTCATGCAGGAGGGAGAGGAACGCATGCTCTCTGGGGGATGAAGGAGAGTCGAGGTGAAGATTAAAGTCACCGGCGATGATGAGGTGGGGAAAAAGCAAGGAGAGGTCGGAGAGGGAATGACGGAGGGAGTCCCAGAGATCGGATCGGAGAGCGGGGGGTGCATAGACAAGAAGAACATGAGTAGGGGGTGTGGTGTGAAGATGGAGGAGAAGGGCCTCGGGGTAGGACAGAGAAGGAGAGAAAATCTGAGTGAAAGAGAGGGAGGGGGCAAAGATGGCGGCCACGCCACCGCCTGAGCGACCAGTGCGGGAAACTGAGGCAGCCGAAAACCCAGCAGGGAGGCAGCGAGCCAGAAGAGCGTCCTCCCCTTCCTTCAGCCAGGTCTCAGTGAGGAGCGTCAGGTCAAAGGAAGCCTGAGAAATCAGGTCCTGGATGAGAAGGGACTTGGTCCTGAGGGACCGACAGTTAAGAAGGCCAAGCTTAAGGGTAGAGTGGGAGGCACTAGAGAGAGCAGAGGGTTGGGAAGCGACACAGGGGGAAGCTGTGGACCTGGGGAGGGTAGAGCGAAAGGGGGCGCAGAGGAGAAGATTGGAAGGGGAGCGAGAGCGCCAGCGGGGAAATGGGGTTGGGTGGCGACCCCAGTGGACTGGTATGCTAGACATGGAGGGAAAGACAGGAGAAACAACAAGAGACAGTGGAAGCAAGAGAGTTGGTACCTGGTGAAGCTGGAGAGGAGTGCAGGGGGTGTGAAGAGGTGGCGGCGCAGTGAATCCAGACCCGCTTGCAGTGAAGAGAGTGAGAGCTGAAACAAAGCAAACATGCAGCATAAAGTTAGAGTCCGGGCCTCTGCAGCCGGAGCGGCCCCAAGGAGCGCCCCTAAGGAGCACGGCGTGCTCCTTAGGTGCGCTCCTTCGGTGCGCGCCCCCATCGAGCGCCGCGGCGACGAGCGCCGCAGTTGCTCTGATTTTATAGCTGAAAGGCAGGATACCTCGGGAGTCACGGCCGAGGGAGCGCGGCCACATCACGGGAGAAGGCGGGACCAGGCTGGAGAGAGGTTCCGGGTGTCTGGAGAGGCTGGATTGGCAGGCTCTGGGAAGCAAACACAAGAGAATGGGTAACAGCAGCACAGAAAACAACATTAGAAAGAGCAGGAGAACTGATGCCGCAGTCGCTCTGATTTTATAGCTGAAAGGCAGGATACCGCGGGAGTCGTGGCCGCGGGAGCGCGGCCACGTCACGGGAGAAGGCGGGACCAGGCTGGAGAGAGGTTCTGGGTGTCTGTAGAGGCTGAATTGGCAGGCTCTGGGAAGCAAACACAGGAGAATGGGTAACAGCAGCACAGAAAACAACATTAGAAAGAGCAGGAGAACTGATGCCGCAGTCGCTCTGATTTTATAGCTGAAAGGCAGGATACCTCGGGAGTCGCGGCCACGGGAGCGCGGCCACGTCACAGGAGAAGGCGGGACCAGGCTGGAGAGAGGTTCCGGGTGTCTGGAGAGGCTGGATTGGCAGGCTCTGGGAAGCAAACACAGGAGAATGGGTAACAGCAGCACAGAAAACAACATTAGAAAGAGCAGGAGAACTGATGCCGCAGTCGCTCTGATTTTATAGCTGAAAGGCAGGATACCTCGGGAGTCGCGGCCGCGGGAGCGCGGCCACGTCACGGGAGAAGGCGGGACCAGGCTGGAGAGAGGTTCCGGGTGTCTGGAGAGGCTGGATTGGCAGGCTCTGGGAAGCAAACACAGGAGAATGGGTAACAGCAGCACAGAAAACAACATTAGAAAGAGCAGGAGAACTGATGCCGCAGTCGCTCTGATTTTATAGCTGAAAGGCAGGATACCTCGGGAGTCGCGGCCGCGGGAGCGCAGCCACGTCACGGGAGAAGGCAGGACCAGGCTGGAGAGAGGTTCCAGGTGTCTGGAGAGGCTGGATTGGCAGGCTCTCGGGAGTGAAATAAGAAATAAGAAAAAGGGCAGCTTGTCCTCCAGTCTTTCAGTCTCAGGGTTACCAGATATAGGTTTTAGCTGTTCAGAAAGGTAGCCCTTCTTATTGTATGCGTGAGAGGTATGGGGATATGGCTACTAATTATATTGTACACTGGCATGCAGTGACTAAAGATAATGTGCTTCTACAGTTTCCTTTGGAGGGAACTTTTTCTATAGATAAACTTCGTTATCTGAAATGTGCCTTGCAGGCTAAATGTAAATTATGTAATGCCCGTGAAGGGCTAGTGTTTAATTGGTGGCAACGAATGGCACATGATACGAAAAATGATTTGTTTGTGTTAAAGAATGCTGGAGCTGGTAAAGCGAGTGAATCACAGGAGAATGATAGTGAACAGGCAGGGAAATTCCCAGCAGTTCTTTCTCCAGAATATGATGCAGATATGGCTGCATTGGTAGTTGGAGCTGGGATAGTCCCAAGTGCATCCCCATCGTCTCCCCCTGTTTCATCTGAGAGACATGTAACTTCTGGAAGGGGGAGGGTCACTCGTGCAGCAGAACTAAGAGAAGAGATACGGAATAAACAGTAGATATTAGGGGATGCAAAGTTTGAAGATTTCAGTAATTGTAATGTTTCTCAGCTTAGAGAAGTGAGTGCACTTTTTAGCCGTGAGATAGAAAGTATTGTACATATGATAGAAACCTTAAAGGGAATAGTAAGGAATAATATTTCTGCTACAAAGGAAATGGGAATTTCTAGTAAACTTATTGATAATATTGAGAAAGATCTGGATAAGCATTTTATAACCTATAAGGAAAAATGTGATCAATTATATGGTGATATAAGCTTTCTTCAGACTGTTTTATGCCGACATAATGACCCATGTTCTGTAACTGCAAAACCTGTAGAAGAAGATATAGTACCTGCATATCCTTTTCATGTATATCCAACAGGACCAGTTAGCAGAAGTTTTTGCATTGACATGTGCTCTTGAACTCTCTAGATATCTTCTGGCAAATATATATTCAGATAGCTCCTATGCAATGAGTGTTCTATGGGATTTTGGCAATATTTGGGTGCAACGAGGATTTTTAACTTCTGCTAATAAACCAATTAAACATGCTAAACACATTTACCGTTTGTTACAAGCCATTCTCTTGCCAGCACAAGTTGCAGTTTTAAAATGTAAAGGACATTCCTCTGCTGGTGATTTAGTTTCAAAGGGCAATCGTTTTGCAGACTAAGAAGCGCGGAAGGCTGCTCTTCAGGCATTAGTGTCACCAACGCTGATGTTTTTAAAGCCTTCTAACATGACTTTGTTCTCCTTGTCCTCTCTTTTACAGCAGTATCGAGACACTTCCCTTGAAACCAAAACTCTATGGACTTCATGGGGTGCATCCTGTGATACTCAGGGCTACTGGAAGAAGGAGCACCTACTCATTTGCCCTGACTCTCTTTTGTTTCCGCTTGCTCTGTTCCTGCATCATAAACTTCACTTATCCGTTGCAGCCATGACTAATGCCATTGCAGTTTTGTGGTATCACCCGAAGCTTATTTCTGTGGCACAGGCTGTATATGCTGCTTGCTTGGATTGTTTGCAGGCTGGCAAGGTGGGGCCCCTTCTGAAGATTGCTGCTGATCTTCCCAGCCCTTCTGGACCCTTTCTGATTTTGCAGCTTGATTTTACTGATTTGCCCTGTGCCGGAGGAGGGAGGCGGTATTTGTTGGTGATCACTTGTCTTTTCTCTGGGTGGGTGGAGGCTTATCCTACTACCAGTATGGGGTTGCCATAAAATTGTTGCTCACTCAGTTTATTCCTGTCTGGGGTGTACCTTTTGTTCTTTCTTCTGATCAGGGTCTGGCCTTCATTGCACGTGTCTGGGAGGATATTGAAAATTGGTTTGGTGTCAAAAGACAACTGCACACACCCTATCATCCGCAAAGCTCTGGCCAAGTGGAGCGGATGAATAGGACTCTCAAAGGTTTCTTGCACATTGTGACACAGGATTGGGCTACAGATTGGACAGAAGCCCTTCCTTTTGCCCTTATGGCGGTACGTAACTCCCCCCAGCGCACTCAAGGAGGTCTGACACCATATGAAATAGTTACTGGACATCCAGGTACTTCTCCACATGCCTTGGCAGTTATCCCAGACCCCCAGTTGTTGCGCAGCGATATCTTAACTTATTGTGCACGATTGCACTCAGTCCTGTCTGTTTCCCCTTTATTGAAGGTGAATCCTCAACAAGATACTCCTCCGGAATCATCACATCCGGACATGAAACCAGGGGATTGGGTCCTGATTAAGAATTTGCATCCAAAGACGCTTCTGGCTCCAAAATTACTAAGTCCATTCCGTGTACTTCTGGTGGGATATTCAGCCTGTAAAGTGGAAGGACATTCTTGTTGGATACATATTACGCAATGTAAGAAGGCTCCCTCACAAGATCCGGAAGGTGGTTCTCCGCATCCATGATTCAAGAAATACAATGCAGACTCCTCGGACAACAGTGATATTGCAGAAAAAGATTTTTATGATTTAAAGTACTTTCAGAGAGAACAATGGTGACATCACAGAAATAGATTATTGTAGTAAGTAAATTCTGAATGGACTATTCATGCAAAATTCTTTTGTTCGGCATTTATAGTATTGCTTAGAGGGATGGGGTCAGTTTAGATTAATATTTTCCTGATATATATGTAATGACCTTTAGGTACTTAACCTCTACTTCATAAACTTATTGAGACTTAGAGGCTAATTATAGCTATAGTATATATCTTTATTATATAAAGAAGAGTATTAAGAAGAGTAGGTATATTTTCAGTTTAGATTTAGTATATTTTTAAGTAATTATAGTTTTAGATATTTAAAAGTTTTGCTAAGAATGTTTTTATATCTAATCTTAGATGTGCTGAGGCATATTAGTGGTAGCAAAGCAGTGCTGCAGTTAGAACCTTGGGAATGTTATGAGGAATATTCAAATATTTTCGAGTCACAAGCACACTCAGTGACAAAACATTTTAATTTATCAGATTGTACAGTGTGTCTTCCATCTGTGACAGCTACTCAGCATGGATTTCTACCTAGGGTTAGGCCCAAGACCTTCAAAGAGTTTCGTGACATAGCTTTTAATCTAACTACTGTATAATGGCCTCATACAAACCCAGTACCTAGAATAGTTAGTTCTATGCCTCTACAAAATCCTCCAATATGTTTTATGGCTCAGGGTAAGGGAAGAAAGGTAGAGGATACTCCATGGAACGTTTGTAGAATAGTAATGCTGCATAATTCTTCTATCTGGTATAAGAAATCCCATGTAGGAAACTCTTATATTTCAGTAGTACAATTAATGTCAGTTCAAGGGAACCAGGTGCATGATTATGAATTACTACAATATAATAGTTCTGGCTACCCTTTGAATGACTCTAGTTCAGACCTAAACATACCTAACTGGAGTCTCCCTTTACTAGGGTATTATCATCCCTGGAAACGTAATTTGTCTGGAGGGCTTAAAGAAATGTCCAACAAAGAAACGTGGATAGCAACGAAGGACGTGTGAAAATCTTTATTGGTCAAATCAGCCAAAGGCCCGACACAGGCCGTGTTTCGGAATTCCCTTCTTCAGGGGCTAAATGGCTAAAGACAAATACACAAATTAAAATAAACAACAAAAATAGTTATTTAAAAACAAAATCAAACTGGCTAAAACCACGGACATCAATGAATGCATACTAAAACAGTTTTAAATATAAAAATAATAACAAATTAAAAACATTTTTCTAATAAACGGATGTATCAATATAAATGTATAAATAAATAAATATAAATATAAATGGTGGAACAAATAAGTACGGCTAACAACAGAGATGAAGACGACTATCAATTTGGGTATGTATACCCTTGGAGCAAAAAGATAGAGAAAGATCGCCTTTTTAAAAAACGTACCACTATTTTTGATCATAAGGATCATGAGAAAGAGGAAGAGCGAAACTCTGGAGGTGAACATAATAATAAAAAAAGAAGTAGGCAGGATTCAGTTGAAGCAGCTTTTTCTGCTCCCTCTACTTCCTTTCAAAGGGATGATGATGATGTTCCGAAAGAGGATAAAGAAAAAAGGAATAAGAAACCTTTTTTAAATATGGATCTTCTATGGAAGGGAGGGGGCCGAGGCCAATCCTACAATCGCAACAATTGGAACGAAAGTCAATGGAATCACGGAAGAAATCAGGACGAGTCTCATACATCGAACGAACAATACAGAGGCAGGGGCCGGGGTCGCGGTCGCGGGAGGGGTCGCCGAGGTTCAACGAGGTCAATAGAGAGGAGATATTGATGGCTCCGTTAGACAATGTTGTCAATATTTCACAATATACATTATTACCAGGAGAAATATCTTTACTTAACAAAGGTCTCTCCTTTGTCCCCACTCGCAATTATGATCCTTTTGAAACTCAGGTAGACCTCTTCAAATTCTTTCGTAAAATTCGCATAAAAAACTTTTTTCTAAATCAGACAGCTGTTGATACAGATCAATCTATCATTAAAAATAAATCCCGTTGGATCCCTCCCCCTGTCACAGATCCATTAATTGAGAGTTTTGAAAAAATGGTTCTGAAAGAGGTTCAATCCATTAGACATTCCACCAAAGTTCCATACCACAACCTAACTATCACTGAGAAACAAGCTATTAAGTCTTTACAAACTAATAATAGTATTATTATCAAACCTGCAGACAAGGGAGGTGCGGTTGTAGTTATGGACAAAACTTCATATATTACAGAAATTGAAAGACAACTCAGTGATAAAAAATTCTATTTACGTCTGGCTGATGATCCAACTATGTCTCTAAAACAATCTATAGATAATTTAATATTAAATGGTTTTGAGTTTGGATATCTTACAGTGAAAGAAAGGGATTTTCTTATTGTTGATTGCCCCATTATTCCCACTATTTATATACTTCCTAAAATACACAAATCCTTATCCCATCCTCCCGGTAGACCCATTGTAGCTGCGATTGGATCACTACTGGAACCAATATCACAGTTTTTAGATGTTCTTTTACGACCCTTTGTAGAATCTATGTGGTCTTATGTCCGTGATTCTTCACACGTGATTAACATTTTGGGAACTATCACTAATTTACATCCTGATACACTTTTAGTTACCCTTGATGTCGAATCGTTGTATACTAATATCCCTCAGGCTGAAGCGTTACAGATTTTAGAACAGTTTTTATATTTAAGAAAAGAACATAGACGTATACCTACTGTTTTCCTTATTGATCTTGCCCGTTTTGCTATGTGTGAAAATTATTTCTGTTTCCGGGATTTATTTTATAAACAGACAAAAGGGGTATCTATGGGTTCCTCCATGGCCCCAGACGTGGCAAATCTATATGTGGCCAATTTCGAGGATAAATTCATAAAGGATAATCAATTTAAGACGCAATTGAAATTATGGATAAGGTATATAGATGACATTTTCATTCTTTGGCAAGGTTCAATTGATATATTACAAGAATTCAATAATTGGATTAATGGTTGCGACAGTAATCTCCGATTTCAATTGACTTACGATCCTATACAGATTTCTTTTTTGGATTTACTGATCATCAAAACTGGTGATGGTTTGACTACCTCTTTATTTAGGAAGCCTACAGATCGGAATCAATTATTACACTACTCAAGTTTTCATAATGCTTCTTTGAGAAATAATTTGCCAATTGGACAATTCTTGCGTACTAAACGTGTCTGCACAACTGAATCCACTTTTGAGACACATGCCACTACAATGAAAGAGAGATTTAAAATGCGGGGATATCCACAGTCTCAAATTACCAAGGCATATTTTAGAGCCTGTAATGCTAAAAGATCTGATTTATTGACCTTACGTGAGAAAAAATCTAAAGTTGGCATGGTCTGTCCATTGTTGTATTCACATCAATCTACAACTATTAGTAAATGTTTGAAGAAATATTGGCACTTAGTACAGGCTATTCCTGGTTTTGAAGAGACACCACTGACTATCGCACATAAACGTAATATCAATCTTCGAAATCTTCTTGTGCCTTCTGCTTTTACTGAACGACGATTTTTATCAAAATATAAAGGACACTTTCCATGCGGACAATGTTCCGTATGCACTCATGTCATTTCTGTAAAAACTTGTTTTGTACACCCAACTACTAATCAGAAATTCTTTTTGGATGATTTCTCAAACTGTATGACTAGTTACGTAATTTATGTAGTGAAATGTCCTTGTAATAAATTGTATGTAGGGAAAACTATACGTCCCATTAAAACTAGAATAATAGAACATAGAAGTAATATTAAGAGGGTTGCAATGGACAAACCGCTTGTCATGCATTGGCATACGGCAGCACACAAGATATCTGATTTAAAATTTTTTGTTATTAAAAAGCTTAAATTTAATTGGCGCGGAGGTAATGCAGACAATACCCTTTTACGATTAGAACAACGCTATATTTTCGACTTACGTAGCCTACATCCAGAGGGTCTTAATATGGAAAGTGACTTTTCGGTCTTTCTTTAATATTATTATTAACTCGACACTATTTCGATTTTTATATATCTATTTGTATATTATTTTATCTTTTACTGCATATTCTCTTGGTTTTGTGGTTAATGAAGATCGTGTCTCCTTGTATGACAATGATTATCCACTTTTGTGGGCAATGAAGAGCTTGCCCCCTTGTATGACAACGATTATTCACTTTTGCTTCCAGCATTTGTTTCATTCGTTTGTTCCTCTTTTCATATGGAGTTTTTTTGATTCTTAATTTGCATAACTATTTATTTATTATTTATATTTTACCATTTATTATTATCATTATCTGGTCATTTTTAACATTTTTTGGTTTTTATCTTGTCAACATTTGAAGATACACAATGTTTGAGTATTTACACTCCTGGGTCATTTCTTTATATACATCAGTTTTTATCCCGTGGAATAACTCAGGGTGAATTTTTTATATGTTTTGGATTGATACATTTTGATGTTTATTTTTATGTACTTCTGAATACTTTTGTACTCATTTTTATTAAGCAATAAGTTGACAAATCCTTCATTTATTTATTTATTTATTCCTATTTTTTCCATGAAAGGTGCTACCTTAAAAAGTTTTTTTGAATTGTGTTTACATAATGTAGATGACGCGGATAGCCTCGTTCTCTATTTTACCTTTGCACTGCGCAGATGCAGGCGTCTATATTTTGTAAAAGAATCGCCGAGCTCTGGCGCGTTTGCTACAGGATGCAACACGATTATACGGTAGCAGTTTGTTTAAATTTCTGCCTTCTGGTTCTTTTTGATTTTAGTTTGTTTGGGTTCAATGATGTTTAAGTTTGGTTTGTAGCACAATCCTTTGTAATATGTTTTTCTTAACATTAAGTTCTAATTTTCTACCTCGAGTCCGCATGTTGCTATCATTGGTTATTTTTGAGTGAATGCAAAGTCTTTTGATGTCTTTTTAGAAAATGACTATGTATCTGTGCTTTCTTGAAAATGGTGAGAAGCGGTTTTAGGCCATTGAAGTTTAATGTGTTTGTGTTAATTTAATTTGGATTGCATAATGACGACTACGTGCTAACATCAGTCTTTTATTTGGTTTGTATAATGATGATTATGTTGCCTACCTCGTTTTATTCCTGCAATGTGCAGATGCAGGGGGCTACATTTTGAAAAAACCTGTCGGGTCTGGCGCGCTTACCGTATGACACAAATATGATTTTATGATAGCTTACATAACTATGACTCTGTTGCCATCCTCGGTTCATTCCTGCAATACGCAGATGCAGGGGGTTACATTTTTAAAAAATAAGTTGCCGTGTCCGGCGCGCTGACCGATATCTTCCTCACTGATGTTGCTCAAAGTTAGAGTATACGTAGCGGTTTATACTGCGAATCTTAAAACTTTTTTATAAATGAATTTTTATTGTTGTATCCGCTATATCATTATCATTGATAATTTTTAATTTTTGATAATGGTTGAGTGGGTTTAAAAGTCTTTTGATGTTTTTTAATCGCTCATACAAATGAAGAGTTTTTCCATCTCTTTTGACTTCATCGAGACATGGTTTGAGGTGGTCAGAGGCGTTTGTCAATGAAAATATTTTATTTGTTTAGAATTGATGTTGTTAACTTTTTTTTAGATGAAGTGGCCTGTGTAGTATAATAACTGGTGAAATGGGCAGTTTGTGACTATTGTATATCATTTTTGAATATACTCTGACTACTTTCACGCATTCATGTTCCGTTGTGTCCCCCAATTTTGAATTGTTTTTTTGTATTTCTTAAAAATCTATCGGATCGTTTTCACAGATGCCACTTATACCGTTTTGAGAATTCCAAATGGACGTTTGTTTTTAAAATCATAATTTGTTAATTTTGGTTAGTTTTTAGCCCTTGTTTTTATATCATCATCTTGGCAAATTGTTACATTTGGTTATTTGTACATTTTTTACGTTTTACAGATTGCACATTTATGATCATGGGAAGAGTTTCTTGGTCAGGTATCATTTTTAGTTTCATACTCTTTTTTCAATTTACATGGGTTGTCTTCATCTCTCTCTAATATCAGGCCGATTTCTATTTATACCTTTTGAAATTAATAATTTATTATTTTTTTTTATAATTATTTTTTAATATTTTTTTTTTTTTTTTTTTTTTTTTTTTTTTTTAAATACATGTATGGATTTCATGATGTTTGTTTTGTTTTTTCTATTTAAGAGTAATTTATTTACAAGTTTTCAATTTAAATGTTTGTTTTTTGTTATAGCACAATTTTGAAGATATACACTGTTTTAGTCCTTTTTGGTTAATTTATACAGTCTGTTGATTCAGGTATGTGTAATTTTTATGTTTTTTAAATACATCATTTTATGCTATATTAAGAAACATTCATTATTCGTTGAAACATTTATTATTATTTATCTACATATTTACATTTACATATTTATATAATTTATATATCTTTTATATATATTTATATGTTTTTATCAATTGTATCGTCTAGGTGTCATATTTGTTATAGTATATTTTTGAAGACACACATTGTTTTAGTTCTTTTTGGTTAATTGATATAGTCTACTGATTCAGAGATATGTAATTTATATGTGTTTTTTAAATACAATAATAATAATTTTTTGATTATATTATGAAATGTTTATTGTCTGTTGAAACATTTATTATTTATTTACAAATTTATGTTTATCAAATTTATATTTTCTTATATATATTTATATACTTTCATTCATTTTCAATTGTACTGTTTAGGTGCATTTTTGTGTCGTTCTGTTGTTAGCCGTACTTATTTGTTCCTCCATTTATATTGTTATTTATTTATTTATACATTTATATTGATACATCCGTTTATTAGAAAAATGTTTTTAATTTGTTATTATTTTTATATTTAAAACTGTTTTAGTATGCATTCATTGATGTCCGTGGTTTTAGCCAGTTTGATTTTGTTTTTAAATAACTATTTTTGTTGTTTATTTTAATTTGTGTATTTGTCTTTAGCCATTTAGCCCCTGAAGAAGGGAATTCCGAAACACGGCCTGTGTCGGGCCTTTGGCTGATTTGACCAATAAAGATTTTCACACGTCCTTCGTTGCTATCCACGTTTCTTTGTTGGACTGCTTTTGCACGTGGTGTTGTGCCCTTTGTTGGACCCTTTATTCCTAGGCATGTTTACGCCTTGGAAGGACGTTCTGAGCTTCGGGGAGGATGCATTGGAGCAATTTCTTCCAAGAGAGCAATTACTTTCCAATACAGAAGAAGCTCCTGATGAAACCTTACATTTATGGGAAGATGTCATCCGACTCTCCCAAAAACAAATAAAGGAGGAGATGCATGGCCTGTACCTCCTCGAATGCTGTAGATCTCAAATTATTCCACGCGGACTTCGAATGTATAAGGCTCCTGGTTTGTATCAAAATGAGGACGGTTTTATCAAATGTTGGAACGCTATTTTAAATAAATGTTCGTTAGATTTAATGATTTTATTGATAAGTACGGCTAACAAACAATCAGAGCTACACAAGATTGAATTAGACAAAAAACTTGTGGCTCTTAAAGAAATGGATAATAATTTTAATACATCTCACACAGACCATTTACGTAATATGCAAAGTTTTAAGAAGGAAATTAAAAACCAAAAACGAGAGAAATTTAAGAGAGATGAAGACGACTATCAATTTGGGTATGTATACCCTTGGAGCAAAAAGATAGAGAAAGATCGCCTTTTTAAAAAACGTACCACTATTTTTGATCATAAGGATCATGAGAAAGAGGAAGAGCGAAACTCTGGAGGTGAACATAATAATAAAAAAAGAAGTAGGCAGGATTCAGTTGAAGCAGCTTTTTCTGCTCCCTCTACTTCCTTTCAAAGGGATGATGATGATGTTCCGAAAGAGGATAAAGAAAAAAGGAATAAGAAACCTTTTTTAAATATGGATCTTCTATGGAAGGGAGGGGGCCGAGGCCAATCCTACAATCGCAACAATTGGAACGAAAGTCAATGGAATCACGGAAGAAATCAGGACGAGTCTCATACATCGAACGAACAATACAGAGGCAGGGGCCGGGGTCGCGGTCGCGGGAGGGGTCGCCGAGGTTCAACGAGGTCAATAGAGAGGAGATATTGATGGCTCCGTTAGACAATGTTGTCAATATTTCACAATATACATTATTACCAGGAGAAATATCTTTACTTAACAAAGGTCTCTCCTTTGTCCCCACTCGCAATTATGATCCTTTTGAAACTCAGGTAGACCTCTTCAAATTCTTTCGTAAAATTCGCATAAAAAACTTTTTTCTAAATCAGACAGCTGTTGATACAGATCAATCTATCATTAAAAATAAATCCCGTTGGATCCCTCCCCCTGTCACAGATCCATTAATTGAGAGTTTTGAAAAAATGGTTCTGAAAGAGGTTCAATCCATTAGACATTCCACCAAAGTTCCATACCACAACCTAACTATCACTGAGAAACAAGCTATTAAGTCTTTACAAACTAATAATAGTATTATTATCAAACCTGCAGACAAGGGAGGTGCGGTTGTAGTTATGGACAAAACTTCATATATTACAGAAATTGAAAGACAACTCAGTGATAAAAAATTCTATTTACGTCTGGCTGATGATCCAACTATGTCTCTAAAACAATCTATAGATAATTTAATATTAAATGGTTTTGAGTTTGGATATCTTACAGTGAAAGAAAGGGATTTTCTTATTGTTGATTGCCCCATTATTCCCACTATTTATATACTTCCTAAAATACACAAATCCTTATCCCATCCTCCCGGTAGACCCATTGTAGCTGCGATTGGATCACTACTGGAACCAATATCACAGTTTTTAGATGTTCTTTTACGACCCTTTGTAGAATCTATGTGGTCTTATGTCCGTGATTCTTCACACGTGATTAACATTTTGGGAACTATCACTAATTTACATCCTGATACACTTTTAGTTACCCTTGATGTCGAATCGTTGTATACTAATATCCCTCAGGCTGAAGCGTTACAGATTTTAGAACAGTTTTTATATTTAAGAAAAGAACATAGACGTATACCTACTGTTTTCCTTATTGATCTTGCCCGTTTTGCTATGTGTGAAAATTATTTCTGTTTCCGGGATTTATTTTATAAACAGACAAAAGGGGTATCTATGGGTTCCTCCATGGCCCCAGACGTGGCAAATCTATATGTGGCCAATTTCGAGGATAAATTCATAAAGGATAATCAATTTAAGACGCAATTGAAATTATGGATAAGGTATATAGATGACATTTTCATTCTTTGGCAAGGTTCAATTGATATATTACAAGAATTCAATAATTGGATTAATGGTTGCGACAGTAATCTCCGATTTCAATTGACTTACGATCCTATACAGATTTCTTTTTTGGATTTACTGATCATCAAAACTGGTGATGGTTTGACTACCTCTTTATTTAGGAAGCCTACAGATCGGAATCAATTATTACACTACTCAAGTTTTCATAATGCTTCTTTGAGAAATAATTTGCCAATTGGACAATTCTTGCGTACTAAACGTGTCTGCACAACTGAATCCACTTTTGAGACACATGCCACTACAATGAAAGAGAGATTTAAAATGCGGGGATATCCACAGTCTCAAATTACCAAGGCATATTTTAGAGCCTGTAATGCTAAAAGATCTGATTTATTGACCTTACGTGAGAAAAAATCTAAAGTTGGCATGGTCTGTCCATTGTTGTATTCACATCAATCTACAACTATTAGTAAATGTTTGAAGAAATATTGGCACTTAGTACAGGCTATTCCTGGTTTTGAAGAGACACCACTGACTATCGCACATAAACGTAATATCAATCTTCGAAATCTTCTTGTGCCTTCTGCTTTTACTGAACGACGATTTTTATCAAAATATAAAGGACACTTTCCATGCGGACAATGTTCCGTATGCACTCATGTCATTTCTGTAAAAACTTGTTTTGTACACCCAACTACTAATCAGAAATTCTTTTTGGATGATTTCTCAAACTGTATGACTAGTTACGTAATTTATGTAGTGAAATGTCCTTGTAATAAATTGTATGTAGGGAAAACTATACGTCCCATTAAAACTAGAATAATAGAACATAGAAGTAATATTAAGAGGGTTGCAATGGACAAACCGCTTGTCATGCATTGGCATACGGCAGCACACAAGATATCTGATTTAAAATTTTTTGTTATTAAAAAGCTTAAATTTAATTGGCGCGGAGGTAATGCAGACAATACCCTTTTACGATTAGAACAACGCTATATTTTCGACTTACGTAGCCTACATCCAGAGGGTCTTAATATGGAAAGTGACTTTTCGGTCTTTCTTTAATATTATTATTAACTCGACACTATTTCGATTTTTATATATCTATTTGTATATTATTTTATCTTTTACTGCATATTCTCTTGGTTTTGTGGTTAATGAAGATCGTGTCTCCTTGTATGACAATGATTATCCACTTTTGTGGGCAATGAAGAGCTTGCCCCCTTGTATGACAACGATTATTCACTTTTGCTTCCAGCATTTGTTTCATTCGTTTGTTCCTCTTTTCATATGGAGTTTTTTTGATTCTTAATTTGCATAACTATTTATTTATTATTTATATTTTACCATTTATTATTATCATTATCTGGTCATTTTTAACATTTTTTGGTTTTTATCTTGTCAACATTTGAAGATACACAATGTTTGAGTATTTACACTCCTGGGTCATTTCTTTATATACATCAGTTTTTATCCCGTGGAATAACTCAGGGTGAATTTTTTATATGTTTTGGATTGATACATTTTGATGTTTATTTTTATGTACTTCTGAATACTTTTGTACTCATTTTTATTAAGCAATAAGTTGACAAATCCTTCATTTATTTATTTATTTATTCCTATTTTTTCCATGAAAGGTGCTACCTTAAAAAGTTTTTTTGAATTGTGTTTACATAATGTAGATGACGCGGATAGCCTCGTTCTCTATTTTACCTTTGCACTGCGCAGATGCAGGCGTCTATATTTTGTAAAAGAATCGCCGAGCTCTGGCGCGTTTGCTACAGGATGCAACACGATTATACGGTAGCAGTTTGTTTAAATTTCTGCCTTCTGGTTCTTTTTGATTTTAGTTTGTTTGGGTTCAATGATGTTTAAGTTTGGTTTGTAGCACAATCCTTTGTAATATGTTTTTCTTAACATTAAGTTCTAATTTTCTACCTCGAGTCCGCATGTTGCTATCATTGGTTATTTTTGAGTGAATGCAAAGTCTTTTGATGTCTTTTTAGAAAATGACTATGTATCTGTGCTTTCTTGAAAATGGTGAGAAGCGGTTTTAGGCCATTGAAGTTTAATGTGTTTGTGTTAATTTAATTTGGATTGCATAATGACGACTACGTGCTAACATCAGTCTTTTATTTGGTTTGTATAATGATGATTATGTTGCCTACCTCGTTTTATTCCTGCAATGTGCAGATGCAGGGGGCTACATTTTGAAAAACCTGTCGGGTCTGGCGCGCTTACCGTATGACACAAATATGATTTTATGATAGCTTACATAACTATGACTCTGTTGCCATCCTCGGTTCATTCCTGCAATACACAGATGCAGGGGGTTACATTTTTAAAAAATAAGTTGCCGTGTCCGGCGCGCTGACCGATATCTTCCTCACTGATGTTGCTCAAAGTTAGAGTATACGTAGCGGTTTATACTGCGAATCTTAAAACTTTTTTATAAATGAATTTTTATTGTTGTATCCGCTATATCATTATCATTGATAATTTTTAATTTTTGATAATGGTTGAGTGGGTTTAAAAGTCTTTTGATGTTTTTTAATCGCTCATACAAATGAAGAGTTTTTCCATCTCTTTTGACTTCATCGAGACATGGTTTGAGGTGGTCAGAGGCGTTTGTCAATGAAAATATTTTATTTGTTTAGAATTGATGTTGTTAACTTTTTTTTAGATGAAGTGGCCTGTGTAGTATAATAACTGGTGAAATGGGCAGTTTGTGACTATTGTATATCATTTTTGAATATACTCTGACTACTTTCACGCATTCATGTTCCGTTGTGTCCCCCAATTTTGAATTGTTTTTTTGTATTTCTTAAAAATCTATCGGATCGTTTTCACAGATGCCACTTATACCGTTTTGAGAATTCCAAATGGACGTTTGTTTTTAAAATCATAATTTGTTAATTTTGGTTAGTTTTTAGCCCTTGTTTTTATATCATCATCTTGGCAAATTGTTACATTTGGTTATTTGTACATTTTTTACGTTTTACAGATTGCACATTTATGATCATGGGAAGAGTTTCTTGGTCAGGTATCATTTTTAGTTTCATACTCTTTTTTCAATTTACATGGGTTGTCTTCATCTCTCTCTAATATCAGGCCGATTTCTATTTATACCTTTTGAAATTAATAATTTATTATTATTATTTTTTATAATTAATTTTTAATAATTTTTTTTTTTTTTTTTTTTTTTTTATATACATGTATGGATTTCATGATGTTTGTTTTGTTTTTTCTATTTAAGAGTAATTTATTTACAAGTTTTCAATTTAAATGTTTGTTTTTTGTTATAGCACAATTTTGAAGATATACACTGTTTTAGTCCTTTTTGGTTAATTTATACAGTCTGTTGATTCAGGTATGTGTAATTTTTATGTTTTTTAAATACATCATTTTATGCTATATTAAGAAACATTCATTACTCGTTGAAACATTTATTATTATTTATCTACATATTTACATTTACATATTTATATAATTTATATCTTTTATATATTTATATGTTTTTATCAATTGTATCGTCTAGGTGTCATATTTGTTATAGTATATTTTTGAAGACACACATTGTTTTAGTTCTTTTTGGTTAATTGATATAGTCTACTGATTCAGAGATATGTAATTTATATGTGTTTTTTTAAATACAATAATAATAATTTTTTGATTATATTATGAAATGTTTATTGTCTGTTGAAACATTTATTATTTATTTACAAATTTATGTTTATCAAATTTATATTTTCTTATATATATATTTATATACTTTCATTCATTTTCAATTGTACTGTTTAGGTGCATTTTTGTGTCGTTCTGTTGTTAGCCGTACTTATTTGTTCCACCATTTATATTTATATTTATTTATTTATACATTTATATTGATACATCCGTTTATTAGAAAAATGTTTTTAATTTGTTATTATTTTTATATTTAAAACTGTTTTAGTATGCATTCATTGATGTCCGTGGTTTTAGCCAGTTTGATTTTGTTTTTAAATAACTATTTTTGTTGTTTATTTTAATTTGTGTATTTGTCTTTAGCCATTTAGCCCCTGAAGAAGGGAATTCCGAAACACGGCCTGTGTCGGGCCTTTGGCTGATTTGACCAATAAAGATTTTCACACGTCCTTCGTTGCTATCCACGTTTCTTTGTTGGACTGCTTTTGCACGTGGTGTTGTGCCCTTTGTTGGACCCTTTATTCCTAGGCATGTTTACGCCTTGGAAGGACGTTCTGAGCTTCGGGGAGGATGCATTGGAGCAATTTCTTCCAAGAGAGCAATTACTTTCCAATACAGAAGAAGCTCCTGATGAAACCTTACATTTATGGGAAGATGTCATCCGACTCTCCCAAAAACAAATAAAGGAGGAGATGCATGGCCTGTACCTCCTCGAATGCTGTAGATCTCAAATTATTCCACGCGGACTTCGAATGTATAAGGCTCCTGGTTTGTATCAAAATGAGGACGGTTTTATCAAATGTTGGAACGCTATTTTAAATAAATGTTCGTTAGATTTAATGATTTTATTGATAAGTACGGCTAACAAACAATCAGAGCTACACAAGATTGAATTAGACAAAAAACTTGTGGCTCTTAAAGAAATGGATAATAATTTTAATACATCTCACACAGACCATTTACGTAATATGCAAAGTTTTAAGAAGGAAATTAAAAACCAAAAACGAGAGAAATTTAAGAGAGATGAAGACGACTATCAATTTGGGTATGTATACCCTTGGAGCAAAAAGATAGAGAAAGATCGCCTTTTTAAAAAACGTACCACTATTTTTGATCATAAGGATCATGAGAAAGAGGAAGAGCGAAACTCTGGAGGTGAACATAATAATAAAAAAAGAAGTAGGCAGGATTCAGTTGAAGCAGCTTTTTCTGCTCCCTCTACTTCCTTTCAAAGGGATGATGATGATGTTCCGAAAGAGGATAAAGAAAAAAGGAATAAGAAACCTTTTTTAAATATGGATCTTCTATGGAAGGGAGGGGGCCGAGGCCAATCCTACAATCGCAACAATTGGAACGAAAGTCAATGGAATCACGGAAGAAATCAGGACGAGTCTCATACATCGAACGAACAATACAGAGGCAGGGGCCGGGGTCGCGGTCGCGGGAGGGGTCGCCGAGGTTCAACGAGGTCAATAGAGAGGAGATATTGATGGCTCCGTTAGACAATGTTGTCAATATTTCACAATATACATTATTACCAGGAGAAATATCTTTACTTAACAAAGGTCTCTCCTTTGTCCCCACTCGCAATTATGATCCTTTTGAAACTCAGGTAGACCTCTTCAAATTCTTTCGTAAAATTCGCATAAAAAACTTTTTTCTAAATCAGACAGCTGTTGATACAGATCAATCTATCATTAAAAATAAATCCCGTTGGATCCCTCCCCCTGTCACAGATCCATTAATTGAGAGTTTTGAAAAAATGGTTCTGAAAGAGGTTCAATCCATTAGACATTCCACCAAAGTTCCATACCACAACCTAACTATCACTGAGAAACAAGCTATTAAGTCTTTACAAACTAATAATAGTATTATTATCAAACCTGCAGACAAGGGAGGTGCGGTTGTAGTTATGGACAAAACTTCATATATTACAGAAATTGAAAGACAACTCAGTGATAAAAAATTCTATTTACGTCTGGCTGATGATCCAACTATGTCTCTAAAACAATCTATAGATAATTTAATATTAAATGGTTTTGAGTTTGGATATCTTACAGTGAAAGAAAGGGATTTTCTTATTGTTGATTGCCCCATTATTCCCACTATTTATATACTTCCTAAAATACACAAATCCTTATCCCATCCTCCCGGTAGACCCATTGTAGCTGCGATTGGATCACTACTGGAACCAATATCACAGTTTTTAGATGTTCTTTTACGACCCTTTGTAGAATCTATGTGGTCTTATGTCCGTGATTCTTCACACGTGATTAAACATTTTGGGAACTATCACTAATTTACATCCTGATACACTTTTAGTTACCCTTGATGTCGAATCGTTGTATACTAATATCCCTCAGGCTGAAGCGTTACAGATTTTAGAACAGTTTTTATATTTAAGAAAAGAACATAGACGTATACCTACTGTTTTCCTTATTGATCTTGCCCGTTTTGCTATGTGTGAAAATTATTTCTGTTTCCGGGATTTATTTTATAAACAGACAAAAGGGGTATCTATGGGTTCCTCCATGGCCCCAGACGTGGCAAATCTATATGTGGCCAATTTCGAGGATAAATTCATAAAGGATAATCAATTTAAGACGCAATTGAAATTATGGATAAGGTATATAGATGACATTTTCATTCTTTGGCAAGGTTCAATTGATATATTACAAGAATTCAATAATTGGATTAATGGTTGCGACAGTAATCTCCGATTTCAATTGACTTACGATCCTATACAGATTTCTTTTTTGGATTTACTGATCATCAAAACTGGTGATGGTTTGACTACCTCTTTATTTAGGAAGCCTACAGATCGGGATCAATTATTACACTACTCAAGTTTTCATAATGCTTCTTTGAGAAATAATTTGCCAATTGGACAATTCTTGCGTACTAAACGTGTCTGCACAACTGAATCCACTTTTGAGACACATGCCACTACAATGAAAGAGAGATTTAAAATGCGGGGATATCCACAGTCTCAAATTACCAAGGCATATTTTAGAGCCTGTAATGCTAAAAGATCTGATTTATTGACCTTACGTGAGAAAAAATCTAAAGTTGGCATGGTCTGTCCATTGTTGTATTCACATCAATCTACAACTATTAGTAAATGTTTGAAGAAATATTGGCACTTAGTACAGGCTATTCCTGGTTTTGAAGAGACACCACTGACTATCGCACATAAACGTAATATCAATCTTCGAAATCTTCTTGTGCCTTCTGCTTTTACTGAACGACGATTTTTATCAAAATATAAAGGACACTTTCCATGCGGACAATGTTCCGTATGCACTCATGTCATTTCTGTAAAAACTTGTTTTGTACACCCAACTACTAATCAGAAATTCTTTTTGGATGATTTCTCAAACTGTATGACTAGTTACGTAATTTATGTAGTGAAATGTCCTTGTAATAAATTGTATGTAGGGAAAACTATACGTCCCATTAAAACTAGAATAATAGAACATAGAAGTAATATTAAGAGGGTTGCAATGGACAAACCGCTTGTCATGCATTGGCATACGGCAGCACACAAGATATCTGATTTAAAATTTTTTGTTATTAAAAAGCTTAAATTTAATTGGCGCGGAGGTAATGCAGACAATACCCTTTTACGATTAGAACAACGCTATATTTTCGACTTACGTAGCCTACATCCAGAGGGTCTTAATATGGAAAGTGACTTTTCGGTCTTTCTTTAATATTATTATTAACTCGACACTATTTCGATTTTTATATATCTATTTGTATATTATTTTATCTTTTACTGCATATTCTCTTGGTTTTGTGGTTAATGAAGATCGTGTCTCCTTGTATGACAATGATTATCCACTTTTGTGGGCAATGAAGAGCTTGCCCCCTTGTATGACAACGATTATTCACTTTTGCTTCCAGCATTTGTTTCATTCGTTTGTTCCTCTTTTCATATGGAGTTTTTTTGATTCTTAATTTGCATAACTATTTATTTATTATTTATATTTTACCATTTATTATTATCATTATCTGGTCATTTTTAACATTTTTTGGTTTTTATCTTGTCAACATTTGAAGATACACAATGTTTGAGTATTTACACTCCTGGGTCATTTCTTTATATACATCAGTTTTTATCCCGTGGAATAACTCAGGGTGAATTTTTTATATGTTTTGGATTGATACATTTTGATGTTTATTTTTATGTACTTCTGAATACTTTTGTACTCATTTTTATTAAGCAATAAGTTGACAAATCCTTCATTTATTTATTTATTTATTCCTATTTTTTCCATGAAAGGTGCTACCTTAAAAAGTTTTTTTGAATTGTGTTTACATAATGTAGATGACGCGGATAGCCTCGTTCTCTATTTTACCTTTGCACTGCGCAGATGCAGGCGTCTATATTTTGTAAAAGAATCGCCGAGCTCTGGCGCGTTTGCTACAGGATGCAACACGATTATACGGTAGCAGTTTGTTTAAATTTCTGCCTTCTGGTTCTTTTTGATTTTAGTTTGTTTGGGTTCAATGATGTTTAAGTTTGGTTTGTAGCACAATCCTTTGTAATATGTTTTTCTTAACATTAAGTTCTAATTTTCTACCTCGAGTCCGCATGTTGCTATCATTGGTTATTTTTGAGTGAATGCAAAGTCTTTTGATGTCTTTTTAGAAAATGACTATGTATCTGTGCTTTCTTGAAAATGGTGAGAAGCGGTTTTAGGCCATTGAAGTTTAATGTGTTTGTGTTAATTTAATTTGGATTGCATAATGACGACTACGTGCTAACATCAGTCTTTTATTTGGTTTGTATAATGATGATTATGTTGCCTACCTCGTTTTATTCCTGCAATGTGCAGATGCAGGGGGCTACATTTTGAAAAACCTGTCGGGTCTGGCGCGCTTACCGTATGACACAAATATGATTTTATGATAGCTTACATAACTATGACTCTGTTGCCATCCTCGGTTCATTCCTGCAATACGCAGATGCAGGGGGTTACATTTTTAAAAAATAAGTTGCCGTGTCCGGCGCGCTGACCGATATCTTCCTCACTGATGTTGCTCAAAGTTAGAGTATACGTAGCGGTTTATACTGCGAATCTTAAAACTTTTTTATAAATGAATTTTTATTGTTGTATCCGCTATATCATTATCATTGATAATTTTTAATTTTTGATAATGGTTGAGTGGGTTTAAAAGTCTTTTGATGTTTTTTAATCGCTCATACAAATGAAGAGTTTTTCCATCTCTTTTGACTTCATCGAGACATGGTTTGAGGTGGTCAGAGGCGTTTGTCAATGAAAATATTTTATTTGTTTAGAATTGATGTTGTTAACTTTTTTTTAGATGAAGTGGCCTGTGTAGTATAATAACTGGTGAAATGGGCAGTTTGTGACTATTGTATATCATTTTTGAATATACTCTGACTACTTTCACGCATTCATGTTCCGTTGTGTCCCCCAATTTTGAATTGTTTTTTTGTATTTCTTAAAAATCTATCGGATCGTTTTCACAGATGCCACTTATACCGTTTTGAGAATTCCAAATGGACGTTTGTTTTTAAAATCATAATTTGTTAATTTTGGTTAGTTTTTAGCCCTTGTTTTTATATCATCATCTTGGCAAATTGTTACATTTGGTTATTTGTACATTTTTTACGTTTTACAGATTGCACATTTATGATCATGGGAAGAGTTTCTTGGTCAGGTATCATTTTTAGTTTCATACTCTTTTTTCAATTTACATGGGTTGTCTTCATCTCTCTCTAATATCAGGCCGATTTCTATTTATACCTTTTGAAATTAATAATTTATTATTATTATTTTTTATAATTAATTTTTAATAATTTTTTTTTTTTTTTTTTTTTTTTATATACATGTATGGATTTCATGATGTTTTTGTTTTTTCTATTTAAGAGTAATTTATTTACAAGTTTTCAATTTAAATGTTTGTTTTTTGTTATAGCACAATTTTGAAGATATACACTGTTTTAGTCCTTTTTGGTTAATTTATACAGTCTGTTGATTCAGGTATGTGTAATTTTTATGTTTTTTAAATACATCATTTTATGCTATATTAAGAAACATTCATTATTCGTTGAAACATTTATTATTATTTATCTACATATTTACATTTACATATTTATATAATTTATATATCTTTTATATATATTTATATGTTTTTATCAATTGTATCGTCTAGGTGTCATATTTGTTATAGTATATTTTTGAAGACACACATTGTTTTAGTTCTTTTTGGTTAATTGATATAGTCTACTGATTCAGAGATATGTAATTTATATGTGTTTTTTTAAATACAATAATAATAATTTTTTGATTATATTATGAAATGTTTATTGTCTGTTGAAACATTTATTATTTATTTACAAATTTATGTTTATCAAATTTATATTTTCTTATATATATTTATATACTTTCATTCATTTTCAATTGTACTGTTTAGGTGCATTTTTGTGTCGTTCTGTTGTTAGCCGTACTTATTTGTTCCACCATTTATATTTATATTTATTTATTTATACATTTATATTGATACATCCGTTTATTAGAAAAATGTTTTTAATTTGTTATTATTTTTATATTTAAAACTGTTTTAGTATGCATTCATTGATGTCCGTGGTTTTAGCCAGTTTGATTTTGTTTTTAAATAACTATTTTTGTTGTTTATTTTAATTTGTGTATTTGTCTTTAGCCATTTAGCCCCTGAAGAAGGGAATTCCGAAACACGGCCTGTGTCGGGCCTTTGGCTGATTTGACCAATAAAGATTTTCACACGTCCTTCGTTGCTATCCACGTTTCTTTGTTGGACTGCTTTTGCACGTGGTGTTGTGCCCTTTGTTGGGGGCTTAAAGAAATGGACATGACTCAGTGGGCTTTGAATAATTGCATCCAGAATATATCTTGTCCCCAGAATTTGACAATCTGGGAAGATGGCTTAGTGGCTTTAGAAGGAGATTATTTTGTGTGTGGTACGTTTGCGTATACAGAGCTTCCCAGAGGTTGGTCAGGTACTTGTTATATAGCCAAATTAGATACCCCATGGCGATTTGTACCTTACCAAAACATTACTTTATTATCAACCCTGAACAATTCTTTTAGAAGAAAAAGGGATGTTTCTCCTCAGGATAAGGCCATAGAGGCTGCTCAACAACTGGTAGACATTACAAAACCTTTAACTAAATCTCAAATAGATGCATTCACAGGTACTGTGTGGCTTTCAACCTTTGGAGCTATAGCACCCACCAGAGAATATGGTACCCAGATTATGCAACTACAGGCAGTTGTTGAACTTACAGCCCTGGATCTCACTGAGGCAATTCATGTATTGCAAGGTGCAGTGAACAAAGTGTCAGCTTATGCAGCCCAGAACCGAATGCCCTTAGACTATCTCCTAGCAAAGGAAAATGGTGTGTGTGGAGTAATAGTTGTTTCTTGTTGTAGTATGCTTGATAATAATGGAAAAAATTGTAAAAGGCCTATTAGATAAAGTTAGAAACCATACTTTTGTTTCAAGTGATAGTTATGTAAGTTCTTTTTCAGATCTATTTTATTCTGTTTCTTCATTTTGGAATTCATTATCCAGGCCTTTGCAAGGCATGTTAGCATCATTACTTGGCTTTTTGGGGATTCTCATTCTAGGAGTATTAATTCTCTGTGTAATATCAGCCTGCTGTAAGAAATCAGTGGAATCACTGACCCCTACAATGATGTTACAAATTGACCCAGAATCTAGTTTTAATTCCACTTTAATGGCAATGTCTGAGTTTCCTTACTTTGGGAATGATTCTTTACAGAATCAGAGGAGGGACTGAAAGTAAGCTTGTCTGTACAGGGTGGTGTACACAACCAGACTGTCTAATAAAACCTGAGAAAGAGTTACAATTGTTCAGAACTTTGCTTAGAAATAAACTTCATATATTTGCTTACTAAGTAGGTGAAGAGGTACAAGTCCTGTAAGCTATGTGAAATAAGAAAAAGGGCAGCTTGTCCTCCAGTCTTTCAGTCTCAGGGTTACCAGATATCAAGCAGTCAGCAGTAAACTTAATATCTACCGTTATGTCTTGGAATACATGTATGTCTCCTCATACTGACCTATGTTGATTAGAAATTGACCTATGATGTTATGAATACGTAATACCTGACGTAGAATAATAAAGTGAAATTATGCTGTATCATCCAAAAGAGCCTTATAAATAAAGTAAACCATAGCTAATAGTTAGAGTAAACAAAGAGAACTTGTTTCTCTCCCAAAGCTTTGGTATATATATATATATATATATATAGGTGTGTAGCATTTTATTGCTCTCTTATAGATTTCCTTCTCATTGCTTTGAGTGTGGTTTTCCGTTACTCCAAGAGCCCTGCAGTGTTGCTGGTGAAGGGGCGCAGAGTATCTTTCAAGAAGGACTGGGGTTTCTAGTCCCACAGATGCTCCTTGTGGTCTTGGGCAAGCCACTTAACCCTCCATAGCCCATGTTCCCTGTAAGTATTAGTGTATGTGTCTCATATCCCCGCGTGTTAAATGTATCCCCCAATTGTGTTGTGACCGCTTTGATTGAAGGATAAGGCGGTATACAAAAACTGTCTAAATAAACAAACAATGCTAAATGGTTACAAAATGATGCCTACTGGCCACTGCTCTGCTGCTTCCAATTGTAGATTGCAGCAGCAACTTTATTTATTCATTTTTTTTAAGTTGTATTTCTCCTGCAGTTCGGCCTTACTGCAAACTATGAGCCATGAGTTTTTCTGGCTTCCCTCTCTCCTGTGCAGGCTGCAAACCATGGCTACATCCCAATTCTGTTCCCGATACTGCCTGCATGGGATCAGCAACCCTGACTTCATTTTCATTTATTTTAAAAATTACCCAGAGCCCACTGGGCCCTCTAGAAGGCAGCAAAAGCCCCAGCTTGCAGGAACCAGCCCAGGTAAATAAAAAATGTATTATTTAACTACTAGGTTGCATTATTATCCTCTGATCTGTTCTTACTCCATTTCCTCTCCATCTTATGTAACTTCAGCTGTGACCCATAAAGCTCAATGTTGTACCATGGCGCATCATGTACCCTATTACACTTATTTTCAACAACTTTAAGGACACTATGGGCTCAATATTCGAAAGGCATTTACATAGTTTACAGCCCAGTAAAACATGTAAATGCCTTAAACCGGGATAAGTACCTTTGTATAATGTTGTAAAGTACCCTCATGTTAAATGTAACCCTCCAATTGTGATGTGACCACTTTGATTGTAGGATAAGGTGGTATACAAATCTGTCTAAATAAATAAATGTTCAATGGCACCTATATGGTTAGTGCCATTGAATATCCCCGTCTATGTCCCCTACGTACCCCAATGCTATCCAGTTAGCATCGAGATGTGTCAGGGGCATTCCAGGGTGGAACAGAGGAGAGGAGTAGCAGCAATATTGGACCGCTACCTGGTTAGTGATCCGCAGCTAAAACTAGGCTAGCTTTTGGCTCGCCTAGTTTTAGCCGCAGATGCTAACAGGGTAGCGGTACAATCTCGCGGCTACCAAGTTAGGCTCTGCAGCGGTTTTCTCTGGCCGCCAAATCCAGATAGTCAATGCTGCCACTATGGCATTAAGTTTACGGGGTTAAGGATGAGTGGGCAGGGCTATGCACCATAGCAGCACATAGCCTGTCTATTTGAATATCAGGCCTTATACACCTCCATTTCCTCTTTCTAAATTGTAAGAGGATTCTGCATCCTCATCATCAGGGATTAATAGTTTTGCTGGCCACTTCAACTGAAATATCCTGGTATAAAACCACACTGCTGATACTTAACACAAGGGGAATTAACTGCTATTGGTATAGAAAAATGAAATTAGGTTATAGTCAGACCATAAAACAGACAGGTTTTTAGTATTAACTATATACAAACCTTGAGGATTATTTGGCAAGAAAAGTAGGTCACTGATACGATTTCATGATGAGCGGCCACTCTCATTTATTGCCCTAGTTCAGTTGCCCCCATTGAATTGTAAAAGTCCTCAACTAGGCCACCTGCATCTAATTAGTCAACATGTACAGCACAGTTACTTACCTGTAACAGGTGATCTCTGGGAACAGCAGGAATAAGTCTTCACATATGGGTACGTCAGTACCGACGGAGCCTGTGCGAGAACGCTCCTCAGCGTCCAATCAGAAAGCTTTTGGGAGCATCCCACAGCACCTGCGTGCTGCCTTCCCACCTTTCCAACTGTCTCTCCTCAGTTGAGTTTTATAGCTGAGACAAAGAGGGAGAGAGAGAGGGAAAGGAAGAGAGATAGAGAGAGAGAGACAACTCCTAGGGGAGGTGGGTGGGTTGTGAAGTCTTATTCCTGCTGTTCCCAGAGATCACCTGTTACAGGTAAGTAACTGTGCTATCTCCAGGAACAAGCAGGAATGAGTCTTCACAAATGGGGACTCCCTAGCTTTTGATGCCAGGGAGAGAGCCCATAAGTTGTGTGTCCCTGGGACAGGGCTGCACTTCCCCACCTGGATCTCTGGCATCCCTTGAGGGATGGTGGGTAGGAGTTGATTAAGTATGGAACAGGTGTTTGAGAACAGCCTGACCAAATGAGGCATCCCTGCGGGAGTCCTTGTCCAAACAGTAATGGGCTGTGAAGGTATGAACTGAGGCCCAAGTGGCTGCTTGACAGATGTCGTAGATAGACACAGTTCAGGTGAGCCATTGAGGCTGCCATGGCTCTCACATTGTGAGCTGTGACATGGCCCTCCAGAGAAATGTTCTTGCTCTGATAGGCGAAAGAAATACATTGGGCAATCCAGTTGGAAAGTGTTCTCTTGGAGACTGGTTGTCCCAAATGAGAAGGATTAAAAGCAACAAAGAGTTGAGAAGACTTTCTATGTTGTTGTGTCCTCTGTAAGTAAAAAGTTAGTGCTCTTTTACAGTCCAGGGTATGAAGGTTCCTCTCTGCGCTTGATGCATGAGGCCCTGGAAAAAAGACAGGCAGGTAGACCTCTTGGTTGAGGTGAAAAGGCGAGACCACTTTAGGCATAAAGTGTGGATTAGTCCTAAGTACCACCTTGTCATGATGGAACCTTGTATAAGGTGGATTAGCTACTAGTGCTTGCAATTCACTGATGCGGCGTGCGGATGTGATTGCAATGAGAAAGATAACCTTCCAAGAAAGGTATTTCAAGGAGGTAGTAGCTAAAGGTTCAAAAGGCGGTTGCATAAGCTGACCAAGAACCAAATTTAAGTCCCATGCCACCGGAGGTGACCTAATGGGAAGCTTTGTTAAAAGGAGGCCTCTCATGAACCTTGCTACAAGGGGATGAGAGGAAACAGGTTGTCCATTTAGAGGCTTGAGGGAAGCTGCAATAGCACTCAGATGGACTCTTACTGAATTTGTCTTAAGGCCTGCATTAGAGAGATGCAGGAGATACTCCAGCAACGATTCCAGAGGTATGGAACGGGGGTTAAGACCCTTTCCAGAACACCAGATGGTAAACCTTTTCCACTTGAAGGCGTAAGAACGTCTAGTGGAAGGTTTTCTGGAAGCATAAAGAACATCTTTAACTTGTTGAGAAAGAGGAAGATCCTGGAGATCTAGGCCTTCAGCAACCAAGCCCTGAGATGCAGAGACTGGGAATTGGGATGCCACAACTTTACATCCTCTTGAGAGAGGAGGTCTGGAGCAGACCCTAACTCTAGGGAGGGAGCTTGAGAGAGATGTAGAAGCAGAGGGTACCACACTTGCCGTGGACAATGTGGAGCTATGAGAATCATGTGGCCTCTGTCTCTCTGAAGCTTGAACAGGGTTTTGGGAATTAGGGGAATGGGTGGAAAGGCATACAGGAAGTCTTGACCCCAGTAAAGGAGGAAAGCATCCCTTGCCTGAGCCCCCTGAGCCAGAGTTCTGGAACAGAACCAGGGAAGTTTGGCATTCCAAGGACTTGCAAAGAGGTCTATGTCTGGGGTTCCCCAAATTTGAAAAATCTTGGATATCTGGTCCATATGTAGGGACCACTCGTGTGGAAGCAGAACTCGACTGAGTCTGTCTGCACAAGAGTTTTGAACACCTGGAAGATAAACTGCCAGAAGATGAATGTGATGCTCTCTGGCGAGGGCCCACAGTCACAGAGCTTCATTGCAAAGCGACAGAGAGCCAGTTCCTCCCTGCTTGTTTATATAGAACATGGCTACCTGATTGTCCATGTGGACAAGGTGTGGAAAACTCGCAGAGCAAGGAAGATTGCTCTGAGTTCCAAGAGATTGATATGTAGACAAGTCTCCTGTGGGGACCAGATGCCCTGGGTGGAGAGGTCCTGAAGATGAGCTCCCCAGCCCATTGGAGAAGCACCTGTTGTAAGAGTTGCCTGGGGTAGAGGCTGTTGAAAAGGACACCACAGCAACAGGTTTTGAGGGGACTTCCATCACTGGAGGGACAAAATGAGGCGACTTGTGTTTGCTATTTTGCCTGATAGGCAGCCTAATGCCTGGGTCCATTGGGTGGATAAAGTCCACTGAGCTGCTCTCATGTGAAGGCGAACATATGGTACCACATGAGCGGTGGATGCCATGTGGCCTAGCAACTGTAACATCTCTCGAGCAGTTAGAAGGGGTTTTGACTCTGCTTGAGAAGCTAACTGCATCAAGCGAAGGCAACGGGCCTGGGGAAGATAGGCCCTTGCCCTTGTGGTATCCAGTAGTGCCCCTATAAATTCCAGGGACTGAGTAGGGATCAAATTGGATTTTGGGATGTTTATTACCAGCCCTAAGAACATAAGAACATAAGACATGCCATACTGGGTCAGACTGAGGTCCATCAAGCCTAGTATCCTGTTTCCAACAGTGGCCAATCTAGGTCATACGTACCTAGCAATATCCCCAAAAGACACAGGTTCCACAATGCTTGTACTGGGTCAAGCATTGATATCCTGGGTCCCTTTTTAATAGTGGTTTATGGACCATTCCTCCAGGAACTTGTCCAAACCTTTTTTAAACCCAGCTATACTAACAGCCCTTACTACATCCTCCGGTAACAGATTCCAGAGTTTGATTACACGTTGAGTGAAAAAATATTTTCCCTTATTTGTCTTAAATAGTTTACCCTATAGCTTCATTACATGTCCCCTAGTCTTTCTATATTCTGATAGCGTAAACAATTGATCCACATTTATCCGTTCCACTCCATTCATTAATTTATAGACCTCTATCATATCTCCCCTCAGCCGTCTCTTTTCCAGGTTAAAGAGCCCTAACCTTTTTAGCCTCTCTTCATAGGAGTAGCCTTCCATCCCCTTCACCAATTTGGTGGCTCTTCTCTGTACTTTTTCTAATATTGAAGGATACGCATTGTGCAGGTTAGAGCAGTCTTGGCCTCTGATTGAGTAGGAGCTCGAATGAGCCAGTCGTCCAGATAAGGGAAGACAAATATTCCCAGGGTGCGTAGAAAAGCAGCAACCACTGCCATGCATTTTGTGAACACCCTTGGTGCAGAGGCCAGGCCAAAGGGGAGCACTCTGTATTGATAGTGCTTCTCCTGGAAAAGGAACCGAAGGAACCTTCTGTGAGTTGGATGGATGAGAACATGAGTGTACGCATCCTTGAGATCTAGAGAACAAAGCCAATCCTGACTGTGAAGGTATGGCAGCAGAGTTCCTAGCGAAACCATCTTGAATTTCTCTTTGACTAGGAATCTGTTCAATTCTCTGAGATCTAAAATAGGTCTGAAGCCCCCTGTTTTCTTTGGGATAAGAAAATAGGGGCAGTAGAATCCCGTCCCCTGTTGTTGAGAAGGCACTTCCTCTATTGCCCCTTGGGCTAGAAGAGTGGCAACCTCCTGCTTTAAGAGGTTGAGGAGGGAGGTTGGAGAATTGAACTGGTGCACTCTTGTGAGAGGGGGCAAGCTGGAAAAATGAAGTTTGTACCCCTCTCTTATGATGGAGAGTGTCCAATGCTCTGCTGTGATTTGCCCCCACCTGGGAGCAAAGTGACATAACCTTCCTGGGATGTTTATGGAAACCAGGACAAGGAGGGACACGATACATGGTGTCCAACCTGCGAGAATGAGGAGAGGTGGAAAGAGGTGCTTCCCACATCCTTAACATGAGATCATACAGAATCTCATGAATAGGCAAGGTAGCTGCCGCTTTAGGAGGTTTAGGATATTGTAGAATATCTAACTCCTTAGCTCTAGGCACTGACTCTGGGGTTACTGTAATAGAGTGGCCCCGAGCCACCTCTCTGATAAAGTCTTGAAAAGACAAGTTCTCTGGAGGAGACATCCTTCGTTTAGGAGAGGACTCCTCCTGTGGAAGAAGCATCGCTGCATCGACAGACTCTTCAGAATCCTCAGAATCATCAGAGGAATCGAAGTATCGTCTGTCAGGATGCTCTTGCAAAGCCTAATACCCGTACCAACTGGGATCGGTATCGGGAATCACCGGTACTGGGGTATCGGTACCGGAGGGCTGCAGAGGGCAGAGTACCGGCATAGCTGACACCGATGCCAATGTCGATGCTACCGGTACCGGAATGGGCACCGATGGCGATACCGGAGCCGGTACCGGCGTAGTAGTCTGTTGCGGTACCACGGGCATTGATGCCACAAGGAAAGCCGCCAGACTGCGTTCGATAGACAGAATCCTCTGATCCATTGATGCCGCCAATGCCTGGAAGTCGGTACCGGTGGAGGCCACCAGTATCCCAGAGCATGGCACCAGGAGATCTGTTCAGGCCACGCCATCTAGATCATCCTGGAACCCCGATGATGATGCTTTAGAAGCCGAAGCCTCCCGCCAGGGTAATTTTGCCGGTGCAGAATCCTCAAGGGCAAGGCCAGGGGCATCTTGATGCTTAGAAGGAGATTTTCCCTTCGAGGACCGGCTGGATTTATGTTTAGTTACCTGAGATCCATGTGAGGAAGAAGAAGCCCTGGAGGACGTCGATGCCACCGAAGCAGCATCAGAGGGAAACAGGGTACTGAGCTTGGCAGCTCGGTTCTGTCGACCTCTCTTAGACATCATGGAACAGGACACACAATCTGTAATGGAATGGTCAGGGCCTAAACACTTTAGACACCAGTCATGGGTGTCAGTGACGGAGATAGTACCGCCACATTTTGTGCACTTCTTAAATCCTGAGGCAGGCTTTTCCATATTTAAGGAAAAGGGTTTTGGGCCTAAGGCCCAAAACTGAAGTACACTTGAAGAGAATAAATGGAAAAAGGTCTTTTTTTTTTTTTTAAAGAAAAGAATAAGAACCGGCGGTACCGGTATAGCGTCGAGGAAGGCAGACGCGACAGAAAAGAAATAAAGAAAAAATAAGGAAATTCTTCTGCGGTGACAGGAACACGACCTGCTGGCTCCGCAGAAAAAGAACAACTGAGGAGAGACAGTTGGAAAGGCAGGAAGGCAGCACACAGGAGCTGTGGGATGCTCCCAAAAGCTTTCTGATTGGACGCTGGGGAGCATTCCCGCACAGGCTCCGTCGGTACCGACGTACCCATATGTGAAGACTCATTCCTGCTTGTTCCTGGAGATATTAAAATCACCAATAGTGTTCGATCAGTTACACAGGGAGCACGCTGATGTAGTCTTTCTCCAGGAGACACATCTTGCTCCGGAGACTCACTCTTGGTTAGCCTCTATAAAATTCCCTCAAGTACTGTATATGCATCAAGAATGTTGTATCGCAAACAAGGGGTTGCTGTTCTATTCCCTGCGCAATGTACTATTCAACTTTCAACCCAATACAGTGACTCTCCAAGTCACTATTTGATTATATTGGGCTCAATGCATGACACAAGGATATCTTTGGTGAATGTCTACATTCCTCCCACAGAGATTGCTGGGTCATTGTCAGAAATGCTTGTCACACTCAAAACTCATACCCACGGGGAGATCCTAATGGGGGAGATTTCAATTGTACCTTTTCAGATGTGGATAGATTGGGTCATAGTGAGATTCTGTCTAAACACTCTCGAGCTCTAGCTTCTCTGACTGAAGAACTTGACTTAAGCAATGTCTGGAAACTGCTTCACCCTAGAGAAAGAAACTACACTTTTTACTCTCCTACGCATCAGTTCTGCTCACGCATTGACATGTGGTTAGCTCAGGGGTGGGCAATTCCGGTCCTGGAGACTCGAAGACCAGTCAGGTTTTTATGATGTCCCTAATGAATATTCATGAGATCTATTTGCATCCACTACCTTCCATTGTATGGAAATAGGTCCATGAATATTCATTAGGGGCATCAAGAAAACCTGACTGGTCTGCGGCCCTCCAGGACCAGAATTGCCCACCCCTGGGTTAGCTTCCCAGTCAAAGCTATCACTGCTTCAGCGAGTCACTATAGTGACTATGGGATCCTCTGATCACCATCTAGTGACTCTAGATTGGCATATTAAGGACTTAGAAACACCACCCCGTTTGTGGACTGTCCCTTGATATTTATTAAAGAATGAATGTTTCTTAGCAGATATTTGAAAGAGATGGCAAGAATATCTGCGCTTTAATGATACTGAAGGGATGTCAAATTTTCTTCTCTGGGAGGTGGGAAAAGCAGCGTTGCAAGGTCAGCTGATCTCTCTATCAGCAGCCTTCAAACAACAAAAAGCGGAGAAACAGGATGAGTTGAAGCAAAAGATAGGAGAATTAGAGCTAAACCACAGGAGAAGACCTGCCCCTAAGGTGTGGCATCAACTGACATCTCTGAGGGGAGAGTTAGCAGCCCTGGAAACAGAGGAGATTGTTTCCCAACTTCTGCATACCCATCAGAATTTTTATGAGCATGGGAACAAAGCGAGTATTAAGCGAAGCACAAGAAGCATTAGATCGCCCAGTCTCTCTTGCAGAGGTTCATTTGGCCATTCAGCAGTTAAAAAATGCCATGGTAGCAGGCCCTGATTTTTTCCTGGCTGAAATGCACAAAGTTATGCCAGATCTGGTGGCTCTGGTGTTAATGAAGGTTTTTAATGATATCTTGCCCCCACGATGCCTACCCAAATCCATATACCAAGCTTCAATAACGGTGATTCCTAAGGAGGGGAAGGACCCATTGCTCTGCAGTAGCTATCACCAGATCTCTTTAGTTAATTTAGATGATTTTCACAAAAGATTCTTGTGGCTCATTTCACAAATTTCTGAAATTGTTCTTCTGGACCAAACAAGTTTCATTAGAGGGTGTTTTGGTTTTGAAAATGTTCATCGCCTGCTGAATGTTCTGTTTAGCCTAAGACGAATCAAGGGGAACTTTGCCGTCCTCTCCCTGGATGCCAAGAAAGCTTTTGATAAGGTGGAATGGTGATACTTATTGACAGTTTTGGAGTACTTTGGGTTTGGATCTTCTTACTGACATTGGATCGTGGCTCTCTATAAGGCTCCTTTGGCTTCAGTTCAAGTAAATGGCTTCTCCTCTCCTTCATTTGAGCAGGGACAGGGGATGTGACAGGGTTGCCCTCTCTTCCCCTCCTCTTTGCTATGGCAATTGAGCCTCTGGCAATTCATCTGAGGAAACATGCTTTAACTAATGGGATGTCTTTAGGAGACCAACACCATACAGTTTCTCTTTACTCAGACGATACTTTGATTTTTTTTTCAAAATCCGTCTGTCACTCTCCCCGTAATTGCCGATCTTCTACAAACGTTCTGCACTATCTCGGGATTCCCTGTTAGCACTCATAAGTTGGCACTCCTTCCATGCCTTTCTGCCTCTGGGGTGTCCAGCATTCTGAACACACATGGCTTTCTGAGGGTATCAAGGTTCCGTTATTATGTATCATTATTCCGCAAAATCTGTGCGATCTGTATGTGCTCAACTATAAATCTCTTACAGTTTCATGAAAGGGACTTCATTCAATAGCACTCTTTAAGTTTCCTGGTTGGATTGGGTCCACATGATCAAGATGATCTCCAGGAACAAGCAGGAATGAGTCTTCACATATGGATTTCGTCGGTACCGACGGAGCCTGCGCGGGAACGTTCCCCAACGTCCAATCAGAAAGCTTTTGGGAGCATCCCACAGCTCCTGCGTGCTGCCTTCCCGCCTTTCCAACTGTCTCTCCTCAGTTGTTCTTTTTCTGCAGAGCCAGCAGGTCGTGTTCCTGTCACCGCAGAAGAATTTCCTTATTTTTTCTTTATTCTTTTGTGTCGCGTCTGCCTTCTTCGATGCTGTACCGGTACCGCTGGTCTTTTTCTTTTCTTTTTGTAAAAAAAAACAAAAACAAAACCTTTTTTCCATTCTTTTCCTTCAGGTGCACTTGAGTTTGGGCCTTAGGCCCCAAACTTTTTTTCCTTCAATATGGAAAAGCCTGCCTCAGGATTTAAAAAGTGCACAAAATGTAGCGGTACTATTTCCGTCACCGACACCCATGACTGGTGTCTAAAATGTTTAGGTCCTGACCATTCCATAACGGATTGTGTGTCCTGTTCCATGATGTCTAAAAGAGGTCGGCAGAACCGAGCTGCCAAGCTCAGTACCCTGTTTCCCTCTGATGTGGCTTCGGTGGCATCGACGTCTTCCAGGGCTTCTTCTTCCTCACATGGATCTCAGGTAACTAAATATAAATCTAGCCGGTCCTCGAAGGGTAGATCTCCTTCTAAGCATCGAGATGCCTCTGGCCTTGCCCTCGAGGATTCTGCACCGGCAAAATTACCCCGGCAGGAGGCTTCAGCCTCTAAAGCATCATCATCGGGGTTCCAGGATGATCTCAATGGCGTGGCCTCGACAGATCTCCTGGTGCCATGCTCTGGGGTACCAGTGGCTTCCACCGGTACCGACTTCCAGGCATTGGCGGCGTTGATGGATCAGAGGATTCTGTCCATAGAACACAGTCTGGCGGCTTTCCTTGTGGCATCGACGCCCGTGGTACCGCAACAGACTACTCCGCCAGTACCGGCTCTACCATCGCTATCGGTACCGATCCCGGTACCAGTGGCATCGACATCGGCATCGGTGTCCGCTATGCCGGTACTCTGTCCTCTGAAGCCCTCCGGTACCGATACCCCGGTACCAGTTATTCCCGATACCGATCCCAGTCGGTACGGGTATCGGGCTTTGCAAGAGCATCCGGACAGACGATACTTCGATTCCTCTGAGGACTTGAGTCGGTCGATGCAGTGATGCTTCTTCCACAGGAGGAGTCCTCTCCTAAACGAAGGATGTCTCCTCCAGAGGATTTTTCTTTTCAAGACTTTATCAGAGAGATGGCTCGGGGCCTCTCTATTACAGTGGCCCCTGAGACAGAGCCCAGAGCCAAGAAGTTAGATATTTTACAATATCCTAAAACTCCTAAGGAGGCAGCTACCTTACCTATTCATGAGATTCTGTATGATCTCATGTTAAGGATGTGGGAAGCACCTCTAACCACCTCTCCTCATTCTCGCAGGTTGGATACCATGTATCGTGTCCCTCCTTGTCCTGGGTTCCATAAAACTCAGCTTCCTCACCACTCTATTGTGGTTGAGTCTGAAATGAGAAAGATTAGAATTGCCAAAAGACATACCTCTAATCCTCCAGGATGTGAATGTAGAACCCTGGATGCTTTTGGAAGAAGAGTCTTCCAAGCTTCCATGCTAGCTGCAAGAATTAATTCTTATAGTCTCTGCATGGGAATGTTCTTAAAAGAAGTCACTGACCATTTGCAGACTTTAAGTAATTTTATGTCTGAAGATAAAAGGCAAGACTTTCTCACTGGGCTTAAACATGCCCAAGATATCTCCAAATTCTCCAACCATGCAGCTTTCGACTCCTTTGAATGCGTAAGCAGAGCCTCAGCTATTGCCATAGGTGCACGTAGGATTGCTTGGCTTCAAGCATCTGATTTGGAGATCTGGGTTCAAGATGAATTGGGGAATATCCCTTGTACAGGTGAGAACCTGTTTGGTAAAGATTGGCAAGCAAAAGCCAATCAGATGGATGCTGAAAATTCTGCTTTGGATAGACTATCCAAATCCACAGCTGCTCCTGCTAAAAAAAGGTTGTTCAAGAAAACGCCTTTTTCTAAAAAGGGAAGATTCTATCCTGCTTATGGTCAGCGGGCATCTTATGCAGCTCAGTTCCCTTCCAAACGTCAGCAATCCTCCAAACAGACCAAAGCAAATGCTGCGAGGCCTGCTCCAGCCCAGCAACCTCAGCCCCCTCAGGGCCTTTGACTTTCTGTTAGAGAACTTAGCCTTCCTGGCTCTAGAAGGACCAGAGCCCTCCATCATTCCAGGAAGGTTACGTCACTTTTCTCCCAGGTGGGGGAAAATTACAGCAGAGCATTGGACACTCTCCATCATAAGAGAGGGGTACAAACTTAATTTTTCAAACTTGCCCCCTCTCACAACAGTGCACCAGTTCAATTCTCCAACCTCCCTCCTCAGCCTGTTAGAGCAGGAGGTTGCCACTCTTCTTGCCCAGGGGGCAATAGAAGAAGTGCCTTTTCAACAACAGGGCACAGGGTTCTACTCCCCCTTTTTTCTTATTCCAAAGAAAACAGGGGGCTTCAGATCCATCTTAGATCTCAGAGAGTTGAACAGATTCCTAGTCAAAGAAAAATTCAAGATGGTTTCTCTAGGAACTCTGCTACCATACCTTCAGAGTCAGGATTGGCTCTGTTCTCTAGATCTCAAGGATGCGTATACTCATGTTCTCATCCATCCAACTCACAGAAGGTTCCTTCGGTTCCTTTTTCAGGAGAAGCACTATCAATACAGAGTGCTCCCCTTTGGTCTGGCCTCTGCACCAAGGGTGTTCACGAAATGCATGGCAGTGGTAGCTGCTTTTCTGCGCACCCTGGGAATATTCGTCTTCCCTTACCTGGATAACTGGCTCATTCGAGCTCCCACTCAATCAGAGGCCAAGATTTCTCTAACCAGCACAATGCGTATCCTTCAGTATTTAGGGCTGGTAATAAACATCCCAAAATCCAATTTGATCCCTACTCAGTCCCTGGAGTTTATAGGGGAATTGCTGGATACTAGAAGGGCAAGGGCCTATCTTCCCCAGGCCCGTTGCCTTCGCTTGTTGCAGTTAGCTTCTCAAGCAGAGTTGAAGCCCCTGCTAACTGCTCGAGAGATGCTACAGTTTCTAGGCCACATGGCATCCACCGTACATGTGGTACCATATGCTCACCTTCACATGAGGTACGTTATCTTTAGGCAAACTCTGTTCTTGGTAATTACACTTCCCTTCTTCCTGGTTAAGAGAGTGCAGTGAATAATTACCACCCTCTCTTGAGAGCTCCCTTTGTGAGTCACACAACTCCTTATACGTACAGGGCAAATCACTATATTCAAAGGCTCTTCTATTAGAAGGAATTAGCCTACCTCCCAACTGCCTTTTCTCTGAGCTCCTGCTTGTGAGTGAGTTATCAGAGCACTGCTGAGACGGAGACGTTTCTCTGCCTTTCTGTCTTGGCTTTTCCTTCAGCATAAAACTTTCCCCAGGACAGACTTTCCCTCTTGTGCTGTACCTGGTTTTAGGAAGATAAAACTCCTCAGCTTTCCTGAGCCTGGCTTCTGTACCATAGCTTCTCCTAGCTTTCTGGTAAGTTTCACCGGGCATGTCCTTAGCTGGGCACTGCTCTCTGCAACAGGCTGCTGTGTTTCTTCCCGTATACCTTTCAGTTCTGCTGGCTTCTGAACTCTCTCTCACTCCTGTGTCTCTGCTTCTAGAACTGGAACTTGTTCTGCTCCTTGCCCTGTCTCTTCTTCTCCTCTCCTCACTAACCTCAGGTGAGCATGTTTTAACTACGCGTGTCCCTGTGCTTGGTTGGGCTCCACCCCTTCTCAGCTGCCCTTCATTTCCTAATGAATCAGGAACCTGCTTGCTGCTCGGGCATGTTCTCCCACCATGTGATAGTGTTAGTTTTGGTTGCCTATAGCAACTCTGCTCCATGTGCTGATCTGAGCTGTCATTTTCAGATCTGTTTTCATCTGTTCTACCTATTTCCATAGGCTCTGATGACTCTACCTCATGACAGTAGCTACAACAAAACAAATTGAGCTGTAGTGCTGGAAGATGAGACCCCCAGGTTGGAAGGCACTCAACTAGCTATTGGGGAAGAGCTGAAGACTTTTCAGAGTAAAGCCAGCATTTATGATGTGGTTGGATCAAAGCCCTCGGGAAGTCTGACTGCTGATGTAGCTGCGCATGAAATGAGAGTCAGAAGCTGTAAAGCTGTAAAGATGTCTTACACAATGGAACATGGAACGTACCAAGCATGAACCAAGGGAAGTTGGAGGTGGTCAAGAATGAAATGGAACGTGTACAACTTGATCTGTTGGGTGTCAGCGAACTGAAATGGACTGGCATGGGGCACTTTGCATCAGATGATCACATGGTCTACTATGCTGGAAATGAAAGACAAAGAAGAAATGGTGTTGCATTTATAATAAAGAAGAAACTTTCAGGAACTGTAATGAAATACAATGCAGTCAGCGAACGCTTAATCTCTGTTCGTCTACGAGGATTGCCTATCAACACAACTATAATTCAAGCATATGCCCCAACAACAGCTGCAGAAGAGAATGAAATTGAAGAGTTCTATGAACAAGTACAAGCTGAAATTGACAGAACATGCAAACAGGATATCCTGATAGTCATGGGTGATTGGAATGCAAAGGTTGGCAACAAAGAAGAAGACAAAGTAGTTGGAAAATATGGACTTGGCAACAGAAATGAAGCTGGAGAAAGACTGATAGAATTCTGCAAGACCAACGATCTATTCATCTCGAACACCTTCTTCCAGCAGCACAAGCAGCGACTGCACAGATGGACTTCACCCAATGGATTGTATAAAAATCAAATTGACTACATCTGTGGAAGTCAACAATGGAAAAGCTCTATAACATCAACAAAGACAAAGCCTGGAGCTGACTGTGGTACAGATCATCATCTACTAGTATGCAAACTCAAGCTAAAGCTGAAAAAGAGCAAACCACTCATGAATGCAGCAAAATATGATCTTGAGAATATACCACTGGAATTTAAAGACTGCCTGCAAAATCGATTTGCTGCTTTAGATGATAGAGTTCCAGAAGAGTTATGGAATGACATCAAGAAGGTTGTGTTGGAAGAAAGCGAGAAGTCTCTATAAAAGGTAAAAAATAAAAAATGGCCAAAATGGATGATGGAAGAAACTCTGAAAATTGCCCAGAAACGCAGAGAAGCTAAAGCCAGAGGAGAAAGAAAGACAATCACAGAACTCAACAGAGATTTCCAACGTGCAGCAAGACAGGACAAGGAAAGTACTACAATGACGCATGCAAGGAAATAGAAGCAGAAACGATTAGAGGAAGAACAAGATCAGCTTTCCTAAAGCTACGAGAGTTAAAGAAAAAGCTGCAGTCTCGAATTGGAATGTTACAAGATGCTCAAGGTTCTATGTTGAATGATGCTGAAAAGATCAAGAAAAGATGGAAGGAATATACAGAGTTTTTATATGATAAAGATCAAATGGACCAACAGCCGTTTCAACCTGTACCTTATGATCTGGAACCATTGGTGATGAAAGAAGACGTTGAAGCAGCATTGAAAGCCTTATCAAAGAACAAAGCACCAGGCATTGATTGCATTCCCATAGAAGTATTACAGCAATCTGATGCAGCTGTTACCGTACTTACAAGGCTCTGCCAAGAAATATGGAAGACAGCATCATGGCCAACTGACTGGAAAAGATCTGTGTTTATACCAATACTAAAGAAAGGTTATCCAAATGACTGTGGAAATTATCGCACAATCCCTCTGATCCCACATGCCAGCAAGATTCTACTGAAGATTATTCAAAAGAGACTACAATAATACCTGGAACAAAAACTACCTGAAGTGCAAGCAGAGTTCAGAAAAGGGCGAGGAACGAGAGACATCATTGCAGATGTGAGATGGATCCTTGAAAAGACTAAAGAATACCAAAAGGATACCTATTTGTGCTTTATCGACTATAGCAAAGCTTTTCACTGTGTAAACCATGAGAAACTCTGGGCCACATTAAGAAGCATGGGTATACCAGAACACCTGATCATTCTCTTGCACAATCTGTACATTGATCAAGAAGCAACAGTTCGAACGGAACAAGGAGAAACAGAATGGTTTAAAATAAGCAAAGGTGTAAGACAAGGCTGCATACTTTCCCCCTACCTGTTTAATTTATATGCAGAACAAATCATCAGAGAAACAGGATTGTATGAAGACAACAGAGGTGTGAAGATTGGTGGAAGACTCATCAACAACCTTCGCTATGCTGATGATACCACATTACTGGCGGAAAGTGAAGATGATCTGAAACATTTGCTTCTCACAATCAAAGAACATAGTCTCAAAATGGGCCTGCCCCTTAATGTAAAGAAGACAAAGATCATGACAACTGGCATAATCAACAGGTTCATCGTCGAAGGAGAAGAAATTGAAATCGTGAATAACTTTAACCTACTTGGATCAACTATCAATAAAGAAGCAACAAGCAGTCAAGAAATCAGACGACGCATTGCTCTTGGCAGAATGCCTATGAAAGACCTAGATAAGATTCTCAAGAGCAGAGATGTCTCTCTCCATACAAAGATTCGACTTGTTCAAGCCATGGTATTTTCAATAACATCATATGGATGTGAAAGCTGGACAGTGAAAAAGATAGACGGGAAGAAAATTGATGCCTTTGAATTATGGTGCTGGCGGCGAATACTGTGTATACCATGGACTGCCTGAAGAACAAACCAGTCGGTACTAGAGGAGATCAAACCTAAGCTTTCTTTAGAAGCTCAGATTACAAGACTTTGACTTTCATACTTTGGACACATCATGCAAAGAGAGAGATCATTAGAGAAAGACATCATGCTTGGCAAGATAGAAGGTCAACGCAAAAGAGGAAGGCCAGCAATGAGATGGATCGATACAATAATAGCAGCTACGGGTACCAGTCTGTCAACAATGAGCCGCCTGACTGAAGACTGAGCACAATTTAGGATAGCTATCCAGAGGGTCGCCATGAGTCGACTCCGACTCGACGGCACTTAACAACAACAACTATCCTGGTTCTCCTCTTATCTCTCCCATCACTCTTTCAGTGCTCTGATGGATCCTCCTCTGCTGCTATCCTGCTCGCAGTTGGTGTAACCCAAGGATCTATCTTGGATCCACTCCTTTTTCTCTCTAAATCCAGTCTCTTAGTGCACTCATCTCTTCCCATGGCTTTCAGTAACTTCTTAATGCTGATGACTCCCAGATCTATCACTTTACACCTGAAATCTCTCCGGCAATCCAGACCCAGATCACTGCCTGCCATTCTGACATTGCTGCTTGGATGTCTCACCACCATTTGAAATTGAACATAGCCAAAACTGAGCTTCCTATTTTACCCCTAAAACCTCCTCTCCTCTTCCTCCTTTCTTAGTCTCTGTGGATATCTCTCTATTCCTCCCTGTTTCCTTAGCTTGCAACCTTCAGGTTGTCTTTGACTCCTCTCTCTCCTTTTCCACACATATACATCTGATAGCTAAGACCTGCCATTTCTTTCTCTATAACATCAACAAAATCCTATATGAACACATTACTAAGACACTTAATCACTTCCCATCTTGACTATTGTTACCTACTCCTTGCTGGTCTTCCGCTGAATCATCCCCTTCAATCTGTTCAATACTCTGCTGCACGGCTAATCTTCCATCAACCTCGTCATGCTCATATTACCCCTCTTCTCAAGTCACTTCATTGGCTCCCTATCCATTTCCTCATCCAGTTCAAACTTCTCCTGCTGACCTAAAAGTGCATTCACTCTGCAGCTCCACACTACCTTTCCTTTCTTATACCTCCCTACACCCCTCCCTGGAAACTCCGCTCTTCTGGAAAATTGTTTCTATCTGTGCCCTTCTCTTCTATTGCTAACTCCAGACCACTCCTTTTACCTTGTTGCTCCTTATGCCTGGAACAAACTACCTGGGTCTGTACATCAGGTGCCTTCTCTGGTCCTTTTCAAATCCATGCTGAAAACTCACCGCTTTGCTGGTGCTTTCGGATTTTGACTCACCTGATCTCCTTTGTGTTTCCTTATCATTCCCCCTAGATGTATCCCTGTCTATACTTATTGTGTTATCTGTCTTGACTAGATTGTAAGCTCTGATGAGCAGGGACTGTCTCTTACATGTCTGTGCAGCATTGCATATATCTTGTAGCGCTATACAAATGCTCAGTAGTAGTAGTAGCAGTTAGCTTCTGTGGTGATGTGTGTTGATAATAATCGGGCAGCTGCTCAGTATGGCCTCTGCCTAGTTATTGACGGGTGCAGACTCAGGCATACCCGATGCTAACCAGTTAGCATCAGGGCATACAGCAGCAGCACCCATGGATATTTAGTGGCACTAAACATGTTAGTGCTGCTGATTATCCCAGGCAAGAACATTAATATCGTTAGCAGGTCTTTGAATATCCTCCCCTCTGTGTTTACTGTTTTATACATGTGATGCTGTAAGCCACTTAGAAGTGTAACTATAAACAGGAATAAATACAATAAATTAAATTGTATTAAACTTTTCAGGTAGGATGATTCACATGGACTGTCAATCTATATTTTCCTCTGAATGAACATTCTTAACAACCACAATGCAAGCAAATTGCTGCCGCTTATAAACAATATATCATGGTTTTGAAGATAGTGAATGACTTTCATAGGCTCACATAGGGACAAGCATAATGTGTGGGTTATATATGGATTCCAAGTCCACGTCACATTTGAGGATAGAAAATACCAAGAGCTGCAAGCTTTTAGAGATGTAGTTTTGATGCTTCCACTTGCTAAAAATGTTTGTGGAGGGAATGTAAAAATATTGACAGTGATCATACATTGAACATCATATTGGGTATGGTAATTGTTCCTTGAATGTTAGCAGCATGGAGCCTTTGATAGTTCAACTGAATCCTTTAATTTTGCTTTAGCTTCTGCCTCTGGCACTTCTAGGATTACCATAACTTTCCAGAGGGATTTTAAATGCTGGCTTCTTAAACAGATTGAACTCACAGCCAGGCTGATTAATCAAGCTGAAAGAACTACTTGCTCCCTGCAAAGAATATGACCATATGGATACCTGGCACTTTTACAGTTCATGCAGCAGAACTCCTCTTTCTTTGACTCTTTGGGTATAAACAAGATTGATTTTGATATTTTTGGTTGCTTCAGTCCAATTATCCTTGTTAAAATTCCCTCATATAGAATAAATCAGGATTAAAAAATCTTACTTCAAGCTTTTGAGCAGGGAAAGTTTAGCAGTTTGTTTCTGCAGGGCTCACAGCTTGTGCGGCATTAATGCAATAAAAATGAATGACAACAAAATGTGTTATGTTTCTTTAGTTTCATGCTACTTTTGTTTACTTTTTTGGCAACACAAAATTTAACCTAAAACTGTTCATCTGCAAAGATGCATTATTTGATCTGCATCCAGATTATCTTGTTGTATTGTATCTGTCTAATGGATGCAACATTTTGTAGTCAGCTGTGCTAAGGAAGAACAAATGGGTTGGGGCTCAGTTCTGATTTCAACTTGCATGGTCTTGACCCAATTTAATGTGTGAATAATGAATAATAGAGCTTGGATCTAACTTCACAAGTTGTGCTCTTCATTAAAATATAATGCTACCTTTAAGGGGTAAATTAGATCTATAAAGTGACATAGCAGTCATGCTTAAGACTGTCTTGAGTTTAAATAATCATAGTGGACTTCTTTGAATGATGATAAATTCATGTTGTACAACTTGTTCATAGTAGCATACATTGCCAGTAGGCTGTTCTTCAGCTCCTCTACTGATACCCTCTTAAATCCTCCAGTGGGTTATTTTAAATCACTTAGAAGTGATTTTATTTATTTATTTATTTATTTATTTAATGTCTTTTTTTATACCGTGCTCTTTAGAATCAGTGCGGTTTACAGTTAACAAATTTGTGCAGTACAGGCAGGGCCTACACTGGACTTACAGAGAACAGGGATTTATTCACGGGGCTGACAGGGTAACTATGTACAGGCAAGCTGGCTGTCACAGGCGACATGGTCAGCTCACAACTATTTACAGGTTGGTTTAACTATGTACAGATTGACAGATACTTTCCACCTGCCAGGAGTATCATGATCTATCGGGTGGGGCTGCACTTGTGCGGAGTGGCTGCGCTGGGGATGACAACATGGTTCCTGAGAGTGGCTGGTTGTGAGATGTCATTTGGATCAGTATAGTGCTGGAGGAAAAGATGGTGCTTTAGCAACTTCCTAAAATGGGTGAGGTCGGTGATGGCACGGATGGCCGGTGGTACGGCGTTCCAGCATTGGGGGCGTATAGCACGAAGGCTCTGTTTCTAGTTGACTGTGAACATTTCATAATCGCCTTCGGGAGTACCAGGGTGTTGGAGGCGGCTGATCTCCTAGCTCTGTTAAGGGGAGTGGGCTGGATGAGGTCCATGAGGGAGGTGGAGGAGCACTTGTTGATGTCCAAAAACATGCATGTAGACATCCAAATCTCAGAGACATCCCCAGAGCCATTTCACAGATAGATGTTTTAGACGTCTCCGAGGTGGGAACATCCAAACAGTCAGGGAGTGTGGCGTAGGCATGTCTGAAGCAGAGCTTAGGGCTTAGATGACCTCAGTTGATTTCAGAATCTTCGAGGACATCTTTGCCTGCATCCAAATTAAAATTTGCTACAGGCACAAATAAGCAGAGGTAAAGTGCTCATTTTGCCATTAAAATCTCTGGAGGGTGCAGAGAAGTTGGTATTTCACTATCCTCTATACTTTCCACAATCACATTGATAAATAGTTTATTGGGAAACCTCTTGAGTGTGAACTACCATTTCATGTCTTTTATACACCCCTGGTACTGAATACTGTTCAAGGACGTCTATGTAGATTGTCATGCAGACATCCATATCAGGCACATCCACATTTGCGAAATCACACCCAAACCTTGACGTGCTTGTTGTTTTTTTTCAGGACGTTCAGGCTTGGACATCCCATATTTCACTAGGATGTCCTTTGTAAAATGTGCCTTTCAATGTTTATTTCTCCCTTCAAATATAAATGAGGGAGAAACCTAGACCTATATGTCTAGGTTTTCAAAATGACTTTGATACATGTGTAAGTCTCAACATTTACACGTGAATATTATAAACTGCTGTGGCTAATTTTCAAAAGACAGTATATAAGTGTCTAAAAATAAATAATAAAATAAAATAAGCATGCAATGAATGTCTTGGGTTGAAATGTCCAGAGTGCTGGCAGATACTAAGGCATCTCTGCTGTCTTCCATGCTCTTAGAAGCTTCTTTGAACTCTGGGGATCAAATTACCCCATCCCTTCTGCAAATGCCATGAGACTCATCAGCTATTTTAATCATTAGGCTATTCAAGTTCTATATATTGTTTTTCTTAATTATTGTTTACTTTGAGGGGAATTTCAGAAGGGACATCATCCAAGTGCAATCTTGGATGTCTAGATTATAATGTCTGAAAAAAATCAGGCACGTCCAGGTGCAGATATGAGTTTACAAATGTACATGTGATCGATATGGATGTCTATGAGGGCATCTACATAGACATCCCCAGAACTATATTCCAGAACTTGAATAGCCTAATGATTAAGATAGAAGGCTAGGAACAGGGCACCAAGGTTCAAATGTGACAGCTGCTATTGTTGACATACTTATCATACTTACAAAACTCTGTCAGGAATTTGGAAGACAAATGGAAAAGATCTATGTTTATACCAATACTGAAGAAAGGTAACCAGACTGACTGTGAAAATTATTGCACAATCACCTTGCTCCCACATGCCAGCAAAATTCTTCTCAAGATCATTCAGCAGTGATTACAACCATACCTGGAATGAGAACTGCTTGAAGTGCAAAAGGTTCAGGAAAGGACAAGGAGCAAGAGACATTATAGCAGATGTGAGATGGATCTTTGAAAAGACAAAAGGATATATATATGTGTTTTATTGACTACAGCAAGACTTTTGACTGTGTAAACCATGAGAAACTCTTGACCACATTAAGAAGCATGGGTATACCAGAACACCTGATTATTCTTTTGCACAGCCTTTACATTGATCAAGAAGCAATAGCTCGAACGGAACTAGGAGAAACAAAATAGTTTAAAATCAGCAAAGATGTACGACAAGGCTGCATACGTTCCCCCTACCTCTTTAATTTATATGCAGAACAAATCGTCAGAGAAGCAGGACTGTATGAAGACAACCGAGGTGTGAAGATTGGTGGAAGACTCATCAATAACCTTTGCTATGCTGATGATACCACATTACTGGTTGAAAGTTAAGACGATTTGAAACATTTGCTTCTCAAGATCAAGAAATATGGTCTTAAAATAGGTCTGCATCTTAACATTAAGAAGACAAAGATCCTGACAACTGGCAAAATCAATAAGTTCATCATTGATGGAGAAGAAATTGAAATAGTTAACCGCTTTAACTTATTTGGATCAACAATTAATAAAGAAAGGACTAGCAGTCAAGAAATCAAATGACATATTGCTTTTGGTAAAATGGCTATGAAGGACCTAGACAAGATTCTCAAGAGCAGAGATGTCTCTCTCCATACAAAGATTCGACTTATTAAGGCTATTTTCAATAATGTCTTATGGATGCAAAAGTTGGACAGTGAAAAAGATAGACAGGAAGAAAATTGATGCCTTTGAATTATGGTGCTGGCAACAAATACTATGTATATCATGGACTGCCCAAAGAACAAACCAATCAGTACTAGAGGAGATCAAAGCTAAGCTTTCCTTAGAAGCTCAGATGACAAGACTTTGGGGTATGTTTACTAAACCGTCTTAACGTAGCAGTGGCAACGTTATCGCATGATATGTAAAATTATTGCGCGATAACACAACATTATCATGTGATAATGTCCCGGCGGTGTTAAGGCACACAGAGGGCAGAGAGAAGGTGTCAATGGGCGGGGTGTGGGTGAGTAGAGGTGCCTGCGACACTAACGCCGACATCTGATGACCAGAAAATTAGCGCCAGTGAAAACCTGGTGTTAGATGCACATTTGCAGGAGAGAGAAACCATTTCAGTCAGCAATGTACAGCAAAGGCAGGGAGACCCAAAAAATGTTTGTAATGAAACATGTGCAGCAACCAAAGATGCAAACACCATATAAGATGACCAGAACCATAAGTGAAATCCGAAACACCAAGCTGGCCAAGAGAAACAATATTGAAGAAGGGTACTCAACACCACCTATAAAGAATAAAAATGAAGACCGCAATTCAGGAAGGATCAAGTCACATTCCCCCTACAAAGTGAATGTTCCAACACTGAAATAGTGTTGACGAGGGTGTTCTGTGGTGTATATTGGGCAGCTTGCTTTTGTGGCAATCATATGTGCAGCAACAGCAGAGTGGCCACTTAGGAAAGCGCACTATGGTGATGGTGGAAATGGGGTACAGGGGGCTGCAGGCAGCACATGCAGTGGGCCAGCTGGGGCATAGTGCAGACTAGGCAGATGCCTAGGTGGCACATAGGAATGCAGAAACTGAAAAGCAGCAAGACAGCAACTGACCAGGGTCCAACATGGCCATGAGTGTGTGTCCACAGTGTCCCAGGGGACAGTACCCAACAGGTACCTCCAAGGACACATAACATTGGCAGGCTGTGCTGAGGGGAAGTGTGAATGTTCATGTAGGCATGCCTACCCCAGATCCCACACCATAGGCAGCTGCCTAGTGGCACACTGGATGGCATGGGACTGCGCACCACCGGCATAAGGGCATGTCAGCATGGTGGTGGAGGGGTGACGGTGGCAGAGGGGGCAGTGGCAGCTGCCCACAGCAGAGAAAGGCCAAGCCCTGTTTAGGTGGGTGATATGCAGTGCAACAGATAAGGTCTGTCTGAAGAACAGTCATGGGATCCCCAGGGAACAGCTTGCCTCTGTGGTAACAGTTTGGTACAGTACACACAGCCAGTGTGCTTAAAAGCAGAAGATCACAGGTTCAAATCCCAGCTGGGGCTCCTGCAGACCATGTCCCAATATTTTACCCTACAGAGCACATACTCCATAAACATGTCCACTTCCTAGAACAGAGGTTCCGAACTCCGGTCCTGGAGGGCCAAACACCATTCAGGTTGTCAGGATGTCCCTAATAAATATGCATAAGATACATTTACATGCACTGCTCCCATTGTATGCAATTGTGTCCATACATATTCATTAGGGACAGCCAGGAAACCGGAATCATGTTTGGCCCACCAGGACCGGAGTCTGGAACCTCTTCCCCAGAGCATCGGCCAACAGAGGCACAAACACATACACCCACGGGCTCCACTATCCAAAGCCTCATGGAGAGGCAGGCTGTTGGGCCCTGCGCGGAGCAGTAGTTACCACTACTTGCACCTGTATACCTTAGCAATGCCGTCATAGACATGGAAACCTACCGCTTCAACTTCTATCGGACTGCTATAATGAAATCACAACTTGGCTAAAAGCACAAAACCTCCATATCAATCACACTAAAACAGAAGTTCTAATTGTGACCAAGAACAGATCATATACCCCTCCGTCATATATAAGACTTCAAAACCAAGAAATCAAAATAAAAAAGGAAATAAGATATCTAGGTGTTATACTAGATACTCACCTCACGATGGAAACACACATCAGCAATACCATAAAGAAAATCTATTTCAAACTCAAAACCCTCAAACAACTTCGTCCACTACTTTTTACACAAGACTTTATCAACATAATCCAAGCCACCATAACCCCACATTTTGACTTTGCCAATCTAATACTAATAGGCATAACAAAACAAAGCATTAAACGATTGCAATTAGCACAAAATGCAGCAGCCAGAATCACTTTGAAAATTAACTCCCTCCAACACATATCACCTATACTAGCCTCCCTTCATTGGCTACCAATTCAAAGTAGAATAATCTATAAAACAATAATAACATCATTCAAGGCCTTATATGACCTGGCCCCTTCCATGATATGCAACCTAATACACAAAGAACCATCTAAGTCTACACACAGAAAAGGGCAATTAAACAGACTGAAAATCCCGAAAGATTTTACAAAAGCCCATAAATCAACAAACAATAGAGCCTTTTCCCATATTGCCCCTACAATCTGGAACTCCCTCCCAGAGGAGCTACGAAAGCTAACAGAGATAATGGAACTCCGCAAGAAATTAAAAACCTATCTGTTTGCCAAACATTATAATACAGATAATTCATTATCTACTTTAGACAAAGGTTAAAGAGATAATCAGATTGCTCCATGCAAAAGCCCTTAACCCACACAGATAGCACTCACCCTCGATATATTCATATATAAACTTGTACATAGTTTGCACACGGTTTGGTATTATATTGCACTATTTACTCTATATTTAATATGATGTTCCTTGTAAATAAGTTCTGTGATATCTCAATGTTCCATGTAAAACAAACTTGCTTTGTTAATTGTTGTTAACTGTAAACCGCAACTGAACTTTGGAAGATGCGGTATAGAAATATGAAATAAATAAATAAATAAAAAATATATCAAAAGGTTGCTATGCTTAATGTCAGATCACATATCCAAAGTTAAACCAATTTGTTAAAAGAGGTTCATCATAGTAACCTTTCTGATATATATGGAGTGTGCTTCCAGATATGTTTCCGACAGTGGTTACCACCCCGGAGAGTGACCCTAACAGTATTGCGTTCCTTCGCACTGCCTGCACTGTGCCCAGGACTGGTGTGGCGGCCAGGGTTGGCAACCACCTCTATCTTTGCATAATGCAGAAACAGGTGTGGGAGTGTGTATATGTCTATCCAGTGTTTTGTGGCTGTGTACAAGTTACTGAGCCCACAATGTTTGCATAGTTTCCAACATTAGCCTGCCAATGTGCATAATGAGGGGCATGGTATTGTGGGTATGGCCCAGACAGAGCGGTCTGGGCAGGATGCATCTGCACAGGGCATAGGGCAATGGTTGGGATATTGTAGTGCACGACCACCACCTGCAAGGACAATGTGGCCACAGCATGTCATGCTGGGAGGTCACTCTCACTCTGACTGAGCAGTGATCATGGCATGTCTATGTTCCCACATAGTGCTATACAGTATTTTTGTCAAGTGTTATTTGTGGGTTCCTGTTTCTGGGGCCCAATCACTGACAAACCTGCTTGGTATTTGTACCAAATCCCACGTTTGGGTGCACATTATTCCTCTAGGAACATGCATTACGTATTTGCTAGCAGACTGTCTGCAGTTAGCATGTGTATGGCTGCAACACCTTGCAGGGTGCAGCAGGTGCACACTGACTGCCCTCTGCTGGTGAATGTCAGATCGTAGTGGGGGGACAGCTGAGCTGACCAGGCACACTATCTGTCTGCCAGTGGCCCTATCCCAATTGCAGATCTGCATCAGCTGTCTGTTTGCCAGCAGGACTGGGGTTGCTGGTCCCACAGTCCGTCATCATGTACCTCTACTGCCCCCATTGCAAACTGTGAGAGTGCGGGTCTGTTGGGGGAAGATCATATCCCCCCATCCTAATCCAGAGAGGGCAGTTTGCTACATCCATCATCGTCATGTGTGACATGATACACCCCCTGCTTTTGAAACATGTGACCACCATGGCAAGCACATTGGATATGCACTATGTTGGGTGCACCATGGTCCACAAGGACCAGACATAACTGGCAAATACAAATGGACACAGAAAACTCCTAAGGGTGTCTGCAAGGAATACCTGTTACACACTGGCATTGAGAGAGACCTACAGCAAAGTCTACCTCACCCAACGCAAGTACTGTGGACCTGGTGCTGGCCACCCCACCTCATCCTCAGGGTGAGCACGGAACACGCACAATGGCATGGCCTGTAGGTATGCTGTGCCAGTAACATGCACGGTCATTCCCCTCTGAAAGTAAGCTTTAGTGTACCGGGTTGATACACAGTCAGCCATAAGCCCTAAGAAAGAGTTAATATCATTTGTAGCTCTCTCTTTAATACCATCCTTGAACAACTCTGTAGAAGAAATTGGGTAAAAGGTTCCAGATAGCATAAACATTAGCCTATGTTATTAGAAAGATAAGTAAAAGGCAAGTTGTTTACCCAGCTTCGCAGTCCCGCTGTCTCTGGTCAGAGATATCAAATTGTCAGTGATAGGATTAATTAGAATTAAGGCCTACATAGTCATGTCTGAGAATATATGTATGTCTTTTCATGATTGTCCATGACGTGCATGCCTATAGAAAAGTATATTATGAATATACGTAACACTAGATGTAGAATAGAATATGTATATTATGAATATACGTGATGTGAGACGTAGAATAATAAAATGAAATTATGCTGTGTAATGGAATCTTTACCTATAAATAAAGAGGCCTAAAGCTTTGATTTCAGAGTAAACATAGGCAACTGCCTAGCTTGCTCTCCCAAAGCGCTTTGGTCCTGTGTTTATAATACAAGTGTGTTGTGTATTATTTACAGATTTGTGTATTATCTAAAGATGAAGATCAATTAACCTTCTCCTTACCTTTTGTGTGGATTTCTGTGACCCAAGAGCCCTTTCTGTTATTAGGTGAGGGGGGGTGCAGAGTATCTTTCACCCTCTACCAAGCTGACGTGCTGTAGAGGTGCATACCCCATCTGGTGAGCAGATGTAGATTGCTGGTCTGTATGTGAATTGCATTATGGGTACTGTTGGTTCTATCCTATCCTGGTAACCACAGCAGACAGTTTGTTCGATGACCTGCACTCTTTCTGTAGCCAGCCATTGGTGTGATAAAATCCATATTGGTGTAGCACAATGGTTACTACAATGACCTCAGTGGCAGAGATCATGGGTTCAATTCCTCTCTGTTCCCTTTTTCTTATGCCTGTCCTACATAACTACATTCCATTCCTGTGACAGTCATATTTGTGCAGATCTGTGCTGCTGGCACATTATACCCTCATCACAGTTGCCAACCATCCTTTTGTCCATCTATGTGTGTGTGCCAGCTGTGTGGCGACCTGTCCTACTGTGCAGGCTGCTACCTCATGTCCTGCACTGGTACACATTTCTGCATTGCGGCTCTTCATGCTTGCCTCTCCTGTGTCTGCTCTGCATGGCACTACCACTCCTCTGTCCCCCTGTCATTGCACTTATCCTGCCACCTCTACCTCCTCCGGTGGACACATATTCCCATCCTCTGCCACACACTGTCATTGTTGCACTTTACAGTACCATCACCCTGTGCATCGGTACAGCTTCCCCCAATATGTTTGTCCACTTTACCAGCTGCCACATGGGCTGCACGCAGATTTAGCAGGTCCATCAGCTCCAATGTCTACTTCCTTCCATTACTTGTTCATTGCCTTTCCTTGGTGCTCTGTGCAGCGTTAAGGTTACATCTGTGTTTGGCCCATACAGTTCATGCTTGTGACCTTGGGGCACCTTACTGCCCTTGGGCACCATATCTTGTGTCACCTTAGCCTCCTTGGGGCATCGTTAGCAGCACCTTAGCTTCAGCCAGCTTATGGGGCACCTTATATGCTGCCTTAGAGGGTGCCAACTTTTGTGCCACCCTCTGGGGCCCATTATGACCCGCATTGCATGACGTGGTGCTTTATGATGTGCATTATGGTACGCCCTAAAAGGTGCATTAGGTTGTGGCACTGGGGTGAGGCTTCTCTTGGCTGAAAGTACAGATTGTTGGGATGTGTCTGACTGTTACAAGCAGCAAAAGGAATTGCCACAGACAGCTTTTTAACTGAGCCCACTGAGGGATTGAACTCATGACCACTGTATCAGCAGTCACTGTCTTCACCAGTGTGCTACACCTCTCTTGCTTTGATCATAGGTCACCATGCGAAGTTAAGGTTAACGCGCGATAACGTGCCATGACTCCCTCTATCGCGCGATAATGGACAAGGCGTCTTCTATCGTGCGAAAACCAGCCATTGCTACCTTAAAGCCAGAACGCCCACTACCTTATATGGTATTCGTCATGTTAACGTTGCAACTAGAGCCGGTAACATTAAGACGGTTTAGTAAACATACCCCTTTGACTTTCATGCTTTGGACACATCATGCGAAGAGAGAGATCATTTATTTATTTAATGGTATTTATATACCGCCTTATCATTCAATCAAAATGGTTTCCACGGCAAACAATCAAGGGGGCAAATGTTTTCATGCAGTGTACAGAGTGGTGTGTATGTGTTGGCGGGGATGTGATTAGATTTGGTTTATCTACATAGTGCGCTATTATACATCATGAGCTATTATACAGTCTTATATACAGTCTTGGAGTGGGGGGGGGGTGTTGATGATCTGACTTGTATGCTGGTTCAGGGGGTATGTCCATAGTAATCGATGAGCAGGGTTGGAGAAAGATATAATGCTTGGCAAGGTAGAAGGTCACCATAAAAGAGGAAGGCCGGCAATGAGATGGGTCGATACAATAACAGCAGCTATGGATACCACTCTATCAACAATGAGCTGCTTGACTGAAGACCAAACAAAGTTCAGGTCAGTTATCCAGAGGGTCGCTAGGATTCGACACTGACTCAGCGGCACTTAACAACTTAACAACACTGTTGACATTGTGCTGAGTAGAGGGGATGTTTTTTAGCCATAACAAAGACTGTTCATTTATTTATTTATTTAACAGTATTTCTATACCACCTTCTCCTACAATCAAAGGGTTTTCACAGCAATCAAAGGAGTGATCATGTGTTTTCATGCAGTGAAGGGTATATTGTGTTTGGTGTGTCTGATGTGTTGTGTGTTTGATTAGGTGGAGCTATGTACATTGTGCGCTATAATACATTGTGTGCTATTATACATTCTTCTATACGAGGGTCAGGAGGAGGGTATGTTAGTTGTTCTTGCTGGTTAGTAGATCATGTATCATGTCCATAGTGCTTTGTGAATAGCGTTGTCTTCAACTGTTTGCAAAAGTCTTTAAAGTCCGTCGTTGTTCTCAGATCGTCTGGGAGGGTGTTCCAGATTGTTGGGGCAACCAGGGAGAGTGCTCATTCTGTGGTGTCCTTGCGTGTTTTTCTGAAGTCCTTAAGGGTGTTGACACGGTTGGAGGTGCCTTTTCTTCTTGGGCATGTGCTGGTGTCTGGTTGTATGAGGGTGTGTAGGCTGCTGGCTGAAGAGTGTTGTTTGATCTTAAATATGTTTATGATTGTTTTGTATTTGATGCGTGAACTGATTGGGAGCCAGTGTAGGTCTTTCAGAATGGGTGTGATGTGTTCTTGTCTTGTTGATCCAGTTATTATGCGGGCCGCCGTGTTTTGTGCTAGTTGTAGTGGTCTGAGTGTTTGTTTTGCTAGGCCAAGGTAGATTGGGTTGCAGAAGTCTAGTATGGGGGTTAGTAGTGCCTGGCATACCGTACGGAAGTGCTCAGGAACGAGGAGGGGCTTAAGTCTTCTGATGATTCTCATCCTGTAGTACGCACTTTTGATGGTTTTGCTTACGTGTGGCTTGAGATTCAGCTCCTTGTCCAGGATCACTCTGAGGTACTTTACTTCCGATTTTATCGGTATGGTTGTGTTTTGTATCATGATGTCTGGTGGATGGATGAAGTCCGGGTTACGAGTGATGATTAGTGCCTCGGTCTTGCTGTAGTTTATTGAGAGGTTGTTGTTTTGACACCATCTTGTCATTTGTGTGAGGCAGTTTGTTATTTTGGAGTAGTCCTGGTTGTCGACTGTGATAGGTGTGTATATCATGATATCATCTGTGTAGATTGTATATTGAATGTTGTTCTTTTTCAGGATGTCGCATATTGGCTGGATGTAGATGTTGAATAGTAGGGCTGAAAGGGCCAATCCTTGTGGTACTCCTTGGAGGACTTTTATGGGTCGAGAGGTGTTGTGGCCTACCTTGACCTGTATCTGCCTGTCGGTTAGGTATTAGTGGAACCATTTTAAGGTGGGACCGTGTAACCCAATGTTTTGTAGTCTTTCCAGGAGAGTTTTGTGGTCTACTGTGTCGAATGCTGATGAGATGTCAATGAAGATCATTATGATTCCATTCTTGGTGTTGTCTATGAGTCAGAGAATGCTGTCAAAGAGGTAAATCATACCTGGAGCAGGTCTAAACCTAGACACAATGTCTTTCAGGTTCCTGGGAATTCCCTGGCCATGTCTCTACCATGCCCCTAAAATGGCTCTGGGGACATCTTTATGCCTGCTTCTGATGCCCAAAGCATGAATAGGGCTTCCAAAATGACCTCCCTTGTTTTTGTGGTCATACCTTTCAGCTATATTTCCTGACAACATGTGGTGATGATGATGATGATGTATTTGTAAGAAAGTCATAAAAAAATAAACAAAAAAGGAAAAGAAATGAAGAATAGGGCTAAATTGTTTTCTTAATATAGAAAGGTAAATAGTGCAGTACCCCCAGGTTTGATACTTGGACTAGTAACTTTTAACTATTTATAAATGATCTAGAAATAGCAACAAGAGTGAGGTGATCAAATTTGCAGATGACACTGAATTATTCAAATTTTTTAAAAACAATTTCAGATGATCCTTGCAAGTCTGGGAGAATGGGCATCCAGACGATAGATTAAATTTAACGTGGACAAGTACAAAATATTGCACCCAGGGAAAAATAATCAAAACTTTAGCTATAAGATGTTAGGCTTCACATTAGAAGTCACCACCCAGGATGGCAGGGAAGGAAGGATTGGCCAGCATGCTGTCCAACACGATCAGTGGACCCTGGCATCTGGCTAGTTTGCCAAGTGGATGGACTGGCCCTGGGATCAGGATGCCCCCCACTTGCACATATTGAGTGGATGTATGCATGTGGGGGGGGGGGGGAATCTGCCACTGAGGCAGGAATACTATGCAATATGATAGCAGCCCATGTCAGAGGAAAAATGACCACCCTGCTTCCTCATCTGTCAAATGATGACCATAAATAGTGCATAAACTGGTGACCCCTTCATAAGTAAGTACATAGTCAGTTACTACTATATGAGCAACATGTGAGTCTAAGTAAAAAATGTCTGTTAGAATATATCTGTAAACTGCTCTGATACACACAGTAAAGGGTGGTATATCAAGTGCCCAGCCTGTGGATCAGGAATGGTATGTTCTGGTGTGTTAACTTTATCTTATGTTTCCAGAATTGTATCATCATGTGCAACCTTAAACATTTCATCCACACACTCAGCTGCCACACTGAGAAGCTGAAACACCTATGGTGGGATGGCAGAGCATGCTAATAGCACTGGCACACTGACCGATCATTGACAGCACCCAAGCATTTCAGAGCTCGCTAATAGTGCCTGCACACTGGGCTTACATTGACAATGGTGAAGCATCAAAGGAGGTCTAAGGGACAGGTAAGAATGCCAACTAGCACAACTTTTTGACAGCAGGGTCATGTGTATGTGTGTGTGTGTGTGTGTGTGTGTGTGTGTGTGTGTCTCCAGAGGAGTGTGAACTGCAGCATTTCACTGTGACTGCATGTGGTGCTCAGGGTTTATGACTGTGGATACAACATGCTACAGGTCAGCTATACAGCAACCCCACATACTGTGTGAGACACCAATTACAAGGAGAAGATTAGTTTTCAGTAAGTAGTTGCAACCTGTGGCTGTGACACTGTAATGCATTCCCAGTTACACCATCATCAAGGCCTATCCCACAGCATTCCCTTATACTTACCTCCCAACATGACACTCCCGTGCAGCTTCCAAATTGCCTGCTGATTTGACTGGAGTCAGCAAGGGGGACATGTGTGTGTGTTGCAACCCTCACCTCTGACTGAGCCTCCAGGCCTCAGGACACACCAATTTGCACAGGTGAGGGGACTTACTAATGCTTACTGCCATAACTGCTGTATCTATGACAACACTGTCATCCCACTTGGTGCAGCTGCAGTCTATAGGAAACTAGGCTCAAGTGGAGGACTGTGAATGTACAATTCATTCACTTAGTTGGTGACACTGGAAAGATTATGTGATTTACCTGCAGGCATGTTGCTCTTGTCCTCTGCTGCAGCCACAGAGTGCAATCTAGGGGACTCTTTGCTCCATGTAGTGTATGCATATACAAGCAGATCTGTATCAGGAAAATTTGCACACCATAAACACCATCTCAATGCTGTCTACTGATCATTGCCCAAAGCATTCAGCAGTGCATTACCTATTACCCAAAATGAGAGTCCAAATGTACCTATGCTTGCCTGACTGTGACTGTGGAACACTGACCTCTGAATGGTGTGTGCACAATTCCAGCCACCTAAATGTGGCACAGGATGTCATGTTGGTCTCTGCATTGCCTGCCACCATACAGGAAGGCAGTGGCTGGAGGTGAATGTTGGGGTGGGGGTAGGTGTGGGGGAATAGCACAATACATGTTTAGAATGTGCCCTTCGTAGGTGGCATTGCTGGCCAAAGCCTATGTTCACATGGCCAGAATCTGTGGGCCTGCATGACAACCTCACTGGCTCCCCATGGGCACCGAGTGTGACAGTCACAAGGATGTTGTTAAAGTACATAGAGGCAGGGAATGGTGACATAAGTATTGCCAACAACTATTCTGGTATCCAACCCCGTGTCCAACCTCCATGCTTCCATGTGCTCTTGGGGAGTGGGGAGCTACTGCATCTATAGCACGGGGGAGTGCATGTGCTGCACTGGCCAGTTATGCAGTGTCCATAGCTAGGGAAATGACATTATATGAGAGTACAAACATGGCACTATGTTCAATGCTCACTGCCAAAACATATGTAGGGGGCCACTCTCTGCTACATACCCATGCACTTGCAGCCTGTCTCTGGTCCACTTTCCACTGTGCCACGCATTGCATAAGCTGTCCCCAAGTTCAAAATAAAAGGGTATTTAATGAGGAGCAGAGGATTCTGGGTATTGCCTCAACAACAGAGCATATTGCACAGTATATATATGAGTTGGAGGTAAGGTAAATGGCTGAACCATCTTATCATTGATCTGCCATGGGCATGGCCTGAGTGCACATATATGTTCATGCTGAGAGGCCACTCTCACTCTGACAGAGCTGTAACCCTGTCACAGCTATGTATCCACATGACCCTATATAGGGTCAACCTGCAGTGACATGGGTGCTGTTTCTTTTTTTTTTTTTGGCAGTTTACTCATTAGATAGACTGTTGGATGTCCATGCTGTTTGTGCAAAGCCAATGTGTTCATGGTGGCTATGTGTACATGCAGTGTGGGGTGACTAACAGGTTAAGCACAGATGGTTATTAAAATCTATTAAAGTGCTTCAAGATTTGGCATATGTGGAGTTTTTCAGGATCCATGATAGTGAAGTCTGTACACCTAAGGCTTGATAAGTTCTGCCTTGTCTTTGTGCTGTAGGCAGCAACTCTGGTAAACCATTTTGATGTTTTTGAGTTACTAAGATCCTTTTCTCCCTTGCATAAGTATAATGATCAGATGGACATTATGGGATTCTACATCCAGTTACCCTTAGTGTCATAATGGAATGATTTTTTTTTAATCTGTAACCTTAAGGATTGACATGAGCTGTAATAAGAAAGTCCCTGGCCAAACAGGAGTAGGTCATAACACCCAAATAAGACAGGCTAATCTAGAATGCTGCAATGGTGCCTAATACAAAGTGACTAGCATTATACACTGCAGACAATAGCTGTAGCATAGTGATATGGATCTGTTCCAGAACCTGAAGAGTCCATCTGTTGCAGTACTTACTTTGGGGACCAGGTGATGTGTGCTGTTCCTTACATTCAGGGTGACTGCTGAAACAGGTCATTTTCGCATATGGCAGTTCTTATGTGCAGGAAGCACACAATGTCCCTACATATTACAGAACTGATGTGGTGGATTGCTGCATTCTCCACAGGGCATCAGTTGCATATATCTGCTCAGATTGTGCAGTGCATCATGTGTAGTGGAGGGGGTTGACCAATTCCGGCATCCGGAGTGCCAATTGCAGTCATAGTGGTGGCTGTGATCACTGGAGCATCGCCCAGTATGTTCTTGTCTTCTATGATGGTGGGAGATGTGTGTATGGCCCTGAAGGAGGGCAGGATGGTCTGTGTTGGACTGCAGAGGTCATGAATGTGGTTTGAGTTAGGTGTATGTGCTGGTGTACCTATCTTACAGTGTACAGGAGATGACAAGGGACTGCATACCCTGCACATGTGCTGTCTCAGGGGTTGGTGCCACACTGTGGCGCAGTAGACCTCTGCATGTGAATGTTGTTTGGGCGTTGGAAGTACAGTGGAGGGATGGGCATCTTGACCATACATGTGGCTCGGCCTTTGGAAAAGAGATGTATTTTGCAGCTGTGTGTCTGTTTGCAGCTACAATACTGAGTGTCCAGTACAGTATGTACTGCATGTGTGCCGCTGTAGGCAGGCCCTAGGTGTGGAGTACCACTGTCTCAGAATGTGCCAGCCATGTTGTTTCAAATCCTGGGTTTTGGCCAGTGCAGTCAGCGACCTGCAATCTCTTTGATTCTAAACATTGCTTCACATAACAGTGTGGAGGTGTTGCCTAATGGTTAGCGCACTGGGTCAGTAAACAACTGTTCAGGGTTTGAATCCCACTAGTTCTCTTTGTGGCTCTGCGAAGCTCACTTCAATATACTGCCAGAAACAGTCTGGGGTCTGTATTGACAGGAGGACACACATTCTTATACTTTTTTATGTCTTACAATAGCACATTGGGTCGGGAAACATGCACTTTGCAATCATACCCATCTGATAGCATGACTTTATTGGCTCAGCTGTAGCCCATTGCAAAGGGTCAGACATGTTTGCCCTGCAGATATATGACACATAGAAACATAGAAATATGATGACAGAAAAAGCCACATGGCCTATCTAGTCTGTCCTTCCATATCAACAACTACAACAGTCCCTTTTTTTCCTTTAGAGATCCTCTATGTTTGTCCCATGCTTTTTTGAATTCAGTTACTGTCCTCATCTCCACCACCTCCACTGGGAGACTATTCCATGGATCCACCACTCTTTCCATAAAGAAATATTTCCGCATATCACTCCTGAATCTATCTCCCTTCACCCTCATCCCATGTCCCCTCATAGCAGAACTTGCTTTCAATTGAAAGAGGCTCTCCCCCTGAACATTTATGCCACAGAGGTATTTAAACATCTCAATCAGATCACCTCTATCCTGCCTTTCCTCTAAGGTGTACATATTAAGATCCTTAAGTCTGTCCTCATATGCTTTATAATGAAGACCACTAACCATTTTAGTAGCCACCCTCTGCACTGACTCCATCCTGTTCACATCCACATGAGTTATACATGATTGGAATATTTCATCAAACTGTGATTGAACATCTTTGGCTCCATCATATATATGCAGTACATGCAGGCACATCCCTCTCCTGGGATGACCACCTGCAGGGATCACCACACATTCTTACTTGCTCCATATAGCCAATATGAGAGACACTTGTCCAGTTGTTATATGTACATGTATCAGTGAGATTGTATGGTGGTTAGAAAAGCTGAGAGAGCTGTCATACCCAAATAACTGGTATTGTAACTTCCCCGTGGTACAGCTACTATTTTTTCACACACACTACAATTTCATTTGTGCGGTCACATAAGATACATTGGGGCAGCAAGGCCATACTGCACTCTCATCTACCGCCATCCATCCTTCAGCCCATCCATCAGTATGTGCCATCTGCTACACAATGGCCTACACAAGAATATTTTAATCATTGGGATGTTTTAACTGTCCAAGAGTTGGCAGACAAGGAGGTGGCACACTCATCTTGGCTAGATCTGCATTACATTTCCAGTGCCTTTCCTCATATAACTCCAATAGCATCAACACCATCACTATTGAAAATAAGCACCTAGCTACAGCACTCATATATCGTGCTCCATCCATCTGCACAGGTGACCTTTCCATATTCCTTGATCTAGCCTGCAACCATTCTCCAAAATCTAGACCTCTCTGGATTTAGGAGACTTTATTCTCCCAGCATTATCAAAGAACAATGCTACAACATTCATTGATGCAATGTATGCACTAAGCTATAACCAACTAATACAGGCCTCAGCCCACATGAAAGAAAACATATTGGACCTTATCTTTGCTCCTTCAGACACCCTAAGATCCAGAAAAATTCCCCAACCACTAAATATGTCAGTACCCTGGTCAGATCACAAGGCCATACTATTCCAAATTCCATCTACCCTCCCTAATTCAAATGCAAACTCCATGACAAGACCATTACCAACACATTGTTTTAAACCATTCAATAAAGAAACATTCATTGAAGAAGCGATCCCAAATCTTAACCCTGCTAACCATGAATTAGTGGACCTTATACACACATGGAATTCCACCCTAATCCAGATGGCACAATCCAAGAAATGGGCCCATACCGTCACCTGGTTCACAGCTGATCTATGTAAGTTCTTATTACATCTTAGGAAACTTGAGAGAAAATGGAGCCACACCAGTCTTCCGCAGGATCAAGAAATATATATGAAGACCTTACAAGAGCACAGGACTAACATTATCCAGAGAAGATGAGAGTACCACACCAAAATCCTCATGTGGTCCTTCAATAGGTCCCAGGAACTCTTCAGACTAGTCCAGTCACTCACCAAGGACCTATCAGGTCAACAAAATGTTAAATTATCACACCCCCAAGACTTCACCTCACACTTCTAAAATAAAAAAAACTGACCTTCCATAATACAGAAGACTCCCACATGACCACTCCTAATAAGGATTGTACCAATATACCTGCCTTAAATGCTTTCTATCCGTATTCCACCGAGCAAATAGAGAACATAATAAGAAGTCTCAACTCTACTACCTCTCCTACAGATCCTTGCCCTGCTCATTGGATCAAATCAATCTGCTCTGAATTGAGCCCTTATATATCAAGGATTGTTAACCTCTCCTTCACTAAAGGTCTAGTTCCAGAACCATTGAAAATAGCCACCATCAGACCCATTCTAAAAAACCCTAAGCTGGACCCACAAGATCCAAACTCTTATCATCCTATATCTAGCCTCCCCTTCTTGGCTAAGATATTAGAGAAGATTGTTCAACAGCAGATCCAGGACCATATTGACTACTATGCACCATTGGATCACCAACAACATGGCTTCCAGCTGCAACATGGTGTTGAAACCCTGCTCACCTCACCTCACTCATGGACAACCTGATAAAGGGCATTAATAAAAAACAAGGCTTCATTTAAATCTTCCTGGATATTGCATCTGCATTCAACACAGTCTCTCACAAAATCCTGCTTGACCAACTACAACTAAAGGGCATTCAGGGCTTAGCATTGGACTGGTGTCGATCATATCTAGCAAACCGTCAACAACGAGTTAGCATCGACGCCCAATCATCATGAAAATATCAACAAACTTAAGGAGTACCAAGGGGCTCTTCCTTGTCTGCCTTGCTATTTAATTTATATATCCAACCAATATGTGAGATCATACAGGCCTCTGGTATTCTTTACCACATTTATGCAGATGATGTGTTGCTTTATACACCATTCTCCACAACCAACCCTAACTACACTAAAATTATTGACTGCTTTAATGCAGTATCTGACTGGCTAAATTCTCACAACTTGAAAGTCAACTCTAATAAAACAGACGTTGTATTCGTCTCAAAGGACCCAACATTCACACCACCAGAGTCCATACAGGTTAAGGACGCCAAACTGAAGACTAAAAGTGAAATACAATATCTAGGCATTGCATTGGACCAACAATTGAATATGGAAGCACATATAAACAACATCACCAAGGCTGTTTACTGCAAAATTTGCTCTCTTCATCAACTACGACCTCTACTTGAGCCTACTGACTTCTGCAGCATCTTCAAAGCTATCATCATTCCTCATTATGACTACGCTAACATTCTGCACGGTCTACCTGCCTACATCCTCAATCCATTACAAATGGCCATGAATACAGCTGCACGAACCATCTATGGAGTCTCCAAACATCAGCATGTTACACTGCTCCTAATGCAGCTACATTGGCTTCCGATCACCAGTCGCCTTAAATTCAAGGCCCTCCTTGTTACATTTAAAATCCTTCACCATCTTTCTGCTACCTCCCTCAGTAATCTCATAAACTGGATACCCGACAGCAGAGTCAGAAGAATAAATGACTAACACTCTTCCTATTCCCACAATGGCTAGTAAATGCTCCCAATTTACCAGACACAGAGCCTTCTCACTATTTGCCCCTCTGCTCTGGAACTCCCTACCTGCTCCAATCAGACTAATCACCAACCTCTCCACCTTTAGAAAAGCAATAAAGACACACCTCTTCCAGCTATATTTTGAACATATAACATAGTTCACTATGATGATCTCACCCAAACTTACTCAATACCGATAGATTGTAAATAGTTGTTATTCTGTAATCCATGATGTTTAATATCTTGTTTTGTGTATCAAGTTCAAATATTCCATGTCTACATGTTTTATGTACCAAGTTCAAACGTTCTATGTATACTGTTTTATGTACCAAGTTTTTACAATGTAAACCGCACTGATTTAAAATAGTGCGGTATATAAAATCAAATAAATAAATAAATGTATCACTCACAACTCTCCTGTGAATGATTTTCACGTCATCACTGCTGCCATCAAAATATAGAAAGACTAGGAAACATGCAATGAAGCTACAGTGTAACCTATTTAAGCCTAATAAGAGAAAATATTTTTCACTAAACATGTAATCAAACTCTGGAATTCATCACCAAAGGATGTAGTAAAAACTGTTAGTGTAGCTGGGTTTAAAAATGTTTGGACAAGTTCCTGGAGGAAAGGTCCATAAACCATTATTAAAGGAGACACAGGAAAGCCACTGCTTGCCCCTGTACAAGCATTTTGGAACCTGTGTCTTTTGTGGAAACTGTTAGGTACTTGTGACCTAGATTGGCCACTGTTGGAAATAGGATATTGGCCTTGATGGACCTTGGTCTGATGGACCTTGGCATATCTTATGTTCTTATCCTTTTGATTCCCACATCGTGGCAATGTTGGCTCTGCCAGGGAACACATCTTCCCAATCTTATGCCACACACTGGCATTACAGCAGATTACATAAGCACCCCTCACTGATACAGCACAGATGCCTCCCACATGCTCATCCCACTTACTGACTAATAAATAGGATACATATGGATCTGACATGTCCATCAGCTGTTATCTTTCCTTCCATCCATCCCCTAAAATTTGACTTTCACAAGGGCTCCCTTATCCTGCTATTTTCAGGCATTAAGGTGCATGCTTCACTCCTTAATGCCCAGTGTCCTGTTAGCGCCCTATAAGTGGAGCCAAGAGCTCTTACCGCAAAAACGCCTACTCTGTGCCCCAGCCTTTACCGAACGATAACACATTTACTGCTGCCTTTAACGCTTGCTAACCAGTGCACCCTTAATTCTCTTTAATAGACATATCCCATGGATCTACTAAGCAGAACATTTAAAGCAAATAGGAGAATTTTTTTTTTCAATGCATTGTTAAGCTCTGGAATACATTGTTGGAGGATGTGATAAAAAAGGTTTGGACATTCTGGGAACCCCAACATCCATTATTGAAAGATATATAACAAACGACTAAATATGTTGCTAGGTCATCCTGCTCCCTCCACTTTTCAAAATGAAAGATCCTCTGTGCTTTCCCCATACTCTCTCATATTTTTCTACTATTTTAGCCAAAACTGATCACCTCGGGAGGGTCAAAATGCACACTAGATAGGGTTGAATAGTTGATGATTGGTGCTACTGCTCACAAGATTCAAGCCATTTACCAAAGGCTTTCTTTAAGTTTCTAGAATAAATAAACAAATAAACCAGTTAACTTGATGAAATTATAAGGCAAAAAGTCAATCCCCTTTAATCTTGTTACAGTATAGTAAAGTAGTTTACAATAAATATATGGGATGATCAGTATAGAAAATTATAAAAAAAATTTAAGCATTTTGGTTATGTTATTGTCTCATTAGAAATTAAAGAGCCACATATCATAGACCTATCCTTTAGTCTAGCACCAATGTAATTCTTAACATAATCCAAGCTATCACTTTTTCTGTGGAGTAGCCTTTTTCATATTTTTGTCAATTATAACAAATCCTTAGTGAATGAAGATGGAAGAGTGATCAGTATTACATTGCTTACACTTTACTGCTACCAGTCACTCTTAATTTTTTTGGCAGAATATCCCAAAATAATTATAAGATAATTAATATTTGAAAGGTTATATAACTGTCTGTTCATCAGGTAAGCATCAGACTATGCAGTTTAATTTTCTCTTTCAATATATTATATGTGAAATGGATAAAAAAAGAGGATGTTCTGACTTTGATGACTTTGTCACCTTTTCCTTTATATTAGCTCACTGATTCTATTAGCAGATTCATATGTACTTATATATTCTCCCAAAATAAACATTATGTGCTGGCTAAATGATAAAAGATTATAAGTTCACTCAATGCCATTTTGGATTTTTGCACTACAAGAGCCAAAAGGATTCATCCTCCTTCTTTTTCTCTTGACGGCGGACCTATTTCAAATGTGCTTGACTGGGGTAACCAGAAAAAAGGTGGGGGTAGGGCCAACCCAAGGGTTTTTATTGCCTCCCCACCCCCACATGACCGTGCTCCCCCCCCCCCCTTGTTGTGCTGCCGAACCTCTCTTCAGCTGCCGATTCCATGTTCAGGGGCTGGGGGTGGCTCGACTCATTGGTGGCAGCAGTTTAAAAGCCGCTGCTTTCTGCCACCTCTTCGGTGCCTGTGGCAGGCCATGTGCTGCCACTTCTGACCCCCTCTGATGCAACTTCCTGTCAGAGCGGATCAGAGTGGTAGGCCATGTCCTTCAGCACACATGGCCTGCCGCAGGTGCCATGCCATGCCACCCACTGAGGTTTGCCACCCTAGGTAGCCACTTAGCCTGCCTAGTGGATGGGCCAGAACTGGGGGGGGGGGGGAGGGATTGAAAAGGGGTTGGCCTAGTAAAGTCATTCATCTGGATCATCCAAAAAAAGATAGGCTCCACCTTAACCAGGGTGATACCAGGCTGCTGGCATTGACCTTTAAAAAGGAGATAAAGCAGATTTTAAACTAGATAATGGACAAAGTGGACGGTGGCCCAAGAGTGCATGGTTCAGAATGATGCACTGTATCCTTGAAGGATACTAACAAAACAGGGAAGTTAGGGCATCCGATAAAGAGGTTCCAATAAAGATCACAGTAACCCAGGAGTCTTTAAGTAAAAATCAGACAGAGCTGAAAGATTCCAAATTAACTGTCACCAAATTGGCAGACATCACCAGAACAGCGCGGCAATACCAATTAAGATGCAATTGCATATGCATTACAATGGCAGTCAGGACATTATAACAAGAGCCAGTAGCTGAAAGCTCAATAAGTCCTTCTCGGGTATGCCTTCACTTTCTCAGTAGATGCTGAATTGAATCTTAATTGGTATTGCTGACAGTCGAAACTTGGCCAAGTCGGATCTGTACCTTTGAATGTTTTATGAAATAAAAGGTTTCTTTGTTTATAAGAGGTGTGGTCGTGTCCTCCCTGCGCTGTTCTGGTGACTCCCGTGATTTCTGTGTAGGGTTGTTGCTCTTCTTCTTCCCTTGATGATATCAAATTGGCAGACTGCAAATATTAGCAAAAAAACAAACTTTGAAATGCCTGTATGCAAATTCTAGAAGTCTAATAAAATATAACAAAACATAGAAACATGACAACAGAAAAAGGCCACATGGCCTACCTAGTCTGTCCTTTCATATCAACATCTACAACAGTCCCCTTTTTTCCTTAAAAGATCCTCTGTGTTTGTCCCATACTTCTTTGAAATCAAATACTGTCCTCATATCACCTCCAATGGGAGACTATTCCACGGATCCACCACTCCATAAAGAAATATTTCCACATATCACTCCTGAATCTATCCCCTTTCACCCTCATCCTATGTCCCCTCATAGCAAAGCTTTCTTTCAATCGAAAGAGGCTCTTCTCCTGTGTATTTATGCCACTGAGGTATTTAAATGTCTCAGTCATATCACCTCTATCCCGCCTTTCCTCTAAGGTGTGCATATTAAGATCCTTAAGTCTGTCCTCATATGCTTTATAATGAAGACCACTAAACATTTTAGTAGCCACCCTCTGTACTGACTCCAGCCTGTTTATATCCTTTTGAAGGTGCGGTCTCCAGAATTGCACACATTACTCCAAATGAGGTCACACCAAAGACTTATACAGAGTCACTATCACCTCCTTTCTTCTGCTGGCCATTCCTCTCCTTATGCTCCCACTCTTCTTTAGTGGACAAAAGTACTTTACCTCCTATACTATATTGCTCCCTTGGATTGCTGCGGCCAAAATGCATGACCTTGCAGTTTTTAACATTGAATCTCAGCTGCCAAATTCTAGATCATTCTTCAAGCTTAGCTAGATCCCTCCTCATGTTATCTACACCTTCCTGGGTGTCTACTCTATTGCAGCTTTTGGTATGATCCACAAAGAGGCAAACCTAACCCCGACAGCCCTTCCGCTATATCACTAACAAAGATGTTAAAAAAAATCGGACCAAGGACAGATCCCTGGTAACCTCCTTCTCCTCGGAGTGAGCTCCATTTACCTGTACCCTTTATTGCCTCCCATTCAACCAATTTCTAACTCAAGCAATAATTTTAGGGTCCATTCCTAGGGTACTCAGTTTGTTTATAAGTCGCCTGTGAGGAATGGTGTCTAAGAATATATAGCAATGAATGAAAGGTTAGATATAATTGGCATCTCAGAGACCTGGTGATAGGAGGATAAGCAATGGGACTCTGTGATACTAGGCTACAAACTATATCGCAGTGATAGGGTAGATCACATTGAGACAGGGGTGGTGCTATATGTTAAAAAGGGCATCGAGTCAAACAGGATAAAGGCTTTATAGGAAACAAAATACACTGTACAATATCTATGGATAGAAATTCCAGGTATAAAGAGGAAGGGAAGGCAGTGGGGCTGTACTACCGTCCATCTGGAAAGAATGAACAGATAGATGATGAAATGCTAACAGAAATTAGGGAAGCTAGCAAAGTTTACAACACAGTAATAATGGGAGATTTCAATTACCCCTGTACTGGCTGGGTCAATGTTACATCAGGACATGCTAGGGAGATAAAGTTTTTGGAGGAAATAAACGACTGCTTCATGGAGAAGCTGGTTGAGGAGCCAACGCAATGGGAAGCTATTTTAGACCTGGTCCTCAGAGGAACACAGGAAATAGTATGAGAGGTAACTGTTTTGGGGCCGCTAGTTAATAGTAATCATAACATGATCACATTTGAGTTAATAAATAGAGAGAGGATGGCAAGAAAATTCACTGTGCTAGCATTTAGAAAGGAGACTATGATAAAATGAGAAAAATGGTTAAGAAACAACTAAAAGGACCAATTGCAAAGGTTAAGAGTTTACATCAGGCCTGGGAGTTATTTAAAAATACTATCTTGGAAGCCCAGACCAGATTATTCCATGCTTAAAAAACATGAAAAGAAGGCCAAATGACAGCTACCATGGCTTAAAGGTGAGGTCAGAGAGGCTATTTATAATAGCTAAGAAAGAATCTTTCAGAAAATGGAAAAAAAGAGCCAAATGACAAAAACAGGAAATAGCATACAGTAAGTACTGGCAAGTTAAATGTAAGCCACTGATAAGGCAGAGAGAAAATTTGAAATGAAGCTTGCCATGGAAGTGAAAGCACATGTTAAAATATTTTTCAGGTACAGTACATTCATAGCAAAACATCTGTGAGGGAGTCAGTTGGACCATTAGATAATGGAGGGGTAAATTATAAGAACATAAGATATGCCATACTGGGTCAAACCAAGGTCCATCAAGCCTAGTATCCTGTTTCCAACAGTGGCCAATCTAGGTCATACGTACCTAGCAGTTTCCCCAAAAGACACAGGTTCCGCAGTGCTTGTATTGGGTCAAGCATTGATATCCTGGGTCCCTTCTTAATAATGGTTTATGTATCTTTCCTCCAGGAACTTGTCCAAACCTTTTTTAAACCCAGCTACACTAACAGCCATTACTACATCCTCCGGTAACAAATTCCAGAGTTTGATTACACGTTGAGTGAAAAAATATTTTCTTTTATTAGTTTTAAATAGTTTTTCCTGTAGCTTAACTGCATGTCCCCTAGTCTTTCTATATTCTGATAATGTAAACAATAGATCTACGTTTAATCGTTCCACTCTGTTCATTAATTTATACATTTCTATCATATCTCCCCTCAGCCGTCTCTTTTCCAGGTTAAAGAGCCCTAACCTTTTTAGCCTTTCTTCATAGGGGTATCCTTCCATCCCCTTTATCATTTTGGTGGCTCTTCTCTGAACCTTTTCTAATAATGCTATATCCTTTTTAAGATAAGGTGACCCGACTTGCACACAATATTCAAGGTGCGGTCTCACCATGGAACGATATAGAGGCATTATAATATCCTTTGTTTTATTTTCCATTCCTTTCCTTATGATACCTAGAATTCTATTTGATCTCTTGGTCACCACTGCACACTGGGCAAAGGGTTTTAACATATTATCCACAATGACGCCTGAATCTTTTTCCTGGGTGGTGGTTCCTAATGTGGAACCTTGCATCGTGTAAACATAGTTTGGGTTGTTCTTCCGTAGGTGCATAACTTTGCACTTGTCCACATTAAATTTCATCTGCCATTTGGATGCCCAGTCTTCAATTTATCAAGATCCTCTTGCAATTTTCCACAATCCTCTTGGGTTTTAACAACTTTAAATAGTTTTGTGTCATCTGCAAATTTGATAACCTCTCTCGTTATTCCCTTTTCTAGGTCATTTATGAATATGTCAAAAAGCAGTAGACCCAGCACAGATCCCTGGGGTACACCACTATTCACCTTTCTCCATTGGGAAAATTGGCCATTTAGCCCTACCCTCTGCTTTCTATCTTTTAACCTGTTCCTGATCCACAATAATACACTGCCTACTATCCCATGACTCTTCAGTTTTGCCAAAATATTCTGATGAGGGACCTTGTCAAAGCTTTCTGAAAGTCCAAATATACTATATCAACTGACTCACCTTTGTCTAACTGTTTATTCACACATTCCAAAATACATAACATATTAGAAAGACAAGATCTTCCTGGTCTAAAGCCATGTTGGCTGTCTCCCATTAAGCCATGACTATTGTCACGAGGTAACGCCATCAGAGCCCATGGAAGTAAGGGAGAGTGAGCAAAACAGCAGGGAAACTGACAGCTCACCTTCACATATGGGAAAGGGTTGCCATGAGCAACAGTGGAAAACACAGCCACGAGGTGTTGGGGAATGCCCGAGCAGAGAGGGAGCTCAGAACTCATTAGGAAATAGAGAGCACCTGCATGGGGGCGGAGCCCAGGCTAACACCAAGTGCAATATATTTAGGACTCACTTACCAGCAGATAGAGCAAGAGAAGGAGGAAGAGAGGAAGAGAGAGAAACAGAGTTGTTCTTGAGTGGGAGAAGAACAGAAGTACCTGGAACTGCTGGGCTGGAAAGCAGTGTCCACAGAGCTGTGAGGACAGAGCCAAGGAGAATCTCCGAGGAACCAGAGGTTGGTGACTTGCAAAGAAGCTGTTGGGAACAGCAGTGCACAGCCTCCTAGTATCCTCAGGAGCATTGCTGTGAGGCAAATAGGAAAGGCAGTCCTACAACCAAAGTTAGAGGCTACAAACTGTCTAACTCCAGGAAAGCAGAAGGGGAAAGTTTTTACCCTGAGGCACATTGGCTGGAGACAGATAAACACCGTGGAAAAAGGGTGACAGAGCAGAGCTGTGTTCGTCAGAGAAAGCAGGAAGCATCAGAGCCTAGAGATAGGCGTGTTCTCCCTAGTAAGAGGGACTTAAAATACCCTGACTTCCTCTGTTCATACAAAGAGCTCTGTAGCTCTCAGGACTCAAAATACAAGCAGTATGGTAATTTCCCACAGGCCACTAGTATAGTGGAGGAAGATAATCTTTTTACTCCCCGGCAGAGACATTTTAACTTGAAGGGCATTTGGGAGCCAGAAGTTCACTCTGACGAGGGGGAAATGCAGGTGGAATTCCCTGAAGATGTTTCAGAGGGCACTGCAATGGATTGTACATACACTTTGTCCGATTGTGTAAACTCTTTATGTTAAAGCAGCCAGAAGTATTTGAATTAAGAAACAGCTGCAGGTTGCACGTGAGTGAAAGGAACTGTTTTTCTGTTATTTTCTGGTGCTGTTTAATTAATGCTGAAGGAAGCTGATTTTTGTTCACAGTATTTTCTTTAATTGTGTTACCAGACATATGGTCTGTTTTCCTTTTATGTTCCATGGTTTTGAATCCACCCCAGATGGGGAATTAAAGCCTGAGTTTAAACCTTACCCTCTGCCTCAACTACACTTATTGGCTAAAGGTACAAACTTCGGGAACCAGAAGGTTTTGCTACTGCCTTCACAGGAACGTAACTGCCAATAAAATACTGCCTCACCAAGCTACCCAAGCCCTCCTTAGCCTCTGGGCAAGCTAGTTGGTCACACTATCTACATATTCAGCAATTTAGTTCTTTATGATGTTTTCTACCATTTTTCCCGGTACTGATGTCAGGCTCACTGGTCTAGAGTTTCCCGGATCACCCTTGGAACCCTTTTTAAAAATTGGCATTACATTGACGATCCTCCAATCTTCAGGTATTACAGATGATTTTAATGAAAGTTCACAGATTACTAATAGCAGGTCTACAGTCACTTCTTTCAACACCCTTGGATGTATACCATCCGGACCAGGTGATTTGCTACTCTTCAGTTTATCTAATAGTTGTAATACATCTTCCCGATGTATTGATATTTCCTTTAATTCTTCCACACCTTTAAATACCACTTCAGTCATGGGTAACATCCCTACATCTTCCTCAGTAAAGACCGAAGCAAAGAATTCATTCAGTCTCTCCGCTATCGCCTTTTCGCCTCTTAGTGCCCCTTTAACCCCTCTATCATCTAATGGACCAACTGACTCTCTCACATGTTTTTTGCTATGAATGTACTTGAAAAAGTCTTTATTATGCGTTTTTGCTTCCGCAGCAAGCTTCTTCTCAAATTCTCCCTTTGCCTGCCTTAACAATGCCTTGCATTTAACTTGCCAGTGCTTGTGCTGTTTCCAGGTTTCATCGTTGGGCTTTTTTTTCCATTTCCTGAAAGATGCTTTTTTGGCAACAACAGCCTCTCTGACCTTTAAACCATGCTGTAAGTTTTTTGGACTTCCTTCCACCTTTTAGTATATAAATGTAAACCTCTCTGATTTGTAAGTAATGGGCAGTATGTCAAAAGTACCTGTTAGTATATACATGTAAAACGCTCTGATGTGTAAGTAAAGGGCGGTATATCAAATGCCTTAACCATGACCATACCTTTTCTTAAATCATGGAATACAGCTGGTCTGGGCTTCCAAGATAGTATTTTTCAACAACACCTAAGCTTGATGTAAGTCTTTAACCTTTGCAACTGCTCCTTTTAGTTTTTTCTTAACTATTTTCCTCATTTTATCATAGTCTCCCTTTTGAAAGTAAAAAGGTAGCACTGTGGAGTTCCTTACTGTCCCTCCTCCACTAATTAAATTAAACGTGATCATGCTATGATCACTATTGCCGAGTGGCCCCAACACCCTTATCTCTTGCACCAGATCTGGTGTTCCACTAAGGACAGTCATTTATTTCATCTAGGAACTTTATCTCCTTAGCATGTCCTGCCATGACACTGACCCAGTCGATACTGGGGTAATTGAAATCACCCATTACTATTACTGTGCTGTAACTTTTGTTAGTTTCCTTTATTTCTTTGAGCATTTCATCATGCATTTGTTCATTCTGGCCAGGCAGTCGATAGTACACCCCCACTGCCATCGCCGTCCCCTTTTTACATGGAATTTCAATCCATAGAGATTCTACAGCAAATTTTGTTTCCTGCAAAACTTTAATCCTTTCTGATTCAATGCCCTCTCTAACATAGAGCGCAACCCCTCCACCAATTTGATCAGCTCTATCATTACGATATAGTTTGTACCCAGATATCACAGTATCCCACTGGTTGTCCTCCTTCCACCATGTCTCTGAGATTCCAATCATATCTAACCTCTCCTTTAGTGCTATATATTCTAACTCTCCCATCTTATTTTTTAGACTTCTAGTATTTGCATACAAGCATTTTAGAGACTGTATTTTATTCATATTAATTTGGTAGGCATGGGTAATTTGGGATCTTTAAGCTCTGTCTGCTCCATACTTGAGGACATTTGGGCTACTTTACTCTTTTTTGGAACCTCTCTGCTTTTGGTAGTATTCTTCAAGGATACATTCTTCCGAAACATTCGCTCTTGTGCGACTGTCGGCTTTCCCCTATTATTTAGTTTAGAAGCTGCTCTATCTCCTTTTTAAAGGTTAATGCCAGTAGCCTGGTTTCATTCCGGTTAAGGTGAAGCCCATCCCTTCGGAAGAGCCCCTCCTTTCCCCAGAATGTTCCCCAGTTCCTAACAAATCCAAAACCTTCATCTGTGTACAATTGTCTCATCCAGGCATTGAGACTCCGGAGCTCTGCCTGCCTTTTGGATCCTACGCGTGGAACAGGAAGCATTTTGGAGAGCACTACCCTGCTAGTTCTGGATTTCAACTTTCTACCTAAAAGCCTAAATTTAGCCTCCAGAACCTCCCTACCAAATTTTCCTATGTCATTAGTACCGACTTGTACCAAGACAGCAGACTCCTCCCCAGCACTATCTAAGACCTTATCTAGGTGGCGCGTGAGATCCGCTACCTTCGCATCAGGCAGGCATTTTACCAAGCGATCCTCACATACACCAGTCACCCAACTATCTACATGCGTAATGGTCGAATCACCAACTGTAATGGCTGTCCTAACCCTTCCCTCATGGGCATATAACCCTGGAAAACCTCCTCGGTGCGAAAGGGTTTTACATCACCTGGAGGACAGGTCTTAATTACAGGACCATTTCCTGCCACACCAGGGTGATGCTCTCCTGTCAAGTGACTTCTCTCCTCCATGGCAACAGGGATGCTGCCAGACTGGAGGTTGGACCTCAGGACTATATCCCTATAGGTCTCGTCTATGTACCTCTCTGTCTTTCTTATGTCTTCCAAGTCTGCTCTCTAGCCTCTAGAGAATGGACTCGTTCCCTGAGAGCAAAGAGCTCCTTGCACCTAGTGCACACGTAAGACCTCTCACCAACTGGGAGAAAATCATACATGTGACACTCAATGCAAAAGACTGAAAAGCCCCCATCTTGTTGCTGGACTGCTGTCTGCATCTTAGTTTTAAGCTTGTGTTTAGTTCTTTTAAGTTCTTTACTTATGAAGGGTTGCTATGGATACTTATACTATTAAAATTGTACCTAATACGTTTAATATACAGTAATTTGTTCACCTGAAGCTTAATTATTCTCAGGTCCTTAGTGTATGACTGATTTAGATAATGAGCTGCACCTGAGAGCACCTCCTTTCCTTTAAGATGTGTAAGTACCTATAAAGCTACGATTATCCCAGGGGTGGGTGGGTGTTGGGGAGGGAGGGATGGAAATGACACTTATTAAAAGATGGCTGCTACACAGTACCCTGTCCTGTGCTTCTGAGGTAAGCTGTGACCAACTTCTTGGGTGATTAACAGTCCTTGCTTGGATAGAAGGAGTATTTCAAAATGGCCTTTTGACCTGCCACCTGGCGTTAACACCTATTGAAAAGGTTTCACAGTTCTCTTGCCCCCTAGTTAGAAGGCCTCTTTGTAAAGTTCTCTAGAAGACTTTATTTGTTGCTCAAAGAATACTGACCCTGTTTTGCCTTTTATGCTAAGTTATATTCTGATTTGATTTAAATTAAAGCTCTGTGCTTCTGCTAGGTTCTGACTTATTATGAAATTTAAACTAGAAGCTTTCTGCTGGGTTCTAAATTTAACCAGAAAGCTCTCTTCTGTGTTTTAAATTTAAACTAAAAGTACTTTGCTGATACTAGGCCCTGAGTGAGTATTACATTTAGACTTCAAGCTGTCTGCTGGGTATGAAATCTAACCAGAAAGCTCTCTTCTGTGTTTTAAATGTAAGCTTAAACTACTGATACTAGGCCATGACTGATTTAACAAATACACTGGGTTCACAGATTAATTAGTTTTAATCCAAAGAAGTCCCTTCAGAAAAATTCACAGAAGTATATACTCACAATTGCAGATCTCTCTCCAGAAGTAGCAGTCCCCTTTTCTAGTCCTTCAAGACTGTGCACTGAGAATACAACACCATAATGGAGAGACTGAATGAATGATTTTTTTGCTTCTGTCTTTACCGAAGATGTAGGAAACTTACCCATGCCAGAAATGATATTTAAAGGTGATATATGAGAGCAGTGCCATACATAGTTTTTTATTTTCTCAGCGGCAGCATCAGCACTGGCAGAAGCGGAGCAGACCTGACTTCAAATTTAAAAGAAAATAACATGCGGGTCTTTTCAACTCCACTCTTATATGCAGGTCTGTTCCCTCCCTCTTTTCTCTGACATAGGTCACATCAGAGGAGGGAGAGACCAGACCAGTCACACCTGGATTGGCCACTGTTGGAAGCAGGATACTGGGCCCTTTGTCTGACCCAGTATGGAATATTTTATGTTCTAATATCAGGAGTGGGCTAGGCTGTAATTCTATATTTGGTACAGATGTTTGTGGTGTGGTGGATAGAGTGCCCAACAGACAGTTTCAGAGAAATATTCAGTCCATGGTGTTCAGTGTTTTTTTTAAATACCTGTCTGCCATGGGTAAAGATATCCAGGTACTCAGCACCAGTTTCAGGATACCATCCAGTGCTGAATATTCATATTTAGCAGTCAACACTTGCACTGTCTGGGCAGTGGTGATATTGAGCCATTGTCCAGATAGGTAGTCTGCATAACACTTGGGTGAACCATTTTGCTGTCCTACGTTTAAGAGGACAGTGGTGTTGCAAATTGTTTCTATCCAGATAAGTGCCTGCTCTTTCTCAATTCCACCCACAGACCCCCTGGTACTCTCTGGATAGGACTTGCTCCATTTTATTTATTTATTTATTTACATTCTCTTATATACCGCGCTATTCTGCATCAGTGCGGTTTACATTGAACAAACTGAAATTACATTGAACAGGGCATTATAACTTGGAGATAACTATTTTACAGGGAACATGGGCTATGGAGGGTTAAGTGGCTTGCCCAAGACCACAAGGAGCACCTGTGGGACTAGAAACCCCAGTCCTTCCGGCCCAAGGTTGCTGTCCTCTAGTGGGATTTGAACCCCCGACCTGAAGTACCTTGCCCCAACCACTAGGCTACTCCTCCACTCCTCCACTCCATTTATTTATTTAACCAGTTTTCTATAGTGCCTTATCCTTTAATCAAAGCAGTTTACATTATGTAATCACTACACAGATACTGGATACATTCCCTCATCCCCAAAGGACTCACAATCTATGGGATATGTTTACTAAACCGCGGTAATGGTACCCGCATTAGGTTCTGAGGTTATGGTATGGATGCCCATATAAAGGAGTGGGCGGTGCATCATTAAAGCAAGCTATGTCAGGTAACACGTGTTACAAGGTGCTAATGCGCAGTAGAGTGCGCCATGGACCCAGCGTGTGTGAACACCACAGCGGACGGGAAGCAGCAGTGCGTCTGAAGGGGTTGCAATCTAAGGCAAATTGACAGTAGAAGACGTGCTGAGGGATGTGCAGACATGGTGCCACATGAGAAAAGGAGCCATAGGTGTAAGGCCATAGACCACAGACAGCTTAAAACGCAGTCTGGAATGGGGACGTGAGCCACAAGTAACACAGGCACACACACCATGAAATGGTGTGCAGTGAACCCAGCATGCAGAAGAGTAAACAAATACAATGGAAAGGGCATCAGGGGTCGATCTGAAGGGCCATCTGTGTGGATGGTGTGTGTAGAAGGGCAAAATGGGCAGGGAATCCAAAAAGGAGCAAGAGGGAATTGAACTGGTAGACTGAAGAGCTCAAACACAGTTCACTGATACCAATATCAAACCTCTGAGCCACCTGCCCATCCAGACATCCCAAAGAAAGGGAGCATATGTAACAGCTAGCATGTGATGGATAGGCAACATGGAGGGAACACCACAGTATACTGTGAAGAGAGGGAAGGGTGTGTGGATAAGGGACAAAGCTGGAGCCATTGTATGGTAAGGAGAGCAGAACAAATGAAAAGAAAGGAAAAGGAACCTGTGGGACCCAAACCCACATCCTATGTTGGCGCCATGCACGGCTGCAACCACTATCCCAAGAAACCACAATGGGCACAATGCAAATATGTTCCACCCAAGTGGACATCGTGTCTGCTAGATTATCATGCAGTAGTGTGTCCTACGCCCATTGCGTCGTACGCACGTTGCAGAGAACATTGTGTAGCAGAGCATCAGATGCGCATGACCATACAGAGCACCCTATGTGCCTTATAAGATATGACTAGGCACCTTAGCATATGTTGTCAGAATATGGCACGTATCAACGCACATTCCCAACAGACTGCACACGTGCTATTGTGCATGCTGCAACATGCATAAGATGCAACACACATATGCTGAAATACTGCACATTACAGTAGACCACCTGTCCATTGCCCCGACAAATTCTAGGACTACAGCTGTACCCCAGCCCCTAACCATGGTCTGACATTCACCAGTAGCATACACCTACTGCACCACACCAGGTGCCCCAGCCATGCAAGAACTAACCGTGGGCACTCTGGCTAGGGTGGACCAGGTAGATGTAGGTGGATTGTGTTTGGCCTTGGTCAGCTGCTGTCTTGCTGCTTTCCAGTTTCTATGTTCCTATGTGCCACCTAGGCGACAGCCTAGTCTTCCATGTGCCCCAGCTGCCCCCACTACATGTCCCACCTGTAGCCCCCTATGCCCCATTTGCACCATCGCTATAGTGCTGTTCATACTGTTGCTGCATATGGAGCACTACTATCACGTTTCTTGGGCTCCCTGCCTTGTTGTACATTGCTGACGCTTAAATGGTTTCATCCTCCTGCATATCTGCAGCTAATGACAGGTTTTCATTCCTGGTAATGTTCAGCCCTTCAGTACCCCGCGTTAGTGCCGTGGGAGCTTCTCCCCGCCCACTCCACGCCCATTAACCCCTTCTCTCCGCCCTCTGCGGGATTTACCACGGACGGGGATGGTAACGCGTGTTACCTTATGCATGTTAACATTACCTAACATGTGTTAACATAGCCGCTGCTACGTTAACGTGGTTTAGTAAACATACCCCTATGTCCTGTTAATTGGATTGTGGGTCATGCATTGCTGTCTGATCTCTCTGCAGGGGTGTGGTAGCCTGCTGCCACCCATGACATTGCTCTGGCTGTTTGCTCAGACATTGTATGGCTCAGATGCCATTTGGGTTGGCACACCCTTACACTGCCGCTATCCTTTAGGGTCCCATAGACTGTCCTATCAGGCCCCTCTCTTTCTATGGCATGTTGCAGCTAGCCAACAATGCCCTCTCTCACCTTGCAGGAATCTGCAGGTTGCTCTCAACACTACACACAGCACAGTATTGAGGCCACTGTGACATATGCCTATCTGGGGGGAGGGGGTGTTTGAATTAGTGTTTGCTCACAAATGTGGAGCATACATCGCACACGCTTTCTGAACATGGCTTCATGCCTGGTGCGCAGTTGCTGATGAACATAGCATGGTATTACGCCCCTGCCACAGCTGCACCCCCTGATGTAACACAGCTGCTATGCCCCTGCCATGGTACAAACATGCACTAACCATGCGTTTGTCCTGCGCTACTTGCAGCACTTCAGTAAACATGCCCCTAAAATCTAATGCTGTATTTAATGCCCTACCGTATGTCTGTTTTGAATTGTAAGATGCTGTTTTTTTATGTTGCTATTTTATTTTGAACTACCTCCTGTAAGAGCAGAATATAAATTGAATTAATTTGTACCTTTACAGAGTCAACTATTTTCTGATGCAGATCTTTGCCTATGGAATAGTCTTCTGGGTGGATTTTGTCAGGAAGTATGCTATAGAGTGTTTCATAAGAACTAGAAAGGCCAATTGTAATTACTTGGGATGGAGCAGACAGATCATATAGGGGGTTTATTCTGTTTTATATTGTCTGAGATGAATTCTTATAGAATGAGGGGGATATTCAAAGACATTTACAATGTCTGCAGACCTGAAAATAATATAAATGCCACTCGACTTGATATTCAGCGGCACTAACATGCTAGAGACACTGAATATCCATGATTTCTGCTGCTACACACCCCAATGCTAACTAGTTAGCATCAGAGCATGCCAGGGGAGATCCAGGTTGGCACCTGTTGCTAGCCTGGCAGCGGCGGTATTGAGCCACTGTCCAGTTAGCGACATGCAGCAAAAGTCTAGTGCAAGAAACACTGGCCTAAATTTTGCCACAGAAACTAACCGGGCAGTGGTTTGAACATTGCCGCTGCCCACTTAACTTCATGGCAATCTAGGCAATCCAGATATTCAAAGCCGGAGCCTGGATATGGCCCTGGCATTGAATATCTGGGTTTAGAGTTCAGTGCCAGTGGCTAGCTGATATAGGAACACTAGCCACATGTGCTGAATATTGGGTCCAGTATTTTTTATGTTTTGTTTGTATACTATTTTGGGCAATCCTTATGTTTTGGGAAGGCAGTTTATAAAAATTTTGAATAAATAATTTATTCTACAGATCACAAAATAATTTGTTCACTCTGAATAACAGACCATACAGCATAAAAACAATGCATAAGAACAAACCAAAATATTATCAAACAACAATAGTTAAAAAATACCTAGAAATAATAATAAACAAGGGGGCATATTCAAAATGATTAATGTAGTTAGCAGATATGTTGATCACATTAATCACAGTGAGAGGGATATTCAGGGATACATAGCCATTTTCTGTCACTGAATATCCCCTCCTAGCAGCTCTGCATCACACAATGCTAACCATGTAGTATCAGGGTATTCCGGAGACGGCGTTGAAGCTCAAACAGCTAACGTTAGGCACTTAGAAGGCTTGTTTTACTTAAGCCAATTTAGCTAACTGGGCACACATAATATTCAATGCCAGTGGCTGGATATGACCCTGGCACTGAATATCCTGTCTTAATGTAAATCAGCAAAAGCCAGCCATTTTATGGATTCAAAACTGGATAGAAGATAGAAAACATAGAGTAGGGCTAAATAGGCAGTGTTCTCAATGGAGAAAGGTGAATAGTAGAGTACGCCCAGGGATCTGTGCTGGGCCCGCTACTTTTTAAAATATTTATACATGACATGGAAATGGGAATAATGAGTGAGGTAATCAAATTTGCAGATAACATAAAATTATTCAAATTTGTAAAAACACAAGAGGATGTGAAAAATTGCAAGAGGACTTCAAAAAATTGGGAGACTGGGTGTCCAAATGGCAGATAAAATTTAATGTGTACAAGTGCAAAGTTATGTACTTAGGGAAGAACAACCCAAAATATAGTTACACAATGCAAGGTTCCACATAAGGAATCACCACTCATGAAAAAGATCTGGGTGTGATCATGGACAGGACATTGAAATCCTCTGCAGTGGTGGTAGCAATGAAAGCAAATAGAATGCTAGGAATCATAAGGAAAGGAATAGAAAGTAAAACCAAAGATAAAATAATATCTTTGTATCACTCTATATTGTGTACAATTCTGGCCTCTATATCTTAAAAAGGATAGAACAGAATTGGAAAAGGTACAGAGAAGAACAACAAAAAATGGTAAAGAGAATAGAAGGTTACCCCTATGAAGAAAGGCTTAAAAGGTTAGGGCTCTTCAAATTGGAAAAGAGATAGCTGAGGCGAGATATGATAGGGGTCTATAAAATAATGAATAGAGTAGAATGGGTAAATGTAGATAGGTTGTTTACTTCAAAAAGTAGAAAGTCTAGGGGACACACGATAAAGCTACAATGTGAAGCATTTAAGACTAAACGGAGAAAATATTTTTTCAATCAGTGCGTAATCAAACTCTGGAATTCATTACTGGAGAATATAGTAAAAGCTGTCAGTGCAGTTTGGTTTAAAACAGGTTTGTATGAGTTCCTGGAGGAAAGGTCCATAAACCATTATTAAAGAGGACTAGGAAAATCCACTGCTTAAGAACATAAGAACATAAGATATGCCATACTGGATCAGACCAAGGTCCATCAAGCCCGGTATCCTGTTTCCAACAGTGGCCAATCTAGGTCATAAGTACCTAGCAGTCTTCCCAAAAGACACAGGTTCTTCAATGCTTGTATTGGGTCAAGCAGTGATATTCTGGGTCCCTTTTAATAATGGTTTATGGACCTTTCCTCCAGGAACTTGTTCAAACCTTTTTTTAAACCAGCTACAGTAGCAGCTTTTACTACATCCTCTGGTAACAAATTCCAGAGTTTGATTACACGTTGAGTGAAAAAATATTTTTATTAGTCTTAAATAGGTTACCCTGTAGCTTTATTGCATGTCCCCTAGTCTTTTTTTTTTTTTTAATTGCAAATTTTTCAAACATACTTACAACAAAAGTACACAGGAAATCCAGATAACCAGTGACATATCATAACACAAAGGAAAACCATCCTTATATAATAAAGTAAAACACCTCGGCATCTATTCATAGCCCACTAAAAGGGGAGAATTTACAAAAGCAAATAAAGCAAAGGAAATTTCAAGAACCAAGTTCTAACTAATAAACAGCTCAATCTAATATCCCCTCTTCTCCTTACGTAAGTGTGCCAGATTGTTTACTATCCAAAAAAACCTGTAATTGGGAAGGATCAAGAAAAATAAATTTAGACCCCTGAAATGTAACAATACCTTTACAGGGGTACCGAAGAAAAAAACCTGCCGATAAGGCCAAAACCCTAGGCTTCATAGCTAAAAAAGCCTGTTGCCTAAGTTGAGTGGCCTTACAGACATCAGGAAACATCTGTACCTTATCACCACAAAATAGAGTAGACAACCACTTAAAGTACAATTTAAAGACAGCTGATTTATCACACTCAGAAACAAACGTGACTACCAAGGTAGCCCGAGTAAGAATAGTATCCTGGGAATCTTACAAAAATATGGTAAGGTCGAGGTCGGCTCCCCCTTGTAGAGTATCAAACCCACCAGGAGTGTCGACCTTTACCTTCTACCCAGTCAAATAATACATCTTAGAAACCAAAATGGAATCTGGGGAAACCAAACCCAAAGATTCTTTTAAATACTTCCTAAATAGGATCTCTGCAGACAGTAAATGACAAACAGGAAAATTTAACAACCTGATATTCTTAGCTCTAAAGTGGTTATCATACATTTCTAGCCTATGGTGAACAAGCAAACTCTCCTTAATACTCGAAACAGTAGTAGATTTAAGAGTAGCACACTGATTTTCACACTTAAGAATCTGAGAAGACACATTCCCTAACACCTCTTCAAAGTCAGACAGCTTATTAGTACCCTCCAAGGAGAAGTCACAAAGCTGTGAGACAGTGGGAGTCAAAATGTTTTCAATACGGGATACGCTCCTCCAGATATCCACCAGGGTAACCTGATCCTCAGACACCTCCTTGGAGACCCCCGGAGCGGAAACCCAGGCAACTGGCTTCAACTTCCCCCGAGAAACTACTGGGGTACTTTGTTTGACTTGATCCCCCACAACTACTGAAGAGGTTGGAGAAATATAAACTGGAGGAGAAGGTGGAGACCTATCCGGAGAACTTAGAGACGCTACAGACGAGCGAAAGGCCAGAAAATCAGGGTCCAGGGACACATCTGCCCCTACCTTTAACTGAAGGTGTTTGTCCATGGGGCCCACCACTGGTTCCACTTTCGCCTCTGGAACCACTTTCTTCTTTCTTTTCCCCATCTGAGGCTCTGCGGCAAATAGATCTCACACTGCTCTGCTTCTACGTTGCTCCAAGGGGCTCCCAAGGGGCCTAACACGCCCCTTGTACCGTGCCCCTTTGACCGCTGCCCCCGGCTCGCGCCTCCGGCTGCGCCAAACTACACAGCTTTTAAAGGAAAGGAGAAGGCCCCCGATGACGTCGGGGCCGCGGGACCAGGAGCCTGCCGCCTCCGGGAAACGCTGCTGTCGTTCTGGCTCTCCCACCGGTCCTCCATGTTGCTCCGCCTAGTCTTTTTATATTCTGACGATATAAACCATCGATCTACATTTACCCATTCCACTCCATTCATTGATTTATAGACCTCTATCATATCTCCCCTCAGCCGTCTCTTTTCAAGGTTGAAGAGCCCCAACCTTCTTATCCTTTCTTCATAGGAGTATCCTTCTATTCCCTTGACCATGATAACATGATGAGTAATTTTGTTCTTTATAATGATTTATACCATTTTTCCCGGTACTGACGTCAGGCTCATCAGTCTGTAGTTTCCCGGATCACCCCTGGAACCTTTTTTAAAAGTTGCCGTTAGATTGGTGATCCTCCAATCTTCAGGTATTACAGATGATTTTAATGATAGTTCACAGATTACTAATAGCAGGTATGCAATCTCATATTTCAGGTCTTTCATCACCCTTGGATGTATACCATCCAGTCCAGGTGATTTGCTACTCTTCAGTTTATCAAATAGTTGTAATACATCTTCCCAGTGTATCTATATTTCTTTCAATTCCTCTGCAGTATCACCTTTAAATACCACTTCAGTCATGGGTAACATACTCAGTAAAGACCAAAGCAAAGAATTCATTCAGACTCTCTGCTATAGCCTTGTCCCCTCTTACTGCCCCTTTTACCCCTCTATCATCTAATGGTCCAACTGACTCTCTCAAAGGTTTTTTTGCTACAAATGCACTTGAAAAAGTCTTTATTATCTGTTTTTGCTTCCACAGCAAGTTTCTTCTCAAATTCTCTCTTTGCCTTCCTTATCAATGACTTGCATTTAACTTGCCAGTGCTTGTGCTGTTTCCAGTTGTCATCATTTGTCTCTTTTCCATTTCCTGAAAGATTCTTTTTTGGCAATAACAGCCTCTCTGACCTCACCTTTAAACCATGCTGGCAGTGTTTTGGACTTCCTTCCACTTTTCTTAAAGCGTGGAATACAGATGGTCTGGGCTTCCAAGATAGCATTTTTAAACAACATCCAAGCTTGATGTAAATCTTTGACCTTTGCAACTGCTCCTTTTAGGTTTTTTTTTACTATTTTCCTCATTTTATCAGTCTCCCTTTTGAAAGTTAAAAGGTAGTGCTGTGGTTTTCCTTACCATCCCTCCTCCATTAATTAAATCAAACACAATCATGCTATGATCACTATTGACAAGTGGCCCCAACACCATTATCTCTTGCACCAGATCTGGTGTTCCACTAAGGACTAAGTCCAAAATGGCTTACCCTCTGGTTGGTTCATGAACCAGCTGCTCCAAGAAGCAGTCATTTATTTAATCTAGAAACTTTATCTCCCTAGCATGTCCTGATTTTATCTCCCTAGCATGCAGTTGATTTTAAACAAGGTTTGGACAAGTTCCTGGAGGAAAGGTCCATAAACCATTATTAAAAAGGGACCCAGGATATCAATACTTGACCTAATACAAGCACTGTGGAACCTGTGTCTTTTGGGGAAACTGCTAGGTACATATGACCTGGATTGGCCACTGTTGGAAACAGGATACTGGGCTTGATGGACCTTGGTCTGACCTAGTATGGCATATCTTATGTTCTTATGTTCTAAAGTTTAATTAATCTCAGGTCCTTAATGTATGCTGATGAGAATAAACAGCTGCACCCGAGAGTGAATGTGGCACCTCCTTTCCTTTAAGAGGTTTAATCACCTATAGAGTTACGATTATCCCAGGGGTGGGTGGGTGTCGGGGAGGGAGGATGGGAAAGAAGACTTATTAAAAGCTGGCTGCTATACAGTACCCTGTCCTGTGCTTCTAAGGTAATCTCTGGCCAATCTCCAGAGGGAATCCCACAGCCCTTGCTTTGATAGAGGGAGTCTTGTGTTCTAAATTTAACCAGAAAGCTCTCTGCTGTGTTTTAAATTTAAACTGCAAACTCTTGCTGATACTCGGCCCTGACTGATTTAACAATTACACTGGGTTCACAGATTATTCAGCTTTAATCTAAAGAATTCTTTTTCCCACAAGATTTAGAAAAATTCCCAGAAGTAAATACTTACAATTGCAGCTCTCTCTCCAGAATCAGCAGTCCCCTTTTGTAGTCCTTCAAGACTGGGACAAGCAGCATGGAATGCGTATATCATTGGGAGCCTAACAGGTACTTGAGACCTGGAATGGCCACTGCTGGAAACAAGATACTGGGCTTGATGGACCCTTGGTCTGACCCCGTATGGCATTTCTTATGTTCTTATGTGTGCAGACTACCACCACTGAATATTAAAATCATATATAAACTTTGATCTAAAGCAAACTGGATTTAAAAACTTGAGAAAATAAAGACTTACGATTATTCCTAATAATAAAAAATGCATTTAACTTCTGATATAAACTAGTATAAAATTCCATAATCTCAGCAATAGATAAAACATAATTTCGAAATGTAAATGCATGCAGCAGTCTCACACTAGAAGCAGTAGAGGTCAAAACCTTAACCAAATGCAAGAAAATCTCTGGAAGTGGCGGTATAGAAAAATTGTATAAATTGTATAAATAAATAAATAAAAACCTGAGATAAGGTGAGTATCCTTAAGGGCTATATTTACTAAATTGTGCTACTACATTGGCTCACACTAATACTTTACTGTGTGTAAAATGGATGCACACTAATACATGGTAGCACCTTTCAGTAAATGTAGCCCTTCAATGTGAGGCTGCATTGTGAAATTGGGTAGGCTCTACTATATTATTATTCATCTGCCATCACTGTGTTCTTGTCTTCATGATAAAATCTGAAGAGGGACATTAAGTTCTCAAATTGTTAATATTTTCAATGGAAATGACCAGATGCTGTTATTGGATGCTTGTTTTTCTCTCTGTAAACGTCTGCTTGTATGCCAGTTGTGGATACTACTCATTGGCTTATGATATACGATAGATTTGAATCCAAATAAGCATTTTCATGTCATTCATTATGCAAATTGCTAATTGTTGAAAATACCATTTATGCCAATATTACTACCTTTTTGTCAGTAACAGGAATTTCAAGCTTAACCTTTCTGGCAGAAGAATATTTGCTAACTTGGGTTAATAAAACATAATTAAATGTGATGTTTAGAAAAGTGCTTCAAATGCCATGCATATCTTCCTCACATAATTTTCTTTGTTTTTTAATGTTCTTCTTGTGGAATAAGAAGCTTCATTACAAAAAGCATAATTGTCTTTATCTTTATGGCTATGCAATCACATCAGTGCCATCCCTAACACATGCAATTGCATGGAAGAAATACAATGAGCATGCCATGATTCTAATTATATCTTTAACTAAGATCGAGAGACCAAAAGCCACACTTCAGTCACCACACAGAAAAATGTAAGAGAAAGATTTATTTATTTAACATTTCTTATATACTGCCTTTCATGATATCAAGTGGTTTACATTGAACAAACTGAAATTACATTGAACAGGGCATTATAACTTGGAGATAACTATTTTACAGGGAACATGGGCTATGGAGGGTTAAGTGACTTGCCCAAGATTGCAAGGAGCACCTGTGGGACTAGAAACCTCAGTCCTTCTAGCCCAAGGTTGCTGTCCTCTAGTGGGATTTGAGCCCCTGACCTTCCTGCCTGAGATAATGTGCCCCAAACACTAGGTCACTCCTCCCTCCTCCCAAGGTATAGAAATATTCCCCAAAAATATCTTTATAAAGTGCCTAAGGGAGTTATTGTAGAAGCTCTATTCAGCATTTATATTGGGATAATCAGGCAATATACGCAAGCAAATTGCCTCCACGTGTAAATGGCCACTTTAGAAAAAGTTTATTTTACAAAGTTGTACCCATGTGATGTTGAAAGTAGAGAGGAACGTGTCAGGGGTGTGGCCTGGGCAGGACAAAAATCTGCATGTGTCTTCCTCATTTCATGTAGGGATTGCATGTGCAAGCCCAAAATTGGTGACATTTAGATTTACACCTGCTCCTGGAAATGCATAGGTATGTAAAGTTGTGCCCCCCCCCCCCTTTTAATTCCCCCTCCAAATTGAAATCCCCTAAATATAGGGTCCTCTGAAGTTGAGTAGCAGTATCGGCACATCTCAGTTTGCTAAATGTCTTAGATACATGTGAAACTGCTGACATTTACATGTACATGTTGTGAAATGCCAGCACTTACAGTGCATATATAAATTCTCAGCTTCCTCCATCGATTTTCCCCATATCTATTTCTGAAATGGCTCCCCCTGCTGCATGTGGATATGTATTTTAGAAATGGCTCCACGTTTAGCATATTGACCTCAATACCTCCATTCTGATCTCCGTATCCTATCTAAAATGTGTCTTCACATATATTACATCCTATACTGTAAACTCCAGAGGGAAATCCTCTTTGGTACAACTGGAGAGATTCAGATCATAGTCAGCATACCCTAGTGAAAAAAGAGAGATCCATTACTATCATGATATGTGCAAATTAAACTGAGGAAAAATAGAGAGAGTTATACTTTCATAACCCTGGGTTACAGAAATTAATAATGAATAGCAAAAACCCAAAGACATTTGTTTATTTCAGTTATTCATTTATTTATTTAGCAAGGCTTATATGCTGCTTTTTTCCAGGTCAAAGCGGTTTACAAAGAACAAGGGTTATAAAAGGTTATATGAAATGGTTAACTTATGTGCATGGAACAATTAACTTGTATACATGGGTCATTGGTTATAAACATTATTCATTAGTTACATACAACTGGTGGAATAGAACAATTAATCAAATATGGGCAGAGCGAGCTATATACAATGTATATAAAATGTGAAATTTGGAGTGTTGTTTCTAAAGGTTGTACATGTTTGTGTTTAGCAGGGCATTTTATGAGGGGGAGAGGAGTTAGGTAGAGAGACCAAAGTGTTCGATGGACAGATGAGTCTTTAGGTGTTTGCGGAGTGTATGGAGGTCTGTGATGTTTCTGATTGGGTACGGGAATGTGTTTCAGATGGATGGTGCATATAGTTCGAAGAATTGTGCACATGCTTGTATGATTAAAGTTACACTTTAATCATACAAAAACTGTATTAAGGGAAGAAAAAAGGGTGTGCTCATGGCAGTGGACCACAACAACTTGACAGCCAAAACCAGGGCCTGCAAGTTAAAAGTGACCCTGCTGGGACAGTGGTCAGCCATCCACAGAAGCATCAACAACTGTCCTGATGCACTGCTGTTCACATCTGCATATGCAATGGATAGATGGCAGAGGGCAGATGTCCTATATGGTGGGTCATGGGGGTCGCTTCTGGACACTATGGACTCCAGGTAGTAGTGATGCTGGCTGGCAGGATGCCCATACCATGTGTTTCATCCCTCCTGCCATTTTACTGGGTCCAGCATCCTCACTACCCCCTCCCCCAATGGATGTTCTGATGACTAGAAGGAATGAGTGAAAATTCACAAGCATGCACAGAGAAAGAAGTAACAGAATTTGAAAAACAAGAGAAAAAACTCAAGGAATTAGATCAACAAACGAGGAAAAACAAGTGGCAGATGCACAAATACAGTGAGAAATACAGAGTGTTACTCCAGGAACCCTTTGACGATCAAGAACAGATATATGCATGGTTAAAGAGAGGTGAACTGAAACTGAAGGATGAGAGGCTGATAGTTGCTGCCCAGGACAGCTGCTTATGGATGAGATGGTTTACAGCAAGTATTGGCAAAACAGACATCTGTTGATTCTGTAAGAAAGACCTGGAAACGGTGACTCATCTCATAGCTGGCTGTGAAGTTCTGGTGGCAGAAAAGTTTTATACAGAAAGACATAATAAAGTAGCACTCCTCATCCACTGGGAACTCTGCAAGCATTACAACATCACTGTGCACAAAAAGCACTGGGATCAAGACCCTACGAGAATTACAGAGAATGAGGGGGTTATGATCACCAGGGACACTCCCATTCTGACCGAAAAAAACTGGATGTGAGGAAGCCGGATATAATGGTTAAGGAGAAAAACACTAAAACAGCAATAGAGGTGTCATTTCCAAGCGATTACTCTGTGAATCGCGTAGAGAGGCAGAAGATTCTGAAATATCAGGAAATGCAGTCAGAGACCAAGAAAATGTGGCAGGAAGATACAGAAATATTTTGAATCATGTTGGGTGCCACAAGCTTGATAAAAAAAGAATTTCCAAGCACATCTTGACAAATTACCCATTCATGTTATATCTTACGAACTCCAGCAGGAGGATCTCTTTGGCACAATGGAAGTATTTCACAGAGCCTTAGGAGTACATTTGAGAGACTTCAATCATATTCTCCATGCCTTGACTTAGAAGTGAGGTTCATGACTGTCATGGTATGCACAAAACTAACCCATGTGGCCTGGGACACACTCTACAATGGCTGTGATGCTGAACAAATCATATAAGATGAATGACTGAGAGGGGGATTGGCCATTGTTGGAAATAGATATTGGGCTTGATGGACCTGTGGTCCGACCCTTTATGACAATTCTTATATTCTGATGTTCTAAGGGCCAATACTTTCATGTGCCCTCACATTTATGAGCACCAGCGCTTATATGTACAAGATGGGTTTTTTTGTACACATCTTTGTTTTTTAAAATGTTTGCTCCGATTACGTATTTAGAAAAATGCATGTGTATTTCCTTGCTGCTCTTCAAGCAAAATGTTCCACATTCATCGGGGCTTTTATAAAATAGGCTGGTAATTATGAATTTCCCTTCTTGGATGGTTCATCTTGAACCTAGATGATCTAAACAAAATCAGGATTAAAGCTTTCTAAAGAACTATAATCTACCACAAAAAATGATATGGATGGGGAGGAAAGGATATTCAACTAAAAGACAGTCATCTTCAGCCTTCAAAACCATATGACCAGAAGCACACACAGATCAAGAGTAGTAAATTCTGGAGGTTATTTTAGAGCTTTCTTTGCAATTTCTATGTGGTAAATCCAATATTTACATGTGGAAACCAATCCACGTATAAATGGCAATTTTGGAAAAGGAACATTTTACATGTGGATATCCATAAGACATAGAGGTTGCAAGGTTGCATGTTGAGAACATGATTAGGGCATGGCCTGAGCAAGAAAAAAAAAATTACATGCGTATTTTCCACTTCGTATAGGGAATGTACTTGTATGACCAAAATTGTCCATGGTGGGATTTATAGTTCCTCCATTGGACATCTAAAATGACATTTTAGAAGGAACAACTAGGAAGACTCTGCGACATAGAGAACAAAATGTCCAAAAATCCATGGGAGAGATAGCAGCGAATAGTATGTCTAAATGCTGCCTGAAATCATTCTATCTCCACCCCCACAAATGAACATCCTAGTAACCGGTTCTGAAGACGGGCCCCACACAGATAGCAAAGCCGGGTATGTACAGGGGTTTAGGCTATTTCACAAATGTGGATGTTCCCAAATTGCATATCCCTCAGAACCAGATATCTGGATGCTCTGGCCAGAGTATTTCTAAAGAGGGCAGGGGTTACTGTGTCCTGAGACTAGCACATCCTAGTCTGCTATTTCAGAAACTCAAATGTGCAGCAGAGGGTCTGTAATATGTTTGGAGTATGTATTTACATGCTGGTTTCTTTGCCATGTTGCTCTTCCCCCTGGAATATTGCAGCCACAAAATTAGCACTGCTTTGTACCTTATTCATGGTCAGGAAGAGGTATAAGCATGGACATCTCACCAGGACTGGCTCAAGGGTTTTTGACAACCCAGGCAGAAGCCCTGGCCATGCCGCCCTCTCCCCCAGTGTACCAAGCCATGCTGCCCCCCCCCCCCCCCCGTGCTGAACTGAGCCACCTCACCCCACTGCCGCTGATTCTGGCGGTGGGGTCAGGCGCGGCTTAGCTCGGCATCAGCAGCAGGCCATGTGCTGCAGCACACATGGATTGCTACTTCTGATTCCCCCCCCCCCCGACATAACTTTGTTGGGTGGGTGTGGGGATTGGGGCCTTGGGCTACCAGTGATTTGCTTTCAGTTGGGGGCACTGGTGCCTGACAGTATTTTGATGGTATCGGAAGCTTTCCCTGATGCCTGGATCTTTGACACTTCACCTCCGATGATCCAGGCATCAGGGAAATCTCCCCGATGACTTAAAATCGTGTCGGGGCGCATATGAAAATTAGCCATGCAGTGCACCTTTTTTCCTGGGACAGCATGCCAAACTTGCACCAACTTCTGTGTCATGTGTTTGACTTACTTTCTCAGTTTAATGCTGCCATTTGCGGCACAGTTTAACACATGGCTTGTTTGCATATTTGCCGCTTTCTACATGCTAGTGCTGAAGTTTATGTTTATTTAATTTGCTTAATCACCCTTCATATATGCAGCAGGGCAATGTACAAAGTTAAAACAATTAGATAAAACCAGGATAGGAAGGAACTCCATAATTAAAAAGGACAGTTAAGACCAATTATACCAGGGACAGCATAGAGGGGGGAGGGGGAGAGCAGGAGACAATACTTAAGGAACTGATAGGTTAGATAGGTTAAAGGCAATACTGAACAGATATGTCTTCAGGTGAGTTTTTAATTTTGTATATGAAGGTTCAAGTCAGAGAGCAGAGGGCAGGGAATTCCAGGAGATGGGGCAACAAAGTAGAAAGCTGAGGAATGAGTGGAAGACAGCCGGGCCTGGGAAACAAGAGGGAAGGTGAAGGTGATTAGCATGAATACTATGAAGGGCATGATGTGAGGAGTATAAGAGCAAAACATCAGAGAGATAACAGGGGGAACCAGAGTGAAATGCATGGTGAACCAAAATGAGCAACTTATATTGGAGACAGAGCTATACCAGGAGCCATTGGTGACAGATCAAGAGTGGAGTAACATATTCAAAGTGGGATGCATGGGTGAGAATAGACTGCTGTGTTTTGGATGAGCTGAATGCGGTTTAGTTGACATTGGGGGAGGCCGAGGTAAACAACATTGCAGTAATCAATCTTGGATATGACAAGTGTGAGAAGTAAGGTGGTTAAGCATTGAACACAAAGAAAAGGGCAAATGGCATGGATCTGATAGAGTGAGAGGAAGCAACGATGGTTCAAGGAGGAGGGATGAATGTGGAAAGATAAGGTGGGGTCAAGAATGACACCAAGATACTTGAAGGAATCAGCAACTGGAATGGATGAACCGGAAAGGGAAGGGGCCAAAGTAGAGGAGGGGTTGCCAAAGGTAGGCAAGATTGCTGCAGGATTAAGGTGAAGAAAATTATTGGACAGCCAGACTGAGATACTGGATAAACAGGTGTTGAGTAGAGAGAGGTCAGGTATAGCAGGACTCCTGTGATGAAGGAGTATTATGGCACGGACCCCGATCGCCATTGACAGTAAGGAGCAGAAGGCAAGCTCTCCTATCCCCCACTGCCAAGGGACAATTAGGGCCACCTCAGCCATTTAAAAAGAAGTGTGTCACTGGATTCAAAGCACGCATCCCGATTGCCATCAGCAGTGAGGAGCAGAAAGTAAGCTCTCCTGCCCTCCATCACAAGGAACAATCAGGGCCGCCTCGCCTATTTAAAAAGAAGCGCGCTGCCAGATTCAAAGCATGGACCCTGATCGCCATCGGCAGTGAGGAGCAGAAGGTGAGCTCTCCTTCCCCCCACTACCAAAGGACAATCAGGGCCACCTCAGTCATTTAAAAAGATGCGTGCCTGCACCTGGCGTGCCTGCACCTGAGGGCCACGCCAGAGGGCCCTTAGGCATTGCCCTTAAGCGTCTAATGTGAGCATGGGATTTAACGGAGACACTAAGCAAGAATACCATCGTACACATACCAGGGACCTCAAGAATCATCTATCCCTATGGAACATTAGAATAATCAACCAGAAAAACCCAGGGAGTCTCATCATATACAGCAGTCTGATGAAAAGCTTCTGTGCCTGAGTAACTGGGCCCTTCCAACTGGCACATCATGGGACTGTTTGACTGGTACCGGGGCTCATACATCAGGAGCTCTCCGCACCAGATAACTGGCATCCATATACAGCACTCTGCATCGGGGATCTCCACACCAGACTGTGAGTTGCAGGGATCACCTCGGGACAAGGGGCTTGAACCGCTCCAGGGAAACTTATGTCTGTAAGTATTCCACTAAATAAACCCCCTACTGGATCTTTATTGGCTTTCACTATGGCAGCTTTCACTGTTACTAGAGTCTTGTCAGCCATGCTATTGTTGGCATTTATATTTGCTAATACTTTCACCCAAGCCTACTCAAATATTTACTACAGCATCCCAATTATACACCACTGCAAATTACAAAATCCATGCCTAGATGGCACTTAGGAATGCTGAAACTGAACAGCAGCCAGACAGCAACTGATGAGGGCCCAACATGGGCACGAGAGTGTCTATCACAGTGTCACAGGGGATAGTACCCAGCAGGTACCCCCAAGGGCACAGAACATTGGTAGGCGGTATTGGGGGGAAGCGTGGACGCCTATGCAGGCACCCCTACCCCAGAACACGCACCATAGGCAGCCACCTATCTGCACACTGGATGGCTTGAGACTGCACACCACCAGCACCACCAGCAGAAGGGCATGTCAGCATGATGGCAGAGGGGTACTGTTGGTGGAGGGGGGCAGTGGCAGCTGCCCAGAGCTGACCATGGCCTAGCCCTGTGTAGGTGGGTGCCATGCACTGCAACAGACAGGCTCTGTCTGACAAACAACCATGGTATCTCCAGGGATTGCACTGTCTCTGTGAGCACAGTGTGGTGTGGTGAACACAGCCAGTGTGTTCAGGAGCAGAAAGTCACAAGTTCAAGTCCCAGCTGGGGCTACTGCCAATCCAGTCCCCATATTTTACCAGCTACTAAAGAGTGATAGTAAGGACAAACCTTTATTGCAGAGAACATATGCATGGTTCAAACGCCTATATTTTACCCCACCGAGCACAGACACCAGAAACATGCGCATTACCTAGAGCAGAGTCCCCCAAATGCAGTCCTGGAGGGACACAATTAATTCAGGTTTTATGCTGTCTCCAATATAAGGTCATGTCAGCATGGTGGCGGAGGGGTATTGGTGGTGGAGGGGGCAGTGGCAGCTGCCCAGAGCAGACCATGGCCTAGCCCTGTGTAGGTGGGTGCCATGCACTGCAACAGACAGGCCCTGCCGGACAAACAGTCATGGTATCACCAGGGAATGCGCTGTCTCTGTAGCAACAAGGTGGTGCAATGCACAGAACCCATAGTCACAGGTTCAAGTCCCAGCTATGGTGCCTGCCAACCCAGTCCCCAAATTTTACCCACTACTACAACGTGCTAATACAGACAGAACATTTAGTGCAGATGACGTAAACATGCCCAAAACACCTACATTTTACCCTACAGAGCAAAGACACCATAAACAGGCACATTACCTAGAGCAGAGTCTCCCAAATGCAGTCCTGGAGGGCCAAACACCATTCAGGTTCCATGCTGCCTCTAATAAAGATGCCTGTGCTGCATATCTATGCACCGCCCCCATGGTATTCAGATGTATCTCATGCATATTCATGAGGGACAGCATGAAAACCCGAACAGTGTTTGGCACACCAGGACTGGAGTTGGGAACCTCTGCCGTAAAGCAGCAGCCAACAGGGGCAGACACACCCACACCCACACCCACAGGCTCCATTAGCCAATGCCTCCTGGAGAGGCAGGACATTGGGCCCTGCGTGCATCTCCCAATACTAGCACTTGCATACCTTAGCAATGCCACCCTACACCTGGGAATATGGTACACAGCTATCAAATGTTTGCTATGATTACTGGCAGATAGCAATTCCTACGTTAAGCACAGTTTGCTGACTGAGCTCCATCATAGCAACCTTTCTGATTTCTGTGGAGTGTGCTTCAGGTCTGGTCTCTGACAGTGTTTACCACCCTGGGGAGTGACCCCCAACAGTATTGCGTACCATATCCATGCCTGCACTGTGCCCAGGACTGGTGTGGTGGCCAGGGCTGCTAAACTCCTCTATAGTAGCACAATGCTGGCATAGGTGTGGGAGTGTGTGTCTGTCTATCCAGTGTGTGGTGGCTGCAAACACCCTCCACAGCCCACACTGCCAGCACTGTTGACAGTATTGGCCTGCCAATGTGCATAATGAGGAGAAAGGTACCATGGGTATAGCCCGGACAGGGTGGCCTGGCCAGGATGCATCTGCACAGGGCATAGGGCACTGGCTGGGACATTGTAGTGCCCGGCCACCACCTGCACAGACAGGGTGGCCACAGCATGTCCTGCTGGGAGATCATGCTCACCCTGACTGTGCAGTGACCACAGCATGGCTAGGCACCCCCATAGTGCTATATAGTATTTCTCTCATGTGATATTTATGGGTTTCCTTTTGGGGCCCAGTCACTGACTTATCTGCTTGGTGTGTATGCTGACATCCCAGTTTTGGGTGCACGCATTTCCCCAAGGAACATGCACTATGGACTGGCTAGTAGACTGTCTGCAGCTGGTATGTGTCTTGGTGGAGCGCCTTGCAGGGTGCAGCGGCTGAAGGCTTGCTGCAGGAGAATATCAGATAGTGGTGGGGTGCAGCTTAGCATATCCAGGCCTAATGTCTGTCTGCTATTTATTTATTTATTTATTTTTTCTTATATACCGCGCTCTTTTAATCAGTGCAGTTTACATATGAACAAATATAAACACAATGACACAGACAGCATTGTTTTTTTACAAAGAACAGGGTACATAAACTTGGCGGTAAACAGGGTTAACTATATACAAAAAACATGGCTAACTATATACATGGTATTTTTGGTTAATTAGATGGGGGTGGTAAATAAGTTAAAACTACAAGTACGGAGAAAAAGTTATTACAAGTACAGTATAAATACGGAATGGATAGAGTGAGCAAATGAGAACCATCAAGATTAACCATTTTCTACCGGGGTCAAGTATGAAAGACCAGCATGAGGGCTATGTTCAGTTGGAGTAGCTTCAGGGTAGTATAATAGGAACAAATAATGTTTTAATGCCTTTCTGAATGTCATTAGACTTGAGATGGCTCTGATTTCGGGTGGAAGGGCATTCCAGGCTCTGGGTGAAAACAGTGAGAAGGCTCTAGAGGCTGTTGATTTAGAGCATTTTGTGAGGAGTTTCGGGAGGTCAATGGAGTTTAATGTAACAGATCTCCTGGATCTGTTATTTGGAGTGATATGTATCATATTGCTGATAGGTGATAGAGATGGGCACTTTGAGGCTTTAAAAGTCATGACCAGGGTCTTGTATAGGGTTCTGGCCTGGAGGGGTAACCAATGTAAACTCATCAGTATTGGAGTTATGTGCTCTGAACATGGAGCACCTACGAGAATTCTCGCGGCTGCATTCATGGCCAGACGGAGGGGATTTAGAGTGGATTGCGGGAGACCGTGTAGAATGATATTGGCGAAATCTAAGTGTGGTAATACCAAGGCTTGGAAGATAGTGCGGAAGTCGGAGTAGTTAAGTAGAGGTCGGAGATTACGTAGGGATCGAATCTTGTGGTAAATTGCACTCGTTTTCTTAATGTGTGCTGACATATCAAGCTGCTGATCTAATATGATCTCTAAGTATCGGATTGTAGGTTGTGCTTTCAACTCAATGTTGTTTACCTGTAATGAGGCAGGGGGTATGAATGTTGGGTTCCGTGTAACGAATAGAACATCTGTTTTGTTGTGATTTATCCGTAGATTCTGTTTGAGGAGCCAGTTTGATACAGCTTCAAAGCAGTGAATTATTGGTGCAAAATCTGGTTGTTTTAAGTTGAATGGAGCAAACATCAGGATGTCATCAGCATATGCAAGGCATTGTATGTTGAAGGTGCGTATCAGGTCGCAGATTGGCTGCATATAGATATTGAACATTAGTGCGGACAAGGAGGAACCCTGAGGGACACCTTGATTAAGGGGGAATGAATCAGACGTTGCTTCTCCTGTTCTGACTTGCTGCTGTCTATCAGATAGGTAGGATTTACACCAGCTCAGGGCTAGCCCTTGAATGCCCTTGTCATGGAGACACTGTAGGAGAGTATTGTGGTTTACTGAATCGAATGCTGCAGCTATGTTGAGAAAGATGAGAATGAACCCTTGGTGGATATTGTCAATGCCTATGATTAGGATATTGAAAAGTGTTGTGAGAAGGGTGTCAACACCATGTTCTTCTCTAAAACCATGTTGTGAGGGGTCCAGAGGAGATTCGGAGTCAACATGGTGTTGAATTTGTCGCTGGACTACTTTTTCCATGATTTTTGCTAAGAGAGGGATGCTGGAGATGGGTCTGAAAGATTCAACTTTTGTTGGGTCCAGCTTACTGTTCTTCAGGAGCGGACGGATAGATGAATGCTTCAGGCTCTGTGGGAAGGATCCAGATGAGAAGGAGTAGTTGACAATCTTGCTAATAGTTGGGCTAAGTTCATGTCGTAGTTCTTTGATCCACCTGGCTGGGCAGGGGTCATTAGGTGCGGTAGTTAAATTAATAGCTGCTATGATATCTTCGATCTCTTTGTTGGATACCTGGGAGAATTTGTCAAGTGATGCTAGTTGGATCACAGTCTGTGGGGTGGAAGGTGCTGATGTTGTGAGGATCGAACTAGTCTGTATCATTTTTGACTGTAGGTATACGGCATAGTCTTGAGGGTGTGGCATAGGTGGTTGGGTTGTGGTTGGATCACCTGTTAAGGATTTAACAATATTGAAGAGGTCGTGTGGCTTGTTTAAGGATCGCATTAGTGTATCTGAGTGGTATTTCTTTCTTCTCTCCATTGTCATCCTCTGGTGAGTTTGTAGGTATGAATTGTATGAGCAGAGTGCGTCGGGAGACCGAGAGGAGCGCCAGCGTCTCTCAAGTCTGCGCAGGTGTAGGAGAGATTCTTGTAGTTCAGCGGAGAACCATGGTTTATGTTTGTCCTTGGTCTTGATCCTGTCGGTAGCAGAGATGCAGGCAGCAGCTTTCAATGTATTGTCCCAGTTGGTTACTAAGTCATCTTGAGAAGGTAAGTCTTTGTGGAGAGCAGGTAGGATTTTCTCCAGGACTTCGATCTTATTGAAAGGACGGAAGCGTGTTTCAAGGGCACTTGGGGGAAATTTTTAATGGTAAACATGCAACAAATACAAAAGCAAATGAAAAACAGACAAACCCAAAACAGTCCCAGACCCCCCAAAAACCCCCACCCACCCCAACAAAGTACAGACAAGGAACCAACCCCCCCCCCCCGTGTCCCGCCCCAACCCACCACCACACCTAGCAAAAACATCCCTCCGTGCCCAACCCCCCTAACTACAACACAACAATGTCCAATAGAAGTCCAATGAACAAACAACGAAAAACAAATGTCCATAAGTCCCAGCTCCCCCAAAACCCCACCCTCCCCAACAAAAGCAAAATGCAGCAATGTCCGAGTTCATAATGTCCAGCTGCCCCAGAACCCCCACCCACCCCAACAAAAGCAAAGCGCAGCACTGTCCGTGCAAATGTCCACTGCCGCGGAACCCCAACCCAATCCAACGAAACAAAGCAGCAACAATACACAGGATAACATTGTCATCCCAACCGAACACCCACCCCCCAACAATGCCCAACACATTCCCATACAAACAAATGAAAACCCCCACAAACCCCCACCCCCACCCACATCCCCCCAAAAACATCCCCCACAGCAGTCCCACAAGACATAGTAAAACCCCCATCCCCCACCCCAAACCCACCCAAGAACCCCCTCCCCACACATACCACCCACCCCAAATGAAACACACCAACCCCACACAAACAAAAGAAACAAAAAGGCATCCCCTGGCCCATTTCCCAACAAAAACCCACAAACAGTAATCAAAGCAATATAATGAAACAATAGAAACGCAACCAAAACAAAAACAACAAAACCTCGGTGATGCTGAATGGCGGAGCAGGATGCACGCAGGAGGAATGGCCAGCTGTTACAAACCCCCCCCCCCACAGATCATAAGGACTCCCCATCCCTATCCCCCCCCCATGGAACTAAGAATGACCTATCCTACCCCCTCCCACCCCCGGATTCACGGGGGACGGAGGGTGAGGTGACGCCACAGACGCTCCCAACGGTGAGCCTCAACCACCCTCCTTTCGCGTTGCGCCATGCCGGACACGTCCTCCAGAATGTCCCGCACCACCTCGTCGAGGGGCAGGACCAACCCCTGGGCCGAGGCATAACCGCGCACACGCCACAGGTGGTAGCGCACTACGGCCGTAACGAGGTAGAGGGTCCCGGAGTCCTGCCTTGGGGGAAAGGACCAGGCCCCATACACCCTCTCCACATACGTGAGGAGGGAAAGATCGGGCAGGTGAAGAGCAGCGGACACCAACTGGCAGGCCTCGACATTATAAGGGCACTGCCGGAGGAAATGTTCCATGGTCTCCGGCTGCTCTTCACAACCCGCCCTCGGACAGTTCCGCTCGGCCTGTGACCTGTACTTGAGGTTGTCCCTCACGTACAAACGCCCGTGGAAAGACAACCAGGCCACATCCCGAACTTTCTTCGGCAGCCGAGGGGAGTTCAACTGCTGAAGGCCCCGCTGCATCGTATCCGCTGGACAGTCCCGCAGGGTCCACCGTGGTTGAAAGTGGGAGGCGAGAACCATCCGATACAAGCCTTTCCGCCCTTGGGCTAGGGCGAGCGGGTCGGACACCCCCCACCGCCGAATGAGCCCCACCATCTGAAATACATACGATGGGGCCTGTTCCCTGCTCCGACGCACACGTGGGACCGAGGACGCCCCCTCCCACTGCTCCCAGAAGCGAGAAAACCATGCCCGGTAGGAGGCCACCCACCAAACCCCACCCCCCTCCCGTATGCGATTCAGGTGAAACGCCATAGACAAGACGGACAAAAAGACAAGGGGGTGCAACATACCCAAACCGCCCTGCTCCCGGCCCAGGCAAACAATGTTGCGCTGGACAGGGTTCATGCGGTTACCCCACAAAAAACAGAAAAAGACAGCACAGACAGCCGCCTGACAGGACGACGGAAGAACGAAGACCGTGGCTACGTGCAGAAAGAGGGGAAGCAGAAACGTCTTGAGGAGGGTGACCTTCTCCTCAAACGTATACCTCCGCCTCCTCCACCGCAGCACCCGACACCGTGCAGTCTCAACACAACGATCCCAATTGGACACCGCACAGTCCTCCGATCCAAAGACGAGGCCCAAAACGCGGACCTCCCCCACCGGAGGAGGAAAGGGGGTGCAGGAAGGCGGGGAGGCCTCCGAGGGTCCCAACCACAGCGTCTGGCACTTGCTGTGGTTAACAACAGAGTGGGCTACCTCCGAGTACTCCTCCACGGCCTCCCGCAGGGCCTCCACCCCCTCGGTGCCATCCACGTAAACTAAGATATCGTCAGCGTAGGCCACGACAGACACCGGAGATGCACCAGGCGCCTCCAGGCCTCGCAACCCACCCGAGGACAATCTCATGAGGAAGGGGTCGAGGGAGAAAACATACAGCAGGGGGCTCAAAGGGCACCCCTGCCGCACCCCCGAGGTGACACAAAAAGGCCGTCCGAGCCACCCGTTAATAAACGGGAAGCTCACCCCCCCTCGGTACAGCACCTGCAAGATGAAGAGGAAACCTGCGGGGAGGCCGAAGCACTGAAGCACCACCCACAGGTACCGGTGATTGACCCGGTCAAAAGCCTTGGACTGATCCAAGGAGACCAACCAGTGGTCCCGTTGAACAGACCGGCCTCTCTCGACCATCTCCCGAACCGTGGCGGCGGCGTCCAGAACCCCTCTCCCCTGAACCGAACAATACTGGGAAGGTGACAGCAAAACACCCGACACCTCCACCAGTCGGTTGGCCAAACACTTGGCCAAGATTTTCCGGTCCGCGTTCAACAGAGAGAGCGGCCGCCAACAGTCCAAAGAGCTATCGTCCGTCCCCTTGGAGAGGAGCAGCAGGACAGACTCGCGAAATGACCACGGGAGAAACCCCGTATCCATGATCTCCTGAAACAGGGAGGTCAGGAAGGGGGCCAGCTGGGCGATGAACGTATGATAGAACTCCACCGGGAGCCCATCGCGCCCAGGCACCTTCCCCAACGGCATGGCACGAATCGTCCTCTCTACCTCCACCTGCTGAATCAGAGCAGCCAGTGCATCGACCTGCGCCTGAACCGCAGCCGAATACACCGGGGGAAGGCCCAAATACTCTCGTATACGTGTGAGGTCTACAGGGCGATCCCCAAACAGGTCCGAGAAGTAGTCCCCCACCATACGTAAAAGGTCCTCCTGAGAGGTGTGAAAGGTGCCGTCCTCTCCCCGCAGGGCCATCACCTCCCAACGCTGAACCCTCTCCCTGCAAGTTAGGAAGGGGAATGGGGGGGAGACCCTACCGGCCGTCCCCTCGAAGCAAAGGGAGGCGTGGCGATCGTAAAGCAGGCCCCGGAGCTGGACACGCACCTCCTCCACCTCCTCCCGCGCTGCCCCTCGAGACACCAAACGATCCAGCGACCTCCGGTGGACAGTATAAGTGAGGTAGCGGGACCGAGCAATGGAGGTGCCCCGGGAGCGGAAGAGTTCGCAGGCACGCATCTTCACCTCATCCCACCAAGCGCCACGGGAAGGAAAAATGCCCAACAGGGTCTCCTGGTCTGCGAGAAAGGCCAAGAACTCCTGGACCACCTCTGATATAGCTAACAACTGCACATTCAGTCGCCACAGGCCAGGACCCCTGCTGAGCTCCTCGTGGCCCAGGAAGGACACGGAGAGACGCAATGATCTGAAAAGTCAACCGCCTGCAGCTGCGGCGGGGAACACTCCACCCGAGCACTCACATATATCCGATCGATACGACTCCTGCAGGCCCCCCGGGAATAGGTGAAACCCGGCGACCGTAGAAAAGCCCGGTGGTAAACGTCCGCCAGATCAGCCGTCCGGGTCACCTCAGCCAAAAAATGACCATCGTAATGCGGAGGGCAATGCTCCCCCCCTCGGTCCTGACGCAGGGTGGTGGTGTTAAAATCCCCTGCTAGAACCACCAAACGAGAGGTATGTAAGTAAGGGCGAATGACCCCGAAAAGGGCTTTCCGCTCCCACCTAGACTGGGGGCCATAGACCACCACGAAACGAAACCGGTGAGGCCCACAGAAGCCGTCTAAGAGCAAACACCGGCCCTGCTCCAATTCCCACACATACTGCACTTGAAATCGGTGAGACGTGAACAAAACCGCCACTCCTGCGTAGGGCTGGGCCGCAAGGGACCAGTACGAAGGACCCCACCTCCACTCCCGCTTCGCCCGATGAAGGCTAGCGAGCGAGGTGAGCCTGGTCTCCTGCACGAAAATGACATCCAGCCCACTCGTGGAAAAAAAATCATAGGCCGCAGCCCACGCCTGGTCCGTCAAAATACTGGCAAAGTTGATAGTGGCACACGAGAACGCAGGAGTGCCCGCCATACCTATTTCGAGTGCCGTGTCCCCTTCCTCCTCTTCTCCCCAACCCCGGGATCCCCAGAATCCCGCTTGCAGGACAAGCCTGCAAGCTGGAGCGGCTCGTCAGGGTCCACTTCGACCACCTTGAGGATCTCCCCGTCCTCCTGTTCGACCCTATCACCCCAGTGGGTGCCGGTGCCCTCGGGACCACCAGGCAAAGCTGTCGCGAGGGCAAGTCCAGTCCCCATGGAATGAGGGGGCAAAAACAGGTCAGGGGTCGGAGGAATGACCTCCTCCGTGGGGTCCACCACCAGTGCCGCCGCCCCCTCCCCATCCCCGGACATAGACTGAGACAACATAACAGTGCCCACCCCCGCGGGGGAGGCCGGGACGGCCGGGTCAACAGGGGGCTCCTGCGAAGGCCCAGCACCCAACTGCGGAGGCAAAAGCCCGTCCTCCCTCACCCGTTCCGGCAGCTTCTCCAGGGCCACTACCGGAAGCCGGGCGCCAGCATCCACACTCTTAGGCGGACCCTGACCGCGGCGTGCCTTCGGAACTTTCTGAGGCCGCCGCTGAGGAAGAGGGGCTGCCTCCACCGCTCACCGCACCGAGCGCCGCACAGGAAGCCCTGCCTCCACAGGCAAGCCCTCATCCGCCTCAGCCGCATCAGTAGCCAAGAAGACGAAACGGTTGATGTACAACACGGGCTCTGCATCCAGCAATGGGGATGTCTCCCGTTTCTTCCTCTTGTACTTGCTACCCTTAGAAGGGACAGTAGTCCATTCCTCAGGCGGCACCACCCGCAACCCCCTATCCTGACGTGCAACAGCCACCTCCACCACATCAACCCTCTCCTCCAACCTACCCAAATCCCCTCCCCCGGGTGGCTCCCTTGGCTCAGTGGCCTCCTTCACCTTAGGGCTCCCTGACACCTCCTGAGGGAGAGGGACCTCCACCACCTCCTCCCTCACAGGAGCCCGAGATGGGGTGACGGCATCCCCCCCCCGGTCCATTGTGTGATGCGGAGGGGCAGCGGGCAAAGGGGTGGCCCAATTCCCCACAAAGGTTGCACCGGATGAGCAAACACCCGGCCGAGGCATGACCCCGTCCACCACAACGAGTGCAGACCTGCTCGGGACAGTTCATGCTCAGATGGCGGAATGAGCCACAGCGGTGACACTCGCGAGGTTGCCCGGGGTAATAGCACAAGATGCGATCCCGACCGAGGAAAGCGGCCGAGGGTACGTGCTGCACGACGTTACCCACCTCACACAAACGGATCCTACCCTTCCACGACCCGTCCCACACCCCTAGGGGCCCAGCGCCCTTAACCAGGGGTGCGAGAAGCACCGCATGACGCGACAACCAAAACTGGATGTCCTGCCCTGGGAGCGACTCATTCCTTACCAGGATGGTCACAGGTACCGCCCCCTGGCAAGAGATAGGCACAACGCAAAAGTTGACCCACCCCCCCTGCCCCTCTGCTGCTGGTATTTGTCCCAGAAGACCTCCAGCCCCCGTCGCAGCATGAAGCTCACATCGTATTCCACGGTGTTGCTCATGTGGATGAAGGCGTACAAGTCCCCTGGGAGAAACCCCAGCCCAAGGACCATCCTGAGGACCTCCTCCCTGGCCGGAGGGGGCCCCTCCCCGGCCCACCAGATCTGCGCCACGTTGCGGCGCCTGGTCTCACCCCCCCTCCACGCAATCTACCCCACCCCCCTCCCCCCCAAAGGAACCCCTCTGATTAGGAACCCCCCCACCCCCTCCCACAGGAGCAGACCCCACAGGCCCCCGAAGGGCCTCCGCAAACGTACGGGAGGGCCCTGCCGGAGTAACAGCAGAACCCCCCACCGACCCCTGCGATCCTGAAGCCCGGGAGACTGGCCTCTGGGAAGACCCCTGCAAGATCCCTGGATCCCCAACTACCAACAACTGTGTGTCGGTGGGGCTGGGGACCACCAACGGAGCCAAAGCCGAGGCAGGGAGACTCCCTGACCTCCCCTCCAATGACCCCCCACGCATCCCCCCCTCCCCCAAGGCCCCCTGCCGGGACTCCAAGAGCTGCTCAATGTGGAAGGCCCGAGCCGCTCCCTCCTGTTCGTCCGGACTGCCCAAGGCCAACAGCAAGGCAGTCTGGAGCTCCTCCTCGGTAAGGCCCTCCAGGCCCACAAGCCCCCCACCATCCCCAACCCCCCTCCCAATCCTGAGGCCGCAACCCGGGTGTCCCCCACCACCACAGGGGAGGCCGTGGGCACTCCCCCTCCCCCAGGTTTCACCGCCCCATCCCCCTCTGGATGGGCTCCAACCTCTGCAGCTCCCCCAGCCACCTCCATACCCACAGACTCACCAGAGACCACTACTCCCCTACCACACAACGCCACCAATGGTGGTACCTGCGAAGCTGTCTCCTCAACCACAACAGGACCCTGACTCTCCTTCAAAAGCCCGACAACCCCCTCCAGGGCAACGCCGCTGGACAGCCCCCCAGCCGCTGGGTCCGCTGGGGCCCCCGGGGGCAAAGCAAGGGCCCCCAACCCCCCTCCCCACTCCCCCCCCCCACTTCCCCAAGGCTTACCTGGCCTCCAATGCCCCCAGCGGACCCAGACTGCAGCTGCCACTGCAGATCCTGTGCGTGGAGGAGGCTGTCAGCTACCCCGGCTCCAGCATGGACTCCAGTCCCGCGAGCCGGGCCACCCTTGGTCCCCCCTGCAGCCCGGGGAGCAGCCGGACCAGACTGCCCCAACCGCAGGGACCTCTGCAGGGACAGAGCACATCCCCCTGGACGTGCATCCTGCTCAGCCAGAGAAAGTGGCAAAGAGGACAGAGGAGGGCTCTGCCGGCCACCCGATGACAAATCAAGCCCCAGTCCCTGCAGTTCCCTGTCAGAACGCAAAGTACAGGAAGCCGGGAGAGCAGCCCAATGGAGGGTGGCATGAGAAACACCATCTCCCCGGACCCCCGTCCCAAGCGATGCTCTTCGGCCGACATCAGAGGCAGGACATGAAGCAGCTGGAGAAAAGGACGCCAATCCCGGCTGCAGCCGCGACGCAGGAAGCGGCCGACGGTCTTCACTCCCCCGAGGCGGGAACCCACTTCCGGAACCTCGGGGGAGCCCGGCTAGGGCCTCATAAGACCCCTGCCGCACTGAAGGGCTGGCAGCAAAGGCAGAAACGGCACCGGCAGCCCACTTCCGGGCCGACCCGGAAGTGACATCATCTGAACGGCAGCGGCCATCTTTACCAGAGAGACCTGCTGGGGGAAGCCCAGCAGGCTCCTCCTCCGTCGGGGCAGCCCCTTGCCGATTGGCCCAGGTCGTGGTGATGCTGGAACTGCTGACGTCACTACAGGCACCGGCCCGGCGGCCATCTTTGGGAATCCCGGCAGAGGAAATTGATGTCGGAAAGGCTCCCAAGGACGGCGAAAAAGCCCGAAAATGGTGCGGTTCAACTCCCTGCGTTCCAACCTCTCGAGGGAGACCTCCAACAGCAGAAGTCGCCAGGCTTCCCCCGGCAACTACGCTGAGCTCCGGAACCCCTCCAGGCAGCACACACAGATCCAGATCTCCTCCGACAGATGCCGAGGCGCCATCTTTGGCCAAGGACTGCAACGGGGAAGGCAGTACAGGATCCACAACCGCCAAGGCACCATCCAGACACTGCGGACCCTCAGGCATAGGGTAAGTCGATTCCAAAAGGGACAGTGGAGCAATCGGGGTCTGCACATTCCACCAGGACGTCCGTCCACCAGCCATAAATTCCAAAGGAGGGTATTGAGCCTTGGCCGGCCTCCCCACCCCCGAGGGCCCCCCCCGGACTGCGGCACCGATAGCGGCCCAGCGATCTCGATGCTGGTAGATCTCCGTGAGGGACCCACATCCCTGAGCTCTCAGGTAAGCCACCCATTGGCGCCTACCCTTCAGGGCCCGCTTCACGTCTCTTACCTGCTGGCAGTACGCCAGCCAGCCCTCCACAGGCACCAGGGCCTGCATGCTCTCCAGATGGGAGAGCCGGGCCTGCAGCAGGGTAGCCTCTTCCTGGAGGCCCTGAAGCATTCGCACCGCAGCCACCACATCCTCCGGAGCCCTTGCGGGCCCCGGGAAAGGTGGCGGGTCCATCCCCTCTGCCTCATCCTCACTAGAGGAGGTAGAGGCCTCTTCCAGGACCCGAGGCGGAGGGGGAAGCCCACCACCACCACCACTACTGCTGCCCCTGCGGCTCGGAACAGAGCTCCAGGGCCCCCCCAGGGCCTCCCCCTGCCACCACCCGGCCTCCACACCCTTACCGGACAGAGAAAGCGGGCCATCTCCAGGGGGCAGCTGGCCTATCCCCCTGGGCGTGTGGGTCCCTCCCCAGCAGCTCATCGCAGTCCTACCTGGATCACCGGGGGCCCCCTCCTGGGGCACCGATCCCAAGGAAGAGCCAGGCTCCGAAACGACAGGCAGGGGCCCACCAGGCTTGGCAGGCCCCTGGGCCTGGGCCGCTCCCGCCGGAGGCGGCCCAGGACACGACATCCTGGCTCAGGCAAGCAGGCAGGGCCCTACTCCCCAGCAGGAGCTCTGGCAGCACCAACCTCTCTCTCTCGCACACACTGCAACAGGAAACAGGAAGTCACCTGACAGGATTTATTATTTTATTTATTTTATTTATTTATTTATTTATTTAACAATTCTTTTATACCGCGCTATTAAAATCAGTGCGGTGTACATAGAACAAGAACATACTACAATGCATACAAGTAACATTGAGTTTTACATTGAACAGGGAACTTCGACAATAGGACAACCGGGGGAACTATGTACAGATTAACTTAATGGCATGGATGGGGGATAGACCCCTGTAGTGAGGCCTGCAGTATCCTGGGGATACGGCTGACCTTTATAATTGTAGACAGGGGCAGGCACCATAGCACCAGGATGTGGGATGGACCCCTGTAGTGAGGCCTGCAGCATCCTGGGGGTATGGCTGACCTTTATAATTGTAGACAGGGGCAGGTACTATAGTACCAGGATGGAGGATGGACCCCTGTAGGGTAAACCATCTCTGTGATGGTCTCAGCTACCCCCTGGGGGCAGGGCGGATCTGTGTTCGGGGGGGGGGGGGACAGACATTACTCCCATCTGGACACACCAACACCTGTCTTTCCCTGGCAGTGCGTGGTTGATAAGTGGTTTGGTTACAGGAAAGGGTGTCTTTAACATCCTAGGTTGGGTTGCCTGTCCCCATGCACTTACCTCACGTGAGTAGTCTGAGCCTCTATTAAACCTCCTGGTGAGGTGCACCCAGGACCTCCTGACCCTACCAAGATTCTGCCTCCATGATGAGCCAGGGAAGAGGCGCTCCTGGCGGAGGCAGATTAGCTCAGCCAGAAGGTAGAGGTCTGCCTGAGTAAATGCTGGCTTCCTAGACATGGCAGCCATTTTCTCGGGATTATGTCTATGATGCAGTGAAACGTGTCTGTGCAGTGTGCGTTTCACGCCGTGCATGCATAGGTGCGTGCGTAGGTGCACGCATAGCCGTAGGTGCGTAGGCACGCGCTGACACATATACATATGCGCGCACGAGCTCCTCCTTTGCAACGTACGTTGCCATGCATTGATGGTCTATTCACTCTTGTTGATGGTATCCCTTCCTATATCTGTGTACAGCTGATCCTTTGTTTCTGACATGCCCGATCCCCATCCCCCTAACCGCATCTCTGTCCCATTCACATATGCCTTTCTGGGGTCAGGACACGAAAGGCATTGTACTCTGATCTATTGCTTAACCACTGTGCTACATATCTAACATTGTGGTGAGCCATCCTCTTCTGGACAGTCTGGGGGGTGACTTTACAGGGTGTCAGGCATTGGGAGGACACACTAGGGGATCGAACCCATGGACACAGTTTTGAGGGTCATTGTACGGACCAGTGGGCTATACCTCTATGGCCTGCTGAACAGCAGTGCCTGGGTACGGAGGGACTGCAGATCACCACATGGCCATCTGCTCTGTGTGTCCGGTATGGTTCATTGCACTTGCACCCATGATGCATTGCACATGGGGAACTGTGGTCTACAGCACGTAACCAGATGGGGACTGCACCTCTCTGTTCACGCAACCTGTTGAGATGGACCGCCATGCGGGATGCTGGCACAGGGGGGGCTAAAGACACTGACATTTTGCAGGTTCTGTATTCGCCCTGAGGGTAAGGGTGACTGCACAACACTAGGTCCACAGTACGTATGGTGCTACATGGAGGTATGCTGCATATCCCCATCACCATGGGTGTTTGGCCGGTGTCCTAGGCCATGTGCCAAGAGCACCTCTATGACCATCTGTGCTGTGCAGTCACAGGTGTACTCCAGCGGTCTGTGTGTGCGCGCCCATGTGTTCTAGCCTGGCTTCCATAGCTGCCTGTTAGTAGACTGGAGGGTTGTCTGCTGTCTTATGCGGGTTGTGCACCGTGTCTCCCTACTGCTTGGGTTACTAGATGAAAGGTGCCTTCAGGGGCCCCATAATGGGGGTATATGGGGTTGGGGGGGGGGTATATGGGGTTGGGGGGGTGGGAAACAAACAGGTGCCTGGGACCATGGGTCTGGCTGTGGGATGGGCTTGTGCATGCCTGATGGCTACAGCTATACCTCTGGGGCTTGTACCCATGGGACCTATGCTGTGACTGGTGCATTGACAAGGCAGCATTAATGATGTGTGGCTCCTCACCTGCCACATACCACAGTCTGCCATGCATTATCAGACATCACTGTCTGACTGCACTGGTGTACACAGTGTCCTCACCAAGTCCAGACTGACCCAGGAATGCCACAGGCCAGCCCCTGGTACAATGGGACAACACATGCATCCAGACATAGGCTGGCCAGCACACACACTCCAAGCAGGTCCGTCAGTAATTGCCCCTAGAACTGTGGGGCCACACAAATATTACTAGAGACAGATAGTGAAGACAACTATATGGGGACCTGGACATTCCAGGTTCACTGTTACATCAGGGTGATACTGCCCTCTCAGCATGACATGCTTTCACCGCCATGTCCATGCAGGTGTGGGTTGAAACCTATTGTATACCACACATTGATGCACTCGCTGTGCAGATGCAGCCTGGCCAATTTGCACTATGTGCCCTGTACCCACAGTACCTTGGTCCTCATTATGCAAATTTGCAGGCTCATGCTGGTAGCAGTTGCATACTGTGGCCAAGGGGGGGAGGGGGGCGATCGGCAGGCACGGGACTGTGGATGGACATCTACACACACACTCCTACTGCAGCACTGTGCAATGGTCAGGGTGTTTGGCAACTCCAGCTGCCACACTGCCAACATTTCTGGAATGTGTAGGTGATAGCAGGGGTGCTGTGCTGCTACCTGCAATTCCATTCAGGGGACATCAGCCTGCCTGTACAGCATGATTTGCATGGCGGGGCCTGAGTGGGTGGGTGGTTGTTCCTACCCCTGTTGACTGCTGCTATGGTGGGTGCACAATTTTAGGTTGTATATGCTTCATAGGGTAACGTGTTTGGATGTCTTGTCTAGATTCAAGCTGCTGGAACTGGTACGTATGACCCTCTGTTCCTGGGCATTGCCCGGGTGTACTGCACCATGGTGTTGCCATGGCGCCCCAGCATTCCCTTGTACTACCTTTACCTCTCTTCAGCCAGACATTTCCTGTTTTTCTGTTGTATCTATGTATTACGGCAAAAGTTTGTGCCATGTCCTGCAGTGTTCATGACAGGGAACTGAACCTACGAGCCTCTGATCTGAGTCATACTGCCTGAGTGCACTGCACCACAGTGGGGCCACAGGTGCACTTCCCTCCCTGGGCCATACCTTAATGTGTCCTCAGCAAGACATTTCCATTTTTTTAATCCTCCTTTTCTGTTCTATCTACGTGGTGAGGAAAATGTTTGTGATGTGGTCAGCAGGGTCTGTAGCTGGGACCTGAACCTATGATCCTCTGATCTGAGTCACACTGCCTGCATGTACTGCACCACAGTGGGGCCACAGGTGCACTGCCTTCCCTGGGCCATACCTTGACATCTCCTTTGCGGAACTTTTTCTGTTTTTAATGCACACCACGTACTGGTCCAGGGCAAGGGCTGGGTCCACTGCAGACAGGTGCCACTGACCCCTCTGGCATGGGTACTCCACCCCATGCTGTGCTAACCTATGCATATGATGATGGTTCTTGTTGTGCACCCCCCCCCCCCGGGCCATCCACTGTGCAGGTGGCAGGTGCCTATAGTACAGCATTTGTGGTGGGCAGGCATAGATGGACATTCTAACACCCACTCTCCATCAGCGCCTGGCAACATTCTGTACCTTGCACATGGTGGTGGAATGGGTTTGGGGGCATCCTGTCACTGCCCTAGCAACTATTGGCTAGTGTGGACAGGTTATTTGTCTGTTGTGTTTGTCCTTTCTCAGATGCTGTATTTGGCACTTTGGGTTTATATGTTCCTATGTGCCGTTTGGGCACCCACCTGGTCCGCCCTGTGCCCCAGCTGCTCATGCTACATATCCCCCCTGCAGTCCCCTATGTCCCATTTGTACCATCGCCATAGTGGCCATTCATACTTTGGCACTATGGTGTTGCTGAAAATGGAGTACTACTATCACATTTCTTGGGCTCCCTGCCTTGGCTGTACATTGCTGACACTTAAATGGTTTCTCTCTCCTGCAAATGTGCATCTAATGGCAGGTTTTCATTCGCGGTAGGATTCAGCCCTTCAGTTCAGCGCATTAGTGTGAAAGGGGCCTCTCCCCGCCCACTCTCCGCCCATTGACCCCTTCTCTCCGCCCTCTCTCCACCTTCTGCGGTGTTTACCACGGCCGGGGACGTTAGCAATCGTTAAGTAACATTAACGCGCGTTAACGTTACATACCGCGCATTATGTAACGTTAACGATCGTTAATGTTGCATAACGCGCAGTATGTAACGTTACCGCAGTTTAGTAAACATACCCCTAAGACTCCTCAAACACTTAAGACCCCTTCCACCACATCAGGACTTTAGATCAGTATTCCAAGCTATGGTATTCTCCACATCAACTTCTGCAACACCCTCCTACAAGGGCTCCCAACTATAAACTATCTTAAGGCAGCTCAGCATGTTGCTGCCAGAATTTTTCTGAAAGCAAACCCATCAGAACACATTACTTCCATCTTATTCAAGCTACATTGTCTGCCCATACATAGTAGGATCAAGTATAAAATATTAATGACTATGTTCAAACTAATAAGGGAAGTATCACCATCCAAATTAACTGAACTTATAAAAAGCCCCTCAAATGACAGGTTAAGAAGAGAGTGTAGCCAAAACACTCTACTTATACCTTCTTCCTACCAAATGTTTATCAGGGTGACAACCAATAGGGCCTTTAGTTTCATGGCACCAATATTATGGAATTCTTTACCAGACAAACTTAGAGCCACTATTGACCTACTAACCTTCAGGAAAGATCTCAAGACAAATATTTTTATAGAACATTTTGGTAAGACCTTTTCCCTATATAATATCCTCAATCCAATACTAAATCCTAGTACGGCAGCCCTGTTGTTATTAGCCTTACATCTAAATTAGTTATAGCCACAAGATGTAATATTGAGCAGCTCTGTAAATAAGCCTACATGTATATATGATTTGTTTGTACTTATGTTTCTACCAGTATATATGTTACACAGTTTTATCGCACCAACATGTTGCATACCCTCTAGTTCACACTCAATGTTTTCTGATGTTTAATGGTAAGCCTGTTATGATGTAATTGTTCATTACTTGTTATCTGTAAACTGCTTTAATTTTCCTGAAAGGTGGTATATAAAATTATGCAATAAATAAATAAACCTGCATAGTAGCACGTGGAAATGCTTGTTGTTGAATTGGGAGGGTTAGGGAGATCAGAAAAATATATATATGAGAAGTAAGCACAGAACCGTGAGGGACACCATAGAGGAGGGGTAAAGAGGAAGAAGATAGATTACCTGCTGAGACTGAAAAGAACTGCTGTGAAAGAAAGGAATGAAACCAACGAAGGACTGCACCCTGACGCCCAAAGTCATGCAATAGGGCCAGAAGAGTGATGTGATCAAAAGCTGAGGAGCGAGCGAGAGAGACCACCACTGAGATATCTCCATGATCGTGCAATTGGTAAACTTCACTAAGAAAGGAGAACAGTTTCAGTGCTGTACCTAGGATGGAAGCCAGAATGACAGGGTGCAAAGCATGGGCACTATCGATGCGCTGCAAAGAGGGGTACAGAGTTGATAGCGTGTAACTTCAGTGCCGGCTTTCTGCATCAGCCTGTAAGTTTGATAGTGCTGCTGAATATCCCTGACAAGGGCATTAACATAGCTAGCAGACCCTTTGAATACCCCCCCCCCCCCCCAAAAAAAAAAATCTTTAAAACCAAATTAAATTTATTTTCAGGAAGACAATATCATAATCTTTTTAATATTTATGCTTAAAATAAGCTGTGTGGGTCACTTTCCCTATTTAAGTCTTCAGAGCAATGATAGAATCTAAAATTACTTGTAGATTCTGCATCTCATGATTAATTGCCAAATCTCCTATTGTTGTTATTGTTAAGTGTTAAGTCAGTGTCAACTCATGGCAAACCTCCGGATAGCTGAACTAAACTGTGTTTGGTCTTCAGTCAGGCGGCTCATTGCTGATAGAGTAGTACCCATAGCTACTGCTGTTGTATCCATCCATCTCATTGTTGGCCTTCTTCTTTTGCATTGACCTTCTACCTTGCCAAGCATGATGTCTTTCTCTAATGATATCTCTCTTTGCATGAAAATATGAAAGTTGAAGTCTTGTCATCTGAGCTTCTAAAGAAAACTTTGGTTTGATCTTCTCAAGAACTAACTAGTTTGTTCTTCGGGCAGTCCATGGTATTCACAGTATTCTTCACCAGTATCATAATTCAAAGGCATCAATTTTCTTCCTGTCTATCCTTTTCCCCTCACTTGATTTGCAGCTTGTCATGCTGTGAGGGCTTGTGTTCATCAGTGATGCTGAGAACTAAGCTATCAATAGCTTAACTACTGGCAGGGGCTCCCAAGATGGACAGATCTCAGCTGAGGTGCCAGACTAGGACAAATCACCCATCTGAGGAGCAGCAGAATGAGGCGGTGTTGGCATTTCTGTGACAATGGCAACAACATTAAAATTACCTGTGCAGAAGAAAGGTCTGGCAATCTACTTCCCAATGGATAGTCACAACAAAACAAATTGCACTATAGTACGGGAAAATGAGATCCTCAGGTCGGAAGGAACTCAACTAGCTACTGAGGAGCTGAAGACTTTTCAGAGTAAAGCCGCATTTATGTTGTGGGCATTCCTCATAGATGTCTGACTGCTGAAGTAGCTGCACATGAATTGAGAGTCAAAAGCTGCAAAGATGTCTTACATATTGGGACATGGAATGTATGAAACATGTAACAAGGGAAGCTGGAGGTGGTCAAGATGAAACGGAATGTGTATAACTCAATCTGTTGGGTGTCAGCGAACTGAAATGGAATGGCATCAGGCACTTTACATCTGATGATCACATGGTCTACAATACTTGAAATGAAAGACAATGAAGAAATGGTATTGCATTTATAATAAAAAAAACCTTGCAAGAACTGTAATGAAATACAATGCAATCAGTGAACGCTTAATCTCTAGTTGTCTATGAGGAATGCCCATCAACACAACTATAATTCAGGTATATGCCCCAAGAGCAACAGCTTAAGAGGATGAAGTTGATGAGTTCTATGAACAAGTACAAGCTGAAATTGACAGAACATACAAACTGGATATCCTGATAGTCATGGGTGACTGGAAAGCAAAAGTTGGCAACAAAGAAGAAGGCAAAGTGTGATGATGTTCTTCACCCTTTCCTGAACTCTGCTTGCACTTCACAAAGTTCTTGCCAAATCTCCTCCAATTGATTAATTGGCATAAAATTGTTATTCATATCAGTAATCTCTATAACCTTTTTTTTTTTTTTTTTTTACAATTAAGGGTACACCAATTTCTCCTAAGCATTATTTCAACTGTACTTCAGTGAGTGGAGAAGTCATCTATTCTTTTATGCACATAGACTGTGATGCCAAACTTCCTATAAGAGAATGTATTATCAAAGAAGCATATTTAAAGGAACTACATGAATACAGTGATTGAGCTGATAGATATCCCTTCCCCCCCCCCCTGCCCCCAAGAATATAGGATTGGGACCGCAATCTGGATATCACTGGCATATGGCTGAAAAAGCATCCCTATTTTCGAAAGAATTGTCCTTAATCATAATAACTTTTAAAAAGAAGAGCTGACAATATAGGATTCTTTGAAAAACCAACTCTCATCACTCATTACTATTGGAAACTGTTGTTCCCCATCATCTGTTTTCTAGACAGGACACTGACCAGCCAGTCACTTACCCACCTATTTCCAAATCTCATTATTATAGGTCTTACTGTATCAAAAGCTAAAGACACATCCAGTGAAAGTATCAGAAGAGCTCTCCCCTATATCTCCTTTGGTGTAGGGTATCCATCAGTGACACCAATAAAGACTCAGTAATGAACTGTATCAAAAACCTGATTGGCCAGGGTACAATATCTGAAAAGAGTCTAAGGGGTATGTTTACTAAACTGCAGTAATGTCATCTGCGTTAGGTTCTGCGGTAGATGTAGAGATGCCCATATAAAGGCGTAGGCGTTGCATCGTTACAGCAAGCTGTAGCAACTAATGAGCATTACAAGGCACCTTAGACTAATGAGCATTACCAGGTGCCTTGTAAGGCACCTTACAAGGAACATTACAAAGCGCCTTATAAGGTGCCTAGTAAGGCGCCTTGTATGGTGCCTAGTAAGGTGCCTTATAAGGTGCCCAGTAAAATGCTTTATAAGGTGCCTAGTAAAGTGCCTTGTATGGTGCCTTATAAGGTGCCTTGTAAGGCGCCTTATAAGGTGCCTTGTAAGGCGCCTTATAAGGTGCCTAGTAAGGCGCCTTGTATGGTGCCTAGTAAGGCGCCTTGTATGGTGCCTAGTAAGATGCCTTATAAGGTGCCAATTAAGATGCCTAGTAAGGTGCCTTGTAAGGTGCCCAGTAAAATGCCTTATAAGGTGCCCAGTAAGGTGCCTAGTAAGGTGCCCAGTAAGGTGCCCAGTAAGGTGCCTAGTAAGGTGCCTTGTAAGGTGCCCTGTAAGGTTCCTTGTAAGGTGCCTTATAAGGTGCCCAGTAAAATGCCTTATAAGGTGCCTTATAAAGGGCTTAGTAAAGTGCTTTGTAAGGCGCCTTATAAGGTGCCTAGTAAGGCGCCTTGTATGGTGCCTTGTAAGGTGACTTATAAGGTGCCCAGTAAAATGCCTTATAAGGTGCCTAGTAAAGTACCTTGCATGGTGCCTTATAAGTTGCCTTGTATGGTGCCTTATAAGGTGCCCTGTAAGATGCCCAGTAAGGTGCCTTGTAAGGTGCACTATAAGGTGCCTAGTAATGTACCTTATAAGGTACCTTATAAGATGCCTAGTAGAGTGCCTTGTAAGGCACCCTATAAGGTGCCTAGTAAGGCGCCTTGTATGGTGCCTAGTAAGGTGCCTTATAAGGTGCCTTGTAAGGTGCCCTATAAGGTGCCTAGTAAAGTGCCTTATAAGGTACCTTATAAGATGCCTAGTAGAGTGCCTTGTAAGGCACCCTATAAGGTGCCTAGTAAGGCGTCTTGTATGGTGCCTAGTAAGGCACCCTGTAAGGTGCCCAGTAAGGTGCCTTGTAAGGTGCCCTATAAGGTGCCTAGTAAAGTGCCTTGTAAGGCACCCTATAAGGTGCCTAGTAAGGTGCCTTGTATGGTGCCTAGTAAGGTGTCTTATAAGGTGCCCAGTAAGGTGCCTAATAAAGTCCCTTATAAGGTGCTTTATAAGGTGCCTAGTAAAGTGCCTTGTAAGGCATCCCGTAAGGCGCCCTATAGGGCCTCTTAGGCTAAGCACATTATTAGGCACCCCTGGACAAAGCACCGCAGAAGGCACCCTGGGCTATGGAACAAGGTGGCCTAACAAGGTTATGGTGCCCTAGATTAGTGTGCCCTAGGGGCTGCAAGGTGCCTCAGGATGACATGCATGACCTGTGTGGAACAGAGACAGATGAAGCCCTAAAACTAGATAGAGCACTCAGGAAAGGCAATGAACAGGTGAGTGAAGGAGGGAGAGCTGGGAGCCGCTGGACCTACCATATCTACGGGCATCCCATGTGGCTGCCAGTACTGATGACAAACATGGTGGGGGCAGCTATACCACAGCACAGGGTGCTGGCAATGTAAAGTACTGGAAAGACAGTTGGTGGCAGACGATGGGAATGTGTGTCCCCCAGTGGGGGCGGAGGTGGCAGGATAGTTACAATGATGGGTGGACAGAGGAGTGGTGTTGCCATGCAGGTCAGGCACAGGTGAGGTAAACATGAAGAGGGGCAATGCAGGAAAGGGTAGCAGTGCAGGACATGGGGTGGCAGCCTGCACATGCAGACAGGATTCTACATAGCTGACAGAGGCAGATAGACAGACAGAAGGATGGTTGGCAACTGTGATGAGGGTAATATGTGCTGGCAGCACATATCAGCAGAGATATGACTGTTACAGGGATGACAGGTACCGGTGTAGGAAAGGCATGCAAGAAGGAGAAAAAAGAGGGAGCGAACCCATGACCACTGGGCTGAAAAAGCACTGCACAAACCAATAGGCCACACCACCACTGTGAGGTCTACAGCAATGGCTGCATACAAGAACACTGCAGGGCACCACATAAAATGCCTACTGTGTGCCAGGAGAGGCCAACCCAGACAGTCACCATGTTGCAATGCACATGTACAAAAAGTGTCCACAGCTCATATCACAGTCTGTAAGTGGGACGGGAGCCACATAGAAACACATGCACACACACCATGAGATTTAATGCAGTGTACACAGCATGCAAAAGAGCATGGGAGCGATAAACGAAGGGTGTCATGGGGCTGAAGGGACAGTTAAGTGGACAGCCCATGGACCAGCGCAATGTAATGAAAAAAGAGCATGTGTGAATCCAACCTGCACAGTGATGTGGCACAGACCAGCCAACAACAGCAGTACCAATCCACCAAGCAGACTGGTCACATGGACACTACAAAGAAATATCCATATGTAACACACAATAAGCAACAGATAGGTTGCAGAGAGGGCACACTGTAGCGCACATCGCAGAGATGGAGGGGTGTGTGGAGAGGTGACGAGGCTGCAGCCATCGCATGGACAGGTTAGCAGAACACAGGAAAGGAAAAGGAAAAGAACATGTGTGAATCAAACCAGCAACCTTTGGACTGCCAATGGGTGTCTGTGACCACTATCCCAAAGAACCCCCACGAGCACAATACAAACAAGTTACCACAAAAGGCACCCCCTGGAGCATAGCAGACATCGTGTCCCTTACCCTGATGCACCGTCTGCCTCAGATAAACCCACGGGGTCTGTGTGCCAGGCCCCCCTGCAAACACACATCCAATCCATGCTGTGGGCCCACCTACCCACTGCTGCCTGTGGACTCTAACTACCCTGACCCCCCTCCACCATTGCCTCCCCTATCCCTGCTCCCACATTCCTTCACTTATCGCAACTAGAATGTAAGCTGTGGTGAGTAGGGTGTTGGCTTGCCATGTCTGTGAAGCGCTGTATACAAGGGGCAGTGACAGACATAAGTACTGAGTTATCTCTGTAAGTAATGAGTTGTCTATCCTGCCTACCCATCAAATGAAGTAGTGGCCAATGGAGGGCCACGTGGCATGCCCAAGGCCACAAGGAATGACAAAAAGACTAGAAACCCCATTCCCAAGGTTGCTGTCCCCAGGTGGGATATGAACCCACGGCTCCCTGGTCTGAGGTACTGTGTCCTAACCAACAGGCCATGTTTCTCACTGTGCAGGTGCAGTAGGTGTGGTAGTAATGAAAGCAGTGAAATAAAACCTTGTGCTGTAACTACACCCATACACGGTACACAGTAACAATACCTGTACACCGACCCCCGCCCCCACAACCCCGCACCTGAATGTTATACCCCAAGGATCTGGCATGGATACCCCCTACCCCCTCCATACACAGTCCCCCCAGTGTGGCCATCAGCAACCATGGCTGGCTGTACCAGCTACATACTGATGGCTCACAGAGCCACCAACACACACCTGAACCCTCTCCGGCTAACCAAACCCTGATCCACGCCTGTCATAATGACATCGCTGCCTGGATGTCTTACCATGGCCTTAAAGTGAACATGGCCACGGCCATACCACCCATCCATCATCGTAACACCTCCATTCCCCCCCCCCATTGTTGTCGGTGTCTGTGGATAACTCTGTACCTCACCTAGTGTCCCCAGGCTGCAATCTGGGCCCATCACACAGCCATCTGATAGCTAACACCTGCCCCCTTGGCCAACAACAGCAGTGATACCCGCCCCATCCACCATGAACACACCACCAATATGGCCATGCACTGCCCAATCACATCCCATCAGTATCTCAGTAGTCTGCCCCTGCATCCAACCATGCGCCAGGCCAGTCATGGCCACACCACCCCCCTTGTCCGGTCATGTCAAAGCCTCCCTAACCTTTACCATACCCATGTCACACACACCCCCCCCCCCCCCCCGCTGAGGCCAAGATGCAGAGACCCTCACGTCTCCCATCTTCCCATACAAATACCCCTGAAAACATTTGGCCCAAGCAGACACCCACCACCTGTGCAGTACACCCCTACTGGCAGCCCCACACTCTGCCCCTTTCTCCATGTTGCCACGTATGCCGTGAGCAAACCTCCGCTGTCCATACAGCAAGCACCATCTCCAACCCCCATAGATCCAGGATGAAACCACACGTTCTCGCTGCAGCCATAGAAGCATTATCCCCCAGACACTCCCCCCCCACTGTCCCTAGCAGTATTACTCCCACCCCATCTGTGTTCATGCTGACTATATAGTAATCACTGATGCTCAGAACATGTCACCCACCTGTCGGCACTGCGCCGCATTCGCCATGTAGCACTATGAAAATGCTCTGTAGTGGTAGAAGTCCATGTCTGCACCATCATGGCCACAGTACCAGAACACACAACTGACAGGTGGCATGTATCATGCAGGCAAACCAGGCTGACAACACACACACTAGGCAAGAAGGTCTGAAGGGAAGATACAGAGATGTAATGTGATGCAGCCACACAGTGAAGTGCATACGCAGTGCACAGGCAAATGCACAAACATGCTAATGATGCCATGTCCCAAAGGCCCAGCAACACCCATCAGATGTGTAGATCTGATGTGTGGGTGTCAGTGGGTCATACAACAGTGTAGATGTCCCTATAACAGCATGTGATGTGCTGAGAAAGGCCAGACGTCAGGTAGTCGTGTAAAAAAATACCTTTAATGCACACATGGCATCAACAACAGTGACACAATGCAACATGAGGACACTGTATCAGGACAAAGGTCACATGTGGGCAAACAGCAAAGAAGATGGGCTCCCACTAGCATACAGAGGTAGCACTATGTGGAAGTCACATCACAATGGGTGCCGTGGAAACAGGAGCAGTCACAATATGGCAATATACAGGGACTGCACAAATGGAGCCTGGAAATGGACACACCCGCCGCCACAGTGCAAAGGTACTGGCACAATGTGAGTGGAGCAATGTCATGTCAGAAAGAGGACTGCACACACATGCAAACATTAGCCAGCAAATCAATGTACATTGCCACATCTGTCCAGTAAATGCACACAATAACATATATGTAGAGCTACAAAGAGACGCCCACAATAGTGCACATACCCACACAAACCCCACCCCATCACATGCACCAGTGTAAGAGATGAGTCCGGCACATGCGCATGCACCGTATACGTTTAAACACCACAGAGTGCTGCCCCATATCCACTGTAACACCCCCTGCGATGGTCAAACAGCAATCAGAGATGGTGGCATGCACCACAGTGTTCTGTAGGAAAATAGTGTGTCAAGTACAAGTGGATGCTAGCCATACAAATAAGAAGGACTTACAGAATGTACCCCCTGTGCCACATATGTGGCTGCATGTACCTGTGCAGCCAAATATTGTTGCAATGCTTGTGATGCGAGCCCCACACATTGCCCACACACAGCTACACAATGTCAGATGGATGTACAACATAGAGCGCGCATGTGATTTCCTTCTGTAGATGTACAGACAAGTGTCCACAGTGCAAATGCCACCTGTGACCCTACAAGTCTGCCTATGACCATGCCAGATTACATGGCCATGCAAAGTCACAAGTGACATCTCAATGTTTTACAACAATGCAAAGGTGATGTTTCTCTGCTGCAATCCACGCAACACCCAGACAGAGCATGGCAGCGATGGTGTGTCATTCCCCCTGGTGATGTCCAAAGTAGTAGGCCAACAATGATGTCCAACATAGGCATGTGTCCGACTCGCATAGGTCCATCTCCCACTGGCACCATCACCCAGGGACCGTTGAATGGAGGTGTCCTGTCCAACCACATCTGGGCGATGGGGACTCCAGATGCAGCATAGTATATGTACCGTGTGTGTTGGCTGCACCCTGTGTTTAAAGGAGTAGGGAAAAGGTAAAGTTATGCCACACCCACCATCATGTCACAATGCAGACAGGGACAGCACATTATGTGCATAATGAATGCCCAGATATTAAAACATGACACGGCCACAACACACAGCATGGTGCATGTTGACCACAGAAGGAGATAGCACTGCAGACCAGGTTACCATCTCAACATGGTCATGTCAATGCCCATGTCACACAGGCATCCCAGAGGTCCACAGCATGTCCAGAAGTGGTGGTGCACAGAGATCCCACAGAAAGGCACGATGATACAAGCAGCTCAAATGAAACATCTACATGTGGATGTTAGTCACATAAGATCTTAGGTGCAACCTACCTTAATTGTACAGCAGGTGTCTGATGGGGACTGTCAGAGCCAGGCAAAGGGCACAAGGGGCCACAGTAGAGGCAGCGGATGCCACTGATCTGCGTCCATCACCACGTTGTCATGGTCAGCCATCAGTGGCGCAGGTCCAAGGAATGGTGAGTTGTGTGTAACCCAAACTTTGATGTGTAGTGTCCTGTCAGCAAAGATGAGACACGTCAGGGAACAATACATGACACATGCGCACAATGTACAGAAGGGCAAAAGCAGAAGGTCACAGAGAGATTGGTGAAAACCACCACACAGGTGGCTAGACACATCCCTGCACCAGACAATGGCAGGGGGAAGCAGAAGGTACCATCACCTAAACACGCTCAAAAGACACAGAGACATACACCGTGAGACAAGGTGAACATGTCACAAGTTGCATACGGCAGGTCCATGCACAGTCAGGGACCAGTGGAGACAAGCATCACAGTGCATGCAAGGATACACTGATGCTGTGTAATGCCACAATGTCATGGAAGGCTGTATGTGCTATCCACCTACCCCACACCCTGTGCCTGGAGACACATCCAGCCCGGTAACACATGCCCTAGGTATAGTGTGTAAACACCCAAAATGTGCACAGACCAATGGCCACATGCGTGTCAATTGGAACATATGGGGGATGGAGCCGCAGGCCAAACACGTGTACAACAAAAGACATGCAGTGGAGAGGGAAACACAGATATGTGTAATGCTGTACTGCCACCATAGAACACTTACCTGTATGTCCACCCACCCCAGTCACCTGCAGGTCGTAATGATGTACACAGTTCTCACATGCACCACAGCACCAGGCAGGATTGGCAGCCTATCCTGGGGAGTCAAAAGCACAAGTGACATATATATATATATATATATCTATATATATATATATATATATATATATATATATATATGTCATGGTAGAGCTGTGAAACACACAGGTCACCACAAACATGGAGACACATATGCACATCCCCATATACGCAGAACTTACAGGAGAACAGCTCATCGATCAGATGTTGCCTGGCTGCCATCCCCGCACACAGGATCCTCCTCAAGATCCTCATTAATTTTGACTGGGACATTGTGTCTGAGAGCAATGTTGTGCAGGATGCAACAGGCCACAATGATATGTGCCACAGTCATGGGTCTGTACTGTAAGGCACCGCCGGTCCTATCCAGACACATGAAGTGACTCTTCAAAATGCCAAAGGTGTGCTCAATGACAGAGCGACTGGAGGCATGGGCCTCATTGTACCTCATCTCTGCACCTGGCCATGGAGACGCACAGGGGTCAGCAACCAGGCATGAGATCCATATCCCGCATCACCGGCAGAAAGAAATGTGGTACAGTCAATCGGGAGATGATGGACACACAAAAGCACAGAAGTAGCAATGTTAAACCGGACAGCAGATAAACAGGGACACAAACATATAACATCATAAAATGACACATGATGGCACTACACCAGCTTCTGAAGCTGGGAGACCCAGAACCCCGGGAAAGGCTAATTGGGGCAACACACATCAACTGTTTCTAGGCAAAAAACACTGCCAAAAACCGGTGCCAAAATGGCAGCAGTGGCAGGTGTGAAGGCATCTGGATGACAGTGGCAAAGCATACTGGAGAGGGCAGAGATGTGCATGTGTGCAATTATGTGATGCCCATGACGCAGTGCACTCAAAGCAGAAGTCACCAGAACACATACCCCAGGGTCCAGATCGGAATGGCAGTAGAGACAAGATAACCTGGGCAGACATACAGCATACATGTGTGATACCAAGTGTGACCACAGCTCCACCCATGTGTTGTCACACATATGGACAACGGAGAAAAGGCCCCATACACACCGTCCAGCATGAGGATGCGTCTGTGCATATAACCAACCCCCTCCCCCTGGATGGCACACACTCACACACATTGGATATGGGGTCCATGAGGGACACACCACAAAGGCATACACATGTACATCTGCATGTGCTGTCTGTCTGAGGCCATGTGCGGGAGCCATGGTCCAACCAGAGGTGTCACACCCAGCAACAGAAGGGATACTCCATATGTGCTCAGAGTGTCCCTGTACATAAGACCTGTGCAACCAAACAGCAGTAGCAGATACCAGTCACAACCGCATGTGTACAGAGACACCCAGATGAGCAATAAAAACACATGGTATACATAGAGATGTTTAGCAGCACACAGAGGTACATGACCACGTCCCCGGTGACAGGGTGTGATGTTGTACAAAGGACCATAACAAGGCAGTGCCCCACAACCATATTGCAAGGAAAAGCCCACAACCACAACTCAAGGAAAGGCATGCAGAGGACACAGGTGACAATGGGACCCCAGATATCATACACTGTACGTGCATGTTAGATATGGTGAATACCCAACCAGCAGGACACAGTCCCCATATTGTCCGGCCTCAAATTGGCTGAGCAGTGTCGAGTGCTGCAGGATATAGGAGTCATGGGCTGCATCACAAACAACCTGCACATTCAGGGAATGGAAGTGTTTGTGGTTGCGGAACACAACCTCCCTGTCGCGTGGTGGGACCAGGCCATCACGTGTGGTATCCCTGCAATCCGCTGGAATGCCTGGCCCAGGGCCCACCAATGTTGCATACTGTTAGGAATCTTATGTAATCCCCAACCCAGCTGACCATGGCCCGCAGTACCTGGTGAGACAGCATGAGAATGTTGGCCTGCTCATCCTGCCCACTGCAGCCACTGAGGATTGGAAACAGCCAGAGGCAAAGAAATGTAGGGCAGCCAGGAGCTTGGCCAATCCTGGTATGGCATGTGACCGGGCAGTCCGGGGCTCAAGGTCAGGTCGTAGATCCCCATAGAGCTCCCTAATAGCCCCTGTGTCCAGACGGTAGAGGGAGATGACCTGATCCTCATGTATGTCCTGGAGCATGGGCCTGGACCTGTAGAGACTTGGCAGGCAGGGCCGTGCCTCAGCATGCCTATGGTGCCATGCTGGTCTCACCTCCGCCTGTCGATCCTTGATAGCTGCAAGTCTGAGTTGCAGCGGGACTGCACCCATGCCCAGTGCCACAGCCCCAGGGACACCATCTCCCTCCTCAGGCAACCACAGCTCTGCCAGCTCCACCAGAGCCACCACCGCTCAACCCACATTCACTATCTGAGCCATGATAGACATGGGATGGAGCACAGGTAGATGTTAAATAGGGTGTGGGGTGTGGCAAGTAATCAGAGCAAACCCTACACAACTGTTGATGCTGGGATGTACACCATCAACAGCATGAGACAATGCCCTGCATGTACGGAAGCATAACGCACGCAGAAACACGCTTTCCCTGGAGCCCTGAATTACATGCCCCACCCAGACACATAGGTGAGAGCAGAATGGAAGGCACGTTCCAACATGCGGTGGCATCATGGGCACATGTATGTCCGACGCAGAGTAGTGCATGGGGACACGAAGCATGAGCTACCTAGGCGCGTCAGAACGCGCCTGAACACCGAAAGCAATGAGACCCAGCAGAGTGTGCGTGCATGCAGCATGAACAACGCCGGAGGATAAACAGCACGTGTATGGAGCAGTGCACACCAACATCAGACACAAGGACACATCTGAGGATGTAGAGCATATGAATAGTGCGTCGTGGGCATGGAACAGGAGAGGTGCCCGTATGGGCGGACGGCATATGCAAAAGGTTACATGCGCTGCTGTGCTTGGGGGTAACACCTATGCGGAACATGTGTAGGGCCACACCCAAGGTACATAACTGGACACAGCATGCCCAGAATGGCAAGGGCTATGGTAAATGCAAATTACCACAGCATGGAGGACAAGGCAGGAGGCAGCCATGAGGCAGTAGGGGAGCGAAGCCAACAACCACCAGTGGCCACCACAGATGCAGACCCAGAGAGTGAGGGTGCAGGCCCATCCGGGGCCATACACCAACCCCCACACCATCCTGGAGGTGTGCCAGGGCAGAAGCGCTGCAGGACACCGGTGGCTGAGGATGCCAGGAGGAGGGCGGTCAGCTTCACCCAGGAGGAGAATGACCTCCTCCTGGTCAGCATCCTCGAGTGGTTTGAGGTGCTGTTTGGAAGGATGAGCACAACCACCACCATTGCCACCCACACAAGAGCATGGGCCGAGGTACAGGCTGAGGTGGAGGCAGCAGGGGGCCCCCATCGTGACATTGAAAGTCTATGCAAACAGTATTGTGACATCAAATGCAACATACGTGCCCAACTGATTTGGGAGAGGCAGAGTGCACAGGGCACTGGTGGGGGCCCAGTGCAGGGGTCCATCCTGAGCAGCCTGGTGCAGCGCCTAGTGGACAGACTCGGGCCCATGTATATACATGGCCTACCCCCTGCGCTGGATACAGCACACCCTCGTGCAGGTAAGATGGAGAGAGGTATACCGGGGCAGACCATAAACAAGTGAGTGCAGGGACGGATGTGGGGGTGGGGGAGGGGTGGCCATGCCAGTGGCATACAAAAACGCATAACACCAGCCAGTCCCATGCAAAATATGGCGGGACCCAAACCAGGTGCACCATCCCCACACTGCCCCTGGACCACAGCCCCCTGTCAGCCATGCACTGAGTAGGTTGCCAAACGCAGACCCCACACATGCAGGGGCTGGAGCCTGGCCCAATGGGGGTCACCATCCCACCCCCCCAGCCATATCCCCCGCACCACACCATGTGGCCCAGCACACCACCAGCCAACATGCACTGCCACCCCCGGGCACATGACAATCCCAGAAGGTCCCTGCAACAGCACACAGCCATGTCCAGGGACCCCACACACCCATCCATGGGCTGGCAGCGCTTGGAATCGCCGAAAGGGGTGTTGACAGTACACCACCACCTACCATGAATTGCTCTTTGCCAGGAATAGACCTATAAGGTGCACAGACTGCCACTGCACACATGGGCATCCGTAGTGCACCAAGGGACCATACTAACAGGGTGGGATGAGCAGATCACGAACAGAGTCATGGGGCCAAACCCCCTGGGGATGGCATAGCAGTGGGGGTACAGCGACAGGTACACACACAGGAACAGCGTGGCATAGGGTGTGGGGCCACCAAGGACAGTACAGAGCCATACACCTAGCTGAGAACATGGACACAAAGATGTACCCAGTCAGTGAGGGGTGGGCGGAGGGGGTCCATCATTGGATGGAGCAGCCAATGGTGGAGGTGCTGGTACAGGGCTGAAATGGGGGGTCGGCCTGGCATGCGGGGGGGGGGGGGGGGGGGGGTGCCGGGCCTGACACCAGCACCCCAGCCAGGGGAACGTGGGGTGTGGGTGAATGCAGGGACCTGAGGACATAGCGTGGAACCATGTGCAGACCCGTCAAGGGGCCGGCGGGTGTCTGGCAGTGCATGCTGGGTCTGGCCAGCAGAGATGTGGGGATCATGTCTGGGAGCTGGGGCAGGAGGAGCAGGGCGTGCATGACACATGGTACCAGAAAGCGCATGGGTCACAGGGCAGGTGGGGGCCATGGAACCACAATAGGTGTGTTGTGTGCTGATCCCCCCCAGGTAGCGACAGCGGCCCATGGGGGGCAGGTCATGGTAGCCACAGCCCCCACTGAGAGAGGGTCAGGAGGGCGGTGTGGCAGGGTCACAGCCAGACAGGGGTCCGAGCTGCTGAAGCATGGCACAGCTGCCATAGATCGAGGGGAGGGCACAGACACCAGGGCAGTGGGTGGGATGGCACAGGTGCAGCTGTAGGTGCAGGGGCCAGTATGGGGTGGACATGGTGATGTGGAGCAGGGGGTCGGCACAGTGCAGTGGATGGGTGCAGGGGCAGGGGGGGTCAGGCCTGTGGTAGCAGCATTGGGTGACAATGTGTTGTGGGGACACAGTGCAGGGCTGGCGAGGACAGCAGGACCACATGGGTGGCTGCGCGGGGGAGACGGAGGTGTAATGCACCTGTGCATGCCATAGGTTCTGGGTGCAGGGACACAGGTAGTTATGGGGTGGCATGGGGTGGGTGGCTGTGTGCACACAGGTGGGGAAGTGGCCCCCCAATGTTACTGGGTACCATATTGTATGGTGCCATATAAATTGCTCATCATGTGCCCTGTGCGGCACCCTCTGTGGCACCATCTCGGAGTCCCTTGGCAGCGCACCGTACTGGACATACCTGGACAGGTCATCCTCTGGGCTCCCTGGGATATTTTGCCATAGTTCATAATGGCATAACAATGTGACGTTGCCCTAGGTTACATTATGTATGTCCAGAGCTACTGATTTCAACCTAACACTGGATTGGCTACGGTTTAGTGCCACTGCACAGGTGCTTGCAGGTGAGGGCTTGAGGCTCCTGAATGTGCCATATCTGCGGCCAGACCATGTGCCTGCCAGCACTGGTGACATACATGTTGTGGGCAACTGTAACACAGCACTGGGTGTGGGCAATGTGATGTACTGGGACGACAGTGGGTGACAGATGGCGGGCATACGTGTCCCCCAGGGGTGTATGGGATGCCATGATGGTTACGATGAGGGGTGGACAGAGGGTTGGTTGTATCATACAGCTGGGGTACAGGCGAGGCAGGCAACATGGAGGCACAAGGCAGGACAGGTGCACAGTGCATGTCCTGTGGTGGCAGTCTGCACAGGCAGTCCTGACTCTACTCAGCTGACAGACACAAATAGCCAGACCAGAGGACTGATGCCCACTGTGGTGAGTCTCTTATGACCATAAGAACATAAGATATGCCATACTGGGTCAGACCAAGGTCCATCAAGCCCAGCATCCTGTTTCCAACAGTGGCCAATCTAGGTCATATATACCTAACAGTTTTCCCAAAAGACACAGGTTCTACAATGCTTGTATTGGGTCAAGCATTGATATCCTGGGCTGGCAGCACATATCTGCAAAAATATGAGTGTTAGAGGCATGCAGGGTATCTGAGTTGGGCACGCATGGGGGGGATCAATATGGGATCGAATCCATTGGCACATTTTTGAGGGTCATTGTATGAACCAGTGGGCTATACCTCTATGGCCTGCTGTACAGCAGTGCCTGGGTACAGAGGGACTGCAGGTCACTCCATGGACCATCTGCTCTGTGTGCCAGGTTAGGGTAACCGCACCAGCACCCATGATGCATTTCACATGAGGAACAGTTATCTACATCAGGTAACCAAATGGGGTCTGCACCTCTCTGTTACCACATCCTGGTAAGATGGACTGTCATGCGAGATACTGGCACAGAGTAGCTATGAACCATGCCATTTTGCAGGTTCTGTATTCACCCTGAGGGTAAGGATGGCTGTCCAGCACTAGGTCCACAGTACATGTGGTACTACATATAGGTCCTGCTGCACATCCCCATCACTGGCAGTGTGTGGCAGGTGTCCCAGGCAGTGCATCAAAGGCACTGGCAGTGTGTGGTAGGTGTCCCAGACAGTGCGTCAAAAGCACCTCTGTACCCATCTGTGTTACACAGTCAATGGTGTCCCCCTGGGACCAGAGACCACCCAGATCTGTGTGTGCCCATTGTTAAGGTCTGGCTTCCATAGCTTCCTGTTAGCAGGTCAGAGGGGTGTCCATTGTCTTATGAGGGTTGTGTACCACCTTCCCCCTACTGCTTGGGGTACTATACTCTATGCGGCCCCAGGGGCCTCTTAACACCCATCTTGTAGGGGGGGGTGTGGAGGGACAGGTGCCTGAGACCACAGGACTGGCTGTGGGACCAGCAAGCTCATTCCTGATGGCTAGTAATAGTCCTCTAGGGCTAGTGTGCAAAAGACATATCCTGTGACTGGAGCATAAGCAGAAAAGCATTGATGCCATCTGAAGCCTCACTTGCTACATTCCACAGTTTGTCATGCATCATCAGACAATATTGTCTGACTGCACCAGCATACACAATGTTCTCACCATGCACAGACTAACTGAGGACATGCCACAGGCCCATCTGTGGTACATGGTCAGTGAGAAAACATGTACATCCAGATATAGGCTGGCCAACGCAGACACCAAGCAGGTATGTCAGTGATTGGGTCCCAGAACTGGGAGGGGCACACAGCTATCACTAGAGACAGATAGCATAGATGACTAAGTGGGAACCTGGACATTCCATGGTCACTGTTACGTCAGGGCGAGACTGCCCTCCCAGCACAACATGATTTAGCCACCCTGTCTATGTAGGTGGGGTTCGAAAACTAACGTGTACCAGACTTTGGAATACTCGCTGTGCAAATGCAGCCTTCCCAATTCGCCCTATCTGGCCCATACCCACACTACCTTGCTCCTCATTATGCACATTCGCAGGCTGATGCTGGTAACAGTTGGGCAATGTGGGCCGGGGGGGGGGGGAAGGTTTGCAGTCACAAAACTATGGATAGACACACACACACACACTCCTAATGCAGCACTGTGCAATGGTAGGGGTGTTTGGCAACCCCAGCTGCCACACTGCCAACATTTCTGGACTCAGCAGGAGATAGCAGAGGTGCTGTGATGTTACCTGCAAATCCGTTCTGGAGCCAGCAGCCTGCCTGTACAGCATGATTTGCATGGTGGAGCCTGTGTGAGTGGGTGTTTCTACCCCTGTTGGCTGCTGCTATGGGGATTGCATGGTTTAATGTTGTATGTGCTTTGTAGAGTAAAATGTTGGGATGTGTTCTGCAGGTTCCAGCAGCTGGGGCCTGAACCTGTGACTCTCTGCTCTGAATCACAATGGCTGTGTGTACTGTACCACAGTGGGGCCACAGCTGCACAGCCCTCCCTGGGCCATACCTTGATGTCTCCTTTGAAAGGCTTTTTCTGTTGCACTGTATACCACATACTGGTACAGGGCATGGCCTGGGTCTACTGCAGACAGGTACCACTGCCCCCTCCAGTACGGACACCCCACATGCTGTTCTAACATAACCATATGCTGGTGGTGCTTCTTGTGCGCCATCTTAGGCCATCCACTGTACAGGTAGGCAGGTGCCTATGGTGCGGCGTCTAGTGTGGGGAGGCATACATGGACATTCCCACCCCCACCCCCCATCAGCGCCTAACAACATTCTGTACCTTCAGCATGGTGATGGGATGGATGCAGGGGCATCCTGTCTCTGCCCTGGCAACTATTGCCTAATGTGGACAAGTTATTTGTATCTTGTGTTTGGCCTTTGTCAGATGCTTCCAGTTTCTATGTTTCTATGTGCCACCTCGGCGCCCACCTTGTCCACCCTGTGCCCCAGCTGCCCCCGCTACATGTCCCGCCTGCAGCCCCCTATGCCCACTTTGCACCATCACCATAGTGACCTTTCATATTGGGGCACTATGCTGTTGTTGGGAATGGAGCACTATTATCACGTTTCTTGGGCTCACTGGCTATGCTGTACATTGCTGACACTTAAATGGTTTCTCTCTCCTGCATATGTGCATCTAACGGCAGGTTTTCATTTGCGTTAGGATTCAGCCCTTCAGTTCATTAGTGTGGAGGGAGCCTCTCCCAGCCCACTCCCCGCCCATTGACCCCTTCTCTCCGCCCTCTCTCCACCCTCCATAGTGTTTACCGCAGTCAGGTATGCTAACGATCGTTATGTAACGTTAACGTTACATACCGTGCATTAACGTTACCTAATGATCGTTAATGTTACATAACGTGCGGTATGTAACATTACCGCAGTTTAGTAAACATACCCCTAAGAATTCCTGAAAATGACTCAAAACCACCATTTCCAAAATTTTGTTCTTAAAAAAGAATTAGAAATGGGTGAATAAGAGAAAGATTCTTCAGCACAAAAAGAAAATGTTTTAAAGTAGATGAACCACAGCATATTTTGATACCATTTAACTGCTGTCTCTAATTCTAATAAACAACCTGTGCTGCCTGATTTAAATAAACCCACTGGATAAGGATCAAAGATGCAATTAGTCAACTTAGGACTATAGGTAGTGCTTACAACTTCCTTCCCAGGTACTGTTTGGAAAGTAGGCCACCTCATAACTAGAACCCCATGACTATCATCATCATCACTACTACAAGTATGTGCAAATGAGTCCTGCAACAATATCTATCACTTTAGTAGCACAATATAAACTTGAATCAGTTGCAGGTATCACTCCCTGTCTTGAAAATTGTAGCCACCTCTCATACCACCAAAAATAGTTCCTTAGGCTGACTTAAAATTCCTCATATTCTGGCAGTATAATGGCTTCTCTTAGCATTATTTACTAGAGCATGGTAAGCCTTCAGCTCTAGCCTACATGTTTCATTAAAGATAGGCTGATATTGTGTTTGCCATGAACATTTTGTCACAGTTTTCTTCTGGCTGCCACCAGGTAACTTGTAAAACAAGGAGCCCTTTATATATATATATATGAGGATTTACGTTTCACCTTTGTGAGAGAAATTTTATCCACATTGCTGAGAAAGTAATATAGAATCAGCAATAATATCAAGATCTGAGCCACTACTATCTATTTCCAAAAAGATACCTCATGTGACTATCAAATATCAATTCCAGTCAATAGATACAATGCTATTTATACCTCTAGTTTTTGTATTTTATATAAAATACAACTGATGTTTAGTAATTACACACAGAATATTTTTGGATATGTCTTTCTAACATCCCTTCCCTGTATTAGGATTATCTGAGGGTTTTCTTTGTTTACTAATATCAATGTGGCATAGGTTCCATTTCACTGCAATATCATGAATATCAGCTTTATGGCAATGTTTCAGTGAATGGCTCATCTTACTAGAATGGCAAATAACAATCAATCCTGACTGTACGCTCTTTCCCTTTTCTACTTTTGCTTTCCATTTGCTTTTGTTATAGTCTTATCGGTCTCTGCATGTCATGTCTTTTTTTTTGTTTTGGAAATCATCTCTTTGGTAATGGGGGTCAATTCTCTCCGAATAGTGGGGTTGGATGTCTGGGTTGGATGTGCAACCCCTGCTATTCGCAGGGACCATATTCTGCTTCCCTGGCTCTCCGCATGTACATAGCCGTTGGACGGGGAGCACTGGATGGGGGGTGCAATAGAGGTGGAGCAAAGGAGTGGCAAGATGGCTGGACATACAGGGCTTATTCAGGTCAGAGCCCTGTATATCTACAGTACTGGCTGTCTGCTGTACACCTGGCTAATTCCACCCCAAAGGTAGAATAAGTGCCAGGCACTGCAGAAGTCCTCAGCCCCCCTCCTCCAGCATACCGCTGCAGGGATGATCCCAGTGCCTCATCCCGGGCTTGGGAGACTCCCCCTAAGGGCCAGGCAGTGGAGAAAAGGTCTTTTCCACGGCTGGGTACTTTGTTGCTCTGGCTGGACATGCCAGTGACATAGTGACAGGACATTGCTGCATCAGCACACCAGCTGGAGTGTTGGAAGGGTTGGCCGAACAGGGCGCTGGACATCTCCTGTAGCTGAATTGGGGGCACGCTGGGCTAAGTGCCCTGATTCTGCAATTATGGTTGCAGAATCGGGTACAAAATGGACCCGTACATTTTTTGGGCGTATAGATAACCCGGATGTGCCTCACTCAGAATTGGCCTCAGTATGTTCTGAAAAGCAGTATATCATGCCTTCATAAATAAATAGATAAATGCATATGATCTGACCAGGAAACAGAAATCCCCCTAAGGCCTTTCGTTTGTAATTTTCTTCTTTCAATAACATTTTCAGCAAGTCATTACTACCTTTTCTTGTCTTCCTCAGATTTGTGGCGGTCATCCCTCTCTCCCTGCTACTACTACTATTACTACTGATCATTTACTGCTTTGCAGTAAATCAGCGTGCACATAGTGTAGGTGTTAGGAAAAGACAAACCATTTTTGAAAACATCTATACTATACTATGGTGTGTTGGTTTCTTAAAAAGCAGCTATTGCATAGAAAGCTATATTTCATGTCATGTTTCTTCACTGACACTCTGTGACCTTGAGCAAGTCACCCTGCCTTCTACCGCCTCAGGAACCAACTTAAACTGTAAGACCTCTATGGAAGGTTCCTACCTACTTTATGTGAATTGTAACTGGAGCTGAACATGGGTTTGAAAAGGAGAGTAATTAAATCCAGATCCAAATCCCAAACATTGACAGTCTTGAAAATAGGATTTAAAGAAAAATGGTTGTTTCTGCTAAATTACCCATTTGTCATAAAGTGTGAAACAGTTGTCACATTTCAAAATAACACATGAAGAAAATAATGGATGCTGTTTTGCTGAGAGACCCAGAGATGGATAAAAATGTGTCTAATATCTAGATTAATCAGTCTTCTTTCAGGCTGAGAACAATCTGTGTTCTCAGTGTGTGTGTGTGTGTGTGTGTGTGTGTGTGTGTGTGTGTGTGTGTGTGTGTGTATGTGTGTTTGTATTGGATGAGGGGAATGGCATTAAGGAAAAGTCCACAGTGCTTCTCTTTTTCTGCTATGTCACAAATTCCTATTTTTATAACATTTACTATTTAGGTTTGTTTTGTGATAGTCATCCTATAGAGGGAGGTGATCTTACAGTAGTTGTTGCAAATGGTTGTTTCTGCTAAATTGCCTATTTGTCACAAAGTGTGAAACAGTTGTCACATGTCAAAATAACACCTGCAGAAAATAATGAACGATATGTCCTGAGAGATCCCAGAGATGGATAAAATGTGTCTAATATACAGGCAAACCTTCATCCTTTAGCCCCCTTGCAATTAACTTTTAGACTCCTAGCACCTCGCCCCTTAGATTTTAATAATTATTCTCAACTATAATCATTTCAACACCATTCCTCCGAGAACAATCTTATAAAAATGCATATTTGGACATCAATTAACTATTAAACTTTGTTTTTTAAATATATACATAATGAGGGATATTTTCAAAAGCCCCTGACAGGGGTAAATGGACTATTTGCAAATTGCCCATGCTTCCTGCAAGCAAAAGTATGCATTGTTTTGCTTTGACTGTAGCTGCTTTTTGCTGCCAACATTAAGCTGACGTCTTAGGCAACCGCTTAGCCTGCCTAGGGGCAATATCCAACCAAGGGGCTTGTTTACAAAGTCGCGGTAGCGGTTCGCGATCATTATCGCAGCTGCGGCCCCAATGAAATCAATGGGGCCGCGGCTCCGATAACGATCGTGAACCACGATACAAGCCCCCAAGATCTATTACCTAAAAAATATGTTTTTTGTCAGACCGTCATATCACAACTAGACCAGTGTCAGCTAGATGAATTCAAACAGTTATTTTAATCTTTTTTTTAATCCAATTTTTAAACTTAAATCAAAAATCCATAAAATGTTTTCTTTCATTTTAATTCACACAGCGGCAAATTCTATAAAGTCCCAATATTGCGTTTCGAATTCTGCATATATTAACCAATTCTGCCTCAGGGAAAAAGCATATATTGCAGTACTTATCTCAAAGATCCTTCTCAGATCCTATCAGATGACGGGCTTCTTTACATTGGCATATTTTGAACTCTAGGCGGCAGTCATGGTCCTTCTGTCATATAGCTTCTCTTTTAAATATGGCCCTCATGCTATGTTACTTTTGATGTAAAAAGCATGTCTCACAACTTTAAAGGTACCTCTCCAAATTAGATCAAGGAGAACCATTCCAGCTATGCATTTAAGCCACCCGGGATTACAGTTTTCAAGAAAAATCTCCAAGATTACTCTCTATAATTCAAGAGCGCTTCCCAGTCACCCCTTTTACTACTCTTGGGAACAAAACCAAATCATTCTCCATCACAAATCCTCAAACCCATGGTTCAGTCACACACAATAATCTACTTTGGGAGCAGCCATATAACATTTTTTCAGTCTAGAGCAAACAAATCTTAATTACTTGCTTAGTTCTTCCCACACATAAACATATTTTCATGGCCATAAGATGATATAAATAACATACTGCATCAAACAGATGGTTCAGTGTTTAGAGTAAATAGTTTTACTGATATTAGGGTATTTCACATAGTGTCCTCAATTGTTAGAACACATAATTCACAGTTCCCACATGCAAATTGCCCATGAGTATCATCACAAAGCTGCATTTGTTCTTACCAAGTGATAGATTTGGATACACAGTTACCAATATTTTTTCCTTTCATATATGCAATAATTGGTCACACTGAGAAGCAGGGATGTGTGGTCAGAATACCCCAATGTTTTAAAATGACAGATGTCACTAAAGTTGTCTAAGGGGTATGTTTACTAAGGACCGTTGATGGATGCACCCCTTAGCGTGAACAAACAGCAGCGTTAAGGGCCCCAGCAGGCATTAAAGTTTTGGGTGAAGAGGAGACGTTCCCACACAAAGGACACTAGCAGTTAGTTAGTGGGCATTAAGCAGACAGCGGGCGTTAAGAGCACCAAGCATGCAGGTTAACATGCGCCAAAGATGATTGCCTTAACGTGAGATAAGGGAGCCTATGGAGGGGTCAGAAGTGAGGTGCTGGATGGGAACAAAGGGAACTGGTGATAGACAAGTCAAATCCATATGTCATATGTGTGTGAGACAGTGAATGTGTGGATAATGTGGAAGGCAGTTGGACGGTATCAGTGAGGGGTGCTCATGTAATCTACTGTGATGTCAGTGGGTGGCATAGGATTGGGTAGAAGTATGCCATGGAGTAGCAACCATTGCCACGATGTAGGCATAGAAACAATGCCTGGGTGACAGCGGTGATCTGCACATCAGCTGCAGGTGTGGTGTGAATTATACACCCTAATGAGTGAAATGCCACAGTGTAGGCTAGGGTGTAGCAGCTGGCAGGAGAATAGATGAGTAAACACGATGGATATATGCTGATGGATGGGCTGAAAGATGGATGAGGGTAGATGAGAGTGCTGTATGGCTTTGATACCCCAATGTGCCCGATGTGACCTCAAAAATGCAGCTAACAGTTGTAGTTGCTGTGCCACAGGGAAGGTCTAATACCATCTATTTGGGTTTCACAGCTGTTTCAGCTGCTCTAACGACCATACAGTCTTCCTGACACATATGCATATCATTTAGGTATTTATTTATTTAACAGGTTTTATATACTGCCTTCTCCTTAAGTCAAGGCAGTTTACATTCAACTCTCACTTTTTACATAGAACGTTTCAAAGTGAGGGGGAACAGGCACAGGTTGTAACCAAAAGAAAATGCTAACAGGGAGAGTACATACCTTATATTTAACAGATTTATTTTTATATACCGCTTTATCATTTCAATCAAAGCGGTTTACATTATATTATATTACATTATATTGGTATGCAGGGTAAATTAAAGCATTCAGTAACTTATATACAGTAGCATATATACAGTGGGTAGAGTGAGGAGGCAGTGAACATGCTTTGGGTTGAGATTCCAGAGTCCGCATTCAGTAGTGGCATATCTGCATCCTGTCTGTATGTAATGTCACCATAGTGCTGTGTGAACAGTAAGGTCTTTAACTTCTTCCTGAAATCCTTGGTATTGTGAAGGGCCCTGAGATTTTCTGGGATGGAGTTCCATAGTGCCGGAGCATTTAGTGAGAACGCTCTATTTTCTGATATTCTGCTTAGCTTTGGAGTAATCATTAGGGGTAAGTGACATGTTCTTATTGTTCATTCTTGGGTCCCTTTTTATGAGATCCTGGAGTACCTCAGCTGAGCTATCATGCAGGAGTTTACATCTGGACAAGCAAGTAGGCTATAATCCAAGGACATAACAGACACATATCTGAACAAGCTGCATGTAAACACAAAGTGCTCTTGTACAGATAAGGTCTACACTCATACTGTCTGGTGGAACCAGGTCACTTGCATGATATTACACACTGGGGCTCAATATTCAGTTGGGCAGGCTATGCACTGCTATGGCAGATAGCTGTGCCTGCTGACCCTTAACCCTGGATATTGAATGCTGGAGTCATAGGCGGCCCATCATTGAATCTCTGGGGATTGCTGCACATGCCGGAAGCCACAGTAACTAACCGGGTAGCAGCAATATTGCATTTTTTCTTGCCTATCTTTTAGGTGCAGGTCGCTAACCGGGCAGCATGCAATATCGCTGCCGCCCGGTTATCGATCATCTCCAACTACGCTCCTCCTCGGATGCCCCCGACATGCCTCAATCCTAAGCAGTTAGCATCGAGGCACGTAAGGGTCACCATCAGGGATATTCAGCAGCACTTAGTTGAATACAGTATTACACATACTAATCTGTCAATTTAATTTCTGTCCAAGTATTGAACAACAACAATTCCCGCTGAATATACTGAACTCGCAAAAATGCTTTCTTAACTATCGACTTTGGATAATCCCATTGCAACAAATCAGGCTGCCACACCTTTGGCATGAATTTTAAAATCATCAACTGAGCAACAAATTCATCTTAGCCTTAAGAACCAGCTAATTGGTAAACCAGCTTTCAAATGATATGGGTGATGGCTTGCAAACCTTAAAAATTATTTTGCTCTATCTCCTTCCGGTATAAGGATGTCAATAACTTCTTCTTACAATTAGTAATCTTCACATCCAAAAAGGTTACAGATTGATTGGATTGCATTTATTCATCCAATGTAAAAAGGGATCCAATGACTGCCGAGATCTTGACCAAATCAATAGAATGTCATCTAAAAAGTATTTCCAAAATTTGATATACATTATACAGTGTGATGAGTATACAAAATGTTCCTCAAATTGCATCATATGCATCTTATACAGTATGGCAACTGTGCCTGTACTCCCCCCCAAAAAAAAATATAAAAAAAAATAAAGCTGCAACCAACTTCAGACATCAACTAAAGCAGATTCCAATGCCTCCTGGCAGTTGTTAAGCAGTAACTTGTGCCCCATCAGAAACAAATGGACTCCGTTCTTGCCATAAAAGCCTGGACATTTCACATCTACACTGTCATGCCTAATTGTTTTCCTCCCACTCCATCCATCACCCAATTTGGTAATTAATTTTTATCAACCCTCGAGACCATATCCTTTGTCCCTTGCAAGAAGGCCTTGGAATGATGTCCAACCAAAATGGGAGGAGTGGTCTAGTGGTTAGGACAAGGTACTTCAGGCCGGAGGGCTGGGGGTTCAAGTCCCACCTGGGGACAGCAATCTCAGGCCGAGGGACTGGGATTTCTAGTCCTATAGGCACTCCTTGTGGTCTTGGGCAAGCCACTTAACCCTCCATTGCCCATGTTCCCTGTAAGTATTAGCATATGTGTCTCATATCCCCTCGTGTTAAATGTATCCCCCAATTGACCACTTTGACCTGGTGAAAAGCGGGATATAAATACAGCTAAATAAATAAATAAAATAAAACCAACAAAACACAATCCCTAGAAAAAAAGACAGCAACGTTTCAAAGTTTCCCATAGCTGTCATCAACTGCTGGCAGGTCCATGAGGTTAAATTGTTTTCAGCCAGATGAACAACAGTCCCTGCCAGATGATGCCACAGGTATGTGTAATGCTGGAGAAGGGGCAAGAGCTGGCACCACCGCATACTCAAACAATGCAGACATCAGCCAAGGCTAGGCACAAGTGCAGTCCATAAGGCTGAGAGGTTCCTTGACATCCAGCCCAGTATCCAAAGGAATGGCCCATCAGCCACCAATGCTGCAAACACTGAGAATAATCTACAAAGAAATAAAATTGTTAGTAAACTGTATGAATTGCAAACCTCTACTATCACAATCAGATATATCCGGCAAAGGCTTCTGGCTGCAATCTGCAAATCCTCCGGATCACCACTTTGTCCAGGCTCACTGCCATAGCACTCATTGCTGCACCATTTCAAAATGAATGGGTCACAAACTGGCATGTGTCAAATCCAAGGTGCTCAAATAACATCCGTTACCCAGCTGCGAACTAAAAGCAAGTCAGAAGCAAACCATTCCCATGCTTGAAAAACTGCTCATCCCCTACAGGCCTAATGGAAAGGTAATTGTGAAGATTCGGTATAGGACAAGTGACAGAACTCTCTTCCTCAGCACTACCCATACTCCCCAGCCTTCCTGGTCTGTATTATTTATTTATTTAAGTGTTTATATACCACCTTTTCCTTAAATCAAGGTGGTTTACACCGAACTCAATTTACCTGCTAGTTTTACATTAAAACTCATTCTGAAAGCAGCTATTTACACTGTAACAAGGTGTTTTAAGCTCTATAACTTGTGATTAGGTTGTAACAGAGTGTTTCCATAACTTTTTACATAAATAACTTATTTTCAGTTTGTGGTTATCTTGCGAGATCACTGATATTGATTTGTAGTCCTTGTCCAGATTCTGTGGATAGACATGTAAGGTTTTTTATGTGATGTTGCCGAAATGTTCAATGAATAGGAGTGTTTTTAGCAGTTTTCTGAATTCTTTAATATCCTTGGTGCATCTGATATTTTTGGTAGGAAGTTCCATAGGTTTGGTGCATACAGAGAAAAGGGTCTGTTTAATGTGCATTGTTTGGCTTTGGAGAAATCCTGAGGTGTGATTAGCGTGTTTCTGTTTGTTCCTCACGGGCAGCTTTCTGGGTTTGCTTTTATTAGCTCTTGGAGTGATTCAGCTGATTTGTTCTGGAGTATTTTGAATATGTTGATAATAGCTTTGTATTTTGCGCGACTCCTTATTGGGAGCCAATGAAGCTGTACAAGGATTGGTGTTATGTGCTCGCATTTGTTTGTTCCTGTGAGAATACAAGCAGCGGTGTTTTGTACTATCTGAAGAGGATGGATTGTTGTTGCTTGATACATTGAGTTACAGAAGTTTAATACTGGTGTGATGATGGCCTGCAGGACTGTTCTGAAGACATGGTTACTTCAGAACAGTCCTGCAGGCCATCATTTGACTTGGGAATCAGTATTCTTAATCACATCACCTATCAGCACGTACTCCTGCAGCATGCTGGATCACATACCCACTTGGGAAGATCTGGCCACTAGTTTTCCCACTCTAAGCACCCCAAAGAACACCAAGCAAGAAAAATGATGAGGCAGACATCTCAGGCAATGTCTCCCACACCAAAAGGTTATGCAAAATTAGTTGCCTGGCATCTTTCGGAGTTGGGATAGCCATTTCCAGCCCACCAAGAGCCATTTCACCAAGAATCATGCCAAAGGATTCACCCAGCCCATCACCTTTTTTAAAAAAGAAAAAATTCCACCAGATATACTCGCACTGCCTTTGGACACTCTGGCTTGACTGCCTCCAGGAGCCATAGATTGGTTCTCCCCCAATGCTGATGGCCCAGAGTTGGTTCAAGGTGTTGGTGCCCTAGGCAGATCTCAAGATTTACAACCCTGGCTGTAAAATTGAATTGTTTAGCTTTGAATGCCCTGATCTTTGATGTCTAGAAGTTGCCATCTTAAGCAACTGCCTAATTTGCTTAATGATTGGCCTGTCCCACTGATGTCCATCTGGAACAGTCTGCTAAGAAAAAGAAGGATAAGCAGACTCAGAAGCAGGAAAAGGGGGTACACAGACTTGTGCACTATTTGACCACCCTGACCATGGGACACAAGAAAAGTCCTACCCCTCTGTGGTCCATAAGGCTGTCATCTGGTCACTATAGGCAGCCCATGCTGGAGACCAAACTCCACCTAGCCTCTGAGTTACTGGGACCGGCCTGCCCCTAAGGAATAAAGCTCCTGGAAAATCATGCTCCTTAGTAAGCACCTGCATGTGCCCAGCTCTCCCCAAGCCAATACTACCCAATACCATCCCCACCCCTAAAGCATTCTGGTAGCTACCTCATATGGCCACCCAGTTCCTGTACCATGTTTCTCCCACCTGCCCAGGGACAAAACAGTTGGGATGCCTGCCTGTTCACAGCCTCCCAGTTTGACAGGCTGGCTGCAGTAAAAAAGAGAAGGGGCAGGGGTGGTGCCATAGCCATAAGACATTAATTGTAATCTAGTACCCCTGCCCCACTGTCAATATGACTTCCTTACCTTTTGCCCACCCCAAAATACAAAGGCAAACTACACTGATGGGTGACGCCTGCACCATCCAGACCACCACCCATGGAAAGGCCACTTTCAGACACAGCCTCCTTCCTAGCACTGTAGGGGGAAAGAACCCGCTGCTCTCTCCATCTATCAGCTTGCCCCCCCCCCCACCCTGTGCTGGAAGAATATAGGCCCAGCATCTCAATGTCAGTTCTTGACCCCTCAGCCTTCCCCCTCTCACCACAACATCATGAAGCTGACTTGGCCAACGCCTTTCCTTGCTTCCGCTGAGGCAGTGTGCTCAGATTCTCACACGTGCCAAGGCCAGCACCGGCCAGCAAGATGCCGCCATCAACAGGGGCACATCAACCTCAGAAGCATTCCCTAGCAGTGCCTGCTGCCAACAACTATTGTGGTCAGACCGGATTAATCTCTTGCCATGCTGTTCATTCAGTGAATTCTCCACTTCAAATCTTGCCAATACTATTAAACTCACAGGACCCGACGTTCAGGGAGACTCTCCAGCAGGCCTCCATGATGCCCTGTGCCTCTTCTCTGGGATTATCTTTGGCTGCAGGATCGGCTCACAACTGCAAGTAACACAGAAGAGATGTGGGAGTAGACAGGGGGAAGCCAAGCAACTACAGAACCCATGGAGAAAACCCACAAGCTATAAAAACCAGAATGAGGAGAAGAAAAAAGAAATTAAGATACAAGAACAACTCTGACCACAATGCGATGAAGCAGAGGTAGTGAGGCCCCCGTGGAAACAGCCTCTGCAGACCAACTACCCCCATTTCCCCCTGCTACCCTTGTCACTTACTCTAGGCCAATGAAAACTTATCCTTCAAACAAGCTAGGGAATTTCAAACTATGGGATATGGTCTCGAGGGCTGATAAAGATTAATTACCAAATTGGGTGATGGATGGAGTGGGAGGAAAACCAGCCTACCTCCCAACCCACCAACTGCCATTCTAAACCCCTCATCCTACCCAATCCCTTGGCTTCCTGCTTCTGAACCATGCTGTGTCCACCTCCCCCCTTTTATAACTAACAGCCCCTAGGCCCTGAGTAATCTTACTCGGGGGGGGGGGGCGGGGGAGGTCCCAAAAGGAGCACCCGATTACCATACGGCCACTAGGACCCTAGTCTAGCAGCCTCCTCTCATTATGATGCAAATAAAAAAATTGGTTCAGTTTGCATGAAAAGAATGAAAAGTTTGGCTTGCGCATTTCTATCAGGAGCAGTCGCACTGAGGCTCATGCAAATGTCTTGTCCATCTGTTTGCACATACGTGTGTATTTTGATACATTGCACATATCTCTAGCTCTTTTCCAGGAAATGCTTCCTCTCATTTCAGATACAAATATCCACTGAGAGGTTGTTATCACATTTCTTTACACATGTATAATCTGGGCAATTTTATAAATACTGATATCTGTACATAAAACAGTTTTATTGGCAGATATGGCATATAAAATTGTTCCCCAAATATCCATTGCTGCAAGTACTAAAAAAAGCTTCTAGTAAAGACAAAATTGAAATATGACATACACATAACCTTATTAAAAATTAACAATTCTCTACAGGTGTTTCTTTACATAAAAGGCACAAATCAGAGTTGCAGCACTATAATCTCAGTTGGAATTGTGCAAAAGGACACAGGAAGGACTAGCAGAAACCAGCACCCCTGAAACCAAATTCAGTTTAAGCTGAAATAATTGTCTTAAATAAATATGTTTATTTTTACTTTGAAACAAACACAGTGCTGGCAATTTATAGCCTTTGGGAAACTTTACTTCTGTCATTAATTTAAAAGTGATTATGGAGATGGCTTTAAGTGTATACATGAAATATTTGCCAAGTTTTTGCATTAGTATTTTAAATCACTGGATAACAAAATGATTGTTAAGTTTAATAAGCCAATGAATCCATTTTTAGTGTAGTGTGCTGAACTGAAGATTATGCATGATGTCTTGTTTATTGCTTTAGTAATAGAATTTTAGTGCCCCTATTACAACATATTAGAACTAAAGCAAGATTATTAGGGCTATGGAGGACCAAAAATAGTTTGGTTAATCTTAGGGGCATGTTTACTAAACATTCGTATCGTGCGGGTCCGCGGTAGTGTGCCTGTGCCATAAAAGGAGTGGGCGGGTCAGGCAGAAAAAGGAAAAAACCCGACCGTACGTGTGCGCGGCGCGCACAGTTGCGGGCCCGACATTAGCGCGTGGGAAGGCTAAGTGGGGCGCTGCTGGGCACATATAGGAACAGAGCCGTAGCACAATGCTGAAGACACTGACCAGTGGTGCAAGGATCAGGGGTTCAATCCCCCATCGTGCGCCAGGAAAAAGTCTGGCTGAGGCATGAATTTTCATGGTTAAAACTGCTTTAGGAGGCATAATAATTTTGGGCGTCATTAGGCGTTGCGCTGTTAATTGTGGGCGGCAGTAATTAAGTTCGTGCGGCATTAGGCGTTGCGCTGTTAATTTTGCGCGCTGTCCATCTTGTGCGTTTTGGCCGGCATCAGGCGGTGCGCTGTCAGTTGTGAAGGGCATAAGGCGGTGCGCAAACATCCAGACACAGGAACGGAGCTGTAGCACAATGCTGAAGACACTGACCAGTGGTGCAAGGATCAGGGGTTCAATCCCCCATTGTGCGCCAGGAAAAAGGCTGGCTGAGGCATGAATTTTCATGGTTAAAACTGCTTTAGGAGGCATAATAATTTTGGGCGTCATTAGGCGTTGCGCTGTTAATTGTGGGCGGCAGTAATTAAGTTCGTGCGGCATTAGGCGTTGTGCTGTTAATTTTGCGCGCTGTCCATCTTGTGCGTTTTGGCCGGCATCAGGCGGTGCGCTGTCAGTTGTGAAGGGCATAAGGCGGTGCGCAAATGTCCAGACACAGGAACAGAGCCATAGCACAATGCTGAAAACACTGACCAATAGTGCTGGCATCATGGGTTCAATCCCGTGCTGTGCACAATGAATAAGGCTGATTGAGCCATTACCTGTTATGAGGAATAGCAATCTAGGAGGCATGTCACATTTTATTGTAATTTCTACTGTTAGCAAATGCACTATCAAAAAGCACTGTAATATAAGGTGATGCATAAGGCGCCCTACAATGTACCTTAAAGATCACATTTGAAGGTGCACTCTCCACCAAGGCACCCCACAATGTTGCGTATAGGGCGCTTTACAGGGTGACGTATGTGGCAGGGCAAGGTCGAAGCACTGTCTGTGCTGGCATCACTGTGCATTGTAACGCATCGAAATCGTAAGTAGGTGAGCAGACGTGCAAGAAGGAACAGCAGTGTAGCACAATGGTTAGGACAGTGACTGATGGTGCAGGCGTCATGGTGTTAGATGAGCAGTGATTACCGTTGGCTCAGGTAAGTCTGTCTACGTCATGCACCTGTACATCAATCTGTGCTGCCACCTAAACAGAAGCCCACCAGAGAGTATTGCACCTATCAGGGTGCACCAGAATGCACATCATAAACAACCACGTCAGCAAAGGTGATTTATAATGCTATCCATCGTCCATGTTCACATGTTGGCAACTCCCAGGGCAGCATAGTAGATCCCCCATAAACTGACTGAATGGAAGGTGTGCCATAAGATGCTCAATCATGTATAGGTCAACCAAAAAACGTTTCCCAGAAGCACTAAGCTCCCCAAATGTGAGGGGCAGCAGAGGTATGTGGCAAACACATATGTAACCTAAACACGTCACAGAGCTGAAAGGAAAGGCAATGCAGAAGTAAAACAAGAACAGAGATCACAGGTGCTCAACTACAAAAAGCAGCCCCAGTCCATGTGGCAGCTACACAAATGGACAAACATATTGGAGATAGGTGTAGCTATGTACAGAGTGATGGCAATGTACCATGCTGTAATGAGAGTGTGTGACATAGGATGGGAAGATGTGTCCAGCACAGGAGACTGAAATGGCAGGATAGGTGAAATATCTGGATGACAGTGGAGTAGCAGTGCTATGCACAGCACACACATGAGAGGCAACCATGGGGACATGAAATGCAGGAAGGTGTAGGAATGCAGGACGTGTCGTAGCAGCATGCACATCAGGGTAGGATGGCACAACAGCTGGCAGACAGAAGATGGACAGAAGCATGGCTCACAACTCAGATGAGGGTACAATGTGCTCACAACACCAATCTGCTGACATATGACCGTAAAACAAATCGAAACCACATCTGCAGGACAAGCACACACATCCAAGGGAACAGAGAGGGATCACACCTACGACCACTACCACAAATGCAAATGGAAAAAACGCCAGGACACACCACCAACGTGAGCGCAGTAGCAAAGGCTGCATACAGAAATAGTCCAAGCCATCACACAAGATGCATGCTGGTTATAAGGACAGGAATCCCCCCAAGAAGAAACATGAACAAATGCACATGCAGATCTGGTGTTTACAGATCAGATCCCAGTCTGTATTTGGCTCCATGGGCACATGCACACACACAATGAGATGTTATGCAGTCGATAAAGCATGCAAAAGAGGAAAGAAAACAAACCCCAAGGGTAGCAGAGGATGCCTGGTGGAGCTGGGTAGCAATCTCGGGCATGACAGGAGACAACTCAACATGACGACAACTCTAACACACACCACCAGAACCGCAACACAACAAAACCCCCAGGTGCACTGCACTGTAAAGACCATCACGAAAGAGACCTATGTAACAGATAATATATGATGGCTAGGGAGCACTGAGTGCACACCTTGCTGTACAATGACGACAGACAAGGGTGTGTGTATAGGTGATGAACCTGCTGCTTAATGATGGCTCAGTTATCATAATCGAAAAACTATAAATACAAATGTGGGGATAAAACCTGCAAACCAATGAGTTCAAACACATGCCTCCAAACACACCCACAAAGAACACAATGAGCACAAGGCAGAAGTAATAGTCCAAAGGGAGGGTCTATATGGGAACGTATCATACCCAGTGATGTGCCAAACAGCAGACACATACACAGCTGCCATTGTACAAGGATGTGAGCACAGGTGGGCTGTGGACATGACCAGCAAATCAGTAGACACAAGTGTAAATGTGCACAAAGAGTGGAGGAGTAGCCTAGTGCGCACAAAGCTGTCTTGGACACAAACCAAACAGGCCTCATCTCACACTGGCACTACATGTACCTTGTTCAAGTCACTGCAGGGACACCGTCAAGGAAACCATGGAGTCCCTGGGGCACAAGGAGTCATGATTGAATCAAAGGCACCCATTGTGTTGCATGATTGTCACCATGATCAAGTAGTAAAAGAGACAAATGTCTGTCAAATACACATATTTATTATGGTTGCTCCTCACACATACGTTAGACACTGCAATCATAATATCAAGGTGAGTCCCTCCATGGTGAAAGATGGAAACATATGTAGCAGGTTAAAAACCCACATGCAACATAAAGGTCACTGCCCTGAGCACACATGAAAGACATGAGACATAATGTGCATCAGGTGCATGCTATGCCCTGGGTAACAGGCCCACACACCCCACTTGTTGCAGCATGGCTCAATTGTGTGTCGCAGATATCAGTGCATGGAGACTGTAGGCGTTGCATGATGACGAAACGACAAAAATCACCGGACCCCCGAAACATAGCCATCACCCAACACAGGAGGCACACAAATGAAGAAAACAGATGCTGGGGCAATGTTGTAATGTGACAAAAAAGCTCAGAACGTAATGTTCCAGAACCACATAATGGCTGATCCTCAAGACAGATATGCTACAATGCACACCCCAAATATCATCACAAGCAGAATGACCATATGCTAACAGGTAGCAGAGGCACATGAACACAGAGAGACTAGACATCAAAAACCCTTCAGAAAGCTACAGACATAATACCATGCAGGAGGTACACCCTGCATGTTTATGTGGGTAGACAGTGTCTGGACATATATAGCATGGTACATGGACTGCAGAAGTGCAGGAGGACAATGGACACCCACACTGACACACACCAAATGTAATGGTGCAATGAGATTGACGTTACTGCAGGGGACAAACAGGACTGTGCAGACGTGCAATGCAAGGTGTGTACACACATGCAGAGTGTCACGTCTGCACAGTAAACAAACACAATAACCAGCATGTTCATAAGCAAATGATGGCCAAACATCTTACAATGAACCACACAGAGGCCATAGATCCACATTCTGTGTCTCACAAACATAGTTAGTCACAAGCACAATCACCATTCGCACACAAACATGATACAGTGATGCCACACATGCATGTAATCACCCTTGCCCACCCCAAACATCAATCAAGGATGGTGGTGGCCATGAACATGTGGTTGTGTCAAAGCCTGTATCATGTCCAGGTGGAGGGCAATTGGACATAGACAAAAGGACTGCTCCATCTGTGCCTCTATGCCACAAACATGCCTGTATGCTTTAGTTAAAACAAACAGATGAGCGTATCCTGTGTGCCCTGTCACACACATGGCCAAAACCAATACACCAACCAACTGTGGAGAAATGTCCAAAATACATAGTGAATGTCAGTCCCTGATGCGCACAGTGTCCCAAAAGCAAGGTGTCTCTGCAATCCAACTGAGCAGTTCAAAACATCCCTTGCAAACATGGGAATGCATAATAAGGTGGCACATTCCAATATGACACACTCCGTGAAAGGTCATCTGTGTCCCTGCAATCAGCATGACTCTCAGCCACAGCATGGCACAAACTGTGTGTTGTACAGGTCAGTCATGGCCAAACCAGCAGTCCAAGAGGAAAAATGTCCATCACAGGCCTGTGTTCCACTCTCAAACGTCAAACATCCAATGGCAGATATCTCCAGAAACACGTACATGGTGGTCTGTCCCACAACAGGTGTTGGATGGCGAGCCCAGGTGCACCAGAGGAAAGGGGTCCATTATGTCTCCTGTCCTGTGTCACAAGAGGATAAGTATGGTCTTATTAGACACTGTGCAAAAACACCACAAATTGCCAAAATCCAAAACGCACAAAATAGGGAATAAAGGGATGCAAAGGCAAACATTACAGGATATGGACATCAAATCTAAATCAGATTATAGCCATCAGTAAATGTCAATGCATACACGGGTCTTACATGGCTATGGTTAGTTACAATTCCATGTCACACAGCCATTTCACAGCAACACACTATATGCATCTGTATGTGTCCACAGAGATGCAATATGACATGTCCATTAGATGAAACGAAACCCAACAACAGGTACAGCCAGATTTAATCCCCAAATAAGAAAGGTACAACATACCCCGTTTGTGCATCATGTGTATGTCATCAATTCCTTCAGCTACTCCATAGCCACATCTGGTCACAGTGAAGGGAGACAATGTCAGCCAAACATGTAGAATCAGCATGTAAAGTCACTTGTGATGCATCTCCACATTATGCCTATATATGAGAGAAAGAAAAGTTGTTCAACACTCGTCCCACCAAACACACAACAGAGTTCTGCTCACAGCCCACAACACATGTTGACCATGATGACAAGGTAAACAGCAGTACGGTAGAGGTAGCATACCCAACATGCCCCCGGGTACCCACACCCCTCAACCCACATGATAATGTACCATGCCAGGACACTGCATCACCACTTAGTTAACCCAGAAAACACACACACCCACACACTATGCGTAGGTCAGCGGGACAGCTGTAATACATGGCCTGTATGTGCACAAGTGCAACATTGTGCACATAACCGCCCAGTCACATGCATAGATACCCTATTGATGTCTGATCGAACTATGTTGCTGGAGGCAGCAAGTGTTGGATTCAGCAAACAAGATTAAACACACACACATGTAGCTCTGCTGTAAATATGTCTGAACAAGTTGTCCAGTGGATATACTGTACACAAACACATGGGGAGATGTGTGACAACAGCAAGATATGGGTCAGGGAGGCTCAAGGAAAATAAATGAACAACAACATCTGCACAATATGACACATCCCAGATGACATGTTCTCCCCCTGACCTCACACACATACAATGTAGCTGAAGATCCACATACCCTGGACCACAGCATCTTGGCTGATGTACCGTCACGTGCAAATGCCACACAGGAACAGCATCCTCAGGAATGATGTCCTGTGGAGTGGACAAAACACCAGACAGAAACAATATGACATGTTCTAGCTGTGAATCCCACACTGCAAATCACTGTCCCCAGCTGTCAGACACCACAACATGGCCTGCCGAATGACTGTTCACTCTCACACTGTACTGATATCTCACATGGGAGGGCAGCATGTAGATGTCTGATGCTAAGTGACGGTCCCCAGAATCCCACTTTCGCCTCCCCTCCCCCTCTGTTGTTCCGCGCACTGGTCCAAAGACGTGTCTGCACCACCATGTTTGGGGCGCATCCCAAGGTGACACTATTTGACTGTGTCACCCATGTTGACACCAATACCCCATCTCCATGTGTAGTGTTATCCAAATGTTGTGTAATCCCCGTCTAAATAGCTTTGACAACCGGAAATATGCATCAACACCTCATGTATCCACTGTGCAAATGCCTCATCTGCAGTGTACATCTCCTACTCCAAATAATACTGACAGATGTGTGCTGCGCATGTGTTGACAAACAAGACAAACAAAGCACCATGCCTGTCAAACAATACCCCCATGTCTGTTTGTCACCTGACCATGATGGCTACATCTCATCCCACTGTGTGACAGTGAGAATGTTAAACCATGGATAGGCTATATGTGCATCTGCTCTAAATAACTCCCATCTAGGTCGGGGTGTGTATGCGGACATAACATCCCTTGCTAGTGTCCACAAGGTATCTGTGGATGTGGACTGTGCTATCCTGCCCTACACACAACATGTCCCAGAGCCAGGAGGCAAATGTTGAGATAGTATCACCTACATATGCCATGCGGCAAATGAAAAAACTGCAAACCGCAAACATCACCCACACATGCAGTGTCACCATTGGCTACAGTCATTCACCCTTTGGTGATCTGACCCGCTGAACCTCTGTATGTGTCGACATGTAAAAATACTGCAATGAATGACTCATCTCCAAAAAAAACAGTAGCCAATGATATGGACCCCTGGATCCACACTGCACATGTCCACATGACTCACCATATCCATGTCTGTGCTACGTGAGGAGGTATTCCGTACGGGACAATGTGGTTTGCACCAACACCCGTCCCAAGTAAGCAATCACATCATGGGAATCGTAGTCATGCGCATGTGTACTGGGCTATGTCTGACACGTTGCACCATACCTAACAAACATACACACATAGCCAGCGCACCGGAGCATAACACACACACAAGCACCTACAGATTGTAGGAGATGAACAAAGAGCCCACAGGAAAGCTCTCCACAAACATGTGCCTCCCTCCCACAGTGAACCCGTACCATATGCCTGACACCGTGCTCCACCACACACACGAAAAAGACATAACTGGGTTAGCACAGCAGTTGTTAACACAAACAGCCACTGACTGGTACTGTCAGCCCAAAAAGATCCGAAAGGTGTATCCACACTGACCCACACAATACACCAACAGCTGCTGTGGTGCCCTGTGCACAGTGTCCATCACACACTCATGGCTATATGCTACCATTGGATGTTCAGTGTAATGGACAATGCAGTGTTGCAGCAGATAGCTACATGGTCAGAAACATCACCCGTGATAACCATCACACGCACACAACAACACATATATGTGGGAATATATGCAATACATACCAGTGAATATCTCTGCAATCAACCTCCGCCTGACCGCTGTGCCCGCCTGTGTGTCACCACTGCCATGTACAGGGGGGCACGGTGGATCCTCCTCCAGATCCTCATTAATCTCTGCAGGAATATCATGCCTGAGAGCAATTTTGTGCAGTATGCAACATTCTAGGATTATATCTGCAACAGTCATTGGCTCATACTGTAAGGCCCCACCTGTCCTATCCAGACACCTGAAGCGACTTTTCAACACGCCAAAGGTGCGCTCTATGACAGAGCGGCTGGAGGCATGGGCCTCATTGTACATCCGCTCTGCACGTGTCTGTGGCTGACGCACAGGGGTCAGCAGCCAGGGGCGACACCCATACCCTGCATCACCTGCAAAACGAAATGTTACAGGTGAATACATGGACGCATGCCAGCACAAATTGACACAGGTATAGACGTAAGAAACAAATGCATAACACCTCATGACAGAAAGCTCTGACAGCAGAAATGTACATTTGCCAAAATAAGACCTCTCGGTGATAGAAATGGAACAAAGGGCCTCTTGATTCTGTGCAGACATGCCAAACAACACCACAGTCCCATTTGTGCCTCCACAGATACGCTATGTGTAGCACAGGCGTCTTGTTATGCAGTTAATGTTATAAGCACTACCACCACCAAGGTTAGACTAAACCACCAATACACAGATAACATGTGAAATGTATATGTTAGCAAACTAAACACCCACAATAATGTGTTGTGAGGCAATGTAGGTGCCAACACACAACATGTCTGACCTGGAGGTCTGACAAGATCAACACAAGCTCACCTCCCACACCCGTGTCCTGAAAGGTCTACATATCTACATATAGCAGCTGGACGCCATATGCTGTTGCTTGTTGACCACCAAAACCATGTTAGTAGACACCCTGGGCATTGTCCCCATCATGTTCCAATCCGTGTTGATCAGCGATCCACAGAATTGCACACTGTAGCCCACATGAGCCTACCAATATCACAGTTACTGAGTTTGACTACATTCCTGTGTATGTGCTACCAATACCTCTCTGTATGGCCCAATGTTGGCCCCTTGCCCTTGCTGTCACCCTTACCAAATGCTGAATATCAGCAGGATAATCACATACAATGATGCCTAAGTACCACACATCTCCAGTGGCCAAAGGTAATGAAAACCCTAGACTATTTGCCCCCCACTGCAATGGCACAGGACTAAACCATTAACATTCCGATGCAAACATGTACTCCCATTTGCAAAGGTCAGGAACATACATCATACGTCTCAACCCCCCCCCCCATTAGCTAACATGAAATGGCTAACAACCACAGTACTGAGTGAGTGTGTTGCCGTCACACACACATGACAAGTGTTAGGTGCATTGATTGTCAAGGACATAAATGTTACAGGACATACCGCAGTTCTAATCCAAAGCCACGTATGCACAGCTGGTGTGAGAAGGACACTAAACCCCCTCCCCCTCCCTGTGGCCACATGAAATACACACACAGGTAGCAAACTACAACCAGGATACACATCTGCACAGGTGCATAGTTCCAACACCACCATCAGCACGTTTATCACAGATATTGTTTCACAACTGATGTTACATGTCCAATCATGTCCCCTGTTACTCAACGTGTACAACCCCCTAAGGATGTAAACTCAGAACATTCCTCTGTCTGCTGAATGTGAGTTTAATATCCAACTGCACATAGAGGAAACGGCGCACTATATGAGAGATGTTACTCAAACACACACATATATGGATGATGTCATGATATAGTAGGAAATACACACCCAGCAATATAGAGTCCCAATACTGTCCCTCCTCAAATTGCTGAAATAGTGCTGAGCGATGCAGGATATAGGAGTCGTGGGTGGACCCTGCAAACCTTGGGACCACATTCAGAATATGCAGTTTAGTATCACATACAACCTGAACATTCAGGGAATGGTAGTGTTTGCGGTTGCGGAACACCACCTCCCCTGGCTCTGGGCGGGACCAGGGCAACATGTGTGCAATCAATAGCTCCCCATCACGTGTGGTATCCCGGATGAACGCCGCAAAGCTTGGTTCAGGGTCCCCCACTGTTGCCTATTGTGGGGAAGGCATATGTAATTCCCACACGGCTGACCATGGCACGCAGTACCTGGTGAAAGACAGCGTGAGGAAGGTGGGGCGGCTCATGCCACCCACGCGGCCACAGATGACTGGAAACAGCCAGAGCAAAAAAATGTAAGGCAGCAAGGAGCTTGACTAAACCCGGTATGGCATGGGACCGGTCAGTCAGGGGCTCACAGGTCAGGGCTTAGATTCCTCATAGAGCCCCCTAATAGCCCTTGTGCCTTAGTCGGTAAAGGGAGATGATGGTCCTCACGCATGCCATGGAGCTGGGCCCTGGGCCTGTAGAGGCGAGTCTGCCGAGAGCCTGCACCTCGGCACGCCGTCTGCGCCGTCTACGGACAGCACAACTCTGTGCCGCCTCCACAGGAGCAGGTCTGATTTGCTGCGGGTCCACACCCATGCCCTGTGCCACAGCCACATGGACACCATATCCCCTGTCCAGCAACCGCAGCATCTGCCCACGTCTTCGGGCACATGCAACAAACATATATCTCCGCACATCAATCCCTCCACTGTGGTCACACACCACAACACACACACACACACACACACACACCTCCCGAAACACTGGACACCTTACAAAACAATACAGACACTAGCCCACAAGACCAGACACTACAGACAACACAACAAAGAACACTACAATGAGCACTACAATCACTACATACCACAATACAACACTACAAACGCTACAGAAAACCACTACAATCAGCAGTACATGCACTACAAGCACAAACAGACAACAGCAAAACACTACATACACTACAAACAACACTAGTAACAACACCTGCTCTCAGCTCTCTCTATCTCCCAAACAACACTCTCCCGCGCCTACAAAACAACCCTCAATGTGGCCAAATGTTCAGCATCATTTTATATAGGTAAATGGATGTCCGTAGAGTGCGCATGCGCCGTTGTGCGACTTCGCTGCTTGTGCGCGGGCGCCCCTGTACAAACAGTTTGCGCATGTGCAATCCGCTACGCATGGGCGTTTGCCTGTGCGCGCCGCACACGTTCAAATGATAGCGCATGTGCGTGTGGATGTGTGCGAGGCGCATGTGCAATTTGATGCTTATGTTTGTTGGTTTGTGCACGGCGCCCATGTGCATCTCGTTATGCCTGTCTGGATGCGTTGCCTGTGCGTGACGATGCACACACAAACGCACATGCGCAAAGAGTTGCACATGCGTGCCTCGCACACAACCAAACCCACCAACGAACGCCTATGCGTAAGTGCAGTTACGCACCGAGCGCACAAGCAGCACCGTCGCACAATGTCGCATGCGCAATGTAACCAACGAGCAAAAACAAATATAAAAACACTACACGCCTGGAAAACGTTGGGGTTGTTGGAGGACGGTATAGTTTTGTGAGAGATAGGTTGTGGAGGGAATAGGTTGGTGAGGGTTCATAGTAGGAGGTGTGTTGTATCTGTAGCCAACTAGTTTGTTGTTGTCATTTGTCTCTGTACTGTTGGGTGTATTGTTCCGTTTACTGTGTTGGTTTATTGCTATTGAGTATATAGCTGTGTGTCTGTGTTTTACGTGGGGTAGGAGAGGCAGAAGGATGATGTGCGGTGAGGAGGGGAGTGGGGAGCGGACATGTGAGAGGAGGGTGATGGATGAGCAGAGTGAAAGGGATAGAGAGAGGGATAGAGAGGGGGACAGAGAGAGAGGAGAGGGGGAGGGATAGAGAGAGGGAGAGAGAGAGGGGGAGAGGGTGGGATAGAGAGAGGGAGAGAGAGAGGGGGAGAGGGAGGGATAGAGAGAGGTATAGGGGGAGGGCGAGTTTGGGAGAGGGTGAGGGTGAGGAGGTGGGCCCACCAGTGCCACTGGGGCCAGGCCCTGCAGGCCCTATGGAGGGGGAGCACTCAGCAAGTGGCCAGCCTGCTCCCAGCAGACACACTGGGACAAGGAAGAGGGTCCCTGTGCCTGAACGCCTGAGAAGGAGGGCCACACGGTTCACAGATGGGGAGAACCACAACCTCCTATCCATGGTGCTAGAGCAATCGAGGTTCTCTTTGGCAGGCTGAGCACACGGACATCAACAGCAGGGCGGAATGTGGCGTGGGAGGAGGTAAGCAGAAGCGTGGCTGAGACAGGGGGACACCCGCGGGACATAGAGAGCCTCAAAAAGAGGTTCTCCGACATCAAAAGAGGTGTGCGCCAGCACATGTGTGAGGACGAACCGCATGCACGTGGCCCAGGTGGCGGCGGCCCCTACCAACCATGCTCAGCCCCCTGGAGCAGCAGCTTGCACAGAGACTCGGTCCTGTCTACACATATGGGCTGCCTACGGCCCTGGACACCGCACACCACACAGGCAGGTATGTATGCTACGCATATCCATTACGACTCATGACCCCCATGGGATCCCATTGTGTAGATAGTTATGTGAGTGCAGTTGGGATTGTCTGCTATCTGCCGATAAGCATCTACAGGTACAAGCAGGAATGAGCCATCACATATGTGACTGTCAGTACCGACAGAGCCTGCACGGGAATGCTGCCCAGCTAACGATCATAAAGTATTTGGCAACATCCCTTGCGCCCTGCGCGCTGAACTGCCTCCTTCTCAAGAGCCTCCGTTCAGTGTTTGAGGCCTACCTGGAGCCCGAAGGACGTCCTCCTGTCACCGCAGAAACCTTTGTGTGAAAATGATGTCAACACCTATCTCCCTTGTTATCGTGTGTGTGCGGCTGTATGTGCCACCGACACAGGTACCCCTGGGGGTGTATGTCCAGATCGTGATAAACATTTTCCGCATCCTCATGTCCCAACCTCTTGGGGCACAAGGCCTGTGCATAATGGAGCAAACGTCACTGAGGGGATGCTATGACTGTGGAAAAACGTTTCCTGCTTAAACTCCATTTACTGTTGTCAAACCAGTATAGGTCATGACCATTTCCGCCTGCATTGCCTTGTCCAAACACGGTGCTGGAAGCATGACGTCCTCAGGTCTCCCTCGATAACATTTGTCCCATGCCACATGGGGTAAAAGCTGACCCCACTCTACAGGAGCAGGTAACCCACACAACATCTCTGAGGACTAGTTAATGCTTGCGTGGTACGCCTCATGGCCAGCATGGGGATGGCTCCGTCCGTACCCTCAAACAAACATTGCCCTCACATAGGCTGCGGGAGCCACCTGGCCCCAAAGCATCAAAGGGGTTGCAGTTTGTTCCAGGGCCTCACCCCTCACAGAACATACCACAGCCATGCTGGCCGTCGATATCCGCTCCGAGCAGTACCGATCTCGTGTCACTAGCAACGGTATGTAGTGCCTCTTCCCTCCCCCGACGCATGTCATTGCATGTCCTTGTTACCGTCCAAAACAATGTATAACACTCAGAACGGGTTCTGTGTGTTGGCATTGCTGATACCGATGTCCGTACCATCAACGCATACTTCGATCGAGTCACCCTCTTAGGATGCCTACTCCATGACCGATATGTACTCCTGAGGATTGGGTCACGATGTTTTGAAACTGCACAGTGTTGTTTCAGGATACGCACGTCTACGGAGACTTGCTATGCCACGCCAGTTGTCCTGGAGCCGCTTCAGCAGCCACCGATGACAACATCAAGGGCTGTACTATTGATACCCAGTGTGGAGTTGATACCCGGAGTGATCAATGCAGTACCTCCTGCATTGTCTCCTGATCGCAAGTGCCTCCACACCACCACTAGGTGATGTGTTCATAATCAGTCTGCACCCTCTGGTGCTGAGGCTGCTACTGCAAAAACCTACCTTGGCCATGGATGTTTTCCCTTGGATGACCTTCGTCTCAGACATTCCACCTTGACATGGCAACCTATCTGGCTATTCCCATCCTGACCTTCCGCTTACCACTGGCGCCACTGCAGGAACGGACAACCTAACGTCTCTTATAAATCCTTCTTCGCAGGTCTGCCTCCTGGAAATGTGGATATCACCTTGGAGGGCTCCTTCTCCCCCTGCCTCAGCAACTGATGCTCTGTATGAGGTGGCACCCTCGCCCGGATCTCCTACTACCCGCCCCCCCGCCCATTCCTGGGGAGTGGACTCAGCACTGCGGAAGGTCAAACGTTACACGGAGCCGTCATCCTGTCTGCCAGGTCGTGCGTCTAAAGCTCATGACGCTTTTGGACGTCACAATGTCCAAACGTCTATGCTGCCATCCCGGATGATATCCCATATGTGTTATATGAGTCACACCCTCCAGGACGGTCACACAACACCTGTCCCGTTTGAGGCCCTTCGTGGCAGAGTCAAAGGTAGCTGACTACTCATAACTTCTAAGTCCTAGGCATGGTATATCATAATTCTCTCACGTGCTTATGTTGACCCTTGTGGGTCTGTAGGCATATCCACTGGTACACCCATTGTAGCACGTTGCAAGGGTTGGCTCGAGGTTGCAGGTCTGAATAGATGGCCTCAACCTACTGTGGCACAATCACCATGTACTGGAGAAAGCCTCATCAACAAGGAGGTTGTACGTCAGTTTGCCCACTGTTCATCTGACGTCCCTAGGGCTACAGGCCATTCCAATCCACCATCAGTGTCAGGGGGTAGGAAATGTCCCACCTGACCCTTCTTTCTTTTGGAAATGAGGAGTTGTCAGGTCTCCTGCCCATCATGCAGATGTAGCACAGCGAGGAACACTCAGCATGTTCTGATGTTACAAAGTCTAGGCAGCCGCAAATTCACACAAATCATAGGTGTCGGGAAACTGTAACATACAGTTAGTGTATTCTCATAGGTGCCGCACTGGTGTTCCCCAGGAGACTACACTGCATACCCTTTCTCATGAGGTTAAGATGTCGGGATATCCTTGTTTCTGGGTTATAGATCTGTCTTCCTTCATCACTGAGAGGAGGGGGACAACTATCCCATAATAGTGTCTGTCACAACATGAGCACTGTGCCATCAGCTGCCGTCCCCTATGGGTACGTCACCCCTCCGTTACCTACATTCCACACCCTCTCATCCAGGACTTTCGTAGGCTGAGGGTACCTTACTAAGATGCTCCTTAGCCTCCTTTTCAGGGTATTGCTTGTCCTGCCATGAACATATGTGCTGGATAACTCAGTAGACAGGGACAGGACCTCCCCTGTCCTTTGTTCCATTGCCCATGTCCGCCACCCATCTATTTCTACAGCTGCTGTGCCTGCAGGAGGCACAGTGATTGGCCTGCAGACACCTCCAACATGTTCCAGTTTCTCTATCTCACAGTTCCTGTTCAACCGTAGTAGTGGTTCCAATCTAGTCCATGGTTATTTTCACTCATTGTAGGGCTGAACACCTCTTATCTCTGGACAACTCCTTCCAGGGGATCTGGCACTGTATCTGCTTACAGGACAGTTCATTCAAATTCAACCCTCCATATGCTCTCTGCACTCTCAGAGAGCTCATCCACTATGAGCGGCCCTGATATACGAGCGAACACCATCTCATAGGGCGACGCTATTGGCCTAGGACAAGGTTTATCGACCCCATCAGAGGTCTGTGTGGGTTTACTGCAACCTCTGGTTTGTATTGTCTAGGACAGGGGGGGTGGATGTTCATTGCATGACTATCCACGGCTACTGGGAACGCATAGTACAGCCATATCCCTACAGTGGTGTCCCCTTGGTATCATGTCGGCTGGAATTTCTGTACCTTTGCCATGTTAGATATCGAAACAGATGTTAGCCATGTCCGCACAGGACTGGGCTTATCCCCTGTTGTCACCCAACCATCATGGTGATGACTGTTTGAAATACTGCCATCCAGGTATGACATGGAGATCTGATGCCTCATTGTATCTGTCAGGTGGTCTTGGCCTCCGGTTACGAATAGAATGTCTCACTATCACATCCCCCCATCCCCAAATAACTGTGGGGCTCAGTGGGAGACATGGTGTCGTCAAGAATAAAGAAGGTATGTGAATAGGTCCTCAGAACTCTACATACAGTGTCAATTTGCTTTGCCGCGTGCATATTCCGGCGCACATCTATATAGAGAGCAATGGGTGTTGTACCTACATAGATATAGATATCAGATGAAGCTATCAATAGATATATATGAGATCTAGAGATAGAGATAGAGAGAGTATACAGATAGCCTAGATAGATGGATACCATAGATATGTGTTTTAGATGAACCTTCTATAAAAACATATAAATATCGCTGCCTATGTATAGATGTACCACATGGTCTCCACACAGATCCTGAAATAAGGATATGTGC